>CM046876.1:403818514-405018514 GCA_025667525.1 Glebionis coronaria | reverse complement strand
AAGAAAGACTGTATCTGCTAAACCCGATCACATGAATGCTTCAAGAAACTCTAGATCTAGCTCCAAGAACATGCCTAGCGTAGTTCAAATGTAAAACCCGCATGCTTTTACCATGAATAGTTCTCTTAAGATCGTACGTCCTAGATTAAAACTTACCTCATGTAGTATTGATCACATTCATGTGCTAATAATCAAGCAAGTGCATACGTGTATGACATAACAAGTATCGATTACGTACGAACTCATGATAAACAGTTAATAAATATATCACGTGAACATAATTAAATCATGATCACCACTTAAAATACGAACTAGAATAATTACGTAAATACATATAATATAATTACGAGCGTTAAAATAAACAAAAACGCTTCAGACACGAACACGCTTCAGACACGAACACGTTTAACCACGAACGAACACGTAAAACACGAACACGAGGTCGCACTTATATTTTAGACACGGAAAACATGTGGGTTACCCCTTGTGGGCCCCATATCCACGAAATTAGGAAGAAGAATGGGCCTAGCCCATCATTTTACTAAACAAGGGGGTTAAGGGAAAAAAAGGCATTCATTTTCACTTTTCAAGAAAATAAACATAAAACCCTAAAAAGTTTTCTCCTCTCCTTCCTTTTCCCTTTTGTAGCCGCCACCTATAATCATCAAAAGGAGGTGTTCTTGTTGATTTTGATCATGTATATTGTACAAGTATTAGTGTTTGTTCATCCTCTATTGATCCACACATTCGGTATACCTTTTTAACCTTTCTTTTTAATTATTTCTTTTGATTTGATTTGGTAAAATTAATTAAGAACATGATGTTTTTAAAACCTAATTAAAAACATAAAATAAACATGTATTTGGTTAAAGGGTAAAATCAAAAGGTTGTTTTAGGGGTGTTTTAGTTTGGCCGCCACCTAGCCCGTGCCCTAGGGGGGTCACGGCTTGGTCATTAAGCCACCACCGAGACCATATGGTCCCGGTTTGGTGGTGTGGGTCCCACGGCAGCAAGGAACCAAGGGGAACCCCGATTTGGTTCGGGGTACGGGGTCGATTTCATGCCCGGTTCATGGTTCGTTGGTTAAATCATGATCTATGTTACATGTTAATTTTTATGAATCATGAACTTAGGATATAATTAATTAATAACATGAAATATTAATTAAATCATGACTTAGGTTATTTTTAATTATTAGTTTATCATGACATTAATTTAACCTAAGTATTTTATGTTATAAGCTATAATTAATTAATTATTTAAAACATGCCTATAATTAATTAATTTAGACATGACTTAGGTTATATTATTAATAATAATAATACACATTTTAACCTAAGTATTTTCATTTCATTTTAATTAAAACATGTTATACTTTAATTAAAATGCTTGACCTATAGTTTAATTAAAATACATGAAATAATAATTAAACTATATACTATATCATATGACTTAAGAAACAAGCTTATAAACACTTAGACTTATATGTTAGCTTATGTAACCAGCTTAATTCTAAATATGGAAACTTTTATTTATAGAAACTTAATTAAATAAGGCAACTAATCTAATCATGGAAACCTTCTATATATGGAAATCTATTTCAGGCAGCTAATCTAATCATGGAAACCTTCTATATATGGAAACTTATTTAATTAAGGCAGCTGATCTATTTTTAGAAACTAATCTATTTTAAGCAGTAAATTCTATTTTTAGAAACTTTCTATTTTTGGAAACTTTCTATTTTTGGAAACTTTCTATTTTTGGAAACTTTCTATTTTTGGTAACTTTCTATTTTTGGAAACTTTCTATTTTTGGAAACTTTCTATTTTTGGAAACCTGCTATTTTTGGAAAGTTACTTATTATTACACAGTAAGTATAATAATACATGAAACACCAGTAATACTTAATCAGATTAATCAGAATATTAGATAAACACAGTTTAAGGCTTTAAACAGTGAACCATGACCTAAAACATACCAAATCAGCTATAACAAGACACAGAACCCAGTACGTAATCAGTGAATCGATACTTATACACGTGTGTATTCATGTAGCGTTAGTGATCCAGAAGTAGGAGTCTTTCTTCCGTTCATTCACTGGACTTGAGGTACGGATTCCCGTCCTTTCAGTATGGACATTCCTTCCTTATTAGGATTTCCCCGTATGCAGCCAACTGTTTTCCCCAGCATTTGTTTTATTGTTTTGAACTGCTTATGTTAATTTAGCATAAACTATAGCCATATACAAGCATGACCAGTTTCACCTAGTTATGGAGGTACCATAACCATAGCATTGGAGGCACCGATGTTATGACTTCCCCACGGCGGAGTGATTGCTCGTGGCGTCCCTTTTCAGTTTGGCCATATTATTATATCAGTCGGGGCGTATGGGTGCATCCTAGTTACATGTTTTATTCAGTTTATCATGGTGAATGTGGTGTGTGCCTTGCACCCTTCACAAGGAGCTGATCCCTCCTACCCAAATCAGTATATTGATTAGAGGCATCCCCTCTAATCAGCATGATGAGGTCACCCCTCCAAGTATTCATGCACGTGACCTTTTCATGACCTATATGGGCTATGGTATATATATGTTAAAACAGTTTTCACAGGTTAAACATAAGGCTTTTCAAACTATAAAACCAGTTTTCATGATACTTAACCAGTTTACTCAGTACTTAGTCTTCTGCTGTTATATGTTACATGCTTATCCTATTCATGCTATATTGTACATCCGTGCACTGAGCGTCTTGCTCAGCCGTTACTTTCCTTTCCATGTCCCAAAACGGCAGGTACCCAAGACTCGAGCATTTGGAGGACGCACATAGGATGGAAGCTGCCAGAGACTTCTCTTCCTTTTTGCCTTCATATAGTTATGCTTGTTTAGTCTTTATTCAGTTCATTTCCTTTATTTATGTTTTGGGCTTATGTTTGGGAACCGATGTTTGATTCCGGTTTTCCCTATGGTCATGTATGTTTTACTACATATCACCTTGCATGCTTTGATGACACGCCATAATCACGCGTGACATTCCATTTATAAAAATGGGGTGTTACAATTATGGTATCAGAGCCAAGGCTTCGACCTGTAGGCTCTAAAACTCGACCTGTGACTAGTGGGTAGTCACCAGGAGCTTCCTAAGCCAACGTTTGTTATTCCACGTATTGATGTTTCAGCGCGTTGTTGTTTCAACCATTACGTTTTCAGCACCTTTTTGTTTTAGCCATGACGTTTTCAGCACCTTGTTGTTTTCACCATGATGTTTTCACCAGTATCGTCTTACTAATATGGAATGAACAACCGTCATCCATACTTAGTTATGTGTCATTGTCTATGCATGATGTTCCTCGTGAACTGTGACGATGTGGACTGACCCCAGTAGTTCATAATTTTCACATAAAAATTTTTCTGTTAAGTTTTGACAATGACTTTTAATTATTATGTTTCATGCATTCATGCATTTATATCATATGTCATCTGTTACAGGAATTTTGACTAAGTAATGGTTGGTACAGGACTGGCCCTATTTAGTCGCATGTGCTTTTATCGAAACTTTTAACTTTGGGACCGACCCATAGGCGTCCCCTCGCCATGTCTTTTGTTTTGGAACCGACCCATAGGCGTTCCCTCGCACATATAAAGGTTTTATAAACTACATTACGCATTCAGGCACTGTTTTTCTTGCATAAAATTTTTCTCATGATTTAAATTGGCATAAATTTTTTTTCATGTCCCATCATAAGTTATTATGTTTTTATGTCAAGTATGCCTTCATACTGTCATGGTTAACTTCAGTTTCATGCTGATTATGTTATACACTTCTTCGTAATAGATGGTTTCATGTTTCCTCATGATAATTCCGTCTTCATGTTGATTATGTTTCATGCCTCTTTGGTTATTTACGTTGTCCTGCAAGACATTGTTATATTTCTTTAATCATGCTTTCATGATAGTCATGGTTGGTTTTCATTGATCATGCTGTCAGGCAAATCATCGTTGAATTTTGTGTAACCACACTTTGGCGTTTCTCTATGCAACCAGAATGATGTCTATGCTAATACTGCCAGGTTATCATGATGGTTTTCCTAACCGTTTAACAGGTTTACTTTCCTTAAATCAGGACAAATGATCGAGCCCATACCGATCATTTTATGTGTATTCCATGTGTACTCCACGTATCGTATTTCATGTGTATTACATGTACCTTAATCCATGTGTATTCCACTTGCAATACTTCACGAGTATTCGCTAGTCGATTCTAAATCATCTCAGGCGTATGTTCACTTACTGATACTCTACAAGATTGTCGATGCCGCTCATAGCTTGGAGATGTCACTGAAGGTTGATGCTGCTGATGTTGGGAGACGCTACGAGATGCTGATGCTGATGCTGTTCACAACCTGGAGATTCTAAAAGACGAAGACAAAGGCGTCGGAGCAAAGCAATTGGACGAGAAGATGCTTCACCATCAGACAATTCCCATCAATCATTGTCCTAAATTCATAGTTACATGTCACACGTCGTTCGGCTGTCATTTCAGCCATATGAGTACAAACCAGTACCAGCCAGCCACTCAGCTAAATAGTTACATGAGTCACGGTCATGAGAATGACCGTCATGGAACCTACAGACAAGACGATAGTAACCACTACCATGACAGAAAATATCCTAGAAATCGCAACCGAGGCTCTGGTCGCGGACGTGATCAGACATACAAATGATCAGTAGTCCAACCGATACGCCAATTCTGGCATATTAACCTAATATTTGTAGTTCTAATTGTTTCACATCTCGAGACACATGTCAAGACATCAGTCAAGACACATGTCTCACGTATACTTTCTGAGGACACATGTCAAGATACCAGTCAAGGCATATGTCACGCTCACATTTCTCAAGACACGAGTCAAAACACATGACTCACGTCTAATTATGGAACATTTCTAAGAAATTCAGGGTACCCTCCAAGGGTATATCTATGTTGTTGTGCCATGTATTAATCAGGCCACAAGAATTTCAATACCGTTATCGGCGCATCAGTGAGAACTGTCACGTTGCCGACGTCACTTTCATTTCATTCACCATATTTCATGTATTCATGACCATGAAGGACGCCTTTCGTATTCCCACGCATACGAAGGTTTTCCTTCAGCTTAAGGATAAGACCCAAGCTGCTAACGCATTTCCTCGGACAGACACGAGATGAATTTTATCCTAATTATGTACTATGAACACCACACCATGCTATGATTCATAATTATGTACAGTAATGTTCAGGCTCCTGAATACTTTCAGCTTGATTTTCCATCAGGAAAATCTGTACAAGTTATCTATGCTTTTCAAGCACGTGCTTTGTTAGCCATATTGCTAAAATTTTCTAGCTGTTAGTAACACACGACTACTAAGGTCCTTTTACGCATAACCAACGGATTATTCCAAAATTGTTCCTTACACTCCAGAAGAACCTTCAAGGAGAAGGATGGTACCATGAGATTATGTGTCGACTACCGTTGACTTAAACAAATCACCATTCATGACCGTTATTCTCCTCCACGTATTGACAACATGTCCAATCGACCTTATAGTGTTAATCACTTTTCCAAGATCGAACTCACGATCATACTGCAAACAGTGACGAGTGAAAAAGCATGACATGTCCATGACTGCTATTCGTACACGACTCGGTCATGCTAAATTTATGATTTTGAATTAGCCTCATCAATGCTTCAACCGCATTATGGACTTAATAAATTGAGTTTCCATGAACTCCTAAACAAATTCATCAGCGTTTTCATTGAGGATAACCTGATTTCCTCTAAGCCTAGAGAAGAACAGGAAGACCATATCTGCACTATGTTGCAAATTCTATGACAAGAGGAATTTTACCCTGGAATTCTTTCCGATATCAATTCTGTTTGATTTCAGTGACACGCTAAATCACATGGCATTCTACGGTTAATCTTACCATGACTCAGCTTATGAGTAAAGAAGAGAACCCGACACTACATTAGGTGTTCTACAAAATCCTACGCTAGGAGAAGTCTAGATTCAGAGACTCAGATTTTCGCAACCTTCCATGTATCAAGTTTCTACGAAGCAGGATACAGTTACGTTCATATCTTCATACCTGTTATACAAACAGGCTAAGATAGGACACCAACAGACGGGTATGTTTTCATCATATGAAATTGTGAATCGAAAAGGGACAAGATCTCCATGGATTTTAGTTACCAGATTTCAGCAAACTCAGAAGAAGCATGATGCTATCTGGGTTATTGTCAACAGTTTGATCAAGTCTGCAGAATCCTTACATCCGTACGGATTTCAGAACCAACAGATTGAACGAACATGTTCCAACCAAGGCTCATCCGATCACTTGGCAATCCCTCAGCTATCGGGTCAGACAAAGATTCGTAATGGTACTCCTAACTTACTTCACGTCTTCATTATAATTCCACGACTTGCTTTCGCGCTCACGTTCATGACACTATTCACGTTCATTATCGTATTTTGACTTACGATTTTACGTTCATTTCTTTTCTCATTCTGGGAAGTTTGCAAGAACTTGTGAGACCAGGCCCAAGTTTAGTATAACTCTCCATCATCAGATAGACGTTTCACGTCATATTCCACGTCTCACCTTGTAGCGTTTGGCGTTACCGCCATTATATTATATGATCACGATATGTCTCACATGTCATGTTCATTCCACGTTCCTCATATCATGATCAAAATAGGTTACACGTATCATGGATCACGATATGTTTACTTATACTACACTCGCCATATCTCCACGTAGCACGTTCAAAATTTTTCACGTATCACGTTCAAAATTTTTCACGTACTACGTTTCTTTATGTCTCGCGCATCGTTCTAATTATCAGTTAAGTCAGATTGTCTTGCATCGTAATGTTTCAGCTACCCTTGCACGTTAACTCTTATTTTCCTCGATCGAATTTAGGGGATCTACCTTCCGTTGATAACCAAGAATTTCTTCGTATTCCAAGTCAAGGTCAGGAGGACCAAGATTTATCATTAGTGTCAGGATCTTCTGAAGGAACCGTTCCAAGAGGGAGGCCACTTGGAAACGGACAAGTTCATCCGGACTTATTATCCATTTTTCTCTTATCGATTAGATATGTCCTTTCAGTCACGTCACGTTCCATGTCTTTTCAAGACATGTCATGTTCCACGTTCCCTTCTACCATGTCATCTTCAATTCCGTTATTTTGCATACCTTTCCAGTTTGATTCGGGTATGTTTCGCTTTCAGTTACTTTATCTATAATTCGGGGACGAATTATTCTTTTTAGGGGGGAAGAATTGTAAAACCCGCATGCTTTTACCATGAATAGTTCTCTTAAGATCGTACGTCCTAGATTAAAACTTACCTCATGTAGTATTGATCACATTCATGTGCTAATAATCAAGCAAGTGCATACGTGTATGACATAACAAGTATCGATTACGTACGAACTCATGATAAACAGTTAATAAATATATCACGTGAACATAATTAAATCATGATCACCACTTAAAATACGAACTAGAATAATTACGTAAATACATATAATATAATTACGAGCGTTAAAATAAACAAAAACGCTTCAGACACGAACACGCTTCAGACACGAACACGTTTAACCACGAACGAACACGTAAAACACGAACACGAGGTCGCACTTATATTTTAGACACGGAAAACATGTGGGTTACCCCTTGTGGGCCCCATATCCACGAAATTAGGAAGAAGAATGGGCCTAGCCCATCATTTTACTAAACAAGGGGGTTAAGGGAAAAAAAAAGGCATTCATTTTCACTTTTCAAGAAAATAAACATAAAACCCTAAAAAGTTTTCTCCTCTCCTTCCTTTTCCCTTTTGTAGCCGCCACCTATAATCATCAAAAGGAGGTGTTCTTGTTGATTTTGATCATGGATATTGTACAAGTATTAGTGTTTGTTCATCCTCTATTGATCCACACATTCGGTATACCTTTTTAACCTTTCTTTTTAATTATTTCTTTTGATTTGATTTGGTAAAATTAATTAAGAACATGATGTTTTTAAAACCTAATTAAAAACATAAAATAAACATGTATTTGGTTAAAGGGTAAAATCAAAAGGTTGTTTTAGGGGTGTTTTAGTTTGGCCGCCACCTAGCCCGTGCCCTAGGGGGGTCACGGCTTGGTCATTAAGCCACCACCGAGACCATATGGTCCCGGTTTGGTGGTGTGGGTCCCACGGCAGCAAGGAACCAAGGGGAACCCCGATTTGGTTCGGGGTACGGGGTCGATTTCATGCCCGGTTCACGGTTCGTTGGTTAAATCATGATCTATGTTACATGTTAATTTTTATGAATCATGAACTTAGGATATAATTAATTAATAACATGAAATATTAATTAAATCATGACTTAGGTTATTTTTAATTATTAGTTTATCATGACATTAATTTAACCTAAGTATTTTATGTTATAAGCTATAATTAATTAATTATTTAAAACATGCCTATAATTAATTAATTTAGACATGACTTAGGTTATATTATTAATAATAATAATACACATTTTAACCTAAGTATTTTCATTTCATTTTAATTAAAACATGTTATACTTTAATTAAAATGCTTGACCTATAGTTTAATTAAAATACATGAAATAATAATTAAACTATATACTATATCATATGACTTAAGAAACAAGCTTATAAACACTTAGACTTATATGTTAGCTTATGTAACCAGCTTAATTCTAAATATGGAAACTTTTATTTATAGAAACTTAATTAAATAAGGCAACTAATCTAATCATGGAAACCTTCTATATATGGAAATCTATTTCAGGCAGCTAATCTAATCATGGAAACCTTCTATATATGGAAACTTATTTAATTAAGGCAGCTGATCTATTTTTAGAAACTAATCTATTTTAAGCAGTAAATTCTATTTTTGGAAACTTTCTATTTTTGGAAACTTTCTATTTTTGGAAACTTTCTATTTTTGGAAACTTTCTATTTTTGGTAACTTTCTATTTTTGGAAACTTTCTATTTTTGGAAACTTTCTATTTTTGGAAACCTGCTATTTTTGGAAAGTTACTTATTATTACACAGTAAGTATAATAATACATGAAACACCAGTAATACTTAATCAGATTAATCAGAATATTAGATAAACACAGTTTAAGGCTTTAAACAGTGAACCATGACCTAAAACATACCAAATCAGCTATAACAAGACACAGAACCCAGTACGTAATCAGTGAATCGATACTTATACACGTGTGTATTCCTGTAGCGTTAGTGATCCAGAAGTAGGAGTCTTTCTTCCGTTCATTCACTGGACTTGAGGTACGGATTCCCGTCCTTTCAGTATGGACATTCCTTCCTTATTAGGATTTCCCCGTATGCAGCCAACTGTTTTCCCCAGCATTTGTTTTATTGTTTTGAACTGCTTATGTTAATTTAGCATAAACTATAGCCATATACAAGCATGACCAGTTTCACCTAGTTATGGAGGTACCATAACCATAGCATTGGAGGCACCGATGTTATGACTTCCCCACGGCGGAGTGATTGCTCGTGGCGTCCCTTTTCAGTTTGGCCATATTATTATATCAGTCGGGGCGTATGGGTGCATCCTAGTTACATGTTTTATTCAGTTTATCATGGTGAATGTGGTGTGTGCCTTGCACCCTTCACAATGAGCTGATCCCTCCTACCCAAATCAGTATATTGATTAGAGGCATCCCCTCTAATCAGCATGATGAGGTCACCCCTCCAAGTATTCATGCACGTGACCTTTTCATGACCTATATGGGCTATGGTATATATATGTTAAAACAGTTTTCACAGGTTAAACATAAGGCTTTTCAAACTATAAAACCAGTTTTCATGATACTTAACCAGTTTACTCAGTACTTAGTCTTCCGCTGTTATATGTTACATGCTTATCCTATTCATGCTATATTGTACATCCGTGCACTGAGCGTCTTGCTCAGCCGTTACTTTCCTTTCCATGTCCCAAAACGGCAGGTACCCAAGACTCGAGCATTTGGAGGACGCACATAGGATGGAAGCTGCCAGAGACTTCTCTTCCTTTTTGCCTTCATATAGTTATGCTTGTTTAGTCTTTATTCAGTTCATTTCCTTTATTTATGTTTTGGGCTTATGTTTGGGAACCGATGTTTGATTCCGGTTTTCCCTATGGTCATGTATGTTTTACTACATATCACCTTGCATGCTTTGATGACACGCCATAATCACGCGTGACATTCCATTTATAAAAATGGGGTGTTACATCAAATGACACGGGTCATAAAAGCTATCTAGAGGATGCTCAGAAAAATACACAAGCAAGAGATAGGACCAAACCACAACCTAGGAGCGTTGTTCACACATCTAGGAATTCTAGACCCTTCTATGATGTGCACAATTCTGCCAACCCTAGGAACTCTAGATCCTTCTCAGATGCTAAGCACTTTGTTTGCATGAAATGTAACAAATGCGTGTTTAATGCCATTCATGATGATTGTATAACGCAAGTCCTGAACAAGGTGAACCACAAAGTTAGAGCATCTCAAAGACGGAACCCTACAGGAAATAGGTTTTCTCCAACAAAGTCTTCCGCTGTGCATGAGAAATATATGACTCCTAGACCTTGTCTTAGGTGGATACCAACGGGTAGAACCTTCAAAACAATAGGTCTTAGGTGGGTTCCTACTGGAAAGATATTTCCCTCAAGCTCGACAAAGTTTCAAGGTGAACCCCCACACGGTTCTCACAAAGATATCACTAACCCACATGCAAGCATACAAACTACTGATAAAAGTGCAGGTAATAAAGTAAAGATTCAACAAGAACACAAAGGTTTTCCATATTCATACCGTTCAACAAAAGACACTCTCAGAGTTTGGTTGTTGAAGAAGCAGATATCAAAGAAATACGTGTCTCAAGGGTTTCACAAGTAAGATTCAAGATGACTTACAGTCACATTTCAGGCTATAACTCGAACATCAAAGAAAGGGAACTTTATCTCTTCAACGATAAGTTACCCTCAAAATGAGAAATTCATATTTCTCGGTCACGAGCTTATATTAAAGCTATTCAAAAGTTTTATGCTCGTGTACAAGGCTTATAGTCAAATTACAGACTGTAACCCGGGCTCACAAGACAGGAAAGTTCATCCCGAGTATGACTTATCCTCAAAACGAGAAATTCAATTTTTCTCGAACACGAGCTTACATTAAAACTATTCGAAAGTTTTAAGCTCGTGTATATGACTTCTAGGCGCATCACAGCTTAGAAATCGGACCTCAACTAAGGAAAGTTTATCTCGGACGATAACTTATCCTTCTCAACGAGAAATTCATATTTCTCGGTCATGAGCTTCTCATAAAAACATTCAAAGTTTTTAAGTTCATGAAAAACGATTTCTAACTAAATGTCAGCTTAGAACTCGAACTTCAACTTAAGGAAAGTTTATCACGGATGATAACTTATCCTTTACAACGGGAAATTTATTTTTCTCGGTCATGAGCTAGTCACAAAACAATCAAAGTTTTGAGCTCATGAAAAACGGACCTGAAAGGGGAGTGTACGTTTCAGTGCGCTTTCCCTAATTAATAGAAGAGAAGTCTTCTATCCTGATTATTTTAAAACAGTTGAACACAATTTTTCAAGAATTTCTCAAAAGGTTTTTCTAAATCTTTCAAAATTGTGTGTTCAACACTCCCTTCCTCATAAGTGGTTTTTATATCTCAAAATTGGCATATGTTATTTTGATCAATTTTTGAGGGGGAGCGTTTTAAAATCAAGCCTTTTAATGTTGTTGGGTACATCTCTAAAATTGTCATATTTTATGTATCCAACACATTCCGAAATTGATATGAAAGTGTCAAATGTAATATATTATATCGGAAAAGGCATCTCAACTCCGTACCTCAACATATTTTATGGTGTTATTTTTCTAAAATTTTGTCAAATTTTGTCTCAAGACACACATATATTGTTGAGGGGGAGCGACCCGACTGCAAATGTTCCATGATTCATGCGTGCACACATGTTTCTCTCCCGTCGATTTTTCGAAAAATGTCATATTTTAATCAATTGGTATCTCTAATATTATATTTTTATATTAGAGATAGGGGAGAAAATGTGATTAAAATGTAATATATCGCAACATGTGATCTTAAAGACTCAAGTGCAACTCTTTCCTTCACATGCCAAACTATTTCGTATATCGATGCATGTGTGTAGGGGGAGCTTTTCGAAAAGATAAAACTTTCAAAGTGTTAAAAGTTTTGATTTTATCAAGCACTTTGAATGGTTTTCAATGGTTTTATGGTTACGATCTTTACCCAAAACAGCCTACTATCCACGACAGAACGATGGAGTCAAAAGGTGGTTTAGGATAGGAAACTAAGTCCTATGATCCAACCAGAACCGGAGGGATCTACCCAAGGACATTCCATAGCTAGAAATAGTTGTCCTTAGGAAAGATGGAGTGAAATGAAGCTGAATGCGGACCAATTACTTAAGTTAGAACTAGAACAATCACAACAAGGTGCTAATGATGACGTATTGGTAAGCATTGAAGGAGCTGAATATTCTATGCAACTTAGGTAGAAACCGGGTTAACACATCTTTTGAAGACAAGTGTCATGGACCCAGTGATGCGATGCACAACCCTTCCCCAGCCATTTGAGTTTCTCTCAAAAGAAACTTGTCTCATTGTCACGGAGATCAACACATATCTATTGACTTTCTCACTCCGAGTCAGTTAATATTGAAAAGTTGGCAGTCTGCTCCAGCCTCCGATTACCAAAATGCACTTATTGAGTCTAGAGCCAATCGAGATCTATCTATCATCTCATTAGGACACAATCGAGTCCTACGCATTATCCTTGTGATATTGCCAGAACATCTGAGTGATACGATTCACAATGAAGATGGAAATCCTGCTTGAGCCAGCATTAAACAAGCTCATGGTAGGTAACTTGTGCGATTCTACACGAATCAAACTTGTGAGAACTGGAAAGCAACTAAGTTTCGATTCTTAATTGATTCAAACTTGATTCCAGGTTTCTTCGCAAAATCCATGTGATCTTGCCAGAACATTCAGAGTGACACTCATTAGTGTTCACAGTGACGAATGGAAATCCTTCCAGTGTCAACATCAAACAGCACTGGGGTAGGTAACTCGCAAGATTCTCTATGAATCAAGCTTGTGACAAACTGGAAAGCAACAATGGTGCGATTCTTTTAGAATCAAACTTGTTCCAGGAAATCTGAATTGACGACTCTAATCAGACGGATAATTTATCCTTATGATTCATTCTTTACGTTCGCAGTCTGCTTTAAGACGGTCGAGTAAAGAGAACTGGATGCTACCGCCGGGAAACCCTATCAAGGAGGTTCTTAATCGAATCTACCTGATCACAGGTACGGTATTTAATACCGTTTAACGGTCTTTATCGACCGGAGGTAAAACGCTACCGAGTTAGGGTGAAATGTTCAAAGCCATTTCATCCGTGTCTATATATGTTGCTGCATATCAAGAAGGTGGCGTAGCTGTGTAACCGATGTCGATTCAGAAGTCACAAGAGCACAAGATGGCTATAATCAAGATACCTAAGAATGTAAGAATGTAATAGGTCATCTTAGTCACAAGGAGTACAGATGAAGATCTCAAGCACTCAAAGTCAAATGACAAAGGCTCAAGATAAAGATCACGAAAGCATGATGGAACAAAGTTGTTACAAACAAGATCAAGACCAAGATACAAGACCAAAGCAGGAAGATCTCCTCTACAAGAATGTATTCACACAATCATCTTATGCTTTTTAAGCTTTTTAAGATGACCGATACATTGGGGGAGATTGTTAGCCCTATATTTTATATAGTCGAACAAGAATGTAATAGGTAATCTTAGTCGTTAAAAGGTCTTGTATTGTAATAGGTTAGTTGGGAAAACCGGGCTTGGACTTTAAGCTAATATTGTATAAGTTAGGGGCGTAACCCCAAAGCAAAGCCAAGCCCAACCCAAGGAAACAAAGCCCACGACCCAAAAGGCCAAGGGTATATAAACCCTCTTCCATGTGTGGAAGAGGGTGTTGGTTCATTTCATAAAACACATAGTTTTAGTGTAAACCTTACACTTCTCTCTCTACTTTCTCTTTCTACTTTTATACTATTTCTCTCTAAGAATCTTGTGCTATGGATTGAATGGGAACAACAATTAACTTGTAGAATATTAGATTAAGAAAGTGATTAGAGTACAAATGATCATCCCACCCTCCTAACATGCTAGGAGGGTAGTATATATAGTCCACCCACATGCGGGCTTTAATGGACTATATATTGGGTCGGGCTTGACGTTTGTACTTTAATTAGTTTAAATCCAAGCCCGTAAACCATGACTAATTAACTACTTATTACAACGTTCTAATAAATATTACAATAGAAACCTATGACCGAACATTCTTGTTTGACTCAATATTTTGAGGCTAACAGGAACCATATTTAAAATGTGAACATCAGACTCTAAAGCATAATCCCAAAAGGAAAAAGGTAAAGTTGTAAGATTAAACATAGATCTCACCATATCTAATAATGTACGATTTCTCCTTTCGGATACACCATTTTGTTGTGGAGTATAGGGAGAAGTAAGATGTTGAATAATTCCATTCTCACTTAGATAATCTATAAACTCTTGACTTAAATATTCACCACCTCTATCAGAACGAAGAGCTTTAATCTTCTTTCCTAGTTGCAATTCTACTTCTGATTTAAACACTTTTAATGTTTCAAACACCTCATGTTTATGCTTACGTAAATAAACATAACCATAACGGCTATAATCATCCGTAATTGTTAAGAAGTAGCTAGCACCATTCCTTGAAAAATTTCTAAGTGGCCCGCACACATCAGTATTTATTAAACCAAGTAGATCAGTAGCTCTTTCAATAATGCTATTAAAAGGTTTCTTGGTCATCTTCCCAGAGATACAAGACTCACATTTATCAAATGACTCATCATTTCCAAAAGACCTTCACGTTGAAGCTTTTGTATACAAGTCTTCCCAATATGGGCAAGTCTACAATGCCAAAGATAAGAAGAGTTCTTGTCAAACTTTCTATTCTTATTCATGCTAAATACATATTTATCATTCTTGGATTCATTATCATGCATGTCTATTTCAAACACACCATTTACATAAATTGCATTAAAATAGAAAATACCATTTTTCCAAACAGAAATTCCATTATTATCAATCATGTGAACGAATCAATTATTTAACAAACAAGAAAAGGAAATAACACCCCTAACAATTGTAGGTGCATAATGAAAATCATTTAAAATCAGTACTAAACCCGAAGGTAAAACTAGATTAAACGTTCCTATAGCTTCAACTGCTGCTTGTGCGCCATTGGCCACTTGTAGAAATTGTTCCCCATAGGAAAGCTTCTATTCCAGATTAAATCCTTGCAGGGTATTACAAATGTTAATACCGCATCCCGTATCATATACCCAGGAATTTAATTTGTATGTTAAATTGAACAATTCAATCATAAATAAAGTACCTGAAGCTGCAGCGCTCTACTCAGACTTCTTCTTTATTTCTCGCAACTCTTCGAGGTAAAGAGGGCAATTCCTCTTCCAGTGACCACTTGCCTTGCAATGGTGACAAGTCTCATCCCTCTGAGATCTATTCTTCTTGACAAAGTTCTGCTTAGGTTTTAAATAAGTCGCAACTTGTTTGTCTTTATCACCTCTGCGTTTGCCTTTCTTCTTGTTCGCTTGTGATTTTGGCTTACTCACTCTGTTGGGAATTAATTTGATGAGACAAATCAACAATAATGAAACAAGAAGGACTTATATGCAATTATCAAGATTTACAAGAATATGGAGCCCTTTCATACAACAAGGAGGACTTATTAGCAAAAGATGGAGGGAATTCTAGTGTAATTAGATTTCTTGTAAAGAGGGTTATGTGTAGTATATAAACACACACCCTGCATAGATTTATTCATTCAATTATTCACAATGTAAACCTAAAGTGTCTTCGTGTTCTAGGCGTGGGATTTAATGTATACACGCCTAGAGGTAACTTGTAACTGTTTAGTGCAAGTAATCGTTTGGAATAAAGTAATCGTTGGAAGTAAACACCTTGTTCATGTGTCTTGTTCAATTCCGCTATGTTTATCATATGAACAAGATGCATATCCTAGTAAGCTTAATCGATCCGTGAATTATGGTTTCCACAATTGGTATCAGAGCAGGTGGCTCTCGATACTAGGATCTAACAAGGTGTTCGAGTCGAAGAATGAAGATCGAAGCTTAAAAATTCGTTTTTGTTTTTAAGTTCGGATCTCACTGTGCAGCCATGTTCAAACAGCGATAACTCCTTCGTTAACCGTTGGATCGTCGTGAAATTCGAACTGTAGGTTCTTGGCATATATGTCTTGGATCTCACAGGAGGGATCTTCGATCTGAGGTCTTATAAAGGAGATATACATCGTCGAAGTTGGCTGTAGAGTATGGTATGAATTTTCTATTTTTGTTTTTTATTAAATAAGATTTAGGGTTTCTCCCCTAAACCCTAGATCTATTCTAAACAGAAAAGGTATCCAGATTCGTGATTTTTTTATAATGATTAATTCTCAAACCCTAGGTTAGGGTTTCGGTTTTCAAAATCTTATTGTTAGGGTTTCAAGAACCCTAGATCTGGTAGTGTGTATTCTGATCCAGGATGCGTGTTTGTTGTGGCTGTTTGTTCATGATCGATTGATTGATGATGTGATGTTTACTCAAAACCCTAGATCTGTTTGATTACAAGTATAAATCTGAGATATGTATGGACGTGATGTTGTTGCTGATGTTTTAAAATAGTCTATATAGTTCGTAAAAGCAGCACATCAATTGACGTTTAGGGTTTTGCTTTGAAAAGTAGGCAGATCGTGATGCTAGAAAAAAAGGAAGCAGAGTTCACGTAAATTATTTATATTCAAATTGTTTGATTTGTGTTGTGATCAAAGTACATTACATGGGAATTATATACTATGAAGAAATTTTGGTGGTCCCATATTGTTTGAAGCTATGATTGAAGTGAATATTATAAGGTATGGACATCAAGAAAGCTTATATTGTATGTATCGTGGGGTAGTATTCTTGTTTAAGGAATGGGACAAACGAGATGTATTATCTTATTTTCATATAATGAAGTAAGTATTCACGTGAGTTTGTACTATCCCAAAGCAAAAGTGTTAATCCAATTGTTCACGTGATGTGATGAGAAGAAAAGCTGATCTACACATGTTTTATTTGAATATTATTGTTCAAGCTTAAATATGGATGTTGTACTTGAGGTCCCAAAATTTTAAAAGAAGCTACAGCATGTCACAAGGTGAAAATACTTTGATAAGCTGATAGGGACGTGGACAATGATGGTACTATAGACGTGATTAAAAGCAACAGTGATGGAAGTAAGTAGTATTTGAAGGTACAAGGATATTGTTTATATAGTTTGATTGAAGTTGTTTGTCAACATGGGATGCAGCTACTGTGATTAGGTTGGTAAGTTTGTACTATTCGTTTATTGCATACGAGTGGTCCATGCTAGTACTGATTTTGGACAGGTGAAAGTTGAGCAAAGCAAGAGAAAGAGTTCAAGGGTAGTTTTCACGTGAAGATCGACTTAATAACAGAAAATAAGAAGCTTTGTGAGATTGTTGAAGCTGTGTTGTTTCCATATAGCACACGATCAGAAGAAAATTATTAGGATTTCGTCCAAACCCTAGATCGGTGATAATGTTTGTTGCTGCTAATTGATTGAAGATATGTTATTCATTGTTGCTGTGATTGAAGAAAAGAATTTGTTATTGGGGTTTGTCTTAAATCCTAGATTCGATAATGGATGGCAGTAAAAAGAAAATAAAGGTGATATTACTTGGTTTTTCACATTGGTTTTCGACTTACACCAATGGTGTGATGGTGATATTATTTATGAGAATTAGTGGCAAAGTCAATATACGCATGATACAACAGTGTGTTACGCATGATACAACAGTATGTTATATCACATGATGGCATATTGGAGAAAGAATAAAAGTTGCTTTATGCAAGCAAGTAGTACGACAACAAGGATGATTTATATTATTCTTTTTGGGGTCCGAGAATGATAAAGAAAAAGGATATGTTTGTGTTTCTCACGTGGGATTAATATGAACAGAAGGAAAAAGAATTGATGTGGTATAGTGGAGTTGTATTTTAGCCACTGTGAAGAGTTATTTAGCCACAGATGGTGTTAGTGGCTGAGTCGAGCCGCTGACAGGAATAAAACACACGCTAACAAGGAAGACGCTGATACGTGAAAGCTAGACGTTGACAGCGTGTTGTCTGATATATATCGTCCGATATCGGACTGTACATACAAATGATATATTGGATAACTTAGGATCTCGGACAGAACTGACTGTTAAGGTTTTATGACTTGTTTTTGAAGATTGTGTTTGGTACAATGACGTTTTATTTGATTATGTGACAAGGCTATTGCGGTTACGTACCGACTTGGATTAGAAGCAGAACGCCGACAGAGGCAGCAGTTGCATAAAAGAAGAGGATGATATTTTACTTAGATGATTTTCATTACAAATTGGAGGTTTCCATGAATACGATTGATTATTGCTTCTTTGGTGTTGGAGTTGTTTTTCGCAGGTTTATATTTTATCATATCTCAAAAGATTCCTGCCTCTATTTTGAGATAACTTGCTTGTTCGTTTAAATGTTTGGTGACGAAGACTTGTCAAATCTAGCAACTAGATACCTTGCTATCACTTGAAGGAGTTACATTATCGTGCTCAGTGTCTCACAAAGGATGAGGATTTTGACAAAGAGATCGAGGTCTGCTTATACTTTCAGTGTCAGTATAAGTTTGACGTCACATGGATAGTGCAAGATATAAGGTACAAGCTTGGGAGATTCCACTTCTTCAACAAAAAGGTTATATTCGTTTTTCTTCATTCGTAATCTACAATTAGAGTCTACATGTTATTAGTTGTTTATCTTTAGAAGACCCCTATTGGATGAGACAAAAAGGGGAAGAAGATTCAAAGATCAAGGTATACAACTTATTTTTATTTGGTGATATGTTTTACAAGAAATCTTACTTTAAGGGGAAGCTTGTTTCATTCGTGAAAGATCAAGATTTGAAGATTGGTTTTGTCATCATCAAATAGGGGAAGATTGTTGGGAATTAATTTGATGAGACAAATCAACAATAATGAAACAAGAAGGACTTATATGCAATTATCAAGATTTACAAGAATATGGAGCCCTTTCATACAACAAGGAGGACTTATTAGCAAAAGATGGAGGGACTTCTAGTGTAATTAGATTTCTTGTAAAGAGGGTTATGTGTAGTATATAAACACACACCCTACATAGGTTTATTCATTCAATTATTCACAATGTAAACCTAAAGTGTCTTCGTGTTCTAGGCGTGGGATTTAATGTATACACGCCTAGAGGTTACTTGTAATTGTTTAGTGCAAGTAACCGTTTGGAATAAAGTAATCGTTGGAAGTAAACACCTTGTTCATGTGTCTTGTTCAATTCCGCTATGTTTATCATATGAACAAGATGCATATCCTAGTAAGCTTAATCGATCCGTGAATTATGGTTTCCACACACTCTACCCTTTTGTATAGTTAGTACATAAGGCGTAGCAGTAGATGCCTTGTCTTTTAACCCCTTTTCATAGTCAATGAGCATTTCATGCAAATCCTTAACTGTCTTCCCCGTGGAATGCATATTATAGTTTCGAACAAAATCATTGAAGTAATTGTTAAGGGACCTATGGATCAAGTTGATAGCCATATTATGATCATAGGGTTGTCCTAGTTCAATGAGCTGTTCCATATAACCCCTCATCTCCAAGTAATGGGCACTTAAAGACTTCCTGGAGCTTGCTTGCAGCTATGCAAAGCATCTACCAACTCGTAGATCTCCACAACTTGCGGCTTTTCAAACATAGCCTTGAGCTCATCAATCACTCACTTTGGTGAAAATAGCTCATACTTCTGTTGAAGTGGAGGAGCCATTTTACCTAGCATTAAGCAAGCCACTTCAGAGTGCTTCTTAACATTAGCAGCGTGTTCAAGCCTTTGCGCATCAGATGCTCCTTCTGCAAGATCCTCCGGATAGGGAGTAGTCAAGATATCAATAGTACCCGCTGCTCTTAAGACAATTCTAAGCGAGTGATACCAATCATTGAAGTTTGGGCCAGTAAGCTCAGGATGTTCAAAGAAAGCTTTGAATGCGGAACTTATAGTGTTATTGGTGGGTTGAGCCATTTCTACAAAAATAAGTTCAAATATTAGTATTTTCAATAACAAAATACTTTCAAGAAAATATAATTACCCTGGTATTAAACCGTATTATTTTCCTTGAATTCTAGAACTATATTGACATAGATCCATTACATCAGTTGATCTGCTAGTAATGAATGTACTCAATGTAGCGACTTGTCGAACAATTCAATTGACAAACAATTTTCAATTTCTA
Organism: Glebionis coronaria; assembly: GCA_025667525.1. Taxonomy (NCBI): domain Eukaryota; kingdom Viridiplantae; phylum Streptophyta; class Magnoliopsida; order Asterales; family Asteraceae; genus Glebionis; species Glebionis coronaria. The sequence continues at coordinate 404,997,955 of CM046876.1, read as the reverse complement.
GATTTTTAAGGGATTTATATTTCCAAAAAAATGTTTTGCATTGTAAACATGTTTCATCCCTTTTGAATGCATTAAGTTTCCAGGTCTCACTAAGTAACTTAATTAAGTCGTCTAATCTGAGTAAGTAAAACCATCATACGAATTCTCATTCTACGAAAGGTTTTCTCTCCATCACAACATCACCCAAAAATCTCAATTGATGACGAAGTAATTTCACGTGTTCGTCAATTAGGAGCATTCGACTTAAATTTTAAGGGTATAAATTTTGATGTCAAAATCAATGTATGGAGAAGCATGCATACAACTCCATAGCATAAGTTTAATAAAACATTTAGTAAACTTTTTCACGAGATTAAATTTCTTCATAAATTATGTTGCGGTATTGGTTAAACCAATTAAAGAATTCACCCACAACTATACACAACGTACTTTTGCTAGAACTCGGCTACGCACAAAGCAATACCCTTATTCATTTGTGTTTCGGATGTGAATTTGTGATAAATCACTCTTAAGGTATAATTCAATTAATAATCATAGGTAATTTCAATTGACGCATAGGCGAGCCGGGAATTTGGTCAGCGACTAATGGTATAACACCTCCTTCCTTAACCGGGTATTAACCAGCGGTGCGTTTAACCCACTTTATAGCTTGTCAAAAGGAGTAGGTCGTTAGATTATTTTTGCAATTCACCAATCAACGTAATCATATGTAATTTAAATCTCTAACAAATCATTATTTTTAATACGATTTAGTCCATATTATTTCTTTTCATAAAAAACCCTTGTTTACAACAATTCAACAATTTTTAATATAAACAAGTAAAAAAACTAAATCATAAACACATGATAACAATTTTATATGTGCAATAAATGAATCAAATAGCCACATGCATACGATTTATTCAATAATCATCAAATCTAGGTCTTTATATTCATATAGAAATTTTCCCTAATTCTAGATTTATTGAATCAAATAATCACGTAGCTCATAAAATCATATAAACATATAATTTTACGATCCATGAAAACATGCACGTTATCATGGATTCCTCACAAATCTTAACAATTAAATCTCTTTGGATCGTAACCATACATGACATAACAATTAATCATGCAATTTAATCTAAAATTATCTCACATGTTATTTAGGGTTTCAAAACAATTCTTTTTTTTAATATAAAAGTTCGGCCAAAACCCTAGTTTTTAAAAAACAAAACCCTAATTTTAAGAAAACATAAAAAACATGTAGTTTTAACTCAAAAAATTTATTAGTTAAAAAACTTTAGATTTTTGATAATTATAACATGTTAAAACGGCTCTCGATTCCACTATAGGTTTATATAGTTCATAACAATAACACAAAACCCTAAACAAGATCAAATCACACATAGCGGAAGAGATTTTACAACATCATAATAATAACACTATTATAATTATTCGAATGAGGGTTACATACCTTTACGCTAAAGCAAATACACAAGACGGAGAACGGATCACCAATTCGGGTTAATACCTTATATCAGCAAGATATAGTCTAAAGTAAGACTATATTACGATCTTGTACACACGTAATACTACGAGCTAACCATGATTCTAGCACGTGTAAACCGAGCTATACCAATAGTATAAAATCTACCCAACAACCCTAGAGGGGCTAGGATTATATTTAACCTAAAACTGAGCACCAAGAAAAAACACACCGAAACCCTTTGTGGGTTAGGTGTTGCGATCGGCTAGAAAGAGAGTATAGGGAGAGATTCAAGTTATGAAGATTATGAGGGGTAAGGGGTTGTATTTATAGGCCTAGAATACATGTAGCCCAAGGCAAGTTTTTTCCTCCCCTTTTGTGCCCTAACCGACCCGCAAACACCCCCTCATGGGGTGTTCCGGAACCTTCCATCATTCTTCTTTTTGTATCCTCTTTCTATATATATATATATATATATATATATATATATATATATATATATATATATATATATATATATATATTTAACATTCGTTAATACTTAACTCTTAATTAATTAATTAACGATCATTAAAGTTATATAGTCATATAGTTATATAGCTCGATTTAATTAAATAAATATAATATATATATTTATTAAATAAATTAATAAATATAATGAATATATTCATTAATTAAATTAACTCTTTGCTTACTCTATGTAATTACGTTAATAAGTGTGAAAACAGTTATCCTTTTACCATTTAAAACAAGAAAAAACCAAACCAAAACGTAAGTTTATGAACGTAAAAGTCGGAATTATGCGTGGTTTTGTGTTTTATTGTGAAATAGGTACAAAAGATCATAAATGAAAAAAACACGGGATTTCACGGGGTTTTATTAAAGAAAAAGACAAAAGACATGCTCAAGGGACCACAAGTATTAAGAGGCACGGATATTGAAAAACCACCAAGGAAAAAGGTCAAGAAAATAGCAAAACGAGCACGAGAATGGAAAGAGCACAAAATTACGAAGCCAACGGTTCCGACCTTGCCGCGTAACTCGTCTCAGTTTGCATTTTTCATATTATAATATTTTATTTCTAATTTTAACGTTTTATTAATTTTAGTAAAAATTAAATAAATTAAAGTTTTTTATTTTATAATAGTTAGTTTAGTATTGAAATAATTAATTTTGATTTTTAAATATTTTTAGTTTTAGTAGTTTTATTTTTATATATTTTTATTTATTTTTAAACTAACACAAAAATATTAAAAAGAAAGAAAATAGTATGTGTGTTTCTTTTGTGAGTAATTAGGTGCATGCTTCTAGAAGAATAACGATGGTGGAGTGGATTAAATAAAGCTTAATTAAGGTCCATTGGATGAAAAATAATCGAAGGTGAAGATAGGTGATCCATGTGAAGTGCTCTCATTGGTCTATCTAAGAAGAATCTTCACTCCTATTGGTGGAAACACATCATTACCTATCAAATGACCAAGATGCCCTCAAGTTAAAGAAGAGAAGGTGGTTAGAAGCCTAAAAAGACTAATCTACCCCAAGCACCTTGACTTCAACTATAAATAGCACCTCATTTTTCTTCATTTTGTATGTAGATTTTAGGTAACTAAATAGTGTCAATTTTATTTCTTGTTTTTTTAATGTATTTTTCTTTCAACTTTTGTATTAGCTTATTTTTAAGCTTTTTTCAATATTAATAAAAGTTCAGGTTTAGCTTATTTTTAATCTCTTTTAGCTTATTCTCATTCTACCTTTATTAATTTTTCAATAAACTAGCTTATTATTTGGGATTAGTTTTTATAACTTTTTCCAAATAAGTTAGATTTATATAAAAGTTTGAAATAAGTGTTATCTTATTTCAAGCTTATTGTGGGCTTAGATTTCGAGATCTAGCTTATTGTGGGTGGATGTGTTCAATTATCTTTTTAAGCTTTTTGAATCACATAAGTTTTAAGCTTAGGCTTACAACTTATTAATAAGCTAGCCTTTTAATTAATTACTTTTAGTTTAGATATATTAGTTTTTTTATAAATTAGTGTAGATCTATTAGTTTTTAGTTTAAAAATTAAAATATTTTTATAAAACCTAAAAAAATAGTCTATATCTATTAGTAATCAACGTAATCAAATATTAATTTTTGCTTATCATCCTAACCTCTTGTGTTCTTTTGATCTCGGCGTATCGGTTCATCACGTTTGGTGAGGAGCTTACGGGTTTAATTGATTTGGTTCAAGTTTGATTTGAGAGGCCGTGTACTTTACGATCCGGGTTTCGCTTTTGATTATTTTGATTTGAGAGGTCGTGTACTTTACGGGCCACATTTTGTTGGTTATGAGAGGCCGTGTACTTTACGGGCCATATTTTGTTAGTTGTGTTGATTGTTTTTAGAGCGTTTTTCTTCAGACCACGGGTACTAAAGTTCTTTCCTTTTTCAATATCTAGCTTAAAGTTTATTTTCCTCTAAGTCGTTTTAGTTTAGTTAATTAGATTAATATAGTTTAAATTGTTTTTAAATAATATCTCTTTTATAAAAATCATTTTAACTAGTTTTAAAAATTATTCTTGTTTTAAAAAATAGATTTAAAATTATAAAGATTAGTTTTCATTTAGATAAGCTTATTTTGAGTATAAAGTTTACACCTTCTTATGATTATTAAGCTTATTGGTATATAAAGCTTCAAGCTTTATCATCTAAAAAGATTAATAAGCTTTAAAGGTTAAAGCTTTTCGCTTTATTCTTAAGTTTATATTTTTTGATTTAATATTTGTCATTTTACTTGTTATTACGTGCTTGCATTTAGTTTATTTTTGCATTTAGATTAATTATTTTTTAATTATAGTATAGTTTTGTTGCATCTTAGATTTAATTAGTTTCATCTAGATTTTAAATTGTAGTATAATTGTATTGCATTTTAGAGTAATTTTATGTGAACTATTTGCGCTTTTATTTCTATATTCCCTAAGCCTAATATAGTATCTCATTTAAGTTTAATAGACATAGATACCAAACAAGTATTATTAACCAAAAACGATAACTCTTGTGAGAAATTTGATATCAATTCGAGTCGAGTCGAAGGAAACGATACTTAATCTCTTATACAACTTGCCTATATTAAAATTGGCTATATTACCCGTAATCTCGAGTTCGATCCTATCACACGACTATTAAATATAAGTCCATAAACTTTGACTTGAATCTTTTAGATCACATGTTGCAGTACATTACATTTTAATCACATTTTCTCCCCTATCTCTAATATAAAAATTTTTATATTAGAGATACCAATTGATTATAATATGACGATTTCTTAAAACGATGGGAGAGAAAGATGTGTGCACGCATAAATATTGGAACATTATGTCGGGTAGGTCCCCCTTAACAATATATGCGGGTCCTAATTGATCAAAATTTGACAATATATAAGAAAATGACATCACAAAATATGTTAAGGTACGCGGTTGAGATGCCTTTTCCGATATAAAATATTTAGAATAATATTTTGAGAAATTCTTTAAAAATTGTGTTCAACGGTTTTAAAATAAATTCCAATTTACATGAGCTAAAAACTTTGAATGTTTTGTGACTAGCTCATGACCGAGAAAAGTTAATTTCCTGTTGTGAAGGATAAGTTATCATCCGTGATAAACTTTCCTTAAGGTGAAGTCCTAGTTCTAAGATGACATTTACATAGAAATCGTTTTTCATGAACTTAAAAACTTTGAATGTTTTTATGAGAAGCTCATGGCCGAGAAATATTAATTTCTCGTTGAGAAGGATAAGTCATACTCGGGATGAACTTTCCTATCTTTGAAGTACGAGTTACAGTCTGACATGTGACTGTAAGTCTATTTAAATGAGCTGAAAAACGTTGAATGTTTTTATAGAAAGCTCATGTCTGAGAAAACTTAATTTCTCGTTCCGAGGATAAGTCATCATCGGGATGATCTTTCTTAGTCTTTGGAGCCCGGGTTACAGTCTGTAATTTGACTATAAGCCATTACTAGAAGCGTAATTGTGAATCCCCTGAGACACCTGTTTCTCAGATATCCGCTTCTTCAATAACCAAACTCTCAGAGTGTTTTTGGTTGAACACGTTACAACTATAGGACCTTTGTGTTCCTGTTGAACCTTAACTTTGGTACCTACACTTACATCAATAGTTTGTATGCTTGCATCTTGGTTAGTGATATCTTTGTGAGATCCATATGGGGGTTCACTGTGAATCTTTATCATGCTAGAGGTAAATATCTTGCCATTAGGAACCCACCTAAGACCAATTGTTTTAAAGGTTCTACCCGTTGGTATCCACCTAAGACAGGGTCTACGAGTCATAGATTTCTCATGCACAGCAGAAGACTTAGTTGGAGAAAACTTATTTTCTTTAGGGTTCCTTCTTTGAGGTGTTGTAGTTTGGTTCACCAGGTTTAGGACTTTAGTGATACAATCATCATGAATGGCATTAAACATGCATGTGTTACATTTCGTTCAAACAAAGTTCTTAGCATCTGATAAGGATTTAGATTTGCTAGGGTTGGCGGATTTGTGCACATCTGAGAAGGGTCTAGAATTCCTAGATGTGTGATCAACGCTCCTAGGTTTTGGTTTTGTCCTATCTCTTGCTTGTGTATTTTTCTTAGCATCCTCAAGATATCTTTTATGACCTGTGTCATTTAAACTACGCCTAGGCATGTTCTTAGGCCTATTTCTAGAGTTGCTTGAAGCATTCATGTGACCGGGCTTTGTAGAAGCGGATTTTCTTAATGAGGAACTAGATTGTGGAGTGACTGGTTTTGGTAAATTACTATGCATGTCAACGTGGATGCAAACCTCGGGTTCGACGTTTTAGGTCGTTCAGATTTAATCACAGTCTGTTGTCTACCAACTGAGCGGTTTCTAACTGGTTGCGAAGGAGGTTTTCCAAAGACTGACTGTTTTGCTAACTTAGTACACTATTTCCTTTTAGCTTCCTTAATTCGTTTTTCACCGCTGTGAGTGCAAAAACCTTTTCCTGAATTTGAGCCTTTAATTGATCATTTTGTAGAAGTAATTGATCGACACGTTGTTCTAACTTAATGTTCATATTATCAAATATGTGGTTATCAGCATTCACGTCATTACTATCTACAGTGTCGATAGGTTGCATAGATATTTCACTTAATGAAGCAGGCGGAGGACTTGGATTTTGAGAAGCCAACTTTGATTCTAACAAATTTATTTGTTTCACTAAATGTTCTTTTTCCGCATTGAAAGCTTGAATCTTATGATCCAATTTTTGTTCAAGAACAACATTTGCTTTTTCAAGTTTTTCAAAATAAGCCTCAAATTTGTTATTTTTCTTTGAAAAATCGAGTTTTGCATCCTCAAAATCTTTTTGTCTTTTGAGATAACAAAGTTTCGAGCTCGTGAATCTTTAAATCAACATCCTTGTTGATCCCTTTGAATGGTTCTATATTCTGTTAAGAATATGTACAATAGCTTGTAATCAAAATAGAGTACTTGAGAACTCCTACTCAACCAAATAAGTTATGCGAAATCTAACTTATAAAGCAAAGAAGAACATAATTACTTTTAACTATTCGATTCTCTATTATTCGACTTTCAGTTAGGTACAATAAACTCATCATACCTATGTTCCTTTTATAGTGTAAGGAACCCTAGAAACCTTAGAGTATTCTATAATGATAATTATATCACACACGATATCTTATCAATGTTCTAAACTATTAAGTATATCACATAAGATATACTCTAACTATAACTATGACATATCTTTTCTAAAGATATATTCGTCCTAATCAATATAGCAGTACTTACAATATAACTAATAGTACTTGTTATGTACCGCGTTAACACTAGTACTTATACTAACGGTGCTTGGTACTTTACAAATAATTCCCAACAATCCTCCCCTAAAAAAGAATGATAACTTGTTTTCTTCTTGATTCTCTATGTACTGAGTGTATTAAAATACATGTCTTCAGTCTTGTCTTCAAACTTGGACTGAACTTGGTAATCCTTTACTTGTATCCAACTAAATGTAGCCAAACACTTTATGCAGATCTTCTTCTGATAAGATAATCTTCAAGTCTTCATGTATATCATCTTTGTCTTCAAATTATGATCTTCTTGTGTCTTGTAAACATTCATTTTGCAGCAATTTTTTTGTCATTTCATATGTCTTCTTCCCCTTTTGTCATCATCAAATAGGAGTCTTCTACATATAAATTACCTATGAATCAACAATTCTGCTTGTGTCTTCTTACCTAAAATAAAACAGTTAACAACAAACCAATCTGTATTAGCATCATGATTTTTTCAAATCATCATCTATCAACGGATTTGAGTTATTCTTTACTAGTTAGCCGTACACTCTGGAACAACCAATACTTTATTCATAAAGAATAAGGTGTACTGATAACCCTACAGTTTTTGGTAAAATGTCAACCATCAACAGATTTGATAACGTCTTTACCTAGTAACGTTTTCCCTAGGACTAGCCAACTCTTTATCTCGAAACATGGTGAGTTAGAACCATATAGTTTTTACCAAACTACCAGCTTTTAAAGAATTTTAGAAGTCTTTACCATAAACCGTTTGCTTATAGACTAGCCAGTTCTTATGTGTGTTAGACATGGTGAACTGTGTCAGCCCTATATTTTATATAGTCGAACAAGAATGTAATAGGTCATCTTAGTCGTAAATGGTCTTGTATTGTAATAGGTTAGTCGGGAAAACCGGGCTTGAACTATAAGCTAATATTGTATAAGTTAGGAGCGTAAGCCCAAAACAAAGCCAAGATCGGCCCAAGGATTCTAAACCCACGACCCATATGCCAAGGGTATATATACCCTCTTCCATGTGTGGAAGAGGGTGTTGGTTCATTTTACTTTCTCTCTTTAGTAAACATTAAGCTTCCAAAATCTCTCTTGTTTCTCTCTCTACTTTTCTTCTCTTTTTATCTCTAGAATCTTGTGTTATGGATTAAATGGGATTAACATTTGGTATCAGAGCCTATAGTGGATAGGTGATTGAAGATTCGTGTGTGGTGTTCTTGATTTTTTGTTGCTATTTTGATCTATATCTCACGTCCCAAATTTTTTTGTGTGTTTTTTATGGTCTATTCTTGATACAAATCATCTACATACTAGTAGTAGTGATTTGGGTATCTTGGTTTTGGCTAAAACACAAGTCTTTTGGATCAAAAGTTGAGAAATTTCTTGTTTTTCTTCATTCCGAAATTCCAGCAATTATCACCATCGGAAAGTACAAAGGAAGTGAAGCTCGATCGCAATAATCCAAGGATTCTACTTTGCGATCACCCTGATTTCGATACCTTATTCCGACGAGACATTCCGATCGTGCATTGCGATCTGGGATTCCGACGGTTTCAAAGGATTTTTGAGTCGTTACTCTGTCAAAATTTTGACCACATTCCGATAGGAATTGCGATCCAAACATTCCGACAGGTAACATTCCGATAGGTATTGCGATCCAAACATTCCGACAGGTAACATTCCGATAGGTATTGTGATCCAAACATTCCGACAGGTAATATTACGATGAATATTACGATGAGTATTCCGATGGGTGACATTGCGATGGGAGACATTGCGATGGGTATTCCGATGATGATATTACGATGGACATTGCGATCTGTTTGGCTAATTTTTGTTCCATTATTTTTTACACTTAGGCACCATCTAAACTAGTCTCAGATCATAGTTTACACGAAGATAAAAAAAAAACAAAAAAAAAAGCAAAAAAAAAAAAAAAAAAATTGGCGGGAAAACTCTAGAAAAATTTATTTTTTCCTAGACCATTTTTAGGCCATTTAAGCTTCAATTTCAAATTTTGGCGAAGCGAAAAAATTTTCGACCAAAAATTCGAATTTCGGACCAAAATTCAAATTTTTAGGGCAATTTTAGGTTTTATTTTTGTCAAAAATTTTCACTTTTCAAATTTTTTCCCTACTAGTTTTTGGCTATTTCTAACTCGATTTCAAAGTTTGGTGATTCAAAAAAATTTCGGCTTACCGTTTTGTCGGACTGAGGAATTTAGTGTCAGACTGAGAAAATTGGAATTTTCGGAATTTCGACCACAATCAAATCACAACACATCCACTAAGATCCGTAATCCATACACATCATATCCTCTTCGAGACATCCGTTCAATGGACATCTTCATGGATTCAACACCAACAACATCCATGACTGAGATGAATAAAGAGAAGATGCAGAATCTAGAGGTTCAGACAAATACTGAGACTACAATCAGTAAACCTTCTACCAACAAAACCGTTCATGCAATCAAATACAAGATGTCGAAAGCACAAGAAAGATGCATGGAACACATAAAGTTGCTTCAGTCACACCTTCAGGTTCTTTCAAGAGAAGACCTAAAAGGCACTCGTCTTGAAACTGGATTCAAACTGGTATTCTTTTTACTATTTGGTCAAGATGTTGAGACATTCATCAAAACGATGCTACTTAATGTGGACCATCTTCAACAAGAACTAGACAGAGAAGATTTTCACAAGAATATATCCATGGAGGTCCTTTTAGCTCTCAACAATCAGTTCCAACAATTCATTGACTCAAGTGGCTTATCCAAAAACGATCGAGAGTTCACAAGCACATACTTTACCAAATATACTCTGGTAGATCTTCAAGCGTTCAAAGAGACACTTCTTCAACATATGAGCAATATAAAGAAGTCAATTGCTGAAAGAACACGCCATCAAAGGCACTTTCAAAGAAGGGTGAATCAAAGACTGATGTAGACGAAAGAGAGCACTATCGATATAGATCAAGCATTGGATGCTTCTTCGGTTGATACAGAGAGCAGCGGGACAGAATCAGAAATGCAGCATATCAGTACCAGCTCAGGGAATGATCAAACAACCAATGATGCGAATATCAGACTCATTTATGATGATCAACCAATGGCTATGGTACATTTAAATGCTGAATACGATGTTTCTCAACATACTGAGCAATATGAACCCATTCTTGACACGTATCTAGTAGAAAAGGTTGATAGCAATACCACACCTGATTCATCAGATACGAGTACTAATGGAGGAGAGACTTCTCAGGATGTTGATTCTAAGATTCACGATCTTGAAATTCTATTAGCTTAGAAGACTAAAGATTTTAAGGATGCCAAACTCGATTTTTCAAAGAAAAATAACAAATTTGAGGCTTACTTTGAAAAACTTGAAAAAGAAAATGTTGTTCTTGAACAAAAATTGGATCGTAAGATTCAAGATTTTAATGTGGAAAAAGAACATTTTGTGAAACAAATAAATTTGTTAGAATCAAAGTTGGCTTCTCAAAATCCAAGTCCTCCGCCTGCTTCATTAACTGAATTATCTGTGCAACCTATCGACACTGTAGACAGTAATGACGCGAATTCTGAGAACGACATATTTGACAATATGAATATTAAGTTAGAACAACGGGTCGCTCAATTACTTCTACAAAATGAGCAATTAAAGGCTCAGATTTAGGAAAAGGTTTTTTTATTGACAACTGTGAAAAATGAATTAAGGAAACTAAAAGGAAATAGTGTGGATACTAAGTTAGCAAAACAGCCAGTCTTGGGGAAACCTCCTTCTCAACCAGTCAGAAATCGCTCAGTTGCTAGACAACCGAATGCGTTTAAATCTGAACGACTTAAAACGTCAAATCTAAGTTTTGCATCCCAAGTTGACGTGCGTAGGAATTTTCCTAAACCAGTCACTCCACAATCTAGACCCTCCTTAAGAAAATCCGCTTCTGCAAAGCCCGATCACATGAATGCTTCAACCAACTCTAGAAATAGCTCCAAGAACTTGCCTAAGCGTAGTACAAATGACGTGGGTCACAAAAGCTATCTAGAGGATGCTAAAAACAAGACACAAGCAAGAGATAGGACCAAACCACAACCTAGGAGTGTTGTTCACACATCTAGGAATTCTAGACCCTTCTATGATGTGCACAATTCTGCCAACCCTAGGAACTCTAGAGCATTCTCAGATGCTAAGCACTTTGTTTGCACGAAATGTAACAAATGCGTGTTTAATGCCATCCATAATGATTGTATCACTAAAGTCCTGAACAAGGTGAACAAAAAAGCTAGAGCACCTCAGAGATTGAACCCTAAAGGAAGGTTTTCTCCAACTAAGTCTTCCGCTGTGCATGAGAAAACTATGTCTCCTCGACCTTGTCTTAGGTGGATACCAACGGGTAGAACCTTCAAAACAATAGGTATTAGGTGGGTTCCTACTGGAAAGATATTTCCCTCTAGCTCGACAAAGGTTCAAGGTGAACCCCCACATGGTTCTCATCAAGATATCGCTAACCCACTTGCAAGCATACAAACTACTGATGAAAGTGCAGGTAATAAAGTAAAGGTTCAACAAGAACACAAAGGTTTTCCATATTCATACCGCTCAACAAAAGACACTTTTGGTTGCTGAAGAAGCAGATATCAGAGAAATACGTATCTCAGGGGTTTCACAAGTAAGATTGAAAATGACTTACAGTCACATTTCAGGCTTTAACTCGAACGTCAAAGAAAGGGAACTTTATCTCTTCAACGATAAGTTACCCTCAAAACAAGAAATTAATATTTCTCGGACACGAGCTTCTCTTAAAACTATTCAAAAGTTTTTAGCTCGTATACATGGCTTATAGTCAAGTTACAGACTGTAACCCGGGCTCACAAGACAGGAAATTCATCTCGATGATGAATTATCCTCAGAACGAGAATTTAAGATTTCTCGGACATGAGCTATCTTTAAAAACATTCAACGTTTTTCAGCTCATGTACAAAGACTTACAGTCACATGTCAGATTGTAACTCGTACCTCACAAGAAAGGAAAGTTCATCCCGAGTATGACTTATCCTCAAAATGAGAAATTCAATTTTCTCGGACACGAGTTTCTATTAATTCTATTTGAAAGTTTTACGCTCATGTAAATGACTTCTAAGCACATCACAGCTTAGGACTCAGACCTCAAATAAGGAAAGTTTATCTCGGAAAATAACTTATCCTTTTCAACGAGAAATTCATATTTCTCGGTCATGAGCTTCTCATAAAAACATTCAAAGTTTTTAAGCTCATAAAAACGATTTCTAAGTAAATGTCAGCTTAGACCTCGAACTTCAACTTAAGGAAAGTTTATCACGGATGATAACTTATCCTTCACAATGGTAAATTTATTTTTCTCGGTCATGAGCTAGTCACAAAACAATCCAAGTTTTGAGCTCATGAAACAACGGACCCGACAGGGAAGTGTACGTTTCAGTGCGCTTTACCTATGCAATAGAAGAGAAGTCTTCTATCCTGATTATTTTAACACCGTTGAACACAATTTTTCTAGAATTTCTCAAAAGCTTTTTCTAAATCTTTCAAAATTTTGTGTTCAACACTCCCTTCCTCATAATAGGTTTTTATATCTAAAAATGTCATATGTTATTTTGATCAATTTTTGAGGGGGAGCGTTTTAAAATCAAACCTTTTAATGTTGTTGGGTACATCTCTAAAATTGTCATATTTTATGTATCCAACACATTCCAAAAATGATATAAAATTGTCAAATGCAATATATTATATCGGCAAAGGCATCTCATCTCCGTACCTCAACATATTTTGTGGTGTCGTTTTTCCAAATTTTTTGTCAAATTTTGTCTCAAGACACACATATATTGTTGAGGGGGAGCAACCCGACTTAATGTTCCATGATTCATGCGTGCACACATGTTTCTCTCCCAATCGGTTTTTAGAAAATGTCATATTTTAATCAATTGGTATCTCTAATATGATGTTTTTATATTAGATATAGGGGGAGAAAATATGATTAAAATGTAATATATCGTAACATGTGATCTTAAAGACTCAAATGCAACTCTTTCCTTCACATGCCAAACTATTTCGTTTATCGATGCATGTGTGTAGGGGGAGCTTTTTGAAATTATAAAACTTTCAAAGTGTTAAAAGCTTTGATTTTTATCAATCACTTTGAATGGTTTTCAATGGTTTTATGGTTACGATCTTTACCCAAAACAACTTACTATCCACGACGGAACGATGGAGTCAAAAGGTGGTTTAGGATAGGAAACCAAGTCCTATGATCCAACCAGAACCGGAGGGATCTACCCAAGGACATTCCATAGCTAGAAATAGTTGTCCTTAGGAAAGATGGAGTGGAATGAAGCTGAATGCGGACCAATTACTTAAGTTAGCACTAGAACAATCACAACAAGGTGCTAATGATGACGTATTGATAAGCATTGAAGGAGTTGAGTATTCTATGCAACTTAGGTAGAAACCAGGTTAACACAACTTTTGAAGACAAGTGTCATGGACCCAGTGATGCGATGCACAACCCTTTCCCAACCATTCGAGTTTCTCTCAAAAGAAACTTGTCTCATTGTCACAGAGATCAACACATATCTGTTGACTTTCTCACTCCGAGTCAGTTAATATTGAAAAGGTGGCAGTCTGCTCCAGCCTCCGATTACCAAAATGCACTTATTGAGTCTAGAGCCAAACGAGATCTATCTATCATCTCATTAGGACACAATCGAGTCATACGCATTATCCTTGTGATATTGCCAGAACATCTGAGTGATACGATTCACAATGAAGATGGAAATCCTGCTTGAGCCAGCATCAAACAAGCTCATGGTAGGTAACTTGTGCGATTCTACACAAATCAAACTTGTGAGAACTGGAAAGCAACTAAGTTTGGATTCTTAATTGATTCAAACTTGATTCCAGATTTCTTGGCAAAATCCGTGTGATCTTGCCAGAACATTCAGACTGACACTCCTTAGTGCTCACAGTGACGAATGGAAATCCTTCCAGTGTCAACATCAAACAGCACTACGGTAGGTGACTCGTAAGATTCTCTATGAATCAAGCTTGTGACAAACTGGAAAGCAACAATGGTGCGATTCTTATAGAATCAAACTTGTTCCAGGACTTCTGAATTGAAGACTCTAATCAAACGGATAATCGTATCCTTTTTGATTCACTCTTTACATTCGCAGTCTGCTTTGAGACGGTCGAGTAAAGAGAACTGGCTACTACCGTCGGGAAACCCTGTCGAGGATATTCTTAATCGAATCTACCCGATCACAGGTACGGTATCTAATACCGTCTAACGGTCTTCACCGACCGGAGATAAAACGCTACCGAGTTAGGATAAAATGTTCAAAGCCATTTTATCCGTGTCTATATATGTTGCTGCATATCAAGAAGGTGGCGTAGCTGTGTAATCAATGTCGATTCAGAAGTCACAACAGCACAAGATGGCGATAATCAAGATACTTAAGAATGTAAGAATATAATAGGTCATCTTGTCACAAGAGCTCAAGATGAACACTATCAAGAATAGATTGAAGATCTCAAGCACTCAAAGTCAAATGACAAAGGCTCAAGATAAAGATCACAAGGCATGAAGGAACAAAGCCGTTTCAAACAAGATCAAGACCAAGATACAAGATCAAAGCAAGAAGATCTCCTCTACAAGAATGTATTCACTCAATCATCTTATGCTTTTTTAAGCTTTTTAAGATGACCGATACATTGGGGGAGATTGTTAGCCCTATATTTTATATAGTCGAACAAGAATGTAATAGGTCATCTTAGTCGTAAATGGTCTTGTATTGTAATAGGTTAGTCGGGAAAACCGGGCTTGGACTTTAAGCTAATATTGTATAAGTTAGGGGCGTAAGACCAAAACAAAGCTAAGCCCGGCCCAAGGATTCTAAACCCATGGCCCATATGCCAAGGGTATATATACCCTCTTCCATGTGTGGAAGAGGGTGTTGGTTCATTTTACTTTCTCTCTTTAGTAAACATTAACCTTCCAAAATCTCTCTTGTTTCTCTCTCTACTTTTCTTCTCTTTCTCTCTCTAGAATCTTATGTTATGGATTAAATGGGATTAACAAACTGAGAACCATTTGTGAAGTGTTACTGAAATTCAAACACTTAAGGCTCTTTCTCAGCTACTTCTTCTTGTTCCAAATCCTTGATTTGATGTTTAACCATTCTGATCAACTCAATAGCATCATTAGATTCTTTTGAAACTTCTAATTGTTGTTCTAACATCCTTTCCAACAATCTTCTTCCTAAAGGGTATCATTTCTCTTGAAGCGTGTAACAGGTTATATCATCTACATCCAAAGTGTGTATGCCACATGATCTATACTATCTCTAGTAAGTAGGAACCTGATTCTCTAAGTCCTTTAACATTTGTTGATCATTGTTGTATGGTTCATACATGAACTTCAATTCATTTCTCAATAGTGATGTTTCTTCTTGACCTTCACTTCCTCTTTGAACAAATCTGTTAAGGTCTTGAATGTCTTGTCTGTCAAGAAAATGTAGAATATCTTCTAGTAATCTGAACATTCTAAATGTTCCATCTGATCTAGTTATTCCATGAACTTCTAATCCTTGTTTCATAGAACCTGTCCATCTAATGATTGATGACTTGTTTCCAAAGATTTCTGTGTCAATGTAGATCTTCAAATTTGACTATTTTCAAATGCTTTTTACAACTTTCATCATCATCACTATCTTGATCTGTAGACTTTACCTTTTTCTTGGCTTCTTGCTTATTCTTGGTTGATCTCTTCCTTTTAATAACTTTGGAGGTTCCTTCAAACTCAATTGATCCCTCCTCCAAATCACTATGTACCATTCCTTCAAGTACTGTTGACTATGTATGTACCGCTTGTACCTTTTCAGTCTCTTTTTCAACACTATGAGCTACATTTCCCTCATCCATCCCTTGATTAGTCTTTGCTTCTTTTGAAACTTCTATCACCCTATTATTCTTTCTAACATATGTAGTATTGATAGGTGGAGATTCTTCTTTTTTACCAGCAGTACTTACATCAAGTCTGGGGGTACTTCCAAATTGTCTTTGTTGTTGGAGATGCTTCTTGACATCTTCAATGTCCTTTTTATCCTTTTTAGATCCAATCTCAACAAAATTCAATTTTCTCCTCTTGTGTTGTTCATACAAAGCCTTTACTTCATCAAAAGTCTTTCTGACTAATTGAGCATGGTTGAAATGCTTAACTTTCTTGAGGTAAGACATCATTTGATTCCTGATTTGCATAGTAGTTGGAGGCTTAACTCTTTCTCTTCTTCTCTTTTCTACAAAGAATCTTTGTTGCTCCCTTCCTAAATCATCAATCAACTTATCTTTCTCTTCTTCATCATAAGCATCCCTTTCTTCAGCTACCAAGGATTTTGCAACAAGTTCACTTGCCTTTAGTTCAGCCTGAATCATATCATATTCTAGTATGTTCCATTCTTGCTGCACTCTTTGGGCTTCAAGAAATTGTTGCTTTGCTGCAAGTTCTTCTTGTAACTCCTTATCACGAAATTGTGCTTGTAGTCTGAGAGCTACGTCTTCATCATGCTCAAATTGATGAAATATGTTCATGACTTTTCTTATATCATCATTTGAATCACTTTCATCTTCAGATTTAGATTGCAATTTCTTTTTGCGCTTATCCTTTGGATTTATCTTAGGTAATTTCTTCAATAATCTTGAAGATATTCTTTCTTCATCTTTATTGGATTGTTGTTGAATGATAATACCCTTTGTAGTGGGCTGTGAAGCTTGAACTTTCTTACGTTTATCTTTTTCTTTAATGGCAAGATTTTCTTGTTGTTTCTTCATCTCTTCTTCTACTTTCCTTGCATTCTCAACTGAGCTCTTCTCTCTGAGATCAAACAGTACTTGTGCTAAAGTCTCATCTTCTACAAAAGATGGAGTTTGACTTTCTTTAGAAGAAGGTAATGAAGCTTTTCCACCAGCAGTACTTGTAGTTGGCTGAGCAGTTCTTGTTGTTTCAACAGTATTTACTTCACCAGTTATAGACACACTTCTTTCTTGTATAACCAAAGTATCTCCAGATACTTTTTCTCCTTTGGAAGCTGTCTTCTCAATTTCTAACTCCTATGTCTTGTCTGATTCAACATTCATTCTTGATCTTGATAGTATTTGGAAAGACTGTTTCTCTTGAAACCAAAATTGTCTTTGTGGTGGAGTTGAAGACACAGGAAACTTAATAGTTATTTCCTCTAGCTTCTGATAAAAAATACTCCAGTTTGCTTGTAGTTATGGTGATGGAGGTTATGGAGTTACCAACATTTCTTCATCAGTAGATGGTTGTGGTTCCTCATGAGCAGATTGTGGTTCCTCATGTTGAAGCTCCATATTTGTATGCTCCAAACTTGCATTATCCACAACATTCTCTATGCCATCAACATCTTCCAAATTTTCAATGACATCATCAGCTTCAAAATTGATGTCATTGACAGAGATCCTTGTATGAATATCAGAAGAAGGTCCTTGTTCTTCATCATTCCTCTCCTGTTTGGTTGCATTCAGTTGCTTCTTCTTGAAGTTTCTGAACCTTTGATTCTTAAGAGTAGCTCTCTTAATTACCCTGTGTTGCCTCATCCAATGAGTGACTTTATTTCTTAGCTTTGTCAAGTTGGCTTCTCATTTAGTAATTCTCTTATCCTGAGCAAGCTTTTCTTTTTGCAAAACTTGTACCTGTTTGGACAAGCTTGTGCATAAAGTAGTTAAATTTGCAACATCCACCACCTCTTTTGCTGTTGCCTATGGAGAACCACTAGCAGTAATTGAAGCAGTAGGTGTCTGGATCATCTCATCAGAATATTGTTGATTACCATCATGATCAGAAGAAGATTGTGTGTCTTTAAATGATTAGGGTCTTTGGTGAGAAGGAGTTTGCAAAGAAGCACTAGCTAAGCTAGGTTCCTCACCTTCTTGATTCCTTGGTTGGGTTAACATATTTGCAAATAATGGTGTTACAGTTCTTGTAAAAGTACTTCCTGGTTTGGTTAAGAAAGAGAATGTTCTCTTTGTAAAAGTAGGAACATCCCATGTATTTGTCAAGTCTGGCAGGTTAGGGATTTGGTCATTAAATAAAGCTTGAATGAATCTTGGATACATTAAAAACTTTTTAAACCCTTCCAAATTCCTAGTCATGCCTTCAAAGATTAATCTTGAAAAATTAAAGACTCTGTTATTTGTTAGAAAAATACCAGCTGATGCCAAAGCAACATGGATTTGATCAAAAGATGTACTCTTTGAACTCAAATAGTGAATAATAGCATGAAAAACTAATTTCCATTATGGTGAAAATAAACCTTTAAAGAAAGTAAGACTTTCCCTACCACCCTGATAACCCATGACTGCAAGGCCATCATGTATCTCAGTGTTAGTCAACATACTAGTTCCATTAGCATCATCTAGTCTTAAACTAGCCCTTAACAGTACCTCAGTCACATAAATATTTCTAATATCAACCCTAGCCCTTATGCAAGGTTGATCATGACGAGTAACTAAAACAACAGTATTCCAAAATTGTGTAACAATAGGAATAGAGACAATTGGACTTACAGTAAGCGCAATACGTACATGACTTCGAGAGAGAAAGCCAAGTATCTCATGAAAACCAATAGAATCATCATTCTAAGTAATATTAGCAACCTGGTTGTGCTTAGAGATCATTTGTAGAGCAGCCATTAGTATTTTTGATGATCAAAAATTAAAGAGAAGGTTATAGAATCAAGGTATAAGAATAAAAGATTTGGTAAATCAATTGTATAATTGGAGTTA
This sequence comes from Glebionis coronaria, assembly GCA_025667525.1. NCBI lineage: Eukaryota > Viridiplantae > Streptophyta > Magnoliopsida > Asterales > Asteraceae > Glebionis > Glebionis coronaria. The sequence continues at coordinate 404,978,821 of CM046876.1, read as the reverse complement.
GTATTTATATTAATAACAAATCCAAGTGCGAAGAAACTACCAAATTTACAAAAGAGACCCTCAACGGTACAACGGTTAGGTAGTGGTAAATGGAACATACACGGTACTTCAAATTTGTCTAGCGGTACTTGGTTCCAAAACGGTACCTCAAAATTTTCACTGGTTCATGCATTCCACTATCATTGTAACCTCTTTTATCTTAATCCACTAACCTACAATCACATCAAAAACACAAACAAACACTATAAAATAATAATTAGCATAAAAATTGTACAGTCGTTACCTCCCCTTAACATATGCAGCAGTTATTGGTTGAGCGTACCAATATGTGTTACCAAGAACTCAAATCTCTTTGCATCAAATACCTTGGTTAAAAAATCAGCTACATTGTTATCTGTATGGATCTTCAAAACCTGAATAAGCTTTTTGTCATAAGCATCTCTTATAAAGTGATGTCTTATCTCAAGGTACTTGGTCTTGTATTGAAAGACTGGATTCTTGACAATGCAAATAGTACTTTCATTATCAACGTAGATCTTGGTATTCATGAAGTTGAAACCATAGTCTAACAACTAATTTTGAATCCAAAGTACTTGTCCACAGCAATGAGCAGCAGCTACATATTCAGCTTCAGTTGTAGAAGTAGCAACAATGGTTTGCTTCATACACTGCCATGATATGAGTCTTTTGCCTAGAAATTGACAACCTCCTGTTGTGGATTTTCTATCATGATTGGCTCCAACATAATCACTATCAGAGTAAGCTTCCAAATCAAATGTAGAATCTCTAGGAGTTAGGCTGACTTTTAAGATACTTAAAATTTCTTTTCACAACATGTAGATGTGACACCTTTGGATTGACTTGAAACCTAGAACAGGTACACACAACAAACATAATATCTGGTCTTGAAGCAGTGAGATACATCAAAGAACCAATCATTGATCTATATAAGTGAATCTCAAAATCTTCACCATGTTCATCTTTTGACAAAGATTTCTTAGCTTCAAAAGGTGTGCTTGCACTCCTAGTATCCATACTTGAAAACTTCTTTAAGACTTTAGCAACATATTTATCTTGGCGAATAAATATTCCATCCTTCCTCTGTTTGACTTGTAGTCCTAAAAAGAAGGTAAGTTCTCCCATAGAACTCATCTGAAATCTTCCTTTCATTAAAGCTTCAAACTCCTCACACCATGATTTCTTGGTTGAACCAAAAATAATGTCATCAACATAAACTTAAACTAGGATAATATCCTTAACATTCTTTTTTATGAAGAGAGTTTTGTCAATGGTCCCTCTCCTATACCCATGTTCCAAAAGAAAAGTGGATACAGTTGCATACCAAGCCCTTGGAGCTTGATGTAGACCATAAAGAGCTTTAATAACTTTGTAGACTCTGTTGGGGAACTTAGGATCTACAAAACCTGGAGGTTGTGAGACATATACCTCCTCAGAAATAGTACCATAAAGAAAGGTACTTTTCATATCCATTTGATAGACTATAAAACACATATATGATGCAAAGGCCAAAAATAACCTAATGGCTTCTATCCTTACAACTGGTGCAAAAACCTCATCATAGTCTATCCCTTCTTCCTGTCTATATCCTTATGCAACAAGCCTTGCCTTGTTCCTCACAACAACACCTCTTCATTCTTTTTATTCCTGAAAACCCACCTAGTACCAATAACTCGTTTTCTAGAAGGAAGATCCACAAGAATCCAAACCTTTTGTAGTTCAAATTTCATTAATTCTTCTTGCATCGCATCTACCCAACTTGTTCATCAAGAGCTTGAGAAATGTTCTTAGGCTTTACTTGTGATAAGAAACAAGCAAATAGACAATGCCAAGTATCCTTATGATTAGTTCTCTGCTGTTGTTTGACATAGCTCACAAGTGCATGAGTTTGAGTATTAGCTTGAAGTTGTCTTCTGGTTTGCACAACAGACTTTTGGTCTCCAACAATTTGTGTTGTAGGATGGTTGTTGTTGACTTTATGAGTGGGAATTGAACTGACTGGTATTTCAGTTTCCAAATTATTGAAATCAGTTACTGCACTCTGCTGATCATAGGAAGCTTTGGAGAAGATTCCTTTATTTGGACTAGTATATGCATCTTCACTGTCCATTGCTTGTAAAACGTCTTCTAATGAATCAACAAACTTTGCAGAATTTGACATAGCAGTACTTGCACATGAAGTACCGCTAGGTTAAATATGTACTACTGAGTGTTGTGATTCCAAAGATTCTTCTCCTGAATGCTTATTAGCAGTTGTAGCTTTCTTCTCTTGATATTAAAGCCTCTTAAGCTCTTGTGAGGCATGATCATCATTGAATGGCATTGATTGCTTCTGTTAGGGGCTGGCAACCATAGGAGAAATAGTAGGCATACTGGGTACATAAATATGAACATCATAATCTTGAGAATCTGATGAAGAAAGTCCTTCATGAGTAACTAACTTTGTTGTACCAGTCTCTTTACCTGCATTGTTAGTTTGACAATCTTTTGGCACAAAATATTAATCCATGGAGTTAGTTAGATAATCCAAATCAAACATCCAAGCATAACCTATCCTGGGACATTGGGCTTATTCTCTAAGAAATTAACATGGGCATTTTCTTTAACTTTTCTAGATGCCAAGTTATAAACCCTATATGTTATGCTTTACAAAGAATATCCTACTAGATATCCTGAATCAGATTTTCCATCAAACTTCCCCAATTGATCAAGAGTATTTAAAATAGACACATGACATCCAAAAGGTTTCAAATGACTTATGGTTTGCTTAACACCAGTCAAAAGTTCATAAGGTGTTTTGTTTTGAGGCTTGGTTACTAAGACTCTATTTAGAACATAACATGCATTATTGATTGCTTCTTCCAAAAAGGTGTTTGGAAAAAGAGAATCAGCTAGCATAGTCCTAGCAGCCTTAAATAGTGTCCTATTTTTCCTTTCAGCTACTCCATTTTGTTGTGGAGTCTTAGGATTGCTAAATTGTCTCTTTATACCTTTAGACCTACAGAATTCATCAAATTCAGCATTCTTAAATTATGTCCCATTGTGTGTCCTAATGATTAAGACTTGTTTAGTGAACTTCGTTTCAACTAAAGTGACAAAGTCCTTATGTAACTCACTGGCTTCATTATTATGTGCCAAAAAGAAAACCCAACTGAATCTACTAAAATCATCAGTTATAACTTTGGCGAAAGGTCTTATGACTAATACTTCTAATAGAAACTGGGCCAAACAAATCCATATGTAAGAGTTGCAAAGGCTTAGTCACAGAATTAGCAGTCTTGGTCTTACAAGAGGCTCTATGTTGTTTACCTTTCTGACAAGCAATACATGTGGGATCATTTTGAAAAGATTTATTAGGTAACCCTCTAACCAAATTTCCATTAACCAATTTATCTAGGTTCTTGAAATTCACATGACCTAACATCCTATGCCATAAATTAGACTCATCATTTGAAGCTTTAGCCAGCAAATATGTAATGCCACCTGTTGGAGTAATACTATGAAGATTAAAGGTGTACATATTTTCTTGCATGGGTACCTTAAGCAGCACTTGATATTCCTTTGGCATCTCAAAGTCTATGGAAAGCACCAAGCAGTCTGTATCTTTAAAGAGCACCTTGTTCTTTTTATCACACATCTGTGATACAAAGAATAGATTGAACTCATTCATTTCTTTTAAAAAGAACATATCTTCAAATTCCAACTTTCCTGTGTTGATTTTTCCTTTCTAGTGATCCTGCCTTTACTACCACCAAAGGCTACTAGTCCACCTCTGAATTCTCCAAATTCAGCAAGGAAATCTCTGTTCCATGTCATGTGCCTTGAGCATCCACTATCTACAATACATTTATCTTTCAATTCATCAATTAGATGCCCCTACACATACACAAAACTCATTAGTTTTTAACAGGGACCCAAGCCACATTTGGCTCGGATCTTGTGGGACCTACATACTTATGAGTTTGATAAGTTGTTTTTCCAGTAAGACTGCACACACTCTTATATTTCATGGTTCCAGTTATATAGTCAAAAACATAGGGTGACTCTATGTACTTAGGCTTCTTTGACTTAGGTACTGCTTTAGCAGTACTTGGTTCAACACATGATGTTTGTCCTTAAGGAACCCACATTTGCACTAGTTTGTTATGAGACTTACTTCTAGGTGTTTTAACAATCTCAAATAAACTTATAGAAGATTTGTGGGACACTAGTTTGGCAGACTTTTAACCAGCAGTATTTGCTTTTGGTCTAGCAGTACTTGTAGCTCTAGGCTTCCCGGTACCTGGCTTGCTAGACTTCAAAGGTACTAGACCTTGTTTCATAAGTACTGCTCTTGTAACAAAGTCCTTGGTAGTGAGAGAATGACTATCCTTATTGATCTTATTAGGTTTAATTACCCTTTTAGTATGATCAAACTTGGGTTTGTCATCCTTAGTCCCAATTTGCCTTTTTACCTGTGCATTTTTCTCATTACCTTTTTTTGGTAATGGGAGTTACCCCGGTAAATGTATTAACCAAAAAAACATATAAAGTACAAATAGAATGCGGCTGAAGTACCACATTAACCTCAAGCCAACAGCTTGATAAACTAGTGTTCATGACAGACCATAAACACCTCAACACCTAGTTACAAATAAAGCAATAACTAGAGAAAATCAGCATTCGCATAGAGCACCTATCCCGCAATACTCATGAAAGAAGATCCTCCACCATTATCAAGAATGTTAGCTGTTTCATCATAGAGATTTTCAACATCCTCATCATCCGCGTCACCATCAGAAGCCAAAGCTTAAAATGAATTAGGCATAGCCACATTGTCGTCTAACGAAAAAGAAACCGCTCCCTTCCCTTTAGAAGAATGAGCATTACCTGCAACTTTACCACTCTTCGTGGGAGCACTAGGAGTTTCTTTAGGCTGGAACTTAACAGACAGGAGAAGCGTAGGACTAGTATACTTGCTAGACTTGGACTTCTTGTTCCTTCTCTTCTTGCCAACTGTTTGAAAACCATCATTAGGAATTTCAACTGGCGCCGCAGTATTAGTAGGACCAGAAGAAGTCACAACCTTTTTTGGGCACATATCACCATCATGACCAAAAATCTTACATTTGTCACACCTAGGAGGCTTCCATTCATACTCAACACGGATAGTTTCTTTAGTATAATCATTATCATTACTAAGTGAAGGAACACCAATAGTAATAATATCAACCAAATCAGCTTCCGTGTTCACTTCAATAAGACTTCTCGTAAAACTACTTATGCCCCATTAATCTTTACACATAGCAGACGTAAACGAATCAAACATAATAGGCTTACCAAGGAAAGAGGCAATCAAATTTATACCTTCCTCTTCAAACACCTAAATAGGAACATCATGGAATTTAACCCATATTGGAATACGCGTGAGATCTTCTTTAATCAACTGAGTACCCATAGTCCATGTCTTGATAATAATGGGGTTATTCCGAATCAACCAGGGACCACCCTCCAACACAGCTTCTAAGCCAGCCCGAGAGTCAAACTTAAAGAAGAATAAACCTTTATTGTTCATCATAATTCTTTTAAGACCATGTTTACCCTAATTACTTTTATCAAAATACTCAACCACTGGAAATGCAAGCCTCTGACCTAAAAAATAACCATATAAGGTATGCTCAAAATGAGAACAAACCTTCTTGACAACCCTACGTGGCACAGAAACATTAAAACCATCAAACACAGGGTCAACCATACTAGAGATTTCATCCGCACAATAACTCTGATTAGTGACCTTAACAGACTCATTAATAGGATCCTCAACAGAATTAGCGATAACTCATCATGACGATTACACACAATTTCAATAATCTCCTACCTATTAACCAAGGTGGCCGAAGACCAGTTAGGGTATTTGCCTAACTTGATATTATAAATAAAAGCTTCAAGCTCAGACAATGTATTTAGAGATGTACCAAAAACCCTAGCAACATCATCAATGGTATGATTAACTATACCAGCCATCGACATCTGCAAACCAGCCATGTTACCACCACTACTAATCCCGGGAGAACCACTATTCAAGCTAGGAAATGCAGCTTCGTATGAATCATAACTTTCTGTCCCAACATTTCTCATGCTAGAATTCGACTCAACAGGGCTCGGTATTCCAGCAGAATTAGGGTTATTGCTCCCCTCCTTCACAAGCAAAGCAGCTTCATAGGAACACAACATGTTGATGATCTCTTGGGATCGAGCACCAGCTACCAAGGACCAGAATGCATACTTATTCATCTTTAAACTATGCACAAAATCATGAACCTCCTTTACAATTTTATCTTTGTTTGTGACCTTTGTTTGTGACCTTTTGTGGAACTTTTTATGTTGCAATTTTTCCTTTATGTAAAGTGCAATCTTTGATAAAGTGATTTAGACTACCACAAACATAACATCCTTTTCTTCTCAAAGAATACCCAAAAGGTTGTTCTGACTTAGTGCTCTTAAATCCTAGTGTAACACCCCTAATTATTCACATTTAGAATCAGTGGAAGAGTCGTTGGTGTTACGGGATAACACATTACTCAAATCGTGGATAACGCTTAAAAATCACGTCGTTTAATAACAAAGCATTTTTCCATTCATAAATATCAAATTGCATAGGTCTCGGGTCAAAGTATGTCTTAGAAATTTACAAAACATTTGAATGGAAATTTTTATTTAAATGCGGGCCATAAACTCTTGTCGTCTTCCCGAGAATTACCTTCAAGTACCTGAGATAAAACATGTTAAAAGTCAGCAAAACGCTTAGCGAGTCTATAGAGTTTAATAATAACCATTAACATAAAACCGGTATTTAATCATTACCGAAAAGCATTTTTTACAATTCTTTGTTGTAGACCATAACATTGGACAAAAACATTTTATACGAATCATTGTCGTAAATCATATCAAAGGCCAAAAACATTTTATACGAATCATTGTCGTAAATCATAGCATAGGCCTTTGCCGTCAAAGCCATTATACGAACCATTGTCGTAACAGAACCATACAATACGTTTTATAATGTTGTTTATAGTATAATCAAAACCGTTATATAAAACAGTTACGTAAAACCAGAACACAGGTATATTAATAAATAAGACCCCATATTGCTAGTCAGGCAATATATTATAATTCAAATCATATATCATACACTATTCCTGGGACCGCAGCCTCAGTGTTACCATTATCATTATTATTATCGGATTATTATAAGCCGCATGACATTGTTACCTTTCTATAATATATATCAGGTAGCTAGCCCGAAACTCATTTTCCCATTTAAAACAGCGTTTCGTCAAAAAAATCACGCTAAATATATCCCTCTCATAGATAAATTCGCTTGCCAATCAATGTGACACAACGGGGATCAGCCGTCAAGACGCGAACTGGGGTGATCTTCCCCAAATATTACTATTATATGCATAATCGTATACCCACTCCCGGTAGTGCACAATTCAAGCTAATGGGACTTATAGTGACATAATCTAACTAATAATAATCCATTTCAATCATTCATTGGGTCATCCAATCAATCGGGTCCATATCAATAAGCATACAGTCAGGACCACTTGTGTTCTATTTTTATTAAAACTAGCATGTTATCTCCCTCGTGGGTTTATAAAACATTTCATAAAACATTTAAAAGAGTACGAGGCTATGAACTCACGTTGGTTGGGAAAGGCGGGTTATCGGCAATTAGGATGTACAGTACGTGCCTCGATCACGGGAAACCTAAGCAAATAATACTCGATCTTAGTCTACGTCGAATAATATTTATAAAAAGTTGTTATGTATATGTAATGATGTCATGACATGATGATCAAGTGGGGTTTTATCACCTTATACAACATTATTAGTTGTTAAGTACGTTGTTAACTTAGTCTTATTATACTAGTTTTAGCCCATGTGTATGTTAAGGCCCAATAGGCCTATTAAGAGTCTAATATCTTTTTATTAGTCTATTTATCTATTTAAGACCAGTCGTATATTCATATGTTGGGCCCAAGTGGGTTAAGCCCATGAGCAAGTCCAATAGTGCTAAACCAAACTAGTTGGGCCTAGTGGTCCAACAAGGCTAATTTGGCCCATTATGGTCCATAAGTTACAAAGTTCGATTTTGTTGATATTTACTTGTCAAATGTGTTTACATATCAGTATATGTTCTATAAAAATGTTACATTAGACGGGTCCGACCATCTAAGTTTTATTTGGCGAAAACGCCATCCTTTCGATTTTAGCCGAAAAGACGTAAAACTCATATGTATAGTTTGTAGTTATAAAACATTTGAGTTTTATTTTTATAAAATGTAATATTTATTTATTATAGTATATAAACATATTTTATAATAGTTATTATCATTTTTTTACTTTTATATACTTATTAATATATTAATTTACTTCAAGTGGCCTTTTAATATTATATACTTTAAAGTCAAATCTGATGTAAAATCTCATGTTCACTATTTTTACCATATCATGAGTTCTGCAAGGAGTTAGAACCCCAAATATTTACTGTAGAAACTACATGATATGCTCTACAAGTAACTCTTCTATGGCTCCTTCTCAAACAGCCTCTAAATATTAGTAATAATTCGTCCAAAACAGATCAGTCAGATTAGTACCTCAAAAGTGTTCTGGCCATATCTTGCTCAATTTTTAACATTTCATTGTGTGGCCAATTGCTACTTATGTAAAAATCATTTATCTATCATTATATCAAATAATCTAATCCATTTAATCAAGTAAAAATATTGAAAGTTACTGTTTATTACAGGCTACTTATTAGGTTAAGATTTCATCAACTTTTACTTGTAGTTATAGCCTTTTTAACCTAATCTAGTGACACAAAATCCCCATGCAATATATTGATCATCATTCATCATCATCGTACATATACATTTGAAGTAAATATACAAGTACTTTTACAAAAACAATAGGATGATAGAAAGAAAATGATCTTTATACCAACCAAATGATGAAAAGGTTGAGATTTTGGATGAACAAGGTTTGATCTTGTAACCAAATCTTTAGCTTTTTGAAAAAACTTATTATGACCTTCATATATATAAACTCGTTCTTGAAAATCAGCCCTAGGACTCCATGAAAACTTCTTTTCACAAGTTATAATCACCTCCAAACAACCTCCTTTTAAGTAGCCATCAACATATGTTGATTATAGATTATGTTGTAGGTTAAATTTTGATGATGATGGTGGTGTTGGACGGTAAGAGAGGTAGAGGGAGAGAGTTTAGATGAAAACTTTCTTGTTAATCTTGCATGTATGTGTGTGTGTGAGAGAGATGAGGGTTTTTGTACCTTGAACAAGTTATGAGACAAGTGTCTCTATACTTGTTAAAATTTTGACAACAAAGGGGTGTGGTGCCCTTGTTGTGTCCGCCCATAGTGGGGGTGGGACAAGTGTAAACTTGTTTCATCCCTATTATTTTATGGGTACTCCTCGATTCTAGTTTCCTCGATTTATGTGCCCTCGGGTCGATTTACAAAAAATGTTTTTGCAAATTATGAAACTACGGCACAAAATGATTCTAATAAAAATTTTATCATTAAAAAGGAGCACAAAAGCGTAAATGCGTAAACCTAGGGTTCCCGGTTTAAACGTAAAACACGTTAAATTATGCACGTAAGCCCTAATTTCATCCGGTAAATATGTTAGTTTTCTTGAATCCACATAAAAATAAAATTTAAAAATAATATACGAGAACAAATTTACTACCTGAAATGTCGGACTGTCACAAAAACGGAGTACGTAAACGTAAATATGTAACGTAGAGCTTTCCGGTTTAGACGTAGACGATGCTGATTTAAGACGTAAACCCTAATTTCTTCCCAAAAGTGAGTGAGTTTATAAACTAACAATAAAATAATGATTATAAGTAATACTTGAGAATAAAATAACGACCTCAAATTCACGGATTGTCACAGCATTTCCCCCCTAAAGAGGATCTTTGTCCTCAAAGATCAAGTCATCTTACTAATCGCTTCTTATAGAGTTAAAGACATGTGGGCATTTCCTTCACATTCGGTCTTTTCTCTCAAGCGTAATTCATTATAATATGCGAGTTTCATCAAACATAACTATGGGAATACAATAATGCTTAAGTTGACTAACTTTCTCTTTCCATGATGCCCACGGGTTTTCGATGAATGCAACTTTTCGCCGACCCAAACTTCATTAAGAAATTATCAGATTTTCACTTGATAGACATTTTATCAAGTTCGATATACGGAACATATTTCATGCAGCCCTTGAAGTCCTAGGGTAGTCTAGCTTATATGCCTCTCGGACCAACTCATTACATTTTCTCAATGGTCCCATACAACGGGGACTTAGCTTCCCAAGATCTTTCAGATCATCAATTCACCTTTTTACGATGAAAATTCTCGGCATAACTTTTCTCCCCATCCTGTACTTCAAGATCTACATCTCACATTCACATAACCTCCTGCCCACTACCGGCGGTCTATAATCAGTTCCTAATTTCCACAATCATTTCAGGTCTCGTGGGTCATGTATCTTCATCCCAACTCCCACCTACAGGTGCTCTTTATATAGATCCTCACAAGATTTGATCTCAATCCTAATGCGATAATTATCAATGATAATCCATCCAAAGGTAAATGCTCATCCTTATCCATCCGATTGTGGGTGGTAAGCAGTACACTTATCAAGATTCGTTCCCAATGACTTCTGAAGGGATTTCCCGAAATTTGATGCGAAGCAAGGATCTTGATAGAGATGATCGATATAGGCACACCATGATTACACAACTCCTTTAAATACAAACGAGCCAATTTCTTCATCGAGAACCCTTCATTAATTGGAATGATATGAGCAAATTTGGTCAGTCTGTAGACGATGACGTAAATCAAATCTAGTCCAGATGATGACCTTGGAAGATTTGTGATAAAATCCATGGTGATTCTATCCCACTTCCAAACAGGAACATTAAGCAGTAAAAGCAATCCTGATGGATTTTGGTGTTCAGCCTTGACCTTCGCAAAAGTTAGATATTTACTAACGTATGTGGCGATGTCTGCTTTCATATTTGGCCATCAGTACAACTTCTTTAGATAAAGATACATTTTTTCAGAAATGGCATGAATAGAATACTTAAACTTATGAGATTCCAACATGACTAAATCTCGAAATCCTCTATATTTAGGCAACCACAAATGACCTTTTAACACTTAACGCCATCGGCTCCCATCTCTAATGGTTCTCATTAGCCGCGAAACCCTTCATCATCTATATTATCCTTCTTACAAGTATCAACTATTTTTAAATTGCTCGGGCAAATTATTATGCACGGTCATTACTAAGAAACACATCCTAATTGGTTCTTTATCCTTTCTACATAATGCGTCAACAACTACATTCACCTTCCCCGATGAAATAAATATCATGGCCATAATCACTCAGAAATTCTTTCTTCATATTTTCTAAGTTTTAGTTTCGTCTCAATTATTATCTTAATTAGTTTTGCCTAGTCCGACGTTTGAAACGTCGATAAATATTACAAGTAATTATATATTAAATATTTAATTTATGAAACGTAAATGTAAAATTTTTAAATTTCCCAGCTCGTCCAATTATAGAAAAATGTTCAAAATAAATTTGAATTTAGTTAACACGATCTTCGTTGATTTATCAAAAATAATTAACAAGATCCGTAAATGTTCGAAAAATCTTTGTTTAAACATTGGTCAAAATTTTCTTAGTTGAAGAGCAAAAACTGCCGCTCCAAATTCCAAGTCATAGGTTATATGGTATCCTTAATTCCTCCTAGGTTGTCTTGAGGTATACACAAACATTTACTCCTAAGGGAGTTTAGTTAAATGATTTGGGTATGAGGGAATAATTCCTTAATAATCCTTCAATAAACATATGTCAAACCCAAACATCTTCGCACTTCCTTTTTGGTATAACCCAAAGCCTTAATGGCTCCGATCTTTGAAGAGTCAACATAGATTCCACTATCATTAATCACATGGTCAAAGAATGTAAGGGATCAAGCCTAACATCTCACTTTAAATATTTAACGCACAATGTTTCACACCTCAGCTAGATCAAGGTAGTCTACAAATGATTACTAAGCTCCTTCTTATTCTTGGAAACAAGCAGGTGGTCCTTAATGATCACAAGCATGAAATTATTAAAATACAGCTTACACACGCGATTCATCAAATTCATGAATGTGACCAGTATGTTGGTCAATCCAAACGACATCACATGAAACTCATAATGTTCATTACGAGTTATGGATATAGTGATTGGAATAGATAATCTTCTTTGCGGACGCGAATTTAATGATAACCATGCCATAGATCAAATTTTTGGAATATACCCTAGAACCTGTTCAATGATTGAACAAATCTTTCATCTTGGGTAATAGATATAAATTTTGATCATCAATTTATCAATTCACGGTAACCAATGAATATATGGAATGATAATACCATAGCTCTTCATGATGACGAGATCGGTAGAATAAAAGCTTTCTCCGACAACTCTCTTAGTTGCACGGTAACTCTTTTGATTCAGATGGTGTTGACGTATAGAGCACATGCCACAGGTGCAGCACCGTGAATATAATCAATACTAAATTCAACTTGCCTTATTGGCAGAAGTCTAGGTAATTCATCATAAAATACCTCAGAAAGTCTCAAATAGCAGGAACATCTTTTAATAAATTCACCTTAGGTTCCTTCTAGATTACAAGATCTATGACTAGTTCACAACCATTCATGGTATAATTTCAGCCCTAAATGCAGGATACGATCACCCATCGGGAATTATTTAGATCACCTTTGATAATCAACATCTTATCTTTTAGGGTAATTCTACTCGTGTTCCCATCAATTAAGACAATGACATCATGTCATAATCAACCAATCCATCCTACTGGCACTACCAACTTTCTAGCTTCATTACCGTTGATAAGATGAGAACTTCTCAAAAGACTAAGAAAAACTCGTAGTGTGATACCCTAGAACCGAGGTCACTAACATTACCCTAAATTACGCTAATTTTTGAAATTTTTAATAAATTTTAATTGCTATATATTTTAGTATTTTGGTTGAAGCCGATGTTCGAGGTTATAATTTTGACGATTGACGATTTAAGAAGGAGGATGACGAATACGATCCTGATGGATGCCCAAATTTCTATAATTATTGTCGTTTTATCGATATTGTAATTTTTCGAGAATTTTACTTACGGTTCGTGTTAATCGATTCGGGTGAGTTTTATTGCTTTCCGGGTACATTTAAAGTGTCCTAAAAGTATTTTGGAGTGTTTGGGATGATTCCCGACTCCCGTAAAATATTCTAAAATGACTAGTGAGTCAATCCCGTAAAGTTTTAGATTCGTTTTTACTTGAGGCCAAAAGAAAGCTTAAATTGCACATTTGGTCCCTCCCATTTCACAAAAAGGAAACAAACACTCACACATAATATTTCAAAGAAAAAAATCAAACCCACCCTTTATGCTCTCTCTAGGCCGACGGCCAAACACACAAACACCACCACCACTTCAATTTTTCTTGGGTTTTAATTAATTCCAATCAAAGACCCCCTTCTAAAATCCTTTAGTAAGTGTTAATCCATGGTTATTTCAAACATGCATTAACAAAAATGTTTCCAAAAATTAAAGATTTTTCAAAAGTCCATTTGGATGTTAATTGGGCATTTGCATGTTTAATTCATGTTAGAATGATGCTAGAACACCAAACAAATCAACCAAAATCAATTTGGTTGATGGGTTTTGATCACCCAAACCCCACGGCTCAAAGGGGGGTGTTTGGGGATCATGGTGATTAATGTTTTGATGTTTGATTTTATGTTTAATCATATGTTTGCATGTTTTTAGATGGGTATATCCAATTGCATGTTTGTTTTATGATTTGGGTTTTATGAGGATGTTGATCAATAGGGGATTAGGACTGAAAATGATGTTTGGTTATGATTAGGAGTACTTAGGATGATGTCTAGTGTTGGTAAATGGGTTTGAAAACGAGCGTTGGTATGATTTTGGTATAGGTAATTTTAGGCAGAAAGTTTGAGGTGTTTTCGTAAAAATTATTTTGAAAACAGGTCTTGTGATTAGGATATAGTTGTAGAGAATCTTCTTAGCTTCGATTTGGTATAAGGTATAGCTTACGACTCCTAACGAGTCAAAAGTTACGACGTTTTGAAATTCGTGTACCGGGAGATGAAAACCGTCATAATCCGAAATTATGCTTGGTTTTAGGTCAAATCCCGGGGACTATAGGTTTAGTTTGATAAATGGTCGAAGGTTGAATTTTGGTCTCAAACCTGCATATTTGAGTCTATTATAAGACTTAGGTGTCAAATGGGTCAATGGAGTATTTTAAACGGGTCAAATGAGTCCGACTTGGTCAAAGTACAATTTCAGTTCGAAAAATGTAGTTTTGGAAAAGTGTTGAGTAACGGGTCGTAAAAGCGAAAAAATTTGTTGGTATTAAATATGTGTTTTCTACAGGTCTTAAAGTATTTTTGGGAATTTTCTCAAATTTTATAAAAAGGGTTAAGTATAGTGAAACGGTCCGTACATTTGGTAAGTATCAGCGAAAATGCGTAAAAATGAATAACGTTAATAATAAGGACAAATGGTATAAAACGAGTAACACTTGATTTTTTTTGTTTTGGCGTTAGTTGTAATTATCACAAGTGACTAAGATGTATGTATTTTATACAGTACCATAAGGTTTTTAAATGAGATTACTCATTACGCGTTATTTGGTTTGATAGGTGTTGATTTACCCGGGCATCCGTATCGTCGTCAGTGACCGTCACTCGAACTATCGACTACTTATTATATAAGGTGTGAATTTATAGCCTCGCTTATTATTATTTCAAACTGTTTTACCCGCGAGGGAAATGCATGCTAGTTTTCAAAATGAACATATGTCATGAATGATTGTTGGACCCGAATGTTGCCTTGAAATTGTGTTAAGTACCTAGTTGCAAAAGGCCCTAAATTCATGAACTATTAACTATTGTTTAGTCCTAGCGTGGATTAGAAATAGACGCTTATACAAAGTGATAGTACTATGGGGTTGACTACCCTATCCGAGACGAGGGCTAGTACGTTGATACCCCCTGCGGACGGATAATTTGTGATAAGAGATAAGGTATAATTGCAACTGATGCCTTAGTAGGGGCACTGGTTTCATCTGAATCACGCCGATAATTATTACGCGGGTGATTGAGTTAACGGTTTAGTGTCATGAGCTTAAACACAATTGTCAGTATCTTGAATACAGATTGTTTGATCGACAAGTCTATGAATGATCGTGAATTGTTTTTAT
The DNA here is from genome assembly GCA_025667525.1 of Glebionis coronaria. NCBI lineage: Eukaryota > Viridiplantae > Streptophyta > Magnoliopsida > Asterales > Asteraceae > Glebionis > Glebionis coronaria. Next base: position 404,963,432 of record CM046876.1, on the reverse strand, counting down.
TTCACATATGTTCAAAATGAATTGTAAAACCTATGAATTCCACTCAACGTTTTCGTTGACCAAATTTAGCATGTGTTTCAGGTAACCGCTGAAGTGTAGCATGGAGCGTGCATTGGATGGATGTTGTGTGTGGATCTTGGAATCTACTTGTTTTTCCGCCCAGTATTACTTAAACATTTTTAAACTTTGATGTCATGTTGTTGTGAAAACTGTAACATTTGGGGTTGAGATTCATGGGGACCGTAACGTAAAACTCTGTTGTATCATTTGGGGTTGGAAAACCATAGACATGTAACTTTTCAACAATTTTTAATTTAAGTTTAAATTTGACGTCTCTTTGCAGTCGTTCGATATATCTTGTGTACGATGATAACTGCCTAGCACCCAAATGTTGTAGTTCCGCTGCGCATAGCATTTGGTGGGGTGTTAGAGATTGGTAATCAGAGCCATGAGTTATAGAGAACTAGGTCGTTTTGAAAATTCCTAAACTATAACTTTTGGTGTCGTAAGAAATTGTCCAAGCGCACACCACTATCCTGCATGGCTCCGGTAAGGTTTATTTTTGTATTCATGGCATTTGACGTATACTTTTGAGTTGAAGTATATATGTGGGTATTTATTATGTAAATATGGAAATTACTATATGTAAACGTTGAAATTATACGTGGAGTACCCGACACCGTAATTCTTGTATTACTTATGCATGAGCATCATATTATCGCATTTTGGGCATGTGTACCACCTTTGCATTGCATTTGCATGCATGTATTTATATATATTGCATAGTTATCTTACGTACCCTCCAAAATTCTCTGTTATTGCAGGAATGGCCGAGGTACCGCCTAATGGTAATGGAGACGATTATGTCGTAGGTCACGAAGGGGGACCGTTTCCTCCGAACCCGCCGGATAATGACAATGGATGGATCGCTCCAGAAGAAGCGGTAGAGCCGGGAAATGACAGTGACAAAAGTGACGTGGACAACTTCAGTATCAGTAGCGATGGTAGTGAGGATTCTGAGGAAGAGCCCGAGGAACCGATGGATGATGGAATTCCCAAGAATGCTGTCGGTCAGACCGAACCTGATTTAGTTCAATCTCCAAATTCGCCAAAGGGTTATGAAGTGCCTCCGACCGACCGATATGAGCAGCAACCTTTTCGTCGCCCGATGGACAATTGTAAGGACTACCTGAAGACAGTGCCAGGGTTTGTTCGAGTAAGTAATGGGAGTGGTGCAGAATCCAGCAATTCATCTAAATCACAATCTATTCATAAGAATGTCGCGAGGGTCTACTTTCCGAGACCAAGACACTACTGGGATCCCGAAGGTCGTTTGAGGAGGATGGATAGGTTGATGTATGAACGGTACATAGTGGAATCAAGGGTAATCAACAGATTCGACGAGAACAAAAGAGCACACCAAAGATTGTTGGCAAGAACTTCAAGAATTGAGTATGATGGAAATGCAAACAAGAGTGATATCAACAGTCTAAGATCGATGATCGCGAACTTGAGCGCCAGTCTTGATCGAGTTAGGGAAGATCAAGCGAGATTGTCTAGGATGTAGAGTTGGGAGCATCGTGTGAGAGCGTCCTTGCCCCCAGATTGGAGATTTGTGGACGACTTGGAAATGGAAGCTAATGACTTCATGATCCAGCCACCTGCCAGAGGTGCTTGTATCACTGTGGGAAATCATGTAGCGGTTGAGTGTGGGTCTACGTCAGGGACGAAGAAGGCGAATGAATGTGGGCCAAATGACAAAGGAAAGAGGAAGATGGATGAAGTGGACGAGGAAGATAGCGACGAGGAACCCGAGGAAGATGATGATGAACCGCCATCCAAGAGGCCGTGTGGATCACCACATGCCTAGTTGCTTGTCTTGTATTTTATCTTTGATCGTTGTAATAGAACTGTTTTAGACTTTTGTATGATAGCATTGTGACGAAAGACTTGAGGACTTAAGTTTTATGGTGAATGGTTGTAGTGGCAATACTTGTCACAATTTTGGTTGATTATCAATACAATCCATGTTTACCTTTCATGATCTGTGATATGTCTTTAATTTGATCTTTTGTGATTTGAATTGATGAATGTTAGTAACTCTGTAGCGATGTGTCGTTGTATTTATATTATGTCTTGAAAGAGAAATCCATCTTAATCTTGATGTGTATCCTTACATTGTTTTTCTATTTTCCCTGTCTTTGCAGAGAGGTGTATTTGATAACGCACCATGCCTCCAAAACTAACCGTCGACCGTGTGAACACGATGATTCAGGAAGCCATTGCGAATGCGCTAGAAGCAGATCGAGCAGGGAGGAACCCAGACCAGGGCCGAAATGTGGGGAGACAACAAGCCCCAAGAGAGTGTACTTACTCTAGTTTCATAAAATGTGGTCCCACGCAATTTCGTGGAACTGGTGGAGCTCTAGAACTCAGGAGATGGTTAGAAAAGGTCGAGAGTACTTTCGAGATTAGTTGTTGTTCAGAAGCGAACAAGGTCAAGTTTGCGGCTGCTACTTTTCTTGACGATGCATTGAGTTGGTGGAATACCCAAGTAGCCACTGTTGGGTTAGCAGTAGCGAATACAAGAACATGGACTGCTACTAAAGATCTTTTGACCAAGAAGTTCTGTCCTGAAGAGGAGTTAGGTCAATTGGAAGATGAGTTGAGGCACCTGACTTTGAAAAACAATGATATCACTGCTTACACCAGGAGGTTTAATGAATTAAGCCTTTTGTGTCCAGATACCTTTGCTGATGATAACAAGAAGATGAAACAGTACATCAAAGGTCTGTCCAGTAATATCAAGGGTGAGACGACTTCGTCTAAACCTGGGTCGTTTGATGAAGCGGTCCAGATGGCTCACGCGTTGATGGATGTCAAACTCCAAGACATGAAGAACTTCATTGCTGAAGGAAATAAGAGGAAGTGGGAGGCGGCACAGAGCAATCAATCCCAGGGTCAAAGCCGAGGTGGAAACCGAAACAACAATGGTCAGAACCGCAATCAGCAGTTCAACCAGCGAAGGAATTAAGGGATGAGAGCTGTGACAAACCCCAGAGGAGCGAAGGTGAATCCCCACTGTGGTCGATGCAACTTGTACCATGTAGGGAGTTGCCCGCCTGCGTGCGGCAAATGTGGAAAAGCGGGTCACAGGATGTCTGATTGCCGAACAAAGGGGGTAGCCACTGGGGAGAATGCTACGAGAGTGATGGGTTGTTTTGGATGTGGAGAAAGAGGCCATAAGCAAGGAAATTGCCCGAAGGCAGGAAACAAGCAAGGAGGTAACAATGCTGCTGCCGTGTATCAAGTAGGGACAACTAATAAACAACAGGGTCCTAACGTGGTTACCGGTACGTTTTTGCTAGACGCTTGTTATGCTAGTATTTTGTTTGATTCTGGTTCCGACAAGAGTTTCGTAGATGTTAAATTTAGTCGTCATATCGATAGAAAACCGGTATTGTTAGCGACTAGTTATAACGTGGAGTTAGCCGATGGGAAAATCGTTAGTACGAATTCTATACTGAAAGGGTGTACCTTGAAGTTAGGAAATTACGCTTTTGAAATCGACTTAATGCCTATAGAGCTAGGATCGTTTGATGTGATCGTGGGAATGGATTGGATGATGGCGCACAGTGCTGTGATCGTCTGTGGAGAGAGGTTAGTTCAGATCCCGTTGAGGAATAAAGTCTTGACTATGTAGGGAGACGAATGCACTTCTCGTTTGAAAGTGATTTCTTGTTTGAAAATGATGAGGTATGTAGAAAATGGATGCGATGTGTTTTTGGCACAAGTTTCGAGTGATGGTGATTTAGAGGCGAGGATTGAAGAGGTACCTGTAATCTGCGAGTATCCGGAAGTTTTTCCAGACGAGTTGCCGGGTTTACCACCCATCCGTGAGGTCGAGTTTCGAATCTATTTGGTGCCGGGAGCTGCGCCGGTTGCGCGTGCACCCTATCGATTAGCACCATCCTAGTTAAAGGAGTTATCGGATCAACTGAAGGAGTTGATGGATAAAGGATTTATTAGGCCGAGCTCATCACCATGGGGAGCGCCAGTGTTGTTTGTGAAGAAGAAAGATGGGTCATTTCGAATGTGTATTGACTATAGAGAACTCAACAAGTTGACGGTTAAGAATCGGTATCCATTGCCTAGGATTGACGATTTGTTTGATCAACTGCAAGGTTCCTGTGTATACTCAAAGATCGTCTTGAGATCAGGGTATCATCAACTGCGTGTAAGAGAGGAGGATATTCCTGTAACTGCCTTTCGTACGCGGTATGGACACTTCGAATTTCGAGTGATGCCGTTTGGGTTGACAAACGCGCCTGCTGTATTCATGGACCTTATGAATCGCGTATGCAAGCCGTATCTAGATAAGTTTGTCATTGTTTTTATTGATGATATTCTTATTTACTCTAAGAGTAAGGAGGAGCACGATAAGCACCTGCGAAAGATATTGGATCTGCTGAAGAGAGAGAAGTTGTATGCGAAGTTCTCTAAATGTGAGTTTTGGTTAGAGTCTGTGCAATTCCTTGGTCACGTAATTGATAGCAAAGGAGTTCGCGTGGATCCTGCCAAGGTCGAAGCGATCAGGGAATGGTCGGCACCGACAACGCCGACTGAAGTTCGACAATTCCTTGGTTTAGCTGGGTATTATCGGAGATTCATTGAAGGATTTTCGTTGATTGCGAAGCCATTGACAAAGCTTACCGAAAAGAATAGGGTGTATGAATGGGGAGATGAGGAAGAATTTGCTTTCAAAACGCTCAAGGACAAGTTATGTTCCGCACCGATATTGTCATTACCTGAAGGAACCGAAGACTTTGTAGTGTATTGTGACGCATCTCGTAAGGGATATGGAGCGGTGTTGATGCAGCGCGAGAAGGTGATCGCTTACGTGTCGAGACAACTGAGGAAGAATGAGGAGAACTACACGACGCACGATTTGGAATTAGGAGCTGTAGTCTTTGCGTTGAAATTGTGGAGACATTATTTGTATGGGACGAAGTGTGTTGTATTCACTGACCACAAGAGTTTGCAGCACATTTTAGATCAAAAGGAGTTGAACATGCGACAGAGACGATGGGTAGAATTACTGAGTGACTATGACTGTGAAATTCGCTACCATCCTGGCAAGGCGAATGTTGTAGCGGATGCACTTAGTAGGAAGGATCGAGAGAAACCTTTGAGAGTCAGAGCTTTGGTGATGACTGAGAGTGTTGATTTAACCGAAACTATACTGAAGGCTCAAGAGAGGGGATTAATGAAAGAGAATGTTGATGCTGAGAACTTGGGAAGAATGTTGAAACCTCTTTTTGTGATTAGGTCAGACGGACTGAGATATTTCGAGAATCGGATTTGGTTACCGTTGTGTCCATCCGAGGAAGGAAAGCCTGGAGTACGAGATTTGGTTATGAATGAGTCTCATAAGTCGAAGTACTCGATACATCCTGGATCGGATAAAATGTATCATGATCTGAAGAAAGTTTATTGGTGGGCGAATATGAAGGCGGATTACGTTAGTAAGTGTTTGACTTGCGCGAAGGTTAAAGCAGAACATAAGAAGCCGTCTGGGTTGTTGGTACAACCAGAGATCCCATAATGGAAATGGGAGAAAATTGCTATGGATTTCGTGACGGGTTTACCCAGAACTCCTAGTGGATGTGATATGATTTGGGTAATAGTGGATAGATTGACGAAATCTGCTCATTTCTTACCTATGAAGAAGATGGACAGTATGGAAAAGCTGGCCAGTGTGTACGTGAGGGAGATCGTTTGCAGACATGGAGTACCGTTATCGATCATTTCGGATCGCGATAGTAGGTTTACTTCGGAATTTTAGAAATCGCTTCAACGTGCGATGGGCACTGAATTGAATTTAAGTACGGCTTATCACCCGGAGACTGACGGCCAGAGTGAACGCACCATTCAGACGATGGAGGACATGCTCCGAGCATGCGTGATTGATTTAGGAGGAAGTTGGGAACGCCACTTGCCTTTAGTGGAGTTTTCGTATAATAATAGTTATCATGCGAGCATCAAGGCTGCACCGTTCGAAGCGTTGTATGGAAGGAAGTGTAGATCGCCTGTGTGTTGGAGTGAAGTAGGAGAAAGTCAATTGACTGGACCCGAAATGGTTTTAGAGACGACCGAGAAGATTGTGCAAATCAAGAACCGACTACTTGCTGCGAGAAGCCGACAGAAGAGTTATGTCGATAATAGAAGAAAACCGTTGGAATTTGAAGTCGGAGATATGGTTATGCTTAAGGTTTCGCCGTGGAAGGGTGTAATTCGTTTTGGGAAGAAAGGAAAGTTGAGTCCGAGGTATATTGGACCCTTTAAGATCGTTAAACGAATTGGACCAGTAGCGTATAAGTTAGAGTTGCCGAGCGAGCTTAGTGCTATTCACGACACGTTTCACGTATCGAACTTGAGGAAGAGTTTGGCGGATAAGGAATTGGTGATTCCTTTGGACGAGATTCAACTGGACGACAAAATGCATTTCGTGGAAGAACCCGTGGAAATTATGGACCGAGAGGTCAAGAGGCTGAAGCGTAGTAGAATTCCCATTGTGAAGGTTCGATGGAATTCTAGGCGTGGACCGGAATACACTTGGGAACGTGAGGACTTTTTCAAGGAAAGGTATCCTCATCTGTTCCAGCGGCACGAAATGTGAGTATAAGAAGAGGCGAGCGCCGGGACGTCGCTCTCTTTAAGGAGGGGTGGATGTGATACCCTAGAACCGAGGTCACTACATTACCCTAAATTACGCTTATTTTTGAAATTTTTAATAAATTTTAATTGCTATATATTTTAGTATTTTGGTTGAAACCGATGTTCGAGGTTATAATTTTGAGGATTGACGATTTAAGAAGGAGGATGACGAATACGATCCCGATGGATGCCCAAATTTCTATAATTATTGTCCTTTTATCGATATTGTAATTTTTCGAGAATTTTACTTACGGTTCGTGTTAAGTCGAGTCGGGTGAGTTTTATTGCTTTCCGGGTACATTTAAAGTGTCCTAAAAGTATTTTGGAGTGTTTGGGATGATTCCCGACTCCCGTAAAATTTTCTAAAATGACTAGTGAGTCAATCCCGTAAAGTTTTAGAGTCGTTTTTACTTGAGGCCAAAAGAAAGCTTAAATTGCACATTTGGTCCCTCCCATTTCACAAAAAGGAAACAAACACTCACACACATAACATTTCAAAGAAAAAAAATCAAACCCACCCTTTGTGCTCTCTCTAGGCCGACGGCCAAACACACAAACACCACCACCACTTCAATTTTTCTTGGGTTTTGATTAATTCCAATCAAAGACCCCCTTCTAAAATCCTTTAGTAAGTGTTAATCCATGGTTATTTCAAACATGCATTAACAAAAAATTTTCCAAAAATTAAAGATTTTTCAAAAGTCCATTTGGATGTTAATTGGGCATTTGCATGTTTAATTCATGTTAGAATGATGCTAGAACACGAAACAAATCAACTAAAATCAATTTGGTTGATGGGTTTTGATCACCCAAACCCCACGGCTCAAAGGGGGGTGTTTGGGGATCATGGTGGTTAATGTTTTGATGTTTTATTTTGTGTTTAATCATATGTTTGCATGTTTTTAGATGGGTATATCCAATTGCATATTTGTTTTATGATTTGGGTTTTATGAGGATGTTGATCAATAGGGGATTAAGACTGAAAATGATGTTTGGTTATGATTAGGAGTACTTAGGATGATGTCTAGTGTTGGTAAATGGGTTTGAAAACGAGCGTTGGTATGATTTTGGTATAGGTAATTTTAGGCAGAAAGTTTGAGGTGTTTTCGTAAAAATTATTTTGAAAACAGGTCTTGTGATTAGGATAGAGATGTAGAGCATCTTCTTAGCTTCGATTTGGTATAAGGTAGAGCTTACGACTCCTAACGAGTAAAAAGTTACGACGTTTTGAAATTCGTGTACCGGGAGATGAAAACCGTCATAATCCGAAATTATGCTTGGTTTTAAGTCAAATCCCGGGGACTATAGGTTTAGTTTGGTAAATGGTCGAAGGTTGAATTTTGGTCTCAAACCTGCATATTTGAGTCTATTATAAGACTTAGGTGTCAAATGGGTCAATGGAGTATTTTAAACGGGTCAAATGAGTCCGACTTGGTCAAAGTACAATTTCAGTCCGAAAAATGTAGTTTTGGAAAAGTGTTGAGTAACGGGTCGTAAAAGCGAAAACTTTTGTTGGGATTAAATATGTGTTTTCTACAGGTCTTAAAGTATTTTTGGGAATTTTCTCAAATTTTATAAAAAGGGTTAAGTATAGTGAAACGGTCCGTACTTTTGGTAAGTATCGGCGAAAATGCGTAAAAATGAATAACGTTAATAATAAGGACAAATGGTATAAAACGAGTAACACTTGATTTTTTTTGTTTTGGCGTGAGTTGTAATTATCACAAGTGACTAATATGTATGTATTTTATACAGTACCATAAGGTTTTTAAATGAGATTACTCATTACGCGTTATTTGGTTTGATAGGTGTTGATTTACCCGGGCATCTGTATCGTCGTCAGTGACCGTCACTCGAACTATCGACTACTTATTATATAAGGTGTGAATTTATAGCCTCGCTTATTATTATTTCAAACTGTTTTACCCGCGAGGGAAATGCATGCTAGTTTTCAAAATGAACATATGTCATGAATGATTGTTGGACCCGAATGTTGCCTTGAAATTGTGTTGAGTACCTAGTTGCAAAAGGCCCTAAATTCATGAACTATTAACTATTGTTTAGTCCTAGCGTGGATTAGAAATAGCCGCTTATACAAAGTGATAGTACTATGGGGTTGACTACCCTATCCGAGACGAGGGCTAGTACGTTGATACCCCCTGTGGACGGATAATTTGTGATAAGAGATAAGGTATAATTGCAACTGATGCCTTAGTAGGGGCACTGGTTTCATCTGAATCACGCCGGTAATTATTACGCGGGTGATTGAGTTAACGGTTTAGTGTCATGAGCTTAAACACAATTGTCAGTATCTTGAATATAGATTGTTTGATCGACAAGTCTATGAATGATCGTGAATGGTTTTTATTTCACATATGTTCAAAATGAATTGTAAAACCTATGAATTCCACTCAACGTTTTCGTTGACCAAATTTAGCATGTGTTTTAGGTAACCGCTGAAGTGTAGCATAGAGCGTGCATTGGATGGATGTTGTGTGTGGAGCTTGGAGTCTACTTGTTTTTCCGCCCAGTATTACTTAAACATTTTTAAACTTTGATGTCATGTTGTTGTGAAAACTGTAACTTTTGGGGTTGAGATTCATGGGGACCGTAACGCAAAACTCTGTTGTATCATTTGGGGTTGGAAAACCGTAGACATGTAACTTTTCAACAATTTTTAATTTAAGTTTAAATTTGACGTCTCTTTAGAGTCGTTCGATATATCTTGTGTGCGATGATAACTGCCTAGCACCCAAATGTTGTAGTTCCGCTGCGCATATCATTTGGTGGGGTGTTAGACGTAGCCCTTCACAAACCAAGGATATCTGGAGACATTGGTAACATTAAAAGAGTAAGGTCAACGCATGATTATCACGGGAGAATGTCAAATCAGATAAAGACGAAAATATTAACGAACATGGATATATCCCATGTTTTCTTGATTTGTGTATGCATTCGAAAGCACCTCGGATCGTTACCCATGTCATTCAAATGGAATCTAATCAAAAGAGATGATAAGAACATCGATACACCTAGTCGGGTATCAACACTCGATAGTTAGAAAAGTTTCCAAAGAATCTTGCCATGAAAGAATTGAACAAGAAGGGGATGTTAATTGTCAAATAAGACAATATCCACATATGAGTAAATTCAATTCGGAAAAATGGTACGGGCACATATGTAGGTGTCCCTAACAATATGTCCCTATTTTTCACTTCTTGCAGATCTCATAAAAATTTATTATTTCATAACTATTAAGAAAACTGTAGTGTTTATTAACAATTTCACGGTGACTACTAATCAGCCTTGCATGGCCCCTTCCAAATTGTGCGTAGGCGCGCTTCAATGTACAACTTAGGATTAATGATGCAATACTCAGTTCGTCAAAATTTTGTCATCATGTTTAGAATATATATTCATGTTTAATTATGGAATAAAAAAAAATGATTTTTACCGAAATGTTCATCACTATGAAAGCATTTCCATTTACAAGATGTTTAATAAAAACTTTATTTCGATAGTAATTACTTAATAGTACCGATTTAAATAACTCCTATAAAAATAATAATTTCATATTTTCCCCATATGGTATTGTATTACTTAAAAAGCAATGAGTGATATGCAAAAGAGTGATGAAGAGTTGTTCACCAAGAACTAATTATGATATGATAGGAAATGAGCTTAGCCAAATAATCATGAGGTTCATGACATTGATGGCACTCAGGAATACGAAAGAATAATTCATAATGCAACTCAAATCGAGATGACTACTCGTTCAATGGTTGCATCACTAATGAAAACATTAGGAATAAGTAAGAAAAGATAGATAACATCGATACATGTAGAGTTTAGCAATCGAAGATACTCTTTTCATTAATCACAAACAAGTCAAAAGTTGTATCGTCACACATTACATGTCATCATGTAATGTTATATAATTCCAAGGACTCGTCCTACTGACTGATATCTCAGTTAAGTTAGTGATTTTAATAGATAATATAATGAATACTAATCTACAAGAGTCATTAGGTGTTCCACGTGTCCCGGAAGATCCATCGGTCCCAATTCAGAAGAAGATTTCTTCAGTTTATTTCTTGGACACTGGGAATCCTCGTCATTGGACAATGGCCTAGGAACAACCCTTAACACGAATCAAAAATCATTTAAAACCTTATAATTTAACCACAGGACTCAACGACTTCTTCTTAAAAATCTCGCATTCCACACGAGTTAATTCTAACTTTATCCGAGCTTCAACCAACTTATACTCAATGCGACGTTCTACCTCATTTTCCAATACTTTCAATCTTATTCTTTGGATTTGGAAGGGCAATAAAAGCTCGACATAAACAACACTTAATTTCCAATTCTATAGCTCTAATAACAATAATTATCAAATGAGTCACGAGTAGGAAATGACTCACACATTCAATTAGACTTCTCGGAGAGGTACAAGTGGCATGAGGCTTTTGGGTAAAGGTTCCAATGACAGCCTCAAGTGCAACAATTACCTTTTCGATTTCAGATTTATGAATTGAGTGACACCGATTCAGATGACACATTTCTAGGTGGTGAGGTTTTGGTCAAACTCCACTCTATAAGGAAAGATCATCATGACATCGATATCAGATTTAATCCCGACAATTCATCTTCAATATCACAATGAACTAATATCAACATTTCTTGGAATATCCACCATTTCGTTGGGATCATAAACATCCACAACTTAGTTTAGATCTGGAATAGCTAGAATTCCTACAGAAATAGCTTCGACTGATTTGCTAGAAGAGTTAGGGTTCCCTATGACAATCTACATCGTATAAATATCTCGTATAAGTATTAGAATAATCATTAAACAATCATGTAGTGAAAGTACAACATATAAATTAATCAAAGTTATATATATATATATATATATATTAAAATAACACTTATAAGTCTGGCCTTGTCGGTAACTCGGGAATTCTTCGACACCGTTATAGTGAAAAAAAATTTTTAAACATTTTACATAAAATATTTATTTAAAAATATTTAGGGTTAAAATATTTTTGAAATGTTTTATTCAAAACCTTGGTTTTTTTACAAAAAATACTTTCTTTCTCTATAACGAGAGCTCTGGTACCAAACTGTAACACCCCCAATTATTCACATTAAAATAAGCGGAAGAATCGTTGGTGTTACGGGATAACACATTACTCAAATCATAGACAACGCTTAAAAATCGCGTCCTTTTATAACAAAGCGTTTGTCCATTCATAAATATCAAATTACATAGGTCCTCAGGTCAAAGTATGTCTTACAAATTTACAAAACATTTGAATGGAAATTTTTTATTTAAATGCGGGCCATAAACTCTTGTCGTCTTCCTGAGAATTACCTTCAAGTACCTGAGATAAAATATATTAAAAGTCAGCAAAATGCGGAGCGAATCCATAGATTTTAATAATAACCATTAACATAAAACCGGTATTTAATCATTACCGAAAAGCATTTTGTACAATTCTTTGTTGTAGACTATAAAATAGGCCAAAAACATTTTATACGAATCGTTGTCGTAAATCATATCATAGGCCAAGAATATTTTATACGATTCGTTTTCGTAAATAATAGCATAGGCCTTTGCCATCAAAGCCATTATACGAACCATTGTTGTAGCAACACCATACAGTACGTTTTATAACGTTGTTTATAGTATAATCAAAACCGTTATATAAAACAGTTACGTAAAACCAGAAGACAAGTATAATAATAAGACCCCATATTGCTAGTCAGGCAATATATTATAATTCAAATCATATATCATACACTAAACCTGAGACCGCAGCCTCAGTGTTACCATTATCATTATTATTATCGGATTATTATAAGCCGCATGACATTGTTACCTTTCTATAATATATATCGGGTAACTAGACCGGAACTCATTTTCCCATTTAAAACAGCGTGTCGTCACAAAAATCACGCTAAATATATCCCTCTCATACATAAATTTGCTTGCCAATCAATGTGACACAACGGGGATCAGCCGTCAAGACGCGAACTGGGGTGATCTTCCCCAGATAGTACGATTATATGCATAAGCGTCTACCCACTCCTGGTAGTTCATAATTCATGCTAATGGGACTTATAGTGACATAATCTAAATAATAATAATAATCTATTTCAATCATTCATTGGGTCATCCAATCAATTGGGTCCATATCAATAAGCATACAGTCAGGACCACTTGTGTTCTATTTTTATTAAAACTAGCATGTTATCTCCTTCGCGGGTTTATACAACATTTCATAAAACATTTAAAAGAGTGCGAGGCTATGAACTCACGTTGGTTGGGAAAGGCTAGTTATCGGCAATTAGGATGTACAGTACGTGCCTCGATCACGGGAAACCTAAACAAATAATACTCGATCTTAGTCTAAGTTGAATAATATTTATAAAACGTTGTTATGTATATGTAATGATGTCATGACATGATGATCAAGTGGGGTTTTATCACCTTATACAACATTATTAGTTGTTAAGTACATTGTTACCTTAGTCTTAGTATACTAGTTTTAGCCCATGTGTATGTTAAGGCCCAATAGGCCCATTAAGAGTCCAATATCTTTTTACTAGTCCATTTATCTATTTAAGACCAGGCCTATACTCATATGTTGGGCCCAAGTGGGTTAAACCAATGAGCAAGTCCAATAGTGCTAAACCAAAATAGTTGGGCCAAGTGGTCCAACAAGGCTATTGGCCCATTATGGTCCATAAGTTACAAAGTTCGGTTTTGTCGATTTTTACTTGTCAAATGTGTTTACATATCAGTATATGTTCTATAAAAATGTTACATTAGACGGGTCCGACCATATAAGTTTTATTTGGCGAAAACCCCCATCCTTTCGGTTTTAGCCGAAAAGACGTAAAAATCATATGTATAGTTTGTAGTTAGAAAACATTTGAGTTTTATTTTTATAAAATGTAATATTTATTTATTATAGTATATATACATATTTTATAATAGTTCTTATCATATATTTACTTTTATATACTTATTTTATATATTAATTTACTTCAAGTGGCCTTTTAATATTATATACTTTAAAGTCAAATATGATGTAAAATCTCATGTTCACCATTTTTACCATATCTTGAGTTCTACAAGGAGTTGGAACCCCAAATTTTTACTGTAGAAACTACATGATATGCTCTACAAATATCGGTAATAATTCATCCAAACCAGATCAGTCAGATTAGTACCTCAAAAGTGTTTTGGCCATATCATGCTCATTTTTAACATTCCATTGTGTGTCTAATTCACCACTTATGTAAAAATCATTTATCTATCATTATATCAAATAATATAATCCATTTAATCAAGTAAAAATATTTAAAGTTACTGTTTATTACAGCCTACTTATTAGGTTAAAATTTCATCAACTTTTAGTTGTAGTTTTAGCCTTTTTAACCTAATCTAGTGACACAAAATCCCCATGCAATATATTGATCATCATTCATCATCATCATACATATACATTTTGAGTAAATACACAAGTACTTTTACAAAAACAATAGGATGATAGAAAGAAAATGATCTTTATACCAACCAAATGATGAAAAGGTTGAGATTTTGGATGAACAAGGCTTGATCTTGTAACCAAATCTTTAGCTTTTTGAAACAATTTATTGTGATCTTCAAATATATAAACTTCTTCTTGAAAATAAGACCTAGGACTCCAGGAAAACTTCTTTTCACAAGTTATAATCACCTCCAAACAACCTCCTTTTAAGTAGCCATCAACATATGTTGATTATAGATTATGTTGTTTGTTAAATTTTGATGATGATGGTGGTGTGATGGTGGTGTTGGATGGCAAGAGAGGGAGAGGGAGAGTTTTGATGAAAAATTTCTTGTTAAGCTTGCATGTATGTGTGTGTGTGTGTGAGAGATGAGGATTTTTGTACCTTGAACAAGTTATGAGACAAGTGTCTCTATACTTGTTAAAATTTTAACAACAAAGGGGTGTGGTGCCCTTGTTGTGTCCGCTCATAGTGGGGGTGGGACAAGTGTAAACTTGTTTCATCCCCATTATTTTACGCGTACTCCTCGATTCTAGTTTCCTCGATTTACGTGCGCTCTGGTCAATTTACTAAAAACGTTTTTGCAAATTATGAAACTACGACACAAAACGATTCTAATAAAAATACTCTCATAAAAACGGACCACAAAAGCGTAAATACGTAAACCTAGGGTTCCTGGTTTAAACGTAAAAAACGTTAAATTATGCACGTAAGCCCTAATTTCACCCAGTAAATATGTGAGTTTTCATGAATCCACATAAAAATAAAATTTCAAAATAATATACGAGAACAAATTTACTACCTGAAATGTCGGACTTTCACAAAAACGGATTATGTAACGTAGAGCTTTCCGGTTTAGACGTAGACGATGCTAATTAAAGACGTAAACCCTAATTTCTTCCCAAAAGTGAGTGAGTTCATAAACTAACAATAAAATAATGATTTTAAGTAATACTTGAGAATAAAATAACGACCTCAAATTGACGGATTGTCACACCTAGCCCACCCCTCTTGGTATTAATATGATGTTTTGCATTATTATCCATTTCCTTACTAGGAGTTTTCACCTGCTTGGGAGAAGAACTAGTTGTAGACACATGTCCTTCAGGCACATATATGCTCATCAAAGGTGGATAAATAATTTTTTTGGTCACAACAAGTTTATCTTGGGTCAAGATACTAGAGTTTGACTCTGAATCATTTAACCTAATATCAACAACAACTTTTGACTCATCTAACTCTATACCTATATCATTATTAGGGGGCATGAAAATTCCTGATAAAGGTAGAGGAACTGCTTTCATTCCTTCAGCATACCTATCATTCTCAAGAGTATCAACTAACTCATTAGAACTATCAAAAATCCCCTTTGATAAGTCGTTGTCAGTTAAGGTTATCCTAGGTTGGTCCTCTATATAACCTAGGCCTGTTTTATCGTAATACACCATTTGTGAATTAATTAGCTTTTCCATACCTTTTTGAGGATTTTTGCCATTGATTAATGACTTCCCTTTCATTAAAAGGACTAGCTTTTAAAACTTTATAATCTTCTATTATTTTCATAAATTGTTGTTCAAAAGCTTTAATTGACAAATCTTTTTCTATCATTTGAAGAGTTGAAATTCTAATTTTCTCTTCATAGTTTTGTTGACCTTTTTTATACAAAACTATATTTGCTTCTAACTTACCAACACCTTGTTTAAACGAATTTGCTTCTATAGTACATGTGTTAACTTTTTGATACTGTTCATCAAGTTCTACTTTTAGACTATTAAACTTAAAAACACAATCTTTAGAACAAGGATGTACCCAGTATCTTCATGAGAGAGCCATCAAAACAAGCTCTTCTTCTTCTTCCTCTTCAGCCCAGTTAACCACTCTATCTATAGTTACCAATGCTTTAGTTCCTTTGGGACTTCTGCTATCTCCTTTTGGAAAGCTTTCAATGACTCCTGGACTGGTTCTATAGTTGTTCTTCGACTTCTGACTGCTCCTTTCATCCTTATACCTATTGAATTCCCTTGCAAAGTATCCATTCCTTCCACAGTTATAGCATTCAACTTTAGATTTGTCATATCCTAATGGTTCATTAGGATCAACACTCATCTTCCTTCCAGTCTTTTTGTAGAACCTATTGGATCTTACAGAGATCATAACAGCTTGCCATTTGAGATCCATCTCTTCAATATCAGCATCATCTATTTGGATTAAGTCATTGAGGGGCAACTTTGGTCTGTTTTCTTGTCCAACAAAGAATGATAAGGCATCATTGTCACTAAACAGTGATGTGGATCTTCCTTGTGAGTTCTGAGTTGTTAATGGACTGCCTTCGGTACCTTGAGAATAAGTACTGCTTGTTAGTCCTCTAGCGGTATTTTGGAAGTAAGTACCACTACTTGTTCCACTAGCGGTATTTTGGAAGTATGTACCGCTACTTGATCCTCCAGTGGTATTTTGAGAGTAAAGACCGATGTTTCCTTTTGACACAAAAGCCAAGTTAGACTTTGTTGTTGTTGCTGCTTTGATTACTTCAATGCCTTTAACATCCATATCATGAACTCTAAGATTTTTATAGAGATGATCAAAAGGAGTTGTATCCAGATCATCCCTTGTGATGAAGTGCATGGCCATTTCTTTCCACTCTTGTGGAACACTTCTTAAGAATTTTAGATTGGATTCTTCATTAGGAATTACTAGTCCATGAACTGCCAATTGAATGAGCAATTTATTGAACCACTATGGATTCCTTCTGTACTAGAAATTGAGAAGTTATCAAATTCTTTTTTCAAAACAATCTTTTTCATCTTCTTAGACTTGTCATTGCCTCCAAATCTAAGCTTGATGGCATCCTACATAGCCTTTGCATCCTTGAAGTGATAAAAGCTAGGTAGAATGTCTTCTGAAAGTGCCATAGCTAAAGCAGTTATGGCCTTTCTTTCTCTAATATCTGCTTGTACCTCTTTAGCAATGACAACAAGTAAAGTATAACATGTTCCATCAGGCAACCAATGCAACTTCTTAGGATTTGTGTGGTTTAAGGAATGTTCCATCTGCATTGTCCATGTCTTATAGTTATCACTTTTGAGAATAGGGAGTTTAACAACAGAGAAAGTATGGGAAGAAGGTGAAGTTGTATGAGTGACTACAACATCTGTAGCTTGTGCACCTTATGGAGGTGCAGGATGCACAACTTGAGGTTGTCCATGTGGTATGGGATCACGATATGGAACTTCTTCCAAGTGAGGATCATCACCGTCTTGAGACATTCATTTTGTGTGAATGGGGATTTAGGGTTGTGTTCTTCTTATTCCGAGTTTCTCAACAAGCTCTGATACCACTTGTTGATCCGTTTGAGTGGATCTATATTATGTTAAGAATTTGTACAATAGCTTGTAATCAAACTAGAGTACTTAAGAACTCCTACTCAACCAAATAAGTTATGCGGAATCTAACTTATAAAGCAAAGAAGAACAAAATTACTTTTAACTATTCGATTCTCTATGAATCGACTTCCAATGAGGTACAATAAACTCATCATACCTATGTTTCTTTTATAGTGTAAGGAACCCTAGAAACCTTGGAATATTCTATAATGATATGTAGATCACACACGATATCTTATCAATATTCTAAACTATTAAGTATATCATATAAGATATACTCTAACTATAACTATGACATATCTTTTTTAAAGATATATTTGTCCTAATCAATGTAGTAGTACTTACAATATAACTAACATTACTTGCTATGTACCGCGTTAACACTAACGTTATTTGCCAACACTAACAGTACTTGTACTTATACTAAAGGTTATTGGTACTTTACAAATAATTCTTAACAACCCTGAAAAGTCTCTCCTCCATGTACTCGTATCTGATGAATTAGTTGTGGCATTGCTATCAACCTTTTCCACTAGATACGTGTCAAGAATGGATTCAGATTGTTCAGTATGTTGATTAAGATCATATTAAACATTTAATTGTACCGTAGCCATTGGCTCGTCATCATTCCCTGAGTTGTTGCTGGAATGCTGCATTTCCGATTCTTTCCCGCTGCTTTATGTGACAATCGAACAAGCATCCAATGCTTGACCACTATCGACGTTGCACTCTTTCGTCTGCATCAGTCTTTGATTCACCTTTCTTTCAAATTGTCTTTGATGACGTGTTCTTTCAGCAATTGACTTCTTTATATTACTCATATGTTGCAGAAGTGTCTCTTTGAACATTTGAAGGTCTACGAGAGTATATTTGACAAAGTATGTACTTGTGAACTCTCAATCGTTGTTTAACAAGCCACTAGAGTCAATGAATTGCTGGTTTTGATTATTGAGAGCTAAAAAGACCTCCATGGATTCATTCTCTTGAAAATCATTTCTGTCAAGTTGTTGTTGAAGATGGTCCATATTAAGTATCATCGTTGTGGTGAATGTCTCAACATCTTGACCAAATAGTAGAGCGAATACCCGTTTGAATCCAATTTCAAGACGACTTCCTTTTAGGTCTTCTCTTGAAAGAATATGAAGGTGTAACTGAAGCAACTTTAAGTGTTCCATGCATCCTTCTTTTGACTTCGACATCTTGTATTTGATTTAATGAAAGGTTTTGGTTGTAGAATCCTTGTTAGTAGATTTACTGATTGGAGTCTCAGTATTTGTATGAACTTTTGGATTCTGCATCTTCTCTTTATTCATCTCATTCATGGACGTTGTTGTTGAATCCGTGAAGATGTCCATTGAATGGATGTCACTTAAGAGGATATGACGTGTATGAATTACGGATCGGTAGTAGATGTGTTGTGATTTGGTTGTGGTTGATATCCCGAAAATTCTTATTTTTTCTCAGTCCGACGATAAAATCTTCAGTTTGATATAACAGACGAAAATTTTTGAATTACCAAATTTTAAAATCGAGTTAAAAATAGCCAAAAACTAGTAGGGAAAAATTTTGAAAAGGGAAAATTTTAACGAAAAATAAAACCTAAAAAATATGAATTTTGGGTCGAAATTTTTTTCGTATCGCCAAAATTTGAAATCAAAGCTTAAATGGCCTATAAATGGTCTTGGAAAAATTAAATTTTATTATGGTTTTCCCGCAAAAAAACTTTTTTTTTTGTTTTTTTTTTGGAAACTATGTTTTTTTAACTAGTTTAGAGGTTGGCTAAGTCTAAAAATTACTCGAACAAAATTTTGCAATGTTATAATCTCGCAATAATGAAGGATCTTGTATTATACAAGATCTCGCAATACTTGGATTAGGCAAGATCTCGCAATATCAAACTCAAAGATCTCGCAATATCAGACTTAAAGATCTCGCGATATTCTTCCAAAGATCTCGCAATAATCACTATGAAAGATCTCTCAATATCCAAGCACAAAAATCTCGCAATAACCTCGAATGAAAGATCTCGAAATATGGATACAAAATATCTCGCAATAACCTCAAAAAGACAGATCTCGCAATAATCTAGATACGAAGATCTCGCAATATTCAAAATGCAATATCTCGCAATACCATGATACTTTCCGCAATAATATGTTTTCTAAACCCTAGATATTGCGAAAACTATTATGGAAAGATTACGCAATAATCTGATAATTCTACAATAAATAAAGAAAAATGAGATTTTTTGCCTAAAATTCGTGTTTTTTAACGATCCAAAGTACCAAAATTCCTACCACAACTATGTAGGAGATATCTAAACACAAAAACACAAAAAAATTGGGACGTGGGTTTATTGGATCAAAAACACACGAAATATGTATAGAACACCACAAAAACAATCAATAACCTATCCACTATACGCTCTTGATACCAAATGTTAATCATAATCAATCCATAACACAATATTTAGAGAGTGAAAGAGAAGAAAGTTAGAGAGAGAAAAGAGAGCGAATGGTTGAAGGTAAATGCTTTAGAGAGAGAATGTAAATGAACCAACACCCTCTTCCACACGTGGAAGATGGTTTATATATCCATGAGCTTGGTAGGCTCATGGGCTTGTTTCTTGGGCCGGACTTGGGCTTAGAGCCCCTAACTTATACAATATTAGCTTAAAGTCCAACCTCGGTTAACCCGATTAACCTATTACAATACAAGACCTTTAACGACTAAGATGACCTATTACATTCTTGTTGACTATATAAAATATAGGGCTAACAAAGTCGTTCTTAATTTAGCAAATATTGAGGTAACGTTCAAAGATGAAGATCTTGATTTATTGTTACTCATTTCTTTACCAACATCATATGAATACTTTATGGATACCTTGCTTTATGGAAGGGAAGTTTTGACTTTGGAGGACGTGATGGCCACACTAAATTCAAAGGAAATCAAAGAAAGGTCCAAGGCAAAGGGGGATGATGGTGAAGGATTATACTTTAAGAGAAGAACTAAACGCAGGGATTCACATCAGTCAAGCGGAAATTCAAGATCAAAGTGTCGAGGTGGAAGACTCAAATGCTATTATTTGCCAATCTGAGGAACACTTGAAGAGAGACTGTCCAAAGAATAATCACAAGAAGTCAAAAGTTTTCGTTAAGAAAGATGATCAACCAAGCTCCAGTGGTTCGATTTATGAAGATTCTAAGGTGATGACGGTGATTAGTGCAGATGCTCTGCTAGATTGGATCATTGATTCAGGAGGTTCATGTCACCAAGTTAGATGTATTTTTTTATTTTATGGAATGCGATGGAGGAAAGGTACTGTTGGGAAACAACAGGGAGTACAAGATCAGGGGTATTGGCAATTTAAGGGTACAACTGAAAGATGGGTCAAGTTTTGTGTTACACAATGTCAAGTATATTCCTGAATTTAAAAGAAACTTGATATCGCTGAGAACTCTTGAAAAAAGGGATATACCGTAAAATTGCAGTCGGGCAAAGTAAAGGGGATTAATAGTTCTAGGGTAATCTTATCTAGAACCCAAAAGGAGAAATGCATGTACTCTTTGGATGGCCATGCAGTGGCGGGTGAGCTTAATGCTAGTGTTGAACAAAAAGACAGCCTTGTACAGGTTTGGCCTAAAAGACTAGGACATATCAGTGAGACGGGAGAACAAATGCTTGAAAAGCAGGGATTGTTCGGCAAGAAGAGTCTAGGTAAGATCTACTTTTGTGAGAATTATGTTTTGGGAAAGTTAAATCGAGTCAGTTTCGGTGTAGGAAGGCACATTACTCAGGGAGTGATAGACTATGTTCATTCAGACTTATGGGGTCTGTCTCAGGTGGAAACATTGGGAGGTAAGAGGTATTTCTTATCTATTGTTGATGAATATTCTAGGAGGGTATGAGTTTATATTCTTAGGTTTAAACACGAAGCACTTGGAAAGTTCAAAGAGTGGAAGCAGTTAGTGAAGGTTTTTTAGCATCATAACAATTATACAAAACCCTAAACGAGATCAAAGCACACATATAGCGGAAGCGATTTAACAAGATCATAATAACACAATTATAATTAATCGAATTAGGTATACGTACCTTTTAGCTATGACGATTCCACAAGATAAAACGAAGTTACCAAAATATCAATAAAAGTGTAACACCAAGATATAGTCTAAAGTAAGCCTACATTACGTTCTTGTACACACGTTATACAACGAGCTAACAGTAAGTCTAGTACGTGTAAATTGAGCTTCAACGTCTAGTGTAAAAATCTACCCAACAACCCTGGAGATGGGCTAGGACTAGATTATACTTTTAACCGAAAAACCAACCGAAAACCCTTGTGGGTTTCGGTTTGTGATCGACCAAAAGAGAGAGGGAGAAAGAGATGCGGTGTGTAGAATTATGAGGGCGAGGGTTTATTTATATAGGCCTAGTGATTCTTGTAGCCCAAGTAAAACAAATAAAAGGAAAGTTTTTCCTTCCCCCTCCCCCTTGTGCCCTAACCGACGGTCGAACACCCCTCTATGGGGTGTTCTGGAACCTTTCATTCTTCTTTCTATTTATTCCTCTTTCTATTTATTCCACAACGCTCATTAATACTTAACTCTTAATTATTAAACGATTGTTAAAGTTATAGCTAGATTAAATTTAATAAATATAATAAATATATTTATTAAATAAATTAACTCTTTACCTATTGAGTGCAATCCCGTAATCTCGAGTTCGATCCTATCATACGACTATTAAATATAAGTCCATAAACTTTCAGCTCCCACTTGGACATATTTCGAATATCGTGATTACATTGACTAGCGTTTAGTTACACTAGCAATGTCTCTAGTAAAACTTGAGTAAGGTCTCTTGGATAAAACCTTTTTAATGATTCATCATTATTATTATCCTTTTATTTCTAATACAATGTTAATAAGGATATGGATCTTAGTCATTCATTTCATTAACCATTATGTTTCTCGTTCACGGATTAAGCAAGATCCAAAACAAATTTGGGTGTGGCCACACAAACATTTTATAATCCCACGAGGGGACCAGCTGTATTATACTCCAAAAGAAACATGGAGGAAATAAATTCCATATTTACTACAAGCAAAACTTATGAATTTTTCAATACTTTTGAAAATAATCCTTATAGCTACCAGTTACGCTTAGCGTTAGATTATTTCACAAAAATGCACTAGATTCAAAACAGTTTTCTAGTATCTCAGGTATGAGGATAACTATTTAGGATTTACTTGATGACAAAGATCCACAAAGAAAAATCATATAGTTGGGATAAGTCCAATATTCGATTCATCGAATATCATCCAAAATCGATCAATATACTTTCAAGTATACTTTATCACAATTTTGATTTGTCTTAATTTAATAATATTCCCATATTATTAATCAACAACGGACATTTAGCACAACAATTTTTTCATGGATTAAACATGTAAAATAGGATACAAAATTAAGTAATTTGAATAAATGAAACTGAATCTTTATTTTATTAAATAATAATGTCTTAACATCCTTATCCAAATACTAATAAAAAATTTATTACATGAGTTTGCTAGCTAGTTGCAGCCCAATAGCCTTGGCATGCTTAATTACCTTTGGTCTAGACAAAGCCTTAGTAAAAGGATCAACTACGTTATCATCTGTGTGAACTTTTATTAATTTGATTTCAGACGTAGTGATTTCTACGCATAAAGTGTCTGGCGCCTTTCATGACTCCAGAATCATTGGCGAATATTATTGCAGCAGAATTGTCACAATATATATCAATAGGTTCTTTAGTTAAAGGCATCACTCCAAGATCTCCAATAAACTTCCTAATCCAAACAGCTTCCATTGTAGCTTCTGAAGCAGTCATGTACTCAGATTGCGTAGCATGCATTGCAATCCTTGTCTGCTTCTTGCTCTTCCAGTCAACTCCTCCTCCATTGATAACAAACACGTAACCTGTCTGAGACTTTGTATCGTCTTTATCACATTGCCAGGACGCATCACAGAAACCTGTTACATTCAGTTCTGTGTCTGGTTTCCCTCCAAATACCAAAACATATCTTTCGTACTCCTCAAATACTTTAGAATATGTTTAACAGCAGTCCAGTGGTGCTTCCCTGTATTTTGTTGGTATCTACCAACCAAGTTCCGAGCAAACGCCACATCAGGCCTTGTGCATCTTACCACATACATAATGGATTCTACAACCAAAGCGTAAGGCACCTTCTGCATGTATGCCTCCTCTTCAGGAGTTGATGCATCCATCTCATGACTATGATTATGTTTAACTTCCATTAGTTGAAAACCTTTCTTGGAATTACACATATTATACTTCTTCAATATCTTATCTATATAAGCATATTGACTAAGACCAATTAACTGTCTTTTCCTATCTCGATAGATCTTAATTCCCATAATGTATGCAGCTTCTCCTAAATCCTTCATAGAAAAACATTTAACAAGATAATCTTAACAAATATAAGTCTTGGAATGTTACTTCCCATGATTAATATGTCATCAACATATAGGACTAGAAATACTACATCACTCCCACTAGCTTTGCGATATACACATGGCTCATCACGATTTTGAATAAATCCAAAAATTTTGATTTCTTCACCAAATCGTTTATTCCATTGACATGATGCTTCCTTCAAACCATAAATATATCTTTAAAGTTTACACACGTGTTTTGGATTCTTAGGATCAGTATACCATTTCGGTTGTTGCATATAGATGTCTTCATCTAAGCGACCGTTCAAGAAGGCAGTTTTAACATCTATTTCCATATCTCATAGTCATAGTATGCTGCTATTGCTATGAGAACCCTAATAGCTCTTAAGTCTGCTACAGGAGAAAACGTCTCCTCGTAGTCTACGCCAAAAGTTTGAGTAAAAGCTTTAGCTACTAAACAAGCTTTATATGATTGTACTTTTCCATCCATGTCAGTTTTCTTATTGTATATCCACTCATGTCTCACTACTTTAGCATTTTGTGGTGAGTCTATAAGAATCCAAACATCATTAACTTTCATAGATTTCATTTCCTCATTCATAGCAACCATCCAGTTATCCTTCTCAGGATCAAGCATGGTGGATTTATAATTATCACGTTCACCAAGATCCCCTACTTCATCATCATCCTCTATATTTATACATATATTGCTATTTGCAATTTTAATCCTTTTGGATCTACGAAGAAGAACTAAATCTGGTAGAACCGCCAGACTTTCTGGTTCTATAGGAATTATTCGCTAGTGTTTTTAGAAAGTATTGTATCTATATGACTCTCTTCAAAATCATAATTTCTCCCACTGAATTATTGATTTGCAAGATCACTTTCAAGGAAGTCTCCATACCTAGCAACAATCACTTTGTTCTCAGGTGGATAATAAAAGTAGTATCCCATAGTTTCCTTAGGGTATCCTACAAAGATACATTTCACAGATCGTTGTTGGAGTTTGTCACCCAAGTCACGTTTCACATACGCCTCGTAACCCAAGACCTTTAAATAAGACAAATATAGCTTTTTACCATGCCAATGTCTTATTCACCTTCTTCGTGGGAACCATATTTAAAATGCGAACAGTAGATTCTAAAGCATAATCCCAAAAGGATAATGGTAAAGTTGTTAGGTTAAACATAGATCGTAGCTGTAAAACCCGCATGGTTTTACCATGAATATTACCCTTATGATCGTACGTACATGATTAGAACTTTCCTTTTATAGCACGTTTACGTTTCACGAACAAGAATTACAAGTATTACGTACGTGTTATAACACGATACGTATTTATTACGTATTAAGACACGATCATTATTTCAATAATAATTATAATCACGAACATACGAACATGAAATCATGAACGTAAATAATCACGAGCTTAGTATTACGTATTATGTATATTTATTGCGATCATGAATAAATATAATAACACACGACGATAAATATTAAATCACGTAACACACGAACACGAGAACAAGTATAATATTAGACACGAGAAAACGTATGGGTTACCCCATGTGGGCCCCCTTACCCGCGTCTAGAAGCAAGACAAAGGGCCAAGCTCATTGATTGTTTTACTAAAACAAGAATTTGGGAAAAGATTATTTTCATAATAACAAAATATTAGAAAAGATCAAAACCCGAAATCTCTCTTTCTCCTCTTCTTTGGCCGTCGGGTATAAACACACACCAAGAGTGTGTTTGTTAATTTTGGTGATTGATTTATTGCAAGGGTGTTACTGTGATTCGTTCTCCTTTGATTCACGTTTTCGGTATATCTTTAAGCCTCTTTTCCTTTATGTTTTTATTTAATCAAGAACACATAAAATCATGGTGTATTTAAAAACAAGTAATTACATGTTATAAAATCATGGTGGGTAAATTAAATCATGGTTAAGGGGTGTTTGTTTGTGGCCGACGCAAGGAACCGAGCCCCAAGGGGGTCTCATCTTGTTTTGATTTACACCAACCGAGACCTCAAGGTCTCGTTGTGGTGTCGTGTGTCTCGGCAGCAGGAGAAAAGGGAACCCCGACCTCGGTCGGGGTATGTTTGTTGCTCGGGTGGGTCTCGGCTAGAACAAGAACCACCACCGGCTTATGCCGGTGGCTAATTAAGGAAAGCAGGGGGAACCCCTAGCCGCGGCAGCAAGGGGAACCACCGGCTAGCCGGTGGGAACTTTTGCTAGCCGGTGGCTAGTCTTGACCAAGGGTGCGTTTGTGACCGGTTCATGGGTCCGTTTCACGGGGTTCACAAATACGATTCACAACATGTTAGAATAAAACGCGGGTTAGGTTCATGGGTTATTTTTACAAGGTTAAATTAAATTAATTAAAAGATGCACATGATTAATTTAATTTATACATGACTTAGGTTATTAATATTATTATTAATACATGAATTTTAACCTAAGTAATTATTATTTTAATTAGACTATATAATTAATTAATTATGGAAATCATGACTTATAAT
Organism: Glebionis coronaria; assembly: GCA_025667525.1. Lineage (NCBI taxonomy): Eukaryota > Viridiplantae > Streptophyta > Magnoliopsida > Asterales > Asteraceae > Glebionis > Glebionis coronaria. The sequence continues at coordinate 404,936,783 of CM046876.1, read as the reverse complement.
TAACTAATTTGCATGACTTAGGTTATATTATTAATAGATAATAATACATGCTTTAACCTAAGTATTTTTACCTTTATTTAATTAAATCATGTTATATTTAATTAAATACTTTAACCTATAGTTTATTTAATTCACATGAAATAATTAATAAACTATACTATTAAATTACATGACTTAGAGTATTAATCAGTAAACACTTAAGCTAATAAAATTAGCTTAATAATCTAGCTTATTTCTGTTTATGGAAAGTTTCTATTTTTAGAAACTTATTTAATTAAGGCTGCTAATCTATTTATGGAAACTTTCTATTTTTATATCTATTTTCAGCAGTAAATCTATTTTTGGAAACTTTCTATTTTTGGAAACTTTATATTTTTTGAAAATTTCTATTTTTGGAAACTTTCTATTTTAGGAAACTTTCTATTTTAGGAAACCTGCTGATTTTAGAAAGTTACTTATTATTACACAACAAGTATAATAATACATGAAATACAAGAAATACTTAAACAGAATATACAAAATACATGATAAACACAGTATAAAGCTTTAATCAATAAAACATGACATGAACATATAAAACAAGCTAAGACATGATTAAAACAAGTTACGTACTCAGTAATCGATCCTTTAAGTATGGACATTCTTCCTTATTAGGATTTCCCCGTATGCAGCCAACTGTTTTCCCAAGTATATGTTTTATATGTTGAATTGCTTATGTTTAATTAGATACCTATAGCCATATACATGCATGACCAGTTTCACCTAGTTATGGAGGTACCATAACCATAACACTGGAGGCACCAGTGTTATGACTTCACCACGACGGAGTGATAGCTCGTGGCGTCCCTTCAGCTTTTGGACATATTATTATTATCAGGTGGGCGTATGGGTTCATCCTAGTTTACATGTTTTTTGCAGATTATTTAGGTGAATGTGGTGTGTGCCTTGCATCCTTCACAAGGAGTTGATCCCTCCTACCCAAACCAGTATATTAAATTAGAGGCAGCCCCTCTAATTTGCATGACGAGGTCACCCCTCCATGTATTCATGCACGTTGATAATTCAAAACCTATATTGGCTAATGGTAAACATGTTAAACAGTTTTTACAAGATAAACATAAGGCTTTTTAAACTATAAAACCAGTTTTAATAAGATATAACCAGGTTATCCAGGACTTAGTCTTTTCCGCTGCTTCATGCTTATATGCTTATATTATTCATGCTTTACTTGTATATCCGTGCACTGAGCGTTATGCTCAGCCATTTTCCTTTTCATGTTCCCGAAACGGCATGTACTCAAGGACGCTCGTATACTTTAAGCGTACGTGCATATGGATTGGAAGCTTCCTAGCCTTCTTTACTTTATGCATTTCTTTATACTTTGATACTCATTTCCATGGACATTGTTTAGTCCTTTTCATTTACAGTACTTATGTTTGTGTGTGATGAGTTCTACTTTTAGGGTACCGATGTTTGATTCCGGTATTTCCTTTATGGTCATGTATTGTAATAAGTGTGAAAACACTTATCCTTTTACCACTTATTTCTAATAATAACAATACCAAAACGTGCAATTTATGTCGTAAAAGTCGGAATTATGCGTGGTTTGTGTTTTTATTGTGTTTTAGGACCAAAAGATGAAAAAAAAAGAAAACACGGGCTTTCACGGGCTTTTATCGAAGAAAAATCAAAAGATCAAGAGTGCAAAAAGAACAGAAGTCCAAGGCTTATTCTAAAGATTTATCGAAGAAAAAGTCTAAAGACGGAAGTTTAATGAAGTCGAAGAACTCAAGTCTACTTATAGAAGAAAATTATATGGCGAGTTCAAATCCCGAGACGACGTCGAGAAAGATAAAGAATTTAAATCGAATCGAGCCGAGAAGAAAGAAAGAGGAGGCAACACATGCACCTCCCCATTTTCCTATAAATACCCTCCTAAACACATTAGGAAGAGGGGTTAGCTAGTTTAATTTTCTTTGTTTTAGTTTTCATTTTAGAGAGAGAAAGTATTTAACTTTCTCTCACTAAAGCTTTATCTTTTTTTTCAAGTTAAGCTTTATTTAATCTTTGTATTTGAATTTCATTAATCAAAAGTTCAAGTTTAAGCTTTTAATCTTCAATCTTTTTCTTCCTTTCTTGATTTCACTTTTATTTTAATCCGAATTTTAAAACTTCATGTGTGATTTTTATGTTTTGTTGATTAAAAAGTTAATCTTTTGATGCCTTATTAAGCTTTTATACGGTATAAGCTATAAGCTTGTTTTGCTTATTGGATTATTTCATATATTTAGCTTATTGCGTTTTAGTTTTCTTAAAAAGTTTCATCCTTTAAAGTTAATCTTTAAAAGTTTGCTTATTTTGTGATTTGATAAGTTTTACATTCGTAGCTTATTGAGTCTCCTTATTAATGGCCTTGTTAAGTTTTTGATAGGTGCTTATTGGAACTGCTTATTGATTTTGTTGGCTTATTTTTCATTTTCGGATTAAGTTGTGTTCCATCGCAATATTGAGGGTATTACACATTCCGATGGGTTGCTTGTTTGTATCGCAATAACCCAAGGGGATTCTACTTTGCGATCACTTGAGTTTTCATTCCCTTATTCCGATCTGGGATTGCCATCGCTCATTGCAATCGCATATTCCGACGGGTCTTAAGGTTATCTTATGTCGAAACTCTGCCCAATCTTACTTTGCCACTTTCCGATAGTTTTGTATTCCGACAAAAGTGCATTGCGACAGCTTGTATTCCAACATAATTGATCTTTTGTATTCTGATCTAAAACATTCCGATACCTTGGACATTCCGATAGATAGTGTATTCCGATTGACCTACATTCTGATGGAATTTACTTTAACATTCCGATGGTTTTATTTGCACTACATTCCGACAATTTTAAGTTTGTTACATTCCGATGGAAACATTCCGATAGCTTTGTTTTAAATTTATTCCGATCTGAAAAGTTTTAAGTTTTTAGTTTTAACAAAGTTTTACGTTTTTAATCATTTACGTTTTACATTTTACTCAATGACATTTATTTGCTTTTAGTTTAAAAATAGATAATCAACCAACCAAAATTATTTCCACCAAGAACGATTTAGTCGCACTAATTAACGGTAGTCAATTCGAAAAGATTGGAACGAAAATATTTTATACTTGGCTAAAAACCTTGTATTAAATGGCGCCGCTGCCGGCTCTTTTCGTTAAGATTAACGTTTTTTAGTGAGAGACGCGTTGGATTTTGGGATCCGTTCATTTTTGAACGTTATTTTTCTTGCTTATAAATTTTGAAAAATCCATAAAAATTAAAAATTTTCAAAAATCCAAAAAATAGAAAAACATATAAAAACCAAAAATATATCTTGTCTATCTTTATTTTCTTTTGCAGCTCAAGCCGAAGTCATTACTCCACCTATTGTCACCACGGACAATCAACCAATGATCGAGCTTTTGCAATCACATGTAGAGGGCAACACCGATGCTATTGTTATACCTGAGATTGGAGCCAACAATTTTGAGCTCAAATCCGGCTTCATTCAAATGGTCTATGCTCAACCTTTCTTGGGGCGTTCACTTGATGATCCTCATGACCATATAAAAAGGTTTCTTCAACTCACCAATACGGTTAAGTACAATGGGGTTTCACAAGAAGTGATTCGCTTGCAACTTTTTCCTTTCCCCTTAGAGGGACAAGCCCGGAATTGGCTTGATAAGGAACCGCCACAAATTATTCTTATGTGGACGGATTTAGAGACCAAATTCATCAATTACTTTTTCCCACCCTCTTGAACTACCGCTTTGCGGAATGAAATCATTACCTTTGAACAAAAGTACGGTGAGACATTTAGTGAATCTTGGGACCGTTTTAAGGAACTTTTAAGAAAGTGTCCACAACATGGTTTCACAAAAGTACATCAAATTAATACTTTTTACAATGGTTTAAGCATGAATGACCAAGATTCACTAAATAGTGCCTCGGGGGAGGGGGGGGGTAATATTTTGGTTAAGTCTTCTAATGCCGCATGGGATATTATTGAGAACAAGTATAGAGTGCAAACCAAGAGTGTTCGGACTAATGTGGCTAGTGCTAGCACTAATGAGAGCGACCAGAGAATTGATAAGATTACTTCGCTTGTTGAATCACTTGCTCTCCAAACCTCTAATAACATCAAAGCTATCAATGCCCAAGTTAATGCTATGAGTCAATCATGTGAAATATGCGGGGGATCTCATTCATACACCGATTGTCCTTCGACTCATGACAATCCGGAAAATGTGTATGCCGCCAACGGTAACTTTTCTACAGGAGGCTATCAAGCACGTCCTCAAGGTGACCACAATTTGCTCAGCTATCGCTCAAACAACTTTCTTTCACCACCTGGTTTTCCCCCACAAAACCCAAAAAACCTCAATCGCAACAATCATAACCAACCTCGTGCTCTAAATCAATATCAAACCGAAAGAACCCCATATCCGCCTCAAAGAAACAACCAAGTTTATCAACAACCCGCTTATCAACCACCTGCCTACCATGATCCTCCTCCCACTCAACCCACCGTATTTAATCACGAGGTTGAAACCTACATGAGGACTAATGATGCGATAGTGCAGAATCTTCATCAGGAAATGGCCAACATGAAAGCTGATATGGTGAAACAAGGGAATGATCTTCAAGCCGATATGCAAAACTCTTTGGCAAGTCAAACGAATGACTTAAGGAATATGATGGCTAGTTTTTTCCTAAGTAATCCAGCCTCTGGTTCGGGTTCTCTTCCGAGTAACACCGTTGCTAATCCAAGAGGGGAGATGAAAGCAATCACCACTCGAAGTGGAAAGGTTTAAAGGAACCCGAGCTTCCTACACCTACACCGGTGATTGTGACAAAGGAAAACGAGTCTCCTTCTCCGGTACCTCCAACATCTATTTCTCCAATTCCACCACCTTCTATTTCTACCCCTCTACCCCCAAAGGATGTGAGTGAGAATTCCATTACTAAGCCTTCATCTCAACCTAATATACCTTATCCTTAGAGGTTGAGGAAATAGAAATTGAAGAACAAGGATGATATTCAGGTTTCTAACTTTCTCAAAATGTTTAAACAACTGAATTTCAACATCTCCTTTGCTGAGGCTCTCGCTCACATGCCCAAATATGCTAAAATGTTTAAAGATCTTCTCAGTGATAAGGAGAAACTCCTTGATATCGCTTAGTCCCAACTTAATGAGAATTGCTCTGCAGTCCTCTTAAGGAAATTACCAACAAAACTTGGTGATTCGGGTCGTTTTTTGATTCCTTATAACTTCCCTGGGGTAGAGAATTGTATGGCCGTAGCCGATCTAGGTCCTAGTATAAACTTAATGCCATTAAGTGTTTGGAAACAATTATCTCTACCTGAGCTAGTCCCCACCCGAATGACTTTGGAATTAGCTAACCGTACGGTTGCTTATCCAGTGAGGATAGCAGAAGATGTCTTTGTTGGTGTCGACAAATTCACCTTTCCGGCGGATTTTGTTGTCGTTGACTACGAGATGGACCCCCGTGTTCCATTAATCGTTGGACGTTCATTCTTGAGAACCGGTCGCACTCTCATTGATGTAGCCGCTGGCGAATTAATTAAGAGAGTTGGTGACGATAAAATCGTCTTCAACATGGGTAAACTTTCTAAGCAGCCTTCTGAAAACGAGAGTGTTAATTTCATTGACGTTCTTGATGAGGCTTGTGAAGAACATTTGAAAGACGCTTGTAAAAGTGGTTCTTCTTCTCTACCCATTGTTGAGACCGTTGCCTCTATTGCTCCATCACTAACTCCATTTGGAGAAAGTGATTTCATCTTGAAATAATTTGAAGCAACTTTGGGAGATGTGGACTTACAATATGACGATTCTCCCTCCAATTGGGATGAAGACATTCGTACCATTGAGAAACTTCTCAATGAGTACCATATTTCTCCACCATCTCCTAAGGATATCTTTATCGATGATCCAAATTTTATTACGCCTTCCATCGAAAATCTTCCGGATTTAGAGCTTAAGGACCTACCGTCTCATCTCGAGTACGTTTTCCTTGAAGACAACAAGAAGTCACCCGTCATTATCGCAAAGGACTTGAAAGAGGAAGAAAAATCTCGACTTATCGCCGTGCTGACGAATCACAAAAAAGCGATTGCTTGGAAAATCTCCGATATTCGTGGAATTGATCCTCACTTTTGCACACATAAAATTCTCATGGAGGACGAATTTAAACCCACTATTCAAAGCCAAAGAAGGGGGAATCCCAAGATCCATGAAGTTATCAAAAAAGAGGTTATCAAACTTCTTGATGCGGGAATGATCTACCCTATCTCGGATTCACCGTGGGTTAGTCCCGTCCACTGTGTGCCTAAGAAAGGCGGAATCACCGTTGTTCCCAATGAAAACAACGAGTTGATTCCTACTCGTCTCGTTACAGGGTGGAGAGTTTGTATAGACTATCACAAACTCAATGATGCTACGAGAAAGGATCATTTTCCCCTTCCTTTCATGGACCAAATGCTTGAACGTCTAGCGAGTAATGACTATTACTGCTTTTTAGACGGTTTCTCCGGGTATTTTTAAATTCCCATCGATCCCAAAGACCAAGAGAAAACCACATTCACTTGTCCTTATGGAACATTTGCTTATAAAAGAATGCCTTTCGGCTTATGCAATGCTACTGGGACTTTCCAAAGGTGTATGATGGCTATCTTCCATGATATGGTTGAAGAAACTATGGAAGTCTTCATGGATGATTTCTCGGTCTATGGTGATTCTTTCTCTTCTTGCCTTTCCAATTTAGAACGCATGCTTAAGCGGTGTGAAGACACCCGCCTTGTTCTAAATTGGGAAAAATGCCATTTCATGGTCAAAGAAGGCATTGTGCTTGGACATAAAATCTCAAAAGCCGGTCTTGAAGTGGACCGTGCTAAAGTGGATGTCATATCCAAATTACCTCCACCTTCAACCGTGAAGGGTCTGAGAAGTTTCCTTGGTCATGCGGGCTTCTATCGTCGATTCATCCAAGATTTTTCTAAAATCGCTCGCCCGATGACCCACCTCTTGGAAAAAGATACTCCTTTCATCTTTTCTAAAGAGTGTCTTGAATCCTTCAAACTTCTTAAGGATAAGCTAACTAAGGCACCGGTCTTGGTTACCCCTAATTGGGAGCTACCTTTTGAATTGATATGTGATGCTAGCGATTTTGCTATTGGAGCGGTTTTGGGCCAGAGAGTGAACAAACACTTCCAACCAATCCATTATGCTAGCAAGACAATGACGGGGGCTCAATTTCATTATACCACTACCGAAAAAGAGCTTTTAGCTGTAGTGTATGCCTTTGAGAAGTTCCGCCCCTATCTTGACCTTTCCACCACCATTGTCTATACCGATCATTCCTTGTTGAAGTACTTGAAAACTAAGCAAGATTCGAAGCCAAGACTTCTTCGTTGGGTTTTGATCCTTCAAGAATTCAACATTGAAATTCATAACAAGAAGGGAGCCGAAAACCTAGCCGCGGATCATCTAAGTAGACTTGAGGATCCTTATCAAGAGGATCATCCGAATCAAGAGATCAATGACTCTTTTCCCCTTGAAGCCTTAATGTCTATCAATCCTAATCTTGATGACACCCCGTGGTTTGTGGACATTGCAAACTACTTAGCGGGTGGAATTCTGTAGGAAGGGTTAACGTCCAAACAAAAGAAAAAGTTTTTTAAAGACATTGAACACTATTTTTGGGACGACCCTTACCTTTTCAAACAATGTGCGGATCTTGTCATTCGTCGATGTGTTGATGGGCCGGCAGCGGTACAAATCCTTGACGCTTTCTATAAAGGACCCACCGGTGGTCACTTTGGTCCCAATTACACCGCGAAGAAAGTATCCGACTCTGGATTTTATTGGCCCGCCATTTATCATGACGCTCTGGAAATGGTTAAACATTGTGATGCTTGCCAAAGACAAGGCAAGATCACACATAAAGATGAGATGCCTCAATATTTCATACAAGAATGTGAAATCTTTGATGTATGGGGCATCGACTTTATGGGGCCATTTCCATCATCTAAAGGGAACAAATACATCCTCGTAGCCGTTGACTACGTTTCCAAATGGGTTGAAGCTAAGGCTCTCCCTACGAACGATGCGAGGGTGGTTGTGAACTTTTTGAAGATGCTTTTTGCTCGATTCGGTGTTCCTCTTGCTACAATCAGTGACCGCGGGACTCATTTTTGCAATGATCAATTCGCAAGATTCATGGCTAAGTACGGTGTCAATCACCGTCTTTCCACCGGTTATCATCCCCAAACTAATAGGAAAGCCGAGATATCTAACCGCAGATTGATGCGAATTCTAGAGCGTACTGTGGGAGAGGATCGTGCCTCTTGGGCCAATAAATTAGATGATGCTTTGTGGGCTTTCCGTACCGCTTATAAGACCCCGATTGGTTGTACACATTATCGTCTTGTGTACGGGAAAGCATGCCACCTCCCTATCGAGCTGGAACATAAGGCATACTGGGCCTTGAAGTGGGCCAATTTCGACATCAACAAAGTCGGCGATCTTCGGAAGATTCAACTCAACGAGCTCAACGAACTAAGGTATGAAGCTTATGAGAATTCATTGATCTACAAGGAGAAGACGAAGATCATCCATGATTCAAGGATTAAGAACCGAGAGTTCCACGTTGGTGATCAAGTTTTACTCTTTAACTCTCGGTTGAAGATCTTCTCGGGAAAGCTGAAGAGCCACTGGTCTGGTCCATTCACCGTCGCCAAAGTCTTCCCATATGGCACCATTGAGATTTCTCAGCCAAATAGGCCCAATTTTAAGGTGACTGGCCAGCGTGTGAAGTTGTACTTTGGTGAGGACATCTCTCATGAGATTATTCCATCCCTCACCATGTTTCCCTTGAATTAGTTCTGGGTCGAGTCAGGCTCGTGACTCGGTTAACAAAAACAAGCGCTTCTTGGGAGGAAACCCGTGATCTATCCTTTACCGTTTTTATAATAAGTGTAGGGGGGAGCCCTGTATGTGTTTGTTGTCTTGTATCTTCTTCTGTGCAGGGATTAAAGCTTCAAAGATCCATTCTCGATGACTTTTGACGAACCGTGATCCCGTGTACCCGTCTTCCTGGATCTATCCTAAAATTTCGTGATTCAATATTTCATATCTTATATGTTCACATTAAAATCACTATAGTTGTCCTTTCCTTAGCAAGATTTAAAAAAAATGCACAATATCCTAAGTGTAGGGGAGTTTACTCCCACATGCTTAAACATTGAGGACAATGTTTATATCAAGTGTAGGGGGGACTTCTATCGAAGTAAGTGGTCTTTTCCATGAATTTGACCTCATTTTAACCGGAAAATCTGATTTTTCGACATTTTTCAAAATTTTTAATCTATTTTGGCCTTGTAATTTTCCTTTGTTATCGCTATTTACTTTCTTTGCTAAAAATAAAGTTTAATAAAGTGGTTTCAAATTTTTCAAAGTCATGAATATTTTGACTCAACCAGAGTTTACTTATCTAAGTTTACTCTAGTTAATATCCTTAACGTGTTTAAGTCAAGTTTTTCTAGGCTTTTATATAGGGAGCTTTAAAACGCCAAAGTCTTAACTCTCACGGGTTAAGAACAAGAACTTTTCGCAAGTTCCTATAATTGATCCTAGAAAGTCGTTTATCAAAGGAACTTTAAAACGCAAATTCTAAACTTGAAAAAGTCTAAGAAGATGCAAGATCCTATAGATGACTCGAAAACCCAAAACTTTGATTTAATTGGCTAAGCATCCACGAGTCTCATTCCTTGAGATTTTAAATTGTGGAGGAAGAGAGATGATAGAGTCAATTATAAGTTTGGTATTCTTTCTTGAATTTATGTGAGTTAATTATGAGCTTCTTCTCCCATCGCTTGCTAATAAATTTATCTGTAATAAAAAAGGTTGTACGATTTGAAAAGTTACTTAGCTTCTAGCCCAAGATCGTTTAAAAGTTGCTCGATATTAATTAGATTTCATAGCCAAGGCATAACTTATTGAAGCGGGATGCGAACATTGGCGAGTCCGAAAAGGCCCTAACAAGGCATGAGGGCTACATTTTGTTGCTAAATATCCAAAAGTGATGTGAAGAATCATTTATCAAAAATCAATATGAAGGATCGAGACACACGACGGAAAGCAAAAACTCCCCAAAAGATCATGGAGAAGTCTATCCAAAAAGGCCCTAACAAGGTATGAGGATAAATAGATCCATGTCCTAAAAGGAGGGGGATCATTGTATATCAAAGTCCAAAATAAAGATTGGAGAAAAATGAAGAAGTCGTGGTCCAAATATGAAGAATCTCTAAAAAAGTTCAAGAGAAGAAATTCCTATAATGAAGAAAAGACCATTATTTCATGAACGTCTCTCAAGATTCGAAGTATGAAGTCGCTGCCAAATATCGGTCTGAGAAATATCTCAAATCGTGAAGCAAGTTATGCCAAGATATGAACTTTAAGAGGTCCCGAGAAGCAGTTTTAAAAGATTTTTTCCTTTAGCTAACTATTGATTAAATCGTTCCACTTTATTTTCAGCCTAAATAACTATCGAAATAAGTCAAACAATGCATCCTCGTGATGATTCAAGACAAAATTAAAATATAAGAGATACACCTAGGAATAAGGGAGTCTAAGTAAATAATTGACCCACATGAATTCGTGTTAGTTTGCTAACTTATAATAACAATGATCTCGTTTTTAAGCTTGGTATGGGGAACGTGAAACTTGAGGATGATAAACGTTCATGGCAGCTAAAACCCCAATGTAAGTCTTTGATTTCATTACTTGTTTCTATCTTTTTATTTTCCTTAATGTTTAGTATTTAATAAAGGCCTAGGTGGGTTATTTATGATGGAAAATGTAAACCGTGCTTTAAAATTAATGCATTGCATGAGGGCATTGCAATGGTCAAGTGTAGGGGATTTAATCCGTGTGAAAACACTTATCCTTTTACGACTTAATTCCAATAATAACAAGACCAAAACGTGTAATTTATGTCGTAAAAGTCGGAATTATGCGTGGTTTGAGTTTTTATTGTGTTTTAGGACCAAAAGATGAAAAAGGAAGAAAACACGGGCTTTCACGGGCTTTTATCAAAAAAACGAGAAAAGACGAAGTCAAAAGATCAAGAGTGCAAAAAGAACGGAAGTCCAAGGCCTATTCTGAAGATTTATCGAAGAAAAAGTCTAAAGACGGAAGTTTAATGAAGTCGAAGAACTCAAGTCTAATTATAGAAGAAAATTATAAGACGAGTTCAAATCCCCAGACGACGTCGAGAAAGACAAAGAATTTAAATCGAGTCGAGCCGAGAAGAAAGAAAGAGGAGGCAACACATGCACCTCCCCATTTTCCTATAAATACCCTCCTAAACACATTAGGAAGAGGGGTTAGCTAGTTTAATTTTCTTTGTTTTAGTTTTCATTTTAGAGAGAGAAAGTGTTTAACTTTCTCTCACTAAAGCTTTATCTTTTCTTTCAAGTTAAGCTTTATTTAATCTTTGTATATGAATTTCATTAATCAAAAGTTCAAGTTTAAGCTTTTAATCTTCAATCTTTTTCTTACTTTCTTGATTTCACTTTTATTTTAATCCGAATTTTAAAACTTCGTGTGTGATTTTTATGTTTTGTTGATTAAAAAGTTAATCTTTTGATTACTTATTAAGCTTTTGTATGGTATTAGCTATAAGCTTGTTGTGCTTATTGGCTTATTTCATATATTTAGCTTATTGCGTTTTAGTTTTCTTAAAAAGTTTCATCTTTAAAGTTAATCTTTAAAAGTTTGCTTACTTGGTGATTTGATAAGTTTTACATTCGTAGCTTATTGAGTCTCCTTATTATTGGCCTTGTTAAGTTTTTGATAGGTGCTTATTGGAACTGCTTATTGAGTTTGTTGGCTTATTTTTCATTTTCGGATTAAGTTGTGTTAGCAATATTGAGGGTATTACACATTCCGATAGGTTGCTTGTTTGTATCGCAATAACCCAAGGGGGTTCTACTTTGCGATCACTTGAGTTTTCATTCCCTTATTCCGATCTGGGATTGTGATCGCTCATTGCGATCGCATATTCCGACGGGTCATAAGGTTATCTTAAGTCGAAACTCTGCCCAATCTTAGTTCGCCACTTTCCGATAGTTCTATATTTTGACAGAAGTGCATTGCGACAGCTTGTATTCCGACAGAATTGATCTTTTGTATTTCGATCTGAAATATTCCGATACCTTGGACATTCCGATAGATAGTGTATTCCGATTGACCTACATTCCGATGGAATATACTTTAACATTCCGATGGTTTTATTTGCACTACATTACGACAGTTTAAGTTTGTTACATTCCGACGGCAACATTCCGATAGCTTTGTTTTAAATTTATTCCGATCTGAAAAGTTTTAAGTTTTTAGTTTTAACAAAGTTTTAAGTTTTTAATCATTTACGTTTTACATTTTACTCAATGACATTTATTTGCTTTTAGTTTAAAAATAGATAATCAACCAACCAAAATTATTTTCCACCAAGAACGATTGAGTCGCACTAATTAACGGTAATCAATTCGAAAAGATTGGAACGAAAATATTTTATACTTGTCTAAAAACCTTGTATTATAATGTCTTATAAATTTATCCTTGTATGCTTTGATCACACGCCATAATCACGCGTGACATTCCATTTATCAAAATGAGGTGTTACAATTATGGTATCAGAGCCAAGGCTTTGACCTGTAGGCTCTCAAAAACACGACCTGTGATTAGTGGGTAGTCACTATGGTCTTCCTAGAACTGACAGTCGGTTTTCATGCATTCATCATTTTCATGCATACATATATATGTCATTGTCGCAGGTTTATGACTAAGTAATGGTTGGTACAGGACTGGCCCTATTTAATCGCATGTGTTTTATCGAAAATTTTAAATTTGGGACCGACCCATTGGCGTCCCCTCGCCATGTCTTTTGTTTTGAGTGAACTGACCATTGGCGTTCTCTCTCGCGCATACGCAAGTTTTCATAAAACTGCATCATGCATTCATGTACTAGTTTTTCCTGCACAAAATGTTTCTCATGATTTATTGGTATAATTTTTTTTCATGTATATAGTTTATGTTTTGATCAGTTTAATCATGTATTTTATGTTATACTGTCAGATGGTTCTCATACGCGAGCAGGAACAACTCAATGCAACAATCCAAGCTGCAATGCAAGCTATGCTTCCTCAGCTGAGGAACGAAATCAGGGCTGAGGTTCAGGCTGCCAACAACCAGCAGTAACACCCAGTACCTCCTCCTCCTCCTCCAGCAACATTGGTTACATGGTTGGAGAGATTCAATAAGCTCCATCCTCGAGATTTTGAGAGAACAGATAGCCCCAGTGAAGCTGAACGCTGGTTGGCTCACATTCAGAAGATCTTCGATGATATGGGCTGTGACCCCATCTTCAAGTCGAGGTTGGATTGCTACCGATTCAAAGGTGATGTACTATCATGGTGGATGGCACTAAAGCAGCCGAGGGAGGTTATAATTGGGTGGCTGGTTTGACTTGGGCTCAGTTCAGGGATTTGGTGATAGGACAGTTCTTTCCCAAGGCTGAGCAAGACAAGCTGAAGAGGGAGTACCATGGAATCCGACAGAGAGCTTGGGAGAATAACAACGAGTTCATGCAGCGCTTTCTTCGCTTGGCTGGTTTCCTTGGTGCAACAGCAGGTACTCCAGAAGAGCAAGCACACCACTTCAGGTGGGCTCTTCGTAAATCTGTCGCAAACAACTTGGTGTGTGTTACGTTCAACACGATAACACAAGTGACCGATGCATCACGTAAGCTGGAGATGCTGCAGGAAAGAGATGAGTTCGGGGAAGCAGAGAGACACGATAAGAGGTAAACATTCGTATTCAAACGGTGACCAATCTGTATTCTTTCATTATAAGTCGATATTTCATCTCTTTAAAATGTATCTTCCAGGCAGAAGACTGGGGACCGGTCTGAGCCGGCTACTCACCAACAGCCTAATCAGCCCAAGGGAAACGGTCAGACTCACAACCGTTCTGCTACGGATAGGCGTGTCGGTAATGATAATTACCGTAACAACGCTCGACACTCCAACAGCAGCAGGTCCTTATACTTACGCATTTTCTTATGATTACATGTTATAGTTCTTAATTCTGACACATTAGAAAATCTTTTTCCAGGAATCATGGTAACGGGAGGGACCAAAACCAAAGAGGTTCACAGCCTAACCGTCCAGCTATCACTGTTATTCCATCTTACGATTATCCACATTGTCCTTTGTACCTTTTATCATGTCTCATGTATATTGTTCTTATCAGGCTCACAGCCAGTCAGGACACCTGCAGGAGGATATACTCATCCTCTTTGCTCTACTTGCCATCATAGGCACCCAGGGCCATGTCGCCGTGACAGCGATGCATGCTACAAGTGTGGTCTTCCTGGCCATCGCATGAATGATTTCCTCAAGGGCGAGATGGAGGGTACATCGGGACATGCTGATACCAAGCCGCCTCCTACTAGTGGACGCGTTTACACGACATCTCGCGATCAAGCCAACAAGTCTACAGGTACCATCACTGGAACCTTGTATATGTATGGTCAAACTGCATGTGTTCTGGTTGATACATGTGCTACTCACTCGGTCATTTCTATTGCTTATGCCAAGAATGTTAGGATACTCCCCATGCCACTAGAGAATATACTGAGTATTTCCACGCCTTTGAGAGACTCTGTACGCATAACCCATGTGTACAAGAGCCTTCCCCTAGAGTTTGACGACAAGGTTCGTCCTGTTGACGCACTTCCGTTGGACATGATTGATTTCGACATGATTTTGGGCATGGATTGGCTATCCAAGCATCATGCTACCATAGACTGCCATTCATATCGAGTCATCTTCGGTGATGTTAATGCGCAAGAGTACATTCACAACGGGTTCGTACCCGGAAGGTCTGTACAAATCATATCAACCCTGCAAGCACGTGCATTACTTTCACATGGCTGTGAGAGTTATCTAGCTACTGTTCAGGACATGGATGTTGAATCCCCATCAATTCAGGATCAGCCGATAGTGTCAGAATTTCCAAATGTATTTCTAGAAGAACTTACGGGCATACCACCTGCACGTGAAGTAGAATTTAATATCGAGCTCATCCCAGGAGCTGAGCCGATTTCCAAGGCTCCTTATCGCATGGCTCTCATAGAGTTGAAGGAGCTGAAGGATCAATTGAAAGAACTTCTGGAACGAGGCTTTATTCGACCGAGCGCATCTCCATGGGGTGCACCAGTCTTATTCGTCAAGAAGAAGGACGACAGTTGTAACACCCCCAAAATTTTATACAACTCAATACAGCGGAAGACTAGTTGGTGTTACGGGATAACACATTACTCACATCATAGACAACGCATAAAAATCGCGTCGTTTAATAGTAAAGCATTTCTATTCATAAATATCAAATTTACATAGGTCCCAAGTCATGGTCATTTCATACAATTTTACAAAAGATTTGAATGGAAATTGTTATTTAAGTGCGGGCCATGAATTCTTGTGGTCTTCCCGAGAATTACCTTCAAGTACCTGAGATAAAACATGTTAAAAGAAAAGGTCAGCGATAACGCCGAGTGAATTCATAGAGTTTAACAAACCAAACATCGGTATAAATTTATTACCGAAAATCATTTTGTACAAATCATTTTATTAGGCCATAAAATAGCCAAAGTCATTTTATACAATTCCTTATCAAAATCATAATATAGGCTTTCGCCTTCAAAATCATTATACGAGCCAATGTCGTAAAAACATCATACAATACGTTTAATAACGTTGTATAAAGTTAGATAAAAACCGTTATATGAATATGGTTATGAAAAACCAAAACACGAACATAACATCAATAGTAAGACCCCATATTGCTAGTCAGGCAATATATAGTAATTCGGTGCGTATAGCAGTATTTCGTTAATTAGATTATTATAAGCCGCATGACATTGTTACCTTACTAAACCAAACAACGGGTAGCTAGCTCGAAACTCAATTTGCCCATCTAAGTTAGCGTGTCGTCACAATAATCACGCTTGTGTAAATCTTCTCATACCTAAATTCGCTTACAAATCAATGTGGTACGACGGGGATCAACTGTCAAGGCGCGAACTGGGGTGATCGTCCCCAAATAGTACTATTATATGCATAAGCGTCTACCAAATCCCGGTAGTTCACAATTCATGCTAATGGGACTTTTAGTGACATAACCTAACTTTAATAATCCATTTTATTTCATCTATCGGGTCATTTAATCATTCATCCGGTCATATAATCATTCGGGTCCAAATCAATAAACAAGCAATCGGGACAAATGGTGTCCTATTTTATAAAAACTACCATGTTATCTCCCTCGTGGTTTTATAAAACATTTCATAAAAACATTTAAAAGAGTGCGAGGCTATGAACTCACGTTGATGTGGGAAAGCGGGTTATCGGTAATTCGGACGTACGGTACGTGCTTCAATCACGGAAACCTAGACAAATAATACTCGTCTTAGAATCTTGTCCAATGACTTTATAAAAATAAAAATTATGTATATATATGATTATATATATATAATGATCAAGTGGGTTTACATATTCTCATTTACTCATTTTAGTGTTTATGTATTGGTAACTTCTTACTAGTTTACTAGTTTTACCTATTTACGTGTATTAGGTCCAATAAGCCGATTATAAGTTCATTAACTTGTATTAATCCATTTCATACTTGTGTTATCAGTATTTATACTTTAAAATTTGGGCCCAAATGGGTTAAGCCCAATAAATAAGTTTATAAGTGTTTTAGCCCATTTTGTTGTATTATTAGTCCAATAATGTTAACTTAGCCCGTTAATGTTCATATGTTTTATAGTTCGGGTTTTATCGGTTTTTACTTGTTATATATGTTTATATATCAGTATATGAGTTTATAAAAGTTTACATTAGACGGGCCAACCGTCTAAGTTTTATTTAACAAAAACGTTAATTTTAAGGTAATAGCCGAAAAAGTCGTAAAAATCATGTTTATAGTTTTATAACTTATAAAACTTATCAAACTACCATTTTTATAAAATGTCCATTTATTTATCCTTATACATATTTATATAAATGTATTATATAAGTTAGTGGGTTTTAATTCACATTTTATACTATTTTTATTTGAGTGCTTATATAATACTATTATACTTTAATTTTCCCAAAATCTGATTTTTACTTTCATGTTCACCAAAACAGCCATATCTAGAGTTCTATATGGAGATAGAAGCTAAAATGTTTATGGCATAAACTATATGATATGTGCTCCATTTAACTCTTTTATGGCTACTGTTGAATCAGCCTCTAAGTATTTTATTAAAATCGTCCAAAACAGTGTACTCAGATTTGTACTCTAAACTTGTTTTGATCATATCTCACTCATCCTAATGATTCCATTGCATGGCCAACTCTCACATGTGTACAAGACTCATAGCTTACTATATATTAATCTATTCAAGCCATTTTATCAGTTTATCATATGAGTCTTTACTGTTTTATACAGCCATCATTTTATGCATGATTTTAACCTTTTTACATATAGTTTTTCATCTTTTTACCCATGATTATCAACACCAAATCCCCACAAAATATTTTTATCATCATATATCATCATATATATATATACATTTAAGAAGAAAATACGTGATTACATAATCAAAATTAACAAAAGGATGGGGAGGACAATCTTTATACCACCAAGATGATGTAGGTTGTTGTTTGGACATGGATTTTGATGGAGAAACTTTTGATAAACCAAGACCATATTCAAGACCACCAATCTTCAAGAACTCCTTGTGGAAAATCAGCCCGAAGACTCCTTAGTAACTCCTCCTTGGATGTTACAATCACCTCCAATCTTCAAGGCTTCAAAGGTTCTTCACCATATGTGTAGATAACACATGGTTTATGGCTAGAATTGATCAAAATGGTGTGTATGGTGATGATGGTGGGACGACACATAGAGAGAGAATGAGAGAAATGTGTGTGGTTTGCATGTTGAATAATGGAAGAAGTGGTTTAGTTAGATGGTTAATCTAGTTTTGGTGGGTGAATAAGCTTCAAAATGAAGCTAATGTTACAGGTGTAAGCTAATAGCTTACAAGGGTGCCACATCAAAGATGTGGTGTCCCTTTTTGGGCCGTCCTTAGCTAGTGGGGTGGGATACTAGTTTTGTCCCATCCCGCTAATTTACGGGTATTCCTCGATTCTAGTTTCCTCCATTTACGTGCCCTCGGGTCGTTTTACGAAAAACGTTTTTATAAATTATGAATCAACGGCACAAAACGAATCTAATAAAAATTGTCTCATCAAAAACGGAGTTCGAAAACATAAATACGTAATCCTAAGGTTTCCGGTTTAGTCGTAAAGGACGTTAAATTATAATCGTAAGTCCTAATCTCTTCTCGTAAATTTGTGAGTTTATGAACCAACACAAATTTAAAACTCCAAAATAATATTCACGGATAAATTTATTTTCTGAAATGTCGGACTGTCACCAAAACGGTGTATGTAAACGTAAGAACGTAACGTAAAATCCTCCGGTTTAGACGTAGTCGATGCTACTTCAAGACGTAAATCCAAATTACTTCCCAAAAATAAGTGAGTTCATATTATAACATTAAAAATAATATTTTCAAATAAATATTGAGAATAAAATATCAATCATAAATTGACGGATTGTCACATCATTTACCCCTAAACATGATCTTTGTCCTCAAAGATCATCTTACTACTCGCTTCTTATAGAGTTAAAGCCGTGTGGGTATTTCCTCCACATTCGGTCTTTTCTCACAAGTGTAATCCATTACAATACGCGAGTTTCATCAAACATAACTACGGGAATAAGATCAGGCTTAATGTTGACTTACTTTCTCTATCCATGATGTTCACGGGTTTTTGATGAATGAAACTTTTCGCCGATCTAAACATTACTAAGAAACAATCAGATTTTCTCTTGATAGGCATTTCATCAAGTTAGATATACGAATCATAATTCACGCAGCTCTTGAAGTCCTAGGTTAGATCCAACCTATATGCCTTTCAAACCAATCTTTTACATCATCTCAATGGTCCCATACAACGGGGACTTAATTCCCATGATCTTTCAGATCTTCAATTCATCTTTCTATGGTGAAATTTTTTGGCATAACTCCGCTACCCATCTGGCACTTCAAGATCTACATTTCATATTCACATAACCTCCTACCCACTACCGGTAGTCAATAATCAAATCCTAATTTCAACAATCATTTCAGGTCTCGCGGGTCGAGTATTTTGTAAGGTTAGGTTCGCCATCATAGGAAACCTTAAACCTAAAAGACATGTCCAACTCACAATGGGTGTATGTCGGATGTCTTCATCCCAACTCCTGCTTACAGATGCTCTAATATATATCCTCACAAGATTCGATCTTGATCCTAATACGATAATTATCAATGATAATCTCTCCAAAGGAAAATGATTATATGGTTTATTACCAAAGGTCAATCATTCAAGCATAAAAGAGTGCTTCTAGTATTTTGTATCGCTACTTTACCTAGTCCCTTCGATTGGGGTGGTACATAGTACTCTCATCAAGATTCGTTCTCAATGACTTCTGAGCAAATCTCTAGAAATTCAATGCGAAGCGAGGGTCTTGATAGAGATGATCGATACTGGCACACCATGTTTACACAACTCCTTTAAATACAAAATAGTCAAATTCTTCATCAAGAATCTATCATTAACAGGAATGATATTAGCAGATTTGGTCAGTCTGTCGACGATGACCCAAATCGATTCAAATTCAGATGATGACCTTTGTAATAGCTAGACGTTTACTAGTGTATGAGGCGGTTTATGCCTTCATAATTTGCCATCAGTACAACTTTTTCTGATAATGATACATTAAATCAGAATGACAGGAATAGAATATTTATACTTACAAGATTCCAACATAAATATATCTCACAATCCTCCATATTTAAACAATCACAAGTGGTCTTTAAAACATTTAACGCTATCGGCTTCTCAGTTCTAATGGTTCACATTAGCCGCGAACCCCTTTTATTATCTATATTATCCTTTTTACAAACATCCTTCATATTTAAATTGTTCGGCAATTTTATTTTGTACCATCATTACTAAGGAACACATCCTAATTGCTTCTTTATATTTTCTACATAATGTGTCAGTAATTACGTTCACCTTTCTTCATATTTTCTAAGTTTCAGTTTAGTTTCAGCTATCATTTTTGTCAGTTTTGCTCAATCTGACGTTTAAAGCGTCGATAATTATTACAACTAATTAAATAATAAATATTCAATTTTTATGAAATGTAAACATAAAGATTTTAAATTTCTTAGTCCGTCTAATTATATGAAAATGTTCAAAATAATTTTTAATTTAATTAACACGATTTTTGTTGATTTATGAAAACTAATTAATAAGATTCGTAAATGTTCGAAAAATCTTTGGTTATACTTTGGTCAAAATTTTCTTATTTGAAAAGCAAAAATTGTCGTTTCAAATTTCAAGTTATGGTTTAAATGGTTTCCTCAATTCTTCTTAAGTTGTCTAGAAGTACACACAAACATTTACCCCTAAACAAAAGTTTAGTTAAATGTTTTGGGTATAAGGGAATAATCCCTCAAAAGTTCTTTTCGATAAAACATTTGTCAAAACACATTTGCACTTTTCTCTTTTTTTTTTTTTTTTTGTAAAACCCAAAGTCTCAAATGGCTCAAATTTTTAAAGAGTCAATATAGATTCCATTATTTATTAATCACATGGTCAAATAATGTAAAGGATTTAGTCTTTAATCACATGTTAAATATTTAAGGTACATGTTTTTATTGTTCGGCCAATTTAGGGCAATCTATAAATAATTATTAACTCCTTCTTATTCTTAGAAACAAACAAATGGTCCTTAATGATCACAAGCATGAATTTATCAAATTACAGCCTACACACGTGATTCACCAATTTATGAAGGCTACATGTGCATCGGTCAATCCAAACGACATCACGTGAAACTCATAATGTTCATTACAAGTTCTGGATGTAATGATTGGAATAGATAATCTTTTTCGCGGACGCGAAGTTGATGATAACCATGTCGTGGATCAAATCTTTAGAACATACGCTAGAACCTTGTAAATGATCGAACAAATCTTCCATTTCGAGTCATGGATATCGTTTTCGATTGTCAATTTACTCAGTTCACAGTAATCTATAAATATAAGGAATGATAACACCATAGCTCTTCATGATGACGAGCTCGGTAGTATAAAATCTTTCTCCGACAACTTTCTCAATTGTACGGTAATTCCTTTAATTCAGATGGTGCTGACGTACAGTGCACAAGCCACAGGTGCAGCACCGGAAATATAATCAATACCATTTTCAACTTGCCTTAATGGCGAAAGTCTAGGTAATTCACCAACAAATCCTTCGTAAAGTTTCAGATAACAGAAACATCTTTTAATAAATTCATATTAGGTTCTTTCTAGATTATAATATCTATGACTAATTTACAACCATTCACGGTATAATTTCAAGTCTAAATGCAGGATATGGTCACCCATCAAGGATTATTTAGATAACTTTTTATAATCATCATCTTATCTTTTAGGGGAATTCTACTCGAGTTTCCATCAATTAAGACAATGTCGTCATGTCATAATCAATCAATCCATTCTACTGGCACTATTAACTTTTTAGTTTTATTGCCGTCGATAAGATGTGGACTTCTCAAAAGACTAATAATAACTCATATTCCTTCACAAATTCAGGGATATAGGGAGACACAACTACTATTAAAAGAGTAAGGTCAACGTATAATCTATGCGAGAGAATTTAAAATCAGATACAGACGAAAACATTTAACGAATATGAATATATCCCATGTTTTCATAATTTGAGTACGCATTCGAAAGCTCCTCGGATCGTTACCCAGGTCATTCAAATGAAATCTAGTCAAAAGAAATGATAGGAACGTCAATACATCCAGTCGGGTATCAACACTTGGTAATCAAATACTTTTCCAAAGAATCTCACCACGGGAGAATTGGACAAGAAGGGAATATCAATTTTCAAATAAGACAAATTCCACAGATGAGTAAATTCAACTCAGAAGAATAGATGTTACAGGCACATATGTAGGTGTCCCTAACACCATGTCCCTATTTTTCACTTCTTGCAGATCTCATAAAATTTAATCTTTCACAATCTTCAAAGAAAATGTAGTGTTTATTCATTAGTTTTATGGTGACTACTAATCAGTCTTGCATGGTCCATTCCAAATTGTATGTAGGCGCGCAACTATATACATTTCAAGATGAACGATGCAATACTCAGTTCGTCAAACTTTATAATCATGTTTATATTAAAAACATTTTCATGCTTAATTCTTAAATAAGAATCAAAGTAAATTTACAAAGATTTTCTTTGTTATGAAAACAGTTAAGTTTTCCAAGGTACTTTATAAACAACTTCATTTCGATAACAATCACTTATAAATCTCACTTTGAATAATCCTTATAGTGATGAAAATTCAATTTTTCTCAAGGGATATTGTTTATCTTCTAAAAACAATGAGTGATCTGCAAAAGAGTGATGAAAAGTTGTTCGCCAAGAACTAACCACAATATAATAGGAAATGAGCTTAGCCAATTAATCATGAGGTGCATGACCTCGATGGTCCTCAGAAAGAATAATCCACAACGTAACTCAATTCGAGATGAGTACTTGTTCAATGGTTGCATCACTAATGTGAGCATTAGGAAGAAGCAAGAAAAGATAGATAACATCGATACATGTAGAATTTAGCAATCAAAGGTAGTCTTTTCATTAATCACAAACAAGTCTAAATTGTACCGTAACACATTACGTGTCACTATGTCATACAATTCCAAGAACTCATCCTACCAACTGATGTCGCAGTTAATTTAGGGATTATTTTTCAAAGATACCACAATGAATACTAATCTACAAGAGTCATTAGGTGTTCCACATGTCCCAGAAGATCCATCGGTCCCAATTCAGAAGAAGATTTCTTCATTTTTTTCCTTGGACACTGGGCATCCTCATCATTGGACAATGGCCTAGGTAAAACACTTAACACGAATCAACAATCAATTAAAACCTTATAATTCAATCACAGGGCTTAATGACTTCCTCTTATCAATCTCATATTCCATACGAGTTAAATTTTACTTTATTCAAGTTTCAACCAACTTATACTCAATGCAACATCCTACCTCATTTTCCAATACTTTCAACTTTATTTTTAAACCTTAAAAGGGCAATAAAAGCTCGATATGATCAACACTCAATTTCCAATCCTATATCTCTTACAACAATAATTATCAAATGAGTCACTAGTATGAAATGACTCACACATTCAATTAGACTTCTCGGAAAGGTATTAGTGGCATGCGGCTTTTAGGTAACGGTTCTAGTGACAGCCTCAAGTGCAACATTCACCCTTTCGATGTCAAATTTAAGAATTGGGTGACAACGAATCAGATGACATCTGTCTAGGTGGTAACGCTTTGTCAAACTCCACTCTATAAGGAAATATCGTCATGGCATCGATATCAGATTTAATCTCGCCAATTCTTCTTCAATTTCACAATCAACTAATATCTACATTTCTACGAATATCAACCATTTGTTGGGATCATAAATATTCACAACTTGGTTTAGATCTAGGATAGCTAGAATTCCTACGAGAATAGCTTCGATTAATTTACTAGAGGATTTAGGGTTCCTTGTGACAATCTACGTCGTATAAATACCTCGTATAAATATTATAATAATCATCAAACAATCATGTAATCAAATTAGAACATATATATATAATCCAAGTTATATATATATAACTTGGATTATATATATAGTTAAAATATTTTGAAATGTCGGTAACTCGGGAATTCTTCGGCACCGTTATAGTCAAAAGATTTTGAAATGTTTTATTCAAAACCTTAGTTTTAAAAATCTTTCGTTCTCTATAACGAGAACTCTGGTACCAAACTGTAACACCCCCAAATTTTTATACAACTCAATACAGCGGAAGACTAGTTGGTGTTACCGGATAGCACATTACTCACATCATAGACAACGCATAAAAATCGCGTCGTTTAATAGTAAAGCATTTCCATTCATAAATATCAAATTTACATAGGTCCCAAGTCATGGTCATTTAATACAATTTTACAAAAGATTTGAATTGAAATTGTTATTTAAGTGCGGGCCATTAATTCTTGTTGTCTTCCCGAGAATTACCTTCAAGTACCTGAGATAAAACATGTTAAAAGAAAAGGTCAGCGATAACGCCGAGTGAATTCATAGAGTTTAATAAACCATCAATATAACATCGGTATAAAGTTATTACCGAAAATCATTTTGTACAAATCATTTTATTAGGCCATAAAATAGCCAAAGTCATTTTATACAATTCCTTATCAAAATCATAATATAGGCTTTCGCCTTCAAAATCATTATACGAGCCAATGTCGTAAAAACATCATACAATACGTTTTATAACGTTGTATAAAGTTAGATAAAAAACGTTATATGAATATGGTTATGAAAAACCAAAACATGAACATAACATCAGTAGTAAGACCCCATATTGCTAGTCAGGCAATATATAGTAATTCGGTGCGTATAGCAGTATTTCGTTAATTGGATTATTATAAGCCGCATGATATTGTTACCTTACTAAACCAAACAACGGGTAGCTAGCCCGAAACTCAATTTGCCCATCTAAGTTAGCATGTCGTCACAATAATCACGCTTGTGTAAATTTTCTCATACCTAAATTCGCTTACCAATCAATGTGGCACGACGGGATCAACCGTCAAGGCGCGAACTGGGGTGATCGTCCCCAAATAGTACTATTATATGCATAAGCATCTACCAAATCCCGGTAATTCACAATTCATGCTAATAGGACTTTTAGTGACATAACCTAACTTTAATAACCCATTTTATTTCATCTATCGGGTCATTTAATCATTCATCGGGTCATATAATCATTCGGGTCCAAATCAATAAACAAGCAATCGGGACAAATGATGTCCTATTTTATAAAAACTAACATGTTATCTCCCTCGCGGGTTTATAAAACATTTCATAAAAACATTTAAAATAGTGCAAGGCTATGAACTCACGTTGATGTGGGAAAGCGGGTTATCGGCAATTCGGACGTACGGTACGTGCTTCAATCACGGAAACCTAGACAAATAATACTCGTCTTAGACTCTTGTCCAATGACTTTATAAAAATAACAATTATGTATACATATGATGATTATATATATGATGATCAAGTGGGTTTACATATTCTCATTTACTCATTTTAGTGTTTAAGTATTGGTAACTTCTTACTAGTTTACTAGTTTTACCTATTTACGTGTTTTAGGTCCAATAAGCCGATTATAAGTTCATTAACTTGTATTAATCCATTTCATACTTGTGTTATCAGTATTTATACTTTACAAGTTGGGCCCAAATGGGTTAAGCCCAATAAATAAGTTTATAAGTGTTTTAGCCCATTTTGTTGTATTATTAGTCCAATAATGTTAACTTAGCCCGTTAATGTTCATATGTTTTATAGTTCGGGTTTTATCGGTTTTTACTTGTTATATATGTTTATATATCAGTATATGAGTTTATAAAAGTTTACATTAGACGGGTCCAACCGTCTAACTTTTATTTAACAAAAACGTTAATATTACGGTAATAGCCGAAAAAGTCGTAAAAATCATGTGTATAGTTTTATAACTTATAAAACTTATCAAACTACCATTTTTATAAAATGTCCATTTATTTATCCTTATACATATTTATATAAATGTATTATATAAGTTAGTGGGTTTTAATTCACATTTTATACTATTTTTATTTGAGTGCTTATATAATACTATTATACTTTAATTTTCCCAAAATCTGATTTTTACTCTCATGTTCACCAAAACAGCCATATCTAGAGTTCTATATGGAGATAGAAGCTCAAATTTTTATGGCATAAACTACATGATATGTGCTACATTTAACTCTTCTATGGCTACTGTTAAATCATCCTCTAAGTATTTTATAAAAATCGTCAAAAACAGTGTACTCAGATTTGTACTCTAAACTTGTTTTGATCATATCTCACTCATCCTAATGATTCCATTGCATGGCCAACTCTCACATGTGTACAAGACTCATAGCTTACTGTATATTAATCTATTCAAGACATTATATCAGTTTATCATATGTGTCTTTACTGTTTTATACAACCATCATTTTAAGCATGATTTTAACCTTTTTACATATAGTTTTTCATCTTTTTACCCATGATTATCAACACCAAATCCCCATATAATATTTTTATCATCATATATCATCATACATATATACATTTAAGAAGAAAATACATGATTACATAATCAAAATTAACAAAAGGATGGGGAGGACAATCTTTATACCACCAAGATGATGTAGGTTGTGATTTGGACATGGATTTTTTATAGAGAAACTTGTGATAAACCAAGACCATATTCAAGACCACCAATCTTCAAGAACTCCTTGTGAAAAATCAGCCCTAAGACTCCATAGTAACTCCTCATTGGATGTTATAATCACCTCCAATCTTCAAGACTTCAAAGGTTCTTCACCATATGTGTAGATAACACATGGTTTATGGCTAGAATTGATCAAAATGGTGTATATGGTGATGATGGTGGGACCTCACATAGAGAGAGAATGAGAGAAATGTGTGTGGTTTGCATGTTGAATAATGGAAGAAGTGGTTTAGTTAGATGGTTTAGCTAGTTTTGGTGGATGAATAAGCTTCAAAATGAAGCTAATATTACAAGTGTAAGCTAATAGCTTACAAGGGTGCCACATCAAATATGTGGTGTCCCTTTTTGGGCCGTCCTTAGCTAGTGGGGTGGGATAAACTAGTTTTGTCCTATCCCGCTAATTTACGGGTATTCCTCGATTCTAGTTTCCTCGATTTGCGTACCCTCGGGTCGTTTTACGAAAAACGTTTTTATAAATTATGAATCAACGGCACAATACGAATCTAATAAAAATTGTCTCATCAAAAACGGAGTTCGAAAACGTAAATACATAATCCTAAGGTTTCCGGTTAGTCGTAAAGGACGTTAAATTATAATCGTAAGTCCTAATCTCTTATCGTAAATTTGTGAGTTTATGAACCAACACAAATTTAAAACTCCAAAATAATATTCACGGATAAATTTATTTTCTGAAATGTCGGACTGTCACCAAAACGGTGTATGTAAACGTAAGCACGTAACGTAAAATCCTCCGGTTTAGACGTAGTCGATGCTACTTCTAGACGTAAATCCAAATTACTTCCCAAAAATAAGTGAGTTCATATTATAACATTAAAAATAATATTTTCAAATAAATATTGAGAATAAAATATCAATCATAAATTGAAGGATTGTCACAGCAGTATGCGTCTTTGCATAGATTATCGCGAGCTCAACAAGATTACCATCAAGAATAGGTATCCACTACCACGTATAGACGATCTGGTTGACCAACTCCAAGGGGCCAAACATGTCTCCAAGATTGATCTAAGGTCGGGCTATCATCAACTACGGGTTAAGGAGCAGGACATCGCCAAGACTGCTTTCCGTACACGCTATGGCCACTACGAATTTGTAGTCATGCCATTTGGCCTTACCAATGCTCCAGCAGTGTTCATGGATTTAATGAACAGAATCTTCCATGAATTTCTGGACAAGTTCGTCATTGTCTTCATTGACGACATCCTGATATTCTCTAAGTCCAAGGAGGAACACGAAGACCATCTTCGTACAGTAGCTAAGCAGAAATGATAGGGCTGACTAATGAGAAGGTCGCAGTAGCTAAGCAGAAACTGCAAGAAGCACGGTCACGTCAGAAGAGTTATGCAGAAAAGCATCATAGGGACTTACATTTTAACGTAGGAGATCATGTTTTCCTTAAGGTTTCGCCGACACGTGGTGTTATACGTTTTGGAATAAAAGGGAAGCTCAGTCCTCGATTTATCGGACCGTTTGATGTCATTAAACGAGTCGGTGAAGTATCTTACCGTTTAGCGTTATCTCCGCAGCTTTCTCATGTTCACGATTTTTTTCATGTGTCCTTACTTAGAGGGTACAAGTATCATCCCCTTCACATGGTTCAGTATCCACTGGAACAGATTCGTGAAGATCTCACTTTCATTGAAGAACCCGAACGAGTTCTTGACAGACAAGAACGAGTCATGAGAAGGAAGACGATTCCATTCGTCAAAATCCTTTGGAGGGATCATACTGAGCGGGAAGCCACTTGGGAAACAGAGGAGTCTATCCGGGCTTCTTACCATCATTTCATATTTTAAATTCGGGTATGTTCTTCTTTTCCAGTTTACTTTATCTATAATTTCGGGACGAATTATTCTTTTTAGGGGGGAAGAGTTATAAAACCCGCATGCTTTTACCATGTATAGTACCCTTATGATCGTACGTACATGATTAGAACTTTCCTTTTATAGCACGTTTACGTTTCACGAACAAGAATTACAAGTATTACGTACGTGTTATAACACGATAAGTATTTATTACGTATTAAGACACGATAACTATTTCAATAATAATTATAATCACGAACATACGAACATGAAATCATGAACATAAATAATCACGAGCTTTGTATTATGTATTATGTATATTTATTGCGATGATGAATAAATATAATAAGACATGAAGATAACTATTAAATCACGTAACACACGAACACGAGAACAAGTATAATATTAGACACGAGAAAACGTATGGGTTACCCCATGTGGGCCCCCTTACCCGCGGCTAGAAGCAAGACAAAGGGCCAAGCCCATTTATTGTTTTACTAAAACAAGAATTTGGGAAAAGATTATTTTCATAATAAAAAAATATTAGAAAAGATCAAAACCCCAAATCTCTCTTTCTCCTCTTCTTTGGCCGCCGGGTATAAACACACACCAAGGGTGTGTTTGTTGATTTTGGTGATTGATTTATTGCAAGGGTGTTAATGTGATTCGTTCTCCTTTGATTCATGTGATCGGTATATCTTTAAACCTCTTTTCCTTTATGTTCTTATTTAATCAAGAACACATAAAATCATGGCGTATTTAAAAACAAGTAATTACATGTTATAAAATCATGGGTGTAACTTAAATCATGGTTAAGGGGTGTTTGTTTGTAGCCGACACAAGGAACCGAGCCCCGAGGGGGTCTCGGCTTGTTTTGATTCACACCAACCGAGACCTCAAGGTCTCGGTATGGTGTCGTGTGTCTCAGCAGCAGGAGAAAAGGGAACCCCGACCTCGGTCGGGGTATTTTTGTTTCTCGGGTGGGTCTCGGCTAGAACAAGAACCACCACCGGCTTATGCCGGTAGCTATTGAAAGAAAGCAGGGGGAACCCCTAGCCGCGGCAGCAAGGGGAACCACCGACTAGCTGGTGGGAACTTTTGCTAGCCGGCGGCTAGTCTTGACCAAGGGTGCGTTTGTGACCGGTTCATGGGTCTGGTTCACGGGGTTCACAAATACGGTTCACAACATGTTAGAATAAAACACGGGTTCGGTTCATGGGTTATTTTTACAAGGTTAATTATATTTACAAGTTTACTTTTACACGGTTAAATTAAATTAATTAAAACATGCACATGATTAATTTAAATTATACATGACTTAGGTTATTAATATTATTATTAATACATGAACCTTAACCTAAGTAATTATCATTTTAATTAGACTATATAATAAATTAATTATTGAAATCATGACTTATAATTAATTAATTTACATGACTTAGGTTATATTATTAATAGATAATAATACATGTTTTAACCTAAGTATTTTTACCTTTATTTAATTAAATCATGTTATATTTAATTAAATACTTTAACCTATAGTTTATTTAATTCACATGAAATAACTAATAAACTATACTATTTAATTACATGACTTAGAGTATTAATCAGTAAACACTTAAGCTTATAAAATTAGCTTAATAATCCATCTTATTCCTATTTATGGAAACTTTCTATTTTTAGAAACTTATTTAATTAAGGCAGCTAATCTCTTTATGGAAACTTTCTATTTTTAGAAACTTATCTATTTTAAGCTGTAAATCTATTTTTGGAAACTTTCTATTTTTGGAAACTTTCTATTTTAGGAAACCTGCTGTTTTTAGAAAGTTACTTATTATTACATAACAAGTATAATAATACATGAAATACAAGAAATACTTAAACATGATACATGATAAACACAATGTAAACCTTTAATCAGTAAAACATGACATGAACATATAAAACAAGCTAAGACATGATATAAAACAAGTTACGTACTCAATAATCTGATACTTATACACGTATGTATTTATGTAGCATTAGTGATACCGAAGTAGGACTCTCTTCCGTTTGTCTTCTTCGTTCAATTGACACAAGGTATGAATTCTCCGTCCTTTTAGTATGGACATTCTTCCTTATTAGGATTTCCCTGTATGCAGCCAACCGTTTTCCCCAGTATATTTTTTATATGTTTTTGAATTGCTTATGTTTAATTAGATACCAATAGCCATATACATGCATGACCATAACACTGGAGGCACCATTGTTATGACTCCACCACGACGGAGTGATAGCTCGTGGCGTTCCTTCAGCTTTTGGCCATATTATTATTATCATGTGGGGCGTATGAGTGCATCCTAGTTTACATGTTTTCAACTGATTATTCAGGTGAATGTGGTGTGTGCCTTGCATCCTTCACAAGGAGCTGATCCCTCCTACCTAAACCATTATATTAAATTAGAGGCAGCCCCTCTAATTTGCATTACGAGTTCACCCCTCCAAGTATTCATGTACTTTGATAATTCATGACCTATATTGGCTAATGGTAGACATGTTAAACAGTTTTTACAAGATAAACATAAGGCTTTTCAAACTATAAAACCAGTTTTAATAAGATATAACCAGGTTATCCAGGACTTAGTCTTTTCCGCTGCTTCATGCTTATATGCTTATAATATTCATGCTTTACTTGTATGTCCGTGCACTGAGCGTTATGCTCAGCCGTTTTCCTTTTCATGTTCCCAAAACGGCAGGTACTCAGGGACGCTCGTAGACTTTATGCGGACGTGCATATGGATTGGAAGCTTCCTTGCCTTGTTTACTTTATGCATTTCTTTATACTTTGATACTCATTTCCATGGACATTGTTTAGTGCTTTTCATTTACAGTACTTATGTTTGTGTGTGATGAGTTCTACTTTTGGGGTACCGATGTTTTATTCCGGTATTTCCTTTATGGTCATGTAATGTCTTATACATTTATCCTTGTATGCTTTGATGACACGCCATAATCACGCGTGACATTCCATTTATCAAAATGAGGTGTTACAGTACCATATCTAATAATGTATGATTTCTCCTTTCGGATACACCATATTGTTGTGGAGTATAGGGAGAAGTAAGATGTTGAATAATTCCATTCTCACTTAGATAATCTATAAATTCTTGACTTAAATATTCAACACCTCTATCAGAACGAAGCGCTTTAATCTTCTTTCCTAATTGCAACTCTACTTCTACTTTAAACACTTTGAATGTTTCAAATACCTCATGTTTATGCTTAAGTAAATAAACATAACCATAACCGCTATAATCATCCGTAAATATTAAGAAGTAGCTAGCACCTTTCCTTGACACATGTCTAAGCGGTCCACACACATCAGTGTGTATTAAATCAAGTAGATCTGTAGCTCTTTCAATATTGCTATTAAAAGGTTTCTTGGTCATTTTTCTAGAGATACAAGACTCACATTTATCAAATGATTCATCATTGATATTTTCCAAAAGACCTTCACGTTGAAGCTTTTGTATACAAGTCTTCCCAATATGGGCAAGTCTACAATGCCAAAGATAAGAAGAGTTCTTGTCAAATTTTCTCTTCTTACTCATGCTAAAAATAGAATTATTATTATACTTGGATTCCTTTTCATACATGTCTATTTCAAACACATCATTCACAGAAATTGCATTTAAATAGAAAATACCATCTTTCCAAACATAAAATCCATTATTATCAATAGTATGAACGAATCCATTATTCAACAAACTAGAAAAGGAAATAACACCCCTAACAATTGTAGGTGCATAATGAAAATCATTTAAAATCAGTACTAAACCCGAAGGTAAAACTAAATTAAATGTTCTTATAGATTCAACGCTGCTTGTGCGTCATTGCCCACTTGCAGAAATTGTTCCCCATAGGATAGCGTCCTTTCTAGATTAAATCCCTGCAGCATATTACAAATGTTAATACCGAATCCCATATCATATATCCAGGAATTTAATTTGTACGTGAAATTAAATAATTCAATCATAAATAAAGTACCTGAAGCTGCATCGCTCTGCTCAGACTTCTTCTTTATTTCTCGTAATTCTTCGAGGTAAAGAGGGAAATTCCTCTTCTAGTGACCACTTGCTTTGAAATGGTGACAAGTCTCATCCTTCTAAGATTTATTCTTCTTGACAAAGTTTTTCTTAGGGTTTGAATAAGTCGTAACTTGCTTGCCCTTATCCCTTTTACCTTTGCCTTTCTTCTTGTTCGCTTGTGGTTTTGGCTTACTCACTCTACCCTTTGTATGGTTAGTATAGAAGGAGTAGAGATAGATGCCTTGTCCTTTAACCCCTTTTCATAGTCCATGAGCAGTGCATGCAAATCATTAACTGTCTTCCCCGTGCAATGCATATTATAGTTTCTAACAAAATCATTGAAGTCCTTGTTAATGGACCCATTGATCAAGTTAATAGACATATTATGATCATAGGGTTGTCCTAGTACAATGAGCTGTTCAATATAGCCCCTCATCTCCATTTAATGGGCATTAACAGACTTCCCAAGATTTTGCTTGCAGCTATGCAAAGCATCTACTAAGTCGTAGATCTCCACAGTTTGCGGCTTCTCGAACATAGCCTTGAGCGCATCAAGTATTCGCTTAGGTGAAAATAGCTCATACTTCTGTTGAAGTGGAGGGGCCATTTTAGCTAACATTAAGCAAGCCACATCAGAGTGCTTTTTAATATTAGAAGTGTGTTGAAGCCTTTGTGCTTCGGAAGCTCCTTCAGCAAGATCCTCCAGATACGGAGTGGTCACGATATCAATAGTACACGCTACTCTCAAATCAATTCTTAGTGAGCGGTACCAATCATTGAAGTTTGGTCTAGTAAGTTCAGGACGATCAAAAATGTTTTGAACGCACAATTTATAGTGTTATTGTCGGGTTAAACTATTTCTACAGAAATAAGTTCAAATATTAGTATTTTCGATAATAAAATACTTTCAAGAAAATAAAATTACCCCGATATATAAACCATGTTGGGAATAAATATAAGTGTATTTGTTACCCCTGCTAGTTGGTCAATAGTTCCCCTGCTAGAGTTAGTTCCCCCTGCTAAATAACAAAGGCAGAGAGATTGGTTCCCCTACTGAAGTCAAAGACCCTGCCGCTAGAGATAAACTTAGAATAGATTATTACGCGTTTCTGTTACTACTCCGAGATACTTTCCAAGTTTGTTAGTAGTAATCTTGTACGTGAGTCCTTGTACTATAAAAGGACCCACTAGGTTATCATGCAATGTGTGTCTTTCTCTATTGTCTTTCATTTCATACTTTAATGTTTTTGTAACCCTAATACCATTATTGGGTATTCGTATATCTTTGATATATTAAAGTTCAACATTTGCTTTAATCATTTGTTCTTGTGCTAAACACTATATTCCTCATCTTGTTTAGTTACTTTGTATTGCAAAGTTTCTCTAGTGTTAGATTGAATCTATTCTATCTATCACGACCCTTAGACAAGTTAAGGTTTAAGATCTGAGTTTGGAATCAATAAGTGGTATCAGAGCTTGTTGAGAAACTTTGATTAAACCAAGAACACAACATCTCACACAATCAACATCAACCATGTCTTCAGATTATAATTCATACTCAAACACCAACAATGCTCTCAAACTACCCATTCTGGATCCTGAAAACTTTGAAATATGGGAATTCAGGATTCAACAATACCTCAAAATGGAACACTATGTTCTATGGGAAGTCATAGAATTTGGTGATCAGTTTCCAAAGACTGTGTAGGTTGAAGATAATGGTAAGGGAGAAGATAAAGGTGAAAGCTCCAAAGGTGAAACCAAGAAGAAGTCTGCTGCTCTTGCTGACAAGGAAATATTGGCAAGAAGGCATGATGTCAGGGCTCATAGTTCCTTGATGTTGGCCCTACCTGATAGACATCAGCTAAGATTCAGAAAGTACAAAACAGCTAAGGAACTCTGGGAAGCAATAGGCAAAACCTTTGGAGGAAATAAAGCCACAAAGAAGAAGAAGAAGAATCAAATGCTTGATCAATTTGCTTCCTTCAAAGCAATAGGTGATGAAGCAATTGGTGACATTTACAATCGGCTTCAAGAAATGGTGGCTCAGTTAGAGTTCTTTGAAAATGAAGTGACAAGGGAACAGGTGAATACCAGGTTTCTTAACAGTCTTCAGAAAGAATGGTTCGTCTATAAAGCTATTTGGCAGAATAGGGATGATATAGATGACAAGAATATTAATGACATATACAATAACTTGAAAGTTTTTGAGCCTGTTGTCAATGAGATGAAGTCATTAGGAACCATCCCCACCAATTCAATTGGAACTACTAATTCCCCTGCTAAACATTGCTTTTATATCACACAACAGTGGAATCTCCAAAGGCAGTGGAATTAAAGTTGGCCCTGCTACACATTCCCCTGCTACTAGATCTGGATCATCTTATGATGAAGAAAGGATTGCAATTTTCAGCCTTGCCACTGCTTGTGCTTTCATAGCATCCCAAGGGCCACAAGGATCTACTGTGTTACATGAAGATCTGAGTCAAATCAGTAAGCAAGGACTCGAGGAGATGGACATCAAGTGGAACATGGCTCTACTCAGTATGAGAGCCAACATGTTTTACAAGATGTATGGAAAGAAGATCTCCATTAATCCTTCTGATGTAGAAAGATTTGACAAAACAAAGGTTGAATGCTACAACTATGGCAAGAAAGGTCATTTTGCTCGGGAATGCAGAGGACCTAAGACTGGGAACATCTATAGGAAGGAAAGCAGGGATGATGATTCAGGTGCTAAGGCCATGGTAGCCATGCAGTGGATAGATGGATCAGGTGGATGAGATTGGAGTGCTATGATAGAGAGTGTTGAAAGAAATCAAGCCTTGATTGCTGAGGAAAAAGAGGAAGATTTTGCTCTAATGTCCATGTCAAGCTCTAGCTCAGACAATGAGGTATATGATGATTCATATTGTACTAATGCTTGTAGGAAAAATACTGAGTCATTGAATGATCAAATAAGAAAGATAAAAGTTGATTACATTAATTGTGACAATGACCTTGATAACTACAAACGCGCGTTAGAACAGCTAGAGTCCACCATAATAGAGTATAAACAAAGAGAAAGCGATTATAGAGATCACATTGTGATTTTAGAGAGAGATGCTAAAGAAAATAATGATTCTATTAAGGAATTAACTGCTGAATTGGAAGTTTTTAGATGTAATAAGAGGATAGATGATGAAATTGTTGAAAATTTTGGAAAAGCTTCTAAAGATTTGACTAAGGCAGTTGAAATTGGACAGTCTCCTAGGGACAAAACAGGTTTTGGTATTAAAAATGAGCATGCTACTATACCACCACCACCTGCTAATATTCATGCACCTTTTCCTAGAAAAGATTTGTCTTGGACTGGTCTCTATTGTTTCAAGAAGCAAGAAGATATTAAATTTGACCTAAGTGCATACATACCTAATAATCAAGAAACAGATGCACCACTAGTGAAAACCAGTGCTGTTAGGGACTTTGAAAAGGAACAAATTGCTTTAAAATAGTGGAAGATTGATAACCCTGTTCTCTTTTCAAAAGAAGGACTTTTTGGTAGTGATTCTAGTTCTAAGAGTAGTTCACCCAAATCTAAAATAGGATCAAAGTCCTCTAAGTCTACTGTTAAATATGCTGGTATGTATAGGTCTGTTAGAGGTAATCAAAGAAATTGGAATGACCAAAAGTCTCATCAATTAGGAGAGGACTTTGTGATAAATACCAAACCTTGTTTCACATGTGGCAGTTTTGATCACACTTATCAATATTGTCAGGCAACAATGGAAGTGGTGGCTGCAAATCCCTTAAAGGACATGCAACCAAAAGCCATTCTTCTGAATGCAGGGGAAAAATCTTTTTCCCCTGCCAAGTATGTTGCCTCTGCCTTGAGAAACAAGGTTTCTAACAAGTATGTTGTTCCTGCTCTATGGAAGGTGAATGATGCATATCCTAAGACCAACCCAGCACCTCAGAATGCATATAAAACTGTCTCTAGACCTTACCAACACATCAATAGAGGCCAAAACAAAAGATGGGTTTCCTTTGCTAAGCATAGGGATTCCCCTGCTAAATCTGGGGTATCCCCTGCTAGCAAAGCTTTTTCCTCTAGGAACATGGGCAGATGGGGAAAAGCTGTGAAAGCCTCAGCTCGTTGGTTTTGGGTACCCAAAAGGGGTGCTCAGTCTAATGGTGTATCTCTAGTATTTGATAAGCTATCCTATATTGATACACGAGGTAGATCCAAGTCTGTAATGGCTTGGGTCCCCAAGAAAAACTAATTTGTTTTTCTTTTTGCAGGTGACAAAGAAGACAAGGGATGATAAAGCATATTGGGATAGTGGATGCTCAAGGAGCATGACTGGACATAAATCTTATCTATCTAACTTTGTTCCCCTGCATGACGATGATGGTGTTTCTTTTGGAGATGGGCATGGAACAATCACAGGAAAAGGAAATATTGTCACCAATGGGATGAACTTTGACAATGTTTACTTGGTGAAAGAGCTCAAGTACAATCTCTTCAGTGTGTCACATATGACTGCTAACAAGAATTTTATCTTGTTTACATATACTGAATGTCTGGTGTTAGTAAAGGAGTTTGTCTTACCACCCAACACTCTTATTGCACTCAGAACACCAAGACAGAAGAACATGTACACAATTGATCTCAAGGACATCTCTCTTTAAGACAATGAAACCTGTTTCATTGCCATAGCCTCAGTTGATGAGTGTTAGAAATGGCATAGAAGACTTGGTCATTTTAATTTTACGAACATGAAAAAACTGGTAAAATATAATCTGGTTCATGGTCTTCTTCCAAGTCCTTTGCCAATGATCATACTTGTGTTGCTTGTCTGAAAGGCAAGCAACATAGAGCATCTAGCAAATCAAAAACAAGTATGTCCACTACCAAGCCATTGGAATTACTGCATATGGATCTTTTTGGTCCTACTTCTGTGACAAGCATAATGAAGAAATGGTACTGTCTAGTGGTTACTGATAATTTTTGAAGGTTCACATGGACATTCTTTCTGTTTGAAAAGAGTGACACAACTGATGTACTCATTGGGTTCATCAATCAGATTGAACTTTCCAAAAGTATGAGTGTAGTGACCATGAGATCAGACAATGGTGGTGAATTCAAAAACAAGAAACTAGACACTTTCTGCATAAACAAAGGAATAAAGAGGGAATTCAGTATTGCAAGAACACCTCAACAAAATGGAGTTGTAGAAAGAAGGAATAGGACACTCATCGAAGCTGCAAGGACTATGCTATCTGATTCCAAGCTTCCAATTATCTTTTGGGCTGAGGCGGTAGCCACTGCTTGTTATGTAGAAAGTAGGGCCTTGGTGGTTAAGGCACACAAAAATACCCCTTATCAGCTGTTCAATGGAAGACCTCCTTTAATTGACTTCATTAGACCATTTGGATGTCATGTGATCATTTTGAACACAATTAACAATCTAGGCATGTTCAGTGAAAAGGGGGATGATGGGTACTTTGTTGGTTATTCATTAAACAACAAGGGATATAGGGCCTTCAACAAGAAGACAAGCAAAGTGACAGAAAATCTCCATGTGGATTTTCTTGAAGACAAGCCTGAACATGTACAAACAGGTCCTGATTGGTTCTTTGATATTGAGGTTCTTTCAAAATCTATAAATTATTTACATGTTGCCATGTAAAATACTAACATTTCAAGTACTAAAGAACCAACTGGCGTGGAGAAGCCACCATTGAGGTACATGAATGTACCCTCACTGTTTCCCATTGAAGCTGCTCCAGAACCAGGTGAAGAGGATGATATATCTCAAAGGAAAGAACAGCCAATCTCTTCCTCTGCTAAGTCAACTTCTGAAAGCAGTGGAATGACTGAAAGTAGTGGAATCTAGGATTCCCCTGCTAGATTAATTGCTTCCCCTGCTACCAAGGATCCAACTGTCAATGACATTAATGATGAAGAAAGAGAATCCCCACTCCTTTCTTCATCTTCACCTACATCTGGTGGTCCTCTCATGTCTAGCAGTGGAAGCAGAATAATTAGGAATAGAGGTCCAAGTTATTTAGAGCTACATTCAGCTCATCAGCATCTATCCCTAAGTCATGTAGTATCATTTGGAAGCTCTTTTGAGGAGTTCTTTCCCAATCAAGATAGCCCCATCAATTCTGATTTGGAAGAGGATGAAACAGAAGTAATCATGAGCATGCAGCCTACCTACAGAATCAATAAGGATCACCCCTTATCACAAATCATTGGTGATCTTGAAGCTCCTAGACATACAAGGTATTCAGCTAAGGAACACAGCTTCATTGCAAAAATCACCATGAAGTTCAATCATGACAACATGCAATGTTGTCTGTTTACCGCATTTTTATCACAAGAAGAGCCAAAGAAGATTTTTCAGGCTTTAAATGATCCAAGTTGGGTTGAAGCTATGCAAGAGGAGCTCTTATAGTTTGACATTCAAGACGTTTGGATTCTGGTAGATTGTCCAAAATGGGCAAGGCCTATTGGGGCAAAGTGGGTGCTCAGGAAAAAAAAGGATGAGAGGGGTATAGTAGTCAGAAACAAAGCAAGACTGGTGGCACAGGGATATACACAGGAAGAAGGCATTGATTATGAGGAAGTCTTTGCTCTAGTAGCCAGGATTGAAGCTATTAGATTGTTTCTTGCTTATGCTTCATTCATGGACTTCACAGTGTTCCAAATGGATGTTAAGAGTGCCTTTTTATATGGCACCATTGATGAAGAAGTCTATGTTATGCAACCTCTAGTGTTTGAAGACCCAGAACACCCAGACAAGGTATACAAGGTGAAGAAGGCTATGTATGGACTACACCAAGCTCCTAGGGCCTGGTATGGAACTCTTTCTAAATATCTGTTGGATAATGGCTTCAACAAGGGAAAAATTGACCAGACCCTGTTTATCAAGAAACAGAAGGGTGACCTTCTTTTGGTACAAGTCTATGTTGATGACATCATATTTAGATCCACAAACTCTATGCTTAGCAAAGAGTTTGCCAAGCTGATGCAGGACAAATTTCAAATGAGTGCCATGGGTGAACTAAACTTCTTTTTGGAGTTACAAGTTCAGCAGAGGAAAGATGGAATATTCATCTCACAAGATAAATATGTGGCTGAAATTGTGAAGAAGTTTGGCATGTGTGAGGGAAAGAAAGTTTTCACTCCCATGGATAAGGATCATCCTTGGGGCAAGGATGGTCCTGGAAAGCTTATTGATGTCAGGAATTACAGGTCTATGATTGGTTCTCTCATATACCTTACAGCTTCAAGACCTGACATCATGTTTGCATTCTGTTTATGTACAAGATACCAGGTGGCACCAACAGAGTTTCATCTATTTACTGTGAAGAGAATTTTTAGGTATCTAAAGTGTCATCAAACTTTAGGACTTTTGTATCCAAAGGAGTCACCATTTGAGCTGATATCCTACTCAGATAGTGATTATGCTGGTGACAACAATGAGAGGAAGTCTACAACATGTGGATGCCAATTTTTGGGAAGCAGGCTTATATCTTGGCAGTGTAAAAGCAGACTATTATGGCCACATCCACAACTAAAGCTGAGTATGTAGCATCTGCTGCATGCTGTGGTCAAGTTCTTTGGGTTCAGAACCAGCTGCTTGATTATGGGTATAATTTTCTTAAAACTAAGATATATATTGAAAACAACAGCACCATTTGCATTATTAAGAATCTTGTTTTTCATAGCAAGACTAAACACATTGAAATAAGACATCATTTTATTAGAGACTGTTTTGAAAAAGGGTTAATTGTCCAAGAGAAAATTGATATAGAACTTAATGTTGCTGATCTTTTGACAAAATCTTTTGAAGTGGGGAGGTTTCAGTACTTGGTTGTAGGTACTGGGATGGTTTCTCCCAAAACATTGATGTTTATTTTTGTCTTGTATACCCAGGATTGCTTTATTGTTGTTGTTGTATATATGTTAGTCATTTTTCCATCACTTTTTATTCCACTGCTTTTGAACAAAGATTCCCCTGCTGGGGTTCCTTCCCCTGCTAAGAGTTCTTCTCTTAAGCTGGGTTTGTTCTTTTTAAAAGTGGTTATATGTGGTTTTAGACTAACAATGCAGAGATTCAAATGGTGCATACTACACTCATGGGAGAATCAGGTATATGCTCTATGTTTTAGGGGAGGTTAGGTCACACCTTTAGGATTTAGGGTATCCTTAGGATACTCATATATGATTCTAGATTATATCCATTGGTCAGTAAGGGTTCAGAATGATGAAGACTTGCTGCAAAGCTTGTCTGAATTCTGAAGCCTTAAGGCACTGTAATGTATACTTATACTTCTTTATTAAACAGCTTGTTGTCTAGATTTAGATGTTTAGTACACATTGCCAAGACTAACTGACCATAGTTAAGGGAAAGGTAGGGATGGTGACTAGGGTTTGCTTATTTTCTTGGGTTGACTAGGTGCAGGGTGGCTTATGTGTTAACTTTTTATGTTTAGAACATTGCTGAATGGAGGACTCTTGAGTTTCTGTGTATCTACCTTGTGTATACAAGGGTGTGCATTAGAGCAGAGCTATTTAGCATTGGTCTCTTCATGATTAGTGTAATACCCCTAGGAAAGTTTCCCCTGCTTTCACCTTTTGATTCCCCTGCTTGATCAACATTCCCTTGTTTGACCTTTAACCGACAATACCCTTACCCTGGTTATAGCCGTTGGGTCTACTTGCTAAAATTTTGGTTAGGGAATATTTTATTCTTTTCAAAAGATATTTAAGGCGCTTTCTTCGCTGATTGGTAATCTTTTCTTTATTATTTCAAAAAAATTACTTTTTTTATCAAAAATTATCTTTGATATTTTTGCAATTTGAAAATTTGGTCCAATCACAGCTCTTCAATTCGCCTATAAAAACTTAATTCCCTTAACCAGCAGGTCCATCTCTCTCCTTTGATCAAATCCCACCTAACTCTCACCATTATAAACCTTCAAACGTTTTCAACATTTAACATGTCTCTCAAAATTGCTGCTAATCACAATCAAATTGATTTATTACATGATGAACCAGTAGAATTCGTTGATGCAGTGGCTTTTCTAAAATCTTCGTATTTTAGAGTGGCTCTTCTCATCAATCATAGGATTTACACCTCTCACATCCATCAGTTTTGTTCTAAATCCATGACCAAAACAGTGGATGGAGAGGTAATAATTCAAAGCACAGTAGATGGTCATCCCAAGGTAATTACACTTGCCTCCATCAAAGACAAGCTTGTTCTAGATGATGAGGATGGGATAACAAACCTACCTTAGGCTGAAATATTTGAGGGTCTTGTTAAATTGGGATACACTCTTTCTGATGATCAAAAATGTAAGTTTGTTAAAGGTCAGTTTGCCCCACATTGGAAATATTTGATTCATACAATTTTGCAATGTTTGCCACCTAAAACCACTGCTTTTAATGAATTTGGATGTGAAGTTGCTTCTGCCCTGATATGCTTAACAACAGGGAGAAAGTACTGTTTTTCTCAAGTGATTTTCAAAGGTATGTGTAGAAACTAGAAGGGGGGGTTGAATAGTTTCTTAAAATTTACTTGTTAAAAAATGATTTACAAAAATCCTTTTTCAAAAACTTAGGCTTGAGGAAATATGTGAAATCTTCTTATGCACAAATATGAACAATGATAGTGTAGCTAAACTAATAAATATATTCACAAAGAATAAAGAATGATAGTGTAGCTAAACTAATACTAACAAAAATATATCCACAAAGAATAAAGAATGATAGTGTAGCAAATCTAATATTAACACATGTATATGCAAAAAGTAATAAGGAATGTAAAGAGTTAAGGGTAAAGAAAGATCAAACCGAACACCAAGGATTTATAGTGGTTCGACAACGAAGCTCACTCTTCGTTCCTACTCCACTCCTCGAGTACTCCTTACTCGATAGTTCACTACACAACAAGCTCCTTATGGTGGAGAAAACCGTACACGTCGCTTAACCAGTTTTCGACTCTAAGCTAAAAGTCGAGCCCTAATCGTAGCTAGGACCAATCTACACAACTATACTTAGTACATACACAACTTCCAAATAGACACAACTACTTGGATCTTCACAACTATGACACAACTACAAGAATATACAAATTGATCTTCAATAGATCTTTGGTGGTGGACTCAACACTTCACTAGGATAGTGTTCTTCTCTTTGCACTTGGAGAGGAAGAGATGTAAGAACAAGATTCACTTCTTAAACAAGTAATAATCAAACAAATGATCAAAGATTTGAGTGATTAAAGAAGGGGTTTGAATCTGGAAATAAATGTGCAAAAGAGGTGAGGTGAAAAGCTGAGAATGGCCAACTATTTAAAGGACAAAGGAGCCAACGGCTATATCTACCCGCGGTACCTTATCACAGCCCGCGGTACCTTATCGATAAGGTACCGCCTAGGCGCTAAGGTACCGCCGGACTAGACTCTGCTCCTTTTTGTCTTTTAGTGGTGGAGGTCTTATCTGGGTATAAAAATATCCTGATAGGATATTCTTAACAGCTATAAGAATATGCCATTTTCAAATTTCAAATAATTAATTTAATAAAACATTTTCTTAAAAATAAAGTTTAATAAAAACTTGTCACTTTTAATAAAAAGTGAGTTTTAAGAAAAGATTAAATCACTTGATCACTTGATTAAGGTTAGTACTTGTTTATCCATACCTTAAGTGAAAATGGGTAAAATGAAAAATACTTGAAATCAAGAATTTGTTTTTCGTTGTTTTCGTAAATGCTTGTTTTTACATATTGTCGTAATCAAAACTAAGCGAGACCGAAAAATGCAAGTAACGTTTTTAGTCATTATTGCATTAACAATCTCCCCCTTTTTTATTCCGACAATACATAAACTCAATCACACAAATACAAGATTTTCGAAGACGAGTTTATTCATTTCTCCCCCTTTGTCGAAGCAAAAAGGTTGCGTAATCCGGTGTTGAAGAAACGGACTTTGCAAAGACTCCCCTTGGTGCTTACTCCCCCTAGCTTGGGGCACCGAGGAATCGAGATATGGTGACTAGCTACATAGAAGGGTTAGTTGAACAAAAGAAACAACCAACAATATATAGAAATAGGTCACAAAAAAAATAAAAAGAGAAAGAGAAGAAAACACAAAGACAAAGATCCAAGATAAGTTACTAAAGGAAACATCATACAAAGAAGTATGGAAAAAGAAACAAGCCAAAAGCATAAATCTAATCCTAGTTATTCTAGAATTCTAAGATTTGCTTGAATGTGGTGTCTTGAGGATAAGCAATCAATGCTTATATGAAAGACAAGGTAATAGCGGAGGGTGGTGGTGGTGGCTTGTTGGAGATCTCATAATCAAAGTGAAGAGGAGGCTTGATTAAGAGACTCTTGATGTAGCTCAACTCCTCATAGATGTGTGCCATAGCAAGATGTTGATATTGACAACAATGACAATATGTTCCATGGTGCATGACATTATCATGAGAAGGAGGAAGAACACTAAAGGGTGGTGGTGGAAGAAAAGAAGTTCCACAATCATCATTCTTGGTAGGAGAAATGTGATTAAGAGTGTTCTTGGGTGGGTTTGGATTGAAAGCAATTGGAGAAAATGGAGGAGATTCAAGGCTTTCATTGGGAGAATAAGACATTTTAGATGTGAAGTAATGCAAAATGCTTATGGTTTAAATAGGGAAGGCTTAGGGTATTTTTGGGGTGGTCAAAGGGTTTGAAACAAAGATTCTCAAAAAGGTTGGAGCAAATCTGGAGTTTCAGACAAAAACCCGAAAAGGAGGCCCACTGTAGGCGGTTCCTTATCTATACTGGCGGTACCTTATCAATAAGGTACCGCGGTTCACATAAGGAACCGCCTGCAGAAGCAGGGTTTGGTGTTTGGTGGAAGATTTTCAGCAAATCTTTTTTTCTAGTCTAACTTATCATAGGGATATGCTTAAAAGCAAAGATAGACAAAGAAAACATATGCAAACTTACCAAATAGAGATTTGACCAAAATACATGGATTAAAAAATCAATGTAGGAGGTGTGTAAGACAAGACCTTAAGTCATGACACAATGATCCTCCATGTTTCAATCTTGTTCTTGCTATGTTTGAGAGAATCATACATATGAATTATGTAAGCTCTATATTAATAGCGAGAATCTATGAAAAATCGTTTTTAGATTGAATTAACAATGTCAAACCAATTTCTCAACCATTTTCGAAAGAGACTTTGAGAGTTTTGAGATGAGAAGATTTTTTAAAAGGAGTTTAAAGGACTCAAGGACTCAAAGTCGTGATAGAAAACACACAATAAGAATGGAATTTAAGGAAGATGTTCCATTAATCCTAGACCTAGACGCAAGTAATTGAAAGGTTCCCTCTTAAGTGGCTTAGTGAAGATATAGGCTAAGTTGTCTTCGGAGGGC
This sequence comes from Glebionis coronaria, assembly GCA_025667525.1. Lineage (NCBI taxonomy): Eukaryota > Viridiplantae > Streptophyta > Magnoliopsida > Asterales > Asteraceae > Glebionis > Glebionis coronaria. The sequence goes on along the minus strand of CM046876.1, from coordinate 404,891,811 downwards.
ACCTTTTCAATAGTAATGTTCCCCTTTTGAACATTATCCCTAAGGAAATGGTGTATAATTTCTATGTGTTTGGTTCGCGAATGTTGCACAGGATTCTTGCTTAGGTCTATAGCGCCTTTATTATCGCACATGATGGGAACATCATCAAGAAAAATCCCGTAATCAACAAGCGCTTGCTTCATCCATAGAGCTTGTTGGCATGCTTTACCGGCACTCACATACTCGGCTTCCGTGGTGGATATCGCAAGAGAGGTTTGTTTCTTGGAGAACCAAGAAGTTAAACAACAACCCATGAAGGTACAAACTCCACTAGTACTTTTCCGGTCCACATAGTCTCCCGCATGATCCGAGTCCGCGTAGACAATGGTTTCTACGCCGGTCCCTTTAGGATACCATAATCCTAAATGTATAGTGCCTTTAATGTATCGGAAGATAAGCTTAACCGCTTCAAGGTGAGAGGTTTTGGGAGCCTCTTGGAAGCGAGCACAAAGGCAAACACTAAACATGATATCCGGTCGACTTGCCGTTAGGTACAACAAACTACCAATCATACCTCTATATTTGGTGTTGTCTACCGACTCACAATCATCATCTACGGTGAGTTTAGTATCCGAGGCCATAGGGGTCTTCATTGGTCTAGATTCTTCTAATCCAAATTTCTTTAGCATTTCTTTAGCGTACTTAGATTGACTAAAGAAAATACCGTCGTCCATTTGTTTAATTTGGAGTCCTAAAAAGAAGTTAAGTTCTCCCATCATACTCATTTCAAACTCATCATGCATGATTTTGGGAAAGTCATCACACAATTCTTGACAAGTTGAGCCAAATATAATGTCATCAACATATATTTGTACGATTATGAGGTGAGAACCTTTCTTCTTTGTAAAGAGTGTATTGTCTACCATACCCATGGTATACTCATGTTTAACAAGAAACGCTTTAAGTCTATCATACCAAGCTTTGGGTGCTTGTTTGAGTCCATAAAGTGCTTTCTTAAGCTTGTAAACATGGTCCGGTTTCTCAAAATCAATGAAGCCGGGAGGTTGAGCCACATATACCTCCTCATTTAAGAAATGCACTCTTTACATCCATTTGTTGAAGCTTAATATCTAAGGCACAAGCGTAGGCTAAAAGGATTCTAATAGATTCTAATCTAGCTACCGGTGCATATGTCTCGTCATAATCAATCCATTCTTGTTGATTATAGCCTTGAGCTACAAGTCTAGCCTTGTTACGATACACAACACCATTCTTATCTAGCTTATTCCTAAATACCCATTTGGTTCCTATAATGGTAGAACTTCTAGGTGGAGGAACAAGTTCCCAAACATCATTGGCAACGAATTGATTCAATTCTTCTTGCATCGCAATGACCCAACTCTCATCCGTCAAAGCTTCCTTAACATTCTTTGGTTCGATCAAGGAGACAAAACAAAAGAAGTTGCTTTCATTTTAGACTTGAGATCTTAGGGTCCTTTGATTTAAGTCACCAATGACATTATTGAGAGTATGATCCCTAGACTCCTTAATGTTTACTTCCTTTTCAACACTAAGGTCTTCAACTCCTATTTTTCTAACCTCTTTGGCTTTAACTACTTCTAATTCATCCAAGTCATCATCAACCAATGGTGGTGTCTTGGGTGAAGGAGGGGTTTCATCAAAGGTTACGTTAAGTGACTCTTCAATAACCCTTGAGGTTCTATTTAGGACTATGTAGGCCTTACTAGTTTGGGAATAACCTAAAAGGATACCTTCGTAAGACTTTGAGTCAAACTTGGTAAGGTAGTCTTTGGTGTTGAGGATAAAGCACTTGCTCCCAAACACCCTAAAGTATTCTAATGAGGGTTTCGTACCTTTAAGAATCTCATAAGGGGTCTTTCCTAGGAAAGGTCGAATAAGAATTCGGTTGAGAATATAAGTCGATGTATCTATGGCATTGCACCAAAACTTTTGAGGCAAAGATTGCTCGTTTAACATCTTCCTACTCATCTCGTGGAGAGTCCTATTCTTCCTTTCAACTACCCCATTTGATTGTGGAGTGCGAGGAGCCGAGAAGTTATGGGTTATACCATGAGCTTCACAAAAGGCACCAAATTGCACTTCATTATCAAATTCCCTACCATGATCCGTCCTAATAGAAACAATTGAACATCCTAGTTGATTTTGAATTCTTCGACTAAAGATTTCGAAATGATCGAAAGCTTCATTCTTAGATGCCAAAAATCTAGTCCAAGTGAATCTAGAATAGTCGTCAACTATAACTAGGGTATAAAGGTTACCTCCATAACTCCGTATGGCGGAAGGTCCAAAGAGATCCATATGTAGGAGCTCTAAGCACCGAGAGGTCGAAACCAAATTCTTGGCTTTGTGACTTGAGTGAAATTGCTTTCCAACTTTGCAAGCATCACAAAAGTGACTATCAAACTTAATCTTGGGGAGGTGTCTTACCAACTCCTTAGAGACTAAAGATTGAATTAAACGCATATTAGCGTGACCTAATCTCCTATGCCAAAGAGTAGAACTATCATATATAGTCGCAAGACATATGTTGTCTTTTGACTTCTTATTGACCTTCATGACATAAAGCCCATGCTTTCTAATACCTTTTCCAATGACCTTTCCATCTTTTACGATTTCATTGTCATGTTCGGAAAAGATGACCTTACACTTATTATCACAAATTTAACCTATACTTAAAAGGTTAAACCCTAAGTTATCTACGTGCTCAACATTTTCAATGGTCATGGAGTCAAGAGAAACCGTACCTTTGCGAATGATATTACCACGTAGACTACTAGAAAATGTGATGTTACCTCCATCATATGCTTTGTAATGCGAGAACAAACTTCGATTACCCGTCATGTGTTTAGAACATCCACTATCCTTAATCCACTCATCGGGCTCTAAATCAATTCCCAAGCATATCTAGGTAACAATACACAAGATCAAACATTTGGTCCCCAATATCTCATGGGTCCAAAATTGTTAGTTCCAAACATCCCTTGCATTTGATTGGGATGAATGAATGAAGTGGGAATTCCCCATGAAGACAAAATGGAGGAGGGTAGTAATTCATGTAACCATTTTGTTGCTTATTACTTCTCCTAGGTGTGTTTGATCTAGGTTTAGAGTTATTATTATTCTTTCTAGGTGTTGGAGTTTTACTTCTAGTTCGTGAATTCTTTTGATTATCTCTTGTAGGTGTTGTCGTTCTACTTCTAGGCTTAGACTCATTCCGTACTCTAGGTGGAGTAGAAGATAATCTAGATAAACTTCTATTTCCCATGAGAGGTTTACTTAACGGCTTATAGAACTTACTAATAGTATTGTCATCAAGTATGGGTAATTGAACCTTATTAACAGTAAGATGCTTTGGTTTTTCATTTAACTTAGATTTTTCAGAAAGTTCAGAATTTTCACAAAATTCAACTTCTGACCGCGGTACCTTATCTATGGCCGCAGTTCCATAGCGATAAGGGACCGCACCATAAGATGTGGAACCGCGTCCAGAAGATGTTTTCTGTGAAAACCTGACTTGTTTTGGTTCACTAGTTGAGGCTTCATTTGAGTTAAAACCTAGACCAAATTTTTCCTTAGAATGAACTTGTTTGTTTAACATATCATCAAGAGCACTAGTACCTTTCATGAACTTTTCCAATTTAATGGAGGTGCTCTTGAGATCATCATTCTCTAATCTAAGTTTCTCACAACTTAAGCAACCTAAATCAACCTCTTTGTTTTTCTCAAGTATAGCCAATTTCTCCCTAAGTTCATTGATCTCATTTTCAAGCTTAGTTTTGGTTGATTTTAAGGTTTTATTCTTTTCTATGAATTTAAGACTGAGTTTGTGTAAGCTATCATATTTGCCTTCAAATTCAATATCATCTAAATTCGAACTATCATTGCTATAATATTCGGTTTCGGAATGTACCTCTTTAGAAGTGTGAGCCATAAGACATTTCTCCTCTTTGGGGTTGTCATCATCATCTTCACCGCTATCGCTCCAAGCCCCACTAACGAATGCCGTGTGGTTCTTATCACGAGCGGGCTTTGGACAATCACCAATGAAGTGATTTGGATCACCACATCTAAAGCAACTCCTATCACCTTTTTCGTTCTTGACAAACTGATTCTTTGACAATGGTTTCTTGTCATAGTTTGGTTGCCTAACGTGTTGACCTCGTCTCTTGAAGAACTTCTTGAAATCTCTCACCGCCAATGCATACTCTTCGTCATCACTTTCCGAGGAATTATCATGGTCACTTTGTGCCTTCTTGGCTTTAAGTGCAAGAGATTTCCTTTCACTCTTGGTTTTTACTAATTCCGAGTCCTTCAAATTTATCATCTCATGAACCTTCAAGTTTCCTATGAGTTCATCAAGTGACAAAGTTGAGAGATCTTTCGACTCTTCAATAGCCGTGACTTTTGCTCTCCACTTTGGATGTAGGGCCCTTAAAAACTTCCTAACATTGTTCTTGCTAGAAAAACCTTCATCAAGTGCTTTTAGACTAGTAATAATGGTGTTAAACCTAGCAAATGCACTATCAATAGTTTCATCTTCTAAGATGACAAATTGTTCATATTGTTGGACAAGAAGATCGATTTTACTTTCTTTGACTTGGCTATTACCTTGGTGGGTTACTAAAAGAGTGTTCCAAATATCTTTAGCAGTTTCACACATAAAAATTCTTTCGTACTCTTTCTTAGGCAAAGCATTATAAATCACCATTTTAGCCTCATTATTTTTTGAAAGTTTCTTTTTAGTATCATCATTAGCTTTGTCAAAAGTGACTAATTCTTTTGTTTTAGAAACTTCATTAAATTGAAAGGGTAAAAAATCACCATTGGTAATAACATGCCAAAGATCTAAATCTTTTGATTTCACATAAGTTTCAAATCTATTTTTCCAATAAATAAAACTATCGGTTTCAAAAAGTGGTGGTCTTTGCATAGATTGCCCTTCTAGGTACTTGTTGGAATCCATAGATCGATTCAAGTTTTAAAATACAATATACTTTAAAAATTCTTGAGCAACCCGCTCTGATACCAATTGTAGAAACTAGAAGGGAGGGTTGAATAGTTTCTTAAAATTTACTTGTTAAAAAATGATTTCCAAAAATCCTTTTTCAAAAACTTAGGCTTGAGGAAATATGTGAAATCTTCCTATGCACAAATATGAACAATGATAGTGTAGCTAAACTAATAAATATATTCACAAAGAATAAAGAATGCTAGTGTAGCTAAACTAATACTAACAAAAATATATCCACACAGAATAAAGAATGATAGTGTAGCTAATCTAATATTAACACATGTATATGCAAAAAGTAATAAGGAATGTAAAGAGTTAAGGGTAAAGAAAGATCAAACCGAACACCAAGGATTTATAGTGGTTCGGCAACGAAGCTCACTCCTCGTTCCTACTCCACTCCTCGAGTACTCCTTACTCGAGAGTTCACTACACAACAAGCTCCTTATGGTGGAGAAAACCGTACACGTCGCTTAACCAATTTCCGACTCTAAGCTAAAAGTCGAGCCCTAATCGTAGCTAGGACCAATCTACACAACTATACTTAGTACATACACAACTTCCAAATAGACACAACTACTTGGATCTTCACAACTATGACACAACTACAAGAATATACAAATTGATCTTCAATAGATCTTTGGTGGTGGACTCAACACTTCACTAGGATAGTGTTCTTCTCTTTGCACTTGGAGAGGAAGAGATGGAAGAACAAGATTCACTTCTTAAACAAGTAATAATCAAACAAATGATCAAAGATTTGAGCGATTAAAGAAGGGGTTTGAATCTGGAAATAAATGTGCAAAAGAGGTGAGGTGAAAAGCTGAGAATGGCCAACTATTTAAAGGACAAAGGAGTCAACGGCTATATCTGCCCGCGGTACCTTATCACAGCCCGCGGTACCTTATCGATAAGGTACCGCCTAGGCGCTAAGGTACCACCGGACTAGACTCCGCTCCTTTTTGTCCTTTAGTGGTGGAGGTCTTATCTGGGTATAAAAATATCCTGAAAGGATATTCTTAACAGCTATAAGAATATTCCATTTTCAAATTTCAAATAATTAATTTAATAAAACATTTTCTTAAAAATAAAGTTTAATAAAAACTTGTCACTTTTAATAAAAAGTGAGTTTTAAGAAAAGATTAAATCACTTGATCACTTGATTAAGTTAGTACTTGTTTATCCATACCTTAAGTGAAAATGGGTAAAATGAAAAATACTTGAACTCAAGAATTCGTTTTTCGTTGTTTTCGTAAATGCTTGTTTTTACATATTGTCGTAATCAAAACTAAGCGAGACCGAAAAATGCAAGTAACGTTTTTAGTCATTATTGCATTAACAGTATGGTCAAAAATGTCACAAGCAATACTAAATTTTGTATGTACCCAAGGTTTACACAACTTTTGTTGAATATGAGTGAACATGGTACTATCAAACACAAAAGGTATTTTTCAGCCACCAAACACTCTACCAAACTGTTTACCACACTTCTTGCACCATCTCCACAATTTTCTGGCAGGGTTGTTCCACTCACTTCCATCATGATGAAACAAATTAGACAAGAAGAAGCTAAGACAAAAACAACCACACACAAACCATCTAATTCCCCTGCCAAGATTCTATCCCCTGGCAGTACTCTACCCCCTGCTGATCCGAAACATGAAAGGAGAACTAAATCCAGGTTTCCTAGGTCTCCCTTGCCTAGTAGATCTTCACAAGTAGCAGAGAGGAGAGCCTCCAAAAGGTTGGAGCACTCTGAGGGTTTGGCTGCCACTACTGTCTCATCCTCAAGGGTTAAGCAAGACAGTGACACCATCAGTAAGTCCTCTCCCTCACTCAGTGATACTCAAAAAGGGGAGCAATCCCCTTCTAGGTTTGAGAGCAGAATGCAACCTATATCTATCTTGGAATTGACGAATATGTGCATTAGCTTGAAAAAGCAAAATGCATAACTTGTACTAACTATAAAAAAGCAAGGTCTGGTTATCACTAATTTGGAAACCAGACTTGCTACACTTGAGGGGAGGAGAAAGACCAAGCTTATCATATCTACAGATGAGGATGCTTCCAAAGGGTAGGAAGTTCCTAACACTGATGAATCTACTCAATGGTATGCATATCCTAGTGAACATGATCTTAAGCAAGGAAAGGTAACAAGTGCTGAGAAAGGGATTGAGAAAGGAAGTGCTGAGAAAGGAAGTGATAAGGAGAGTACCACAAAAGAGATTGCTCAAACATTGTTGACTATGGGCAATCAAGAAGAAGCCCCTGCTTTAAAAGTTTCCCCTGTTATAACTAATCCCCCTGCTGTAAGTTCTTCCCCTACTAAATCTATTACTCAAACGTTTGTTAGGAAGAATAGAAGGCAACCAGCTCAGAAGGGAATTAAAATTGGAGAACCTGCACCTAAAGCCAAACCAACACCAGCAGTGGATCCAAAAGACAAGGGGAAAGGGATCGTGATTGAACCACCCAAGAAAAAGTATAAGCACAGAACACCTGAACAACAAAGGGCTCAAAAGGAATATGATGAACAGGTTGCTCTCAGAATGCAACAAGAGGAGATTGATATGCAGGATCAAAGAATGCAAAAGGTGAGGCCCAAAGAGATGCTTAAGATGATTGAAATCATGCATAGAGAGTTAGATGACAAGGTTTCTCATGTTCAAGAGTTTCTAAATCATTAGGAAAAGGAGTTGGTAAATGCTCCTTTGGAAGACAGGTATGAATTGATTTGTCTAGTTTACAAGTATCAAAATGAATATCTGGAAAGAAGGGTAAATCAGATTCAGAAGGAAAAATATTTGAAGTCTGAGAAGGGGAGGCTTGCACACTACAAAGTTTTGCTCAAAAGACATAAGAAGTGGACTGATGGTAATTTCAAAGACATGACTTTTGGGGATATAGAGAAGGTAGTCAGACCAGTTCTAAGAGAGCTAAATGTGGAAGACTTCATAGCTATCAACTCTCCTGAGGAAGTTGAGTATCTCAGGAGGCAAAGTGAAATGTTACAGAGAGCTAGGGAGTCCAGAAAAAGAAAGGCTAAAGGAACAACAGTGGAAACTACACAAGAAGGTGCATCATCACAAGCAGGTGCATCATCACAAGCAGGTGCATCATCACAAGCAGGTGCATCAACTCAAGCAGGTGCATGTTTTCCAGCAATTGAGAGATCTGTACTTAATCCACAAAGGGTAACCAAAAGACTCAAGAGGATGGAAAAAGTTGGTATAGTTACTAAGGAGACTCAGCGTCCCTCAAATGAAGAAATTGATAAAAAGCTAATTGTGCAAGAAAATGATGAAATCTCACCTAGTGAGCTTGGGAAGAAATTTTCCATAGTGGAATATGCTGTTTATGAACACAAGGGGATGACTTGGTGGAAGCTTACAAGAGCTTAAAATACAGCACATACATTCCTAAGTCTAGATGTCATTTTTCAAACTTTGGATAGTAAGGACTTAGAAGATCTGTGGAAGATTTTGAAGAAGACCTTTGCTGCAAAGCCTCCTACTATTGATGGTGTAGAGAAGGATTGGGTAATCTAGGAATGCATGCACAGGATGTATGAGCATGAACTGTTTGATCCCATATTTGATGCAGTCAATGGAGGAAATTTGTTGTATTGGAAGCTATTTACCAATTCTGGGTGTATGAGATAGTCATGGAAGGGGTAAGTAATTACTTGGTTAATCATCGTTATTATTCTTTCAATCAACAGACCTTGAATAAATTGGCATAGGCTGACTTGATTGTAGATGCTAAAGCACCTGTTGCTTATGATCTGGTAAGGATGATGTACAGTCAGCTTTGGCCAGGAACTTTGTAAGCACCCTCATCAACTAGTATTTATTCCGAAACTTGTCTTTAGGTGAAAGCACAAGTTTAGGGGAGGATTGTTGGGAATAAATATAAGTGTATTTGTTACCCCTGCTAGTTGGTCAATAGTTCCCCTGCTAGAGTAAGTTCCCCCTGCTAAATAACAAAGGCGAGGGATTGGTTCCCCTACTGAAGTCAAAGACCATGCCGCTAGAGATAAACTTGGAATAGATTATAACGCGTTTATGTTACTACTCCGAGATACTTTCCAAGTTTGTTAGTAGTAATCTTGTACGTGAGTCCTTGTTCTATAAAAGGACCCACTAGGTTATCATGCAATGTGTGTCTTTCTCTATTGTCTTTCATTTCATACATTAAGGTTTTTGTAACCATAATACCATTATTGGGTATTCGTATATCTTTGATGTATTAAAGTTCAATGTTTGCTTTAATCATTTGTTCTTGTGGTAAACACTACATTTGGCATCTTGTTTAGTTACTTTGTATTGCAAAGTTTCTCTAGTGCTAGATTGAATCTATTATATCTATCACGACGCTTAGACAAGCTAATGTTTAAGATCTGAGTTTGGGATCAATAAAAAATAGTATTTCCGTGAATCCTAGAACATATATTGACATAGATCCATTACATCATTTGATCTGCTAGTAATGAATGAACTCAACATAGTGACTTGTCGAACAATTCAATTGACAAACAATTTTCAGTTTCTAGATTTTTAAGGGATTTACATTTCCAAAAGAACGTTCTGTATTGTAAACATGTTTCATCCCTTCTGAATGCTTTAAGTTTCTAGATCTCACTAAGTAACTTAATTAAGTCGTCTAATCTGAATAACGTAAAACCATCATACGAATTCTCATTCTATGAAAGTTTTCTCTCCATCACAGCATCATCCAAAAATCTCATTTGATGACGTAGCAATTTCAAGTGTTCGTCAATTAGGAGCATTCGACTCAAATTTTAAGGGTATAACTTTGATGTCAAAATCAATGTATGGAGAAGCATGAAACAGTTCCATAGCATAAGTTTAATAATTCATTTAGTAAACTTTTTCACGAGACTAAATTTCAACATAAATTATGTTGAGGTATTGGTTAAACCAATCAAAGAATTTACCCACAACTATTCACAACGTACTTATTCAAGAACTCGGCTAAAGCACAAAGAAATAACCTTATTCATTGTGATTCAGATGTGAATTTGCGGTAAATCAACCTTAAGGTCTAATGCAAGTAATAATCTTTAGGTAATGAAAAAACTTCACGCTTGGTCCCTATCGTTTACACCAAACATCAAGTTTGGTCCCTATTTCAAATTAAGTCCGCAGATAGTCCCTATCGTATGCATTTTGGATCAAGAATGATACCTATCTTGGATGGGGGTTAGTTTTCTCCGTTATGTTCAATGAAGAGAGGGGTATTTTGGAGAAGCATGCATACAACTCCATAGCATAAGTTTAATCAAAGATTTAGTAAACTTTTTCACGAGACTAAATTTCTACATAAATTATGTTGAGGTATTGGTTAAACCAATCAAAGAATTTACCCACAATTATTCACAACTTACTTATTCTAGAACACGGCTAACGCACAAAGCAATAACCTTATTCATTGTGATTCGGATGTGAATTTTTTGTAAACCAACCTTAAGGTATAATGCAAGTAATAATCGTAGGTAATTTCAATTGGACGCACAGGCGAGCCGGGAATTTGGTCAGCGACTAATGGCTTAACACCTCCTTCCTTAACCGGGTACATGACCAGCGGTGTGTTATACCCAATTTATAGTTTGTCAAAAGGAGTAGGCCGTTAGATTATTAATTCAATTCACCAACAATCGTAATTCTATGTAATTTAGATCTCAGACAAATCTTAATTTTTAATATGATTTAGACCAGATTTTTTTAAAAAAAAACCCTTGTTTACAACAATTCGAACAATTTTAACATAAACAAGTAAAAAAAAACTAAATCATAAACACATAATAACAATTTATATGTGCGATAAATAAATCAAATAGCCACATGCATACGATTTATTCAATAATCATCAAATCAAGGTTTTTATATTCATATAAAAGTCTTCCCTAATTCAAGATTTATTGAATCAAATAAATAAGTAGCACATAAAATCATATAATCATACAATTTTATGATCCATGAAAACATGCACGTTTATCATGAATTCACCTAAATCTCTTAATAATTAGATCTATTCGGATCGTAACCTTTAATTTACATGATATAACAATTAATCATGCAATTTAATCTAAAATTATACAACATGTAATTTAAGGTTTAAAAACCAATTCCTTTTTTTAATAAAATTCGGCCAAAACCCTAATTTACAAAATCAAAACCCTAATTTTTAAGAAAACCTAAAAAACCATGTAGTTTTAACTCAAAACAACTATTAGTTAAAAAAACTTTAGATTTTTCATAATTATAACATGTTAAAACGGCTCTCGATTCCACTGAAGGTTTATTAACATCATAACAATTATACAAAACTCTTAACGAGATCAAAGCACAAATATAGCGGAAGTGACTTAACAAGATCATAATAACACAATTATAATTAATCGAATTAGGGTTACATACCTTTTAGCTATGACGATTCCACAAGATAAGAACGAAGCACCAAAATATCAATAAAACCGTAACAACAAGATATAGTCTAAAGTAAGACTATAATAAGTTCTTGTACACACGTAATACAACGAGCTAACCGTAAGTCTAGTACGTGTAAACCGAGCTTCAACGTCTAGTGTAAAAATATAACCAACAACCCTAGAGATGGGCTAGGACTAGATTATACTTTTAACTGAAAAAACCAACCGAAAACCCTTGTGGGTTTCGGTTTGCGATTGACCTAAAGAGAGGGGGAGAATGAGATGTGGTGTGTAGAATTATGAGGGTAAGGGGTTGTTTATATAGGCCTAGTAATTCTTGTAGCCCAATTAAAACAAATAAAAGGAAAGTTTTTCCTTCCCCCCCCCCCTTGTGCCCTAACCGACGGTCGAACACTCCTCTATAGGGTGTTCCAGAACCTTCCATTCTTCTTTCTATTTATTCCTCTTTCTTTTTATTTCACAACGCTCGTTAATAATTAACTCTTATTTATTTAACGATCGTTAAAGTTATAGCTTGATTTAATTTAATAAATATAATAAATATAATTATTAAATAAATTAACTCTTTCTGTATTGAGTGCAATCCCGTAATCTCGAGTTCGATCCTATCACACAATTATTGAATATAAGTCATTAAACTTTCAGTTAGTAGAAAATCAGACTAGGAGGACGGTTAAGAAGGTGAGCACGGATAATGGTCTTGAGTTTTGTAACTGGGAATTTGATTAGCTGTGCACTGAGAGTGGGATTGCTAGACATTTGAGAGTTTTCGGGACGCCACAATAGAATGGGTTAACAGAATGGATGAACATAACTCTCACACAAAAGTTATGTTTTTTATTAATTTAGTCTGGATTGCCCAAGGCCTTCTGGGTAGAAGCGACATGTACGACCATATATATTTTCTACAAGTCACCATCGATAATGAGTGAGAAGAAAACACCTATAGAGATGTGGTCGAGACATCCTAGTGATTTTGGGATGTTCAAGGTTTATAGATGTGTCGCGTATTCACACGTTAAATAAGGTAAGCTCGAGCTGAGGGTCATAAAATGCGTTCTTTTAGGGTATCCTGAAGGTGTGAAGGGGTACATACTATATAGGCTTGATAATGAATCACCTAAAATAGTCATAAGCAGGAACATGGTCTTCAATGAAAGTGTCATGTACAAAGACACGTTGAACGATTCTGGTGCAGGTGCATGTAAAGATAAGTCTGTTGAGGAATTACAAGTTGAGGTGGAACTGCAGAGGTTAAGTAATCATAGGCCTGACGAAGATCCGACAAGTAAGGAAGATCAGACATATCAGGAAGACAAGACAGATCAGGAAGATCATACATATTAGGAAGACCAGTGTAACACCCCATTTTGGTAAATGGAATGTCACGCGTGATTATGACGTGTCATCAAAGTATACAAGGTAAATGTCTTAAAAACATTAAATGACCATGAAAGGAAATACTGGAAACAAACATCGGTACCCCAAGTATAAGCTCATCACACACAAACATAAGTACTGTAAAGGAAAAGGACTAAACAATGTCCAAAGAAATAAGTAGCAAAATGTATGATGAAATGCATAAAGTAGAGAAGGCTAGATAGCCTCCAATCCATATGCACGTACGCTTAAAGTCTACGAGCACCCTTGAGTACCTGCCATTTGGGAACATGAAAGGAAAACGGCTGAGCATAACGCTCAGTGCACGGATATACAAGCATAGCATGGAATAACATAAGCATAAAGACTAATAGCAGCGGAATAGTATAAGTTCTAAGCAATCTGGAATCATGTTCATAAAACTGGTTTTATAGTTTGAAAAAACCTATGTTTTTATGTAAATCTGTATTAATTAGCTAAATAGCCCATATAGGTCATGAGGTTCCACCGTGCATGAATACTTGGAGGGGAGACCTCGTCATGCAATTAGAGGGGTTGCCTCTAATTAAATCGTTTGGGTAGGAGGGATCAACTCCTAGTGAAGAATGCAAGGCACACATCGCAATCACTCTGATAATACTGGTAATCATGTATCTAGGATGCACCCATACGCCCCTCATGATAATATAATATAATGGCCAAAACTGAAATGGGACGCCACGAGCAATCACTTCGCCGTGGGGAAGTCATAACAATGGTGCCTCCAGTGTTATGGTTATGGTACCTCCATAAGTAGGTGACACTGGTCATGCATGTATATGGCTTAGGCTCTTAAACTAACATAAGTAATCAAACATATAAAACAATACTGGGAAAACAGTTGGCTTCAACGGGGAATCCTAATAAGAAAACAATGTCCATACTGAAAGGACGAGAAATGCGTACCTTATGTCCAGTGAACGAAGAAGACGAAAGAATGAAAGTCCTACTTCGATCTCACTAATGCTACATAAAAAGGATACATGTATAAGTATTCTGTTTACTGAGTACGTAACTGCTTATATCATGTCTTAGCTTGTTTTATACGTTCTTGTCTTGTTTTACTGATTTTAAGGTTATGCTGTGTTTATCATGTATTCTATGTATTCTGTTAAAGTATTACTTGTATTTCTTGTATTATTATACTTGTTGTATAATAATAAGTAACTTTCTAAAAATAGCAGGTTTCCTAAAATAGAAATTTTCCAAAAATAGAAAGTTTTGAAAAATAGAAAGTTTCCAAAAATAGATTAACTTCTTAAAATAGATCAGTTTCTAAAAATACAAAGTTTCAAAAAATATAAGTTTCCTGAATTAGAATGTTTTCATATTTAGAATTAAGCTGAATCAATAAGCTAATAATATAAGCTTAAGTTTACTCGTTAAATAACATAAGTCATGTGATTATTAGTATAGTTTATTAATAATATCATGTTAAATAAATAAACTATAGGTTATATGATTTAATTAAATATAAGCATGATTTAATTGAATTAAGGTGTATAAAAATACTTAGGTTAAACATGTATTAATATTATATTAATTATAACCTAAGTCATGTTTATTAATTAATTATATTCATGTCTTAAATAATTAATTAATACTATAGTCTAAATTAAATTAATAAATACTTAGGTTAAAACATGTATTATTTATAAATAATATTAACCTAAGTCCATGATTAATTCAATTAATTATTAGTCATGTTAAATTAATTTAATTCCTTATTAAATAATAAAACTTGTAAAATAAATACTTGTACAATTTTAGTCATGAACCGAACCTGTGAATTTAATTTAGACATGTTGTGAACCAGACCGGAAACCCCATGAACCGGACCAAACAAACACCCTTAACAGTGGCAAACCGGCTCAGCTGGTTGCCACTGCTCGTGGCCCTCTCGGCTAGCCGCTGACCACAACGGAGTTTCCACCGGCTGTGTGCCGGTGGTTCCCCCGGCTGCGCTGCAGTTCCCCCTGCTTGACCCAACGCCGCCACCGGCTGTGTACTGGTGGTGGTAGTTGCTTGCTGCCGAGACCCTCAAACACCACAAGGGCACCCCGACGCGAGTCAGGGTCCCTTGTTCCTGCTGCCGACCGAGACCAACTAAACCGAGACACAAGTTTCGGTTGGTGGTGAGAACCAAAACACGCCGAGAGCCTTGGGGCTCTCGGTTGGGTGTCAGTCGAGCAAACCAAACCGAAAACATCCCTTAATTTTACCCCCATGATTACATGACATGTTTTTAATTGCTTGTTTATTTAATCTTATGTTCATGTGTTCATAATTAAGTAAAAGAATTAAAAGAAAACGGATAACGGTTTACCGAATGCGTGTAAAGAATGGAGGTTAATAACACGAACACTTTACTTGTTTTTAATTCACCAAGATCAACAAACACCCCTTGTTGGTGGTGTTATAGCCGGCAGCCAAAGAGAGACAAAGGGCTAGGGTTTTTAATTTTTCTGTAAAATTATGTTATGAAAAACTCTGTGTTTTTAGTTTCCTTTAGTTAAACCAAAAGTGGGCTTGGGCCCTCCCTTTCCTCTTGGTGTCCGCGGCATATAGGGCCCAGAAGGGAAAAACCCAAAGTTTTTCCCGTGTTTTATTTTACGTGTTCGTATGTTCGTGTTTTTGTGTTATAATAGTTCGTGTTATATATATATTAATACTTGTACGTAACGATATTAATCGTATTATATTAATTAAGTACGTAATTACGTGTTCATGATTTTTACGTTCATGATTTCATGTTCGTGATTATAACTATTATTGTTAATAATTATCGTGTACTATCACGTACTTAATACTTATCGTGTAATAATACGTAAATAACTTCTGAAATTAATAATCGTGACACGTGTTCATGCTATAAAAGGATAGTTTTAATATGCACGTACGTTTACTATGTGTACTGTTCATGGTAAAAGCATGCGGTTTTACAACTCTTTCCCCCTAAAAAGAATAATTCTTCCCCGAATTATAGATAAAGTAAATCGAAAGAGGAACATACTCGAATTCAAAACATAAAATGAGGGTAAGATGCCCATATAGACTCCCCTGTTTCCCAAGTGGCTTCCCGCTCGGTATGATCCCTCCAAAGGATTTTGACGAATGGAATCGTCTTCTTCCTCATGACTCGTTCTTGCTTGTCAAGAACTCATTCGGGTTCCTCTATGAAGGTAAGATCTTCACGAATCTGTTCCAGTGGATACTGAACCATGTGAAGGGGATGATAATTGTACCCTCTAAGTAAGGACACATGGAAAACGTCATGAACGTGAGAAAGCCGTGGAGGTAACGCTAAGCGATAAGATACTTCACCGACTCGCTCAATGATATCAAACGGTCCGATGAATCGAGGACTGAGTTTCCCTTTGATTCAAAAACGTCTAACACCACGTGCCGACGAAACCTTAAGAAAGACATATCTCCTACGTTGAAATGTAAGTCCCTACGATGCTTGTCGGCATAACTCTTCTAACGTGTACGAGCTTCCTGCAATTTCTGCTTAGCTACAGCGACCTTCTCGTTGGTCAACTCTATTATCTCTGGTCCTTAAAGTGTTCGCTCACCAACCTGATCCCAACAGATTAGGGCGCGACACTTCTTGCCATACAACATCTTGAATGGTGCACACTTAATGTTGGTGTGCCAACTGGTGTTGTATGCAAACTCTACTAAACATATATAATCATCCCAATCTCCTGTCCACTCCAATACACATGCTTGGAGCATGTCTTTCAATGTCTGAATCGTTCTCTCCGATTGTCCGTCTGTTTGAGGATGAAAAGCCGTGCTAAGCTTAAGTTTTGTTCCCCAAGCTTTCTACAGACTCTTCCAAAATCATAAAGTGAAACGAGGATCTCTTTCTGAGAAGATACTGGACGGAGCACCATGAAGTCTCATGATCTCCTTCTTGTAAGTATCAGCGAGTTTGCTAAACGGATCATCCTTACGGATCGGTAAGAAATAAGCTGACTTAGTAAGTCGATCAACGATAACCCAAATCGCATCATGCCTCATCTTTGTCTGCGGAAGACCGGTAACAAAATCCATGGTGATTTTGTCACACTTCCACTCTGGAATGTCTGACGGTTGTAGTAGACCACTAGACCGTTGATGCTCAATCTTAACCTGTTGGCAGGTAAGACACTTGGAGACATAAGTAGCAACATCTTGTTTTCTACCACTCCACCAAAAGTACTGCTTGATGTCTTGGTACATCTTGGTTGAACCAGGATGAATGGATAATGGAGAGCTATGAGCTTCAGCTAATAACGCTTCCCTGGGTGTAAAATCATCAGGAAGACAAAGTCTGGTGCCATGCCATAAGAGACCGTCGTCATCCAACCGAAACTTCATATGCTGATCTAAGTTCTGAATAATCTCCCAAATTTCACCATCATCCTTCTGAGCTTCCTTGATCCTAGAGAGTAACTCAGGTTCGACTCTAAGATTAGCCCAGTAACCATGCTGTCCACGTACCATGATCTCAATGTCCAGTCGCTCCAAGTCTCTTATAATCTCTTCCTCAATCTTAATGACGTTGATCATACCGGACTTTCTACTAAGTGAATCTGCCACTACCTTCGCCTTACCGGGATGATACTGCAGATTAATGTCCTAATCCTTCAACAGCTCTAACCATCTTCTCTGTCTCATGTTCAGCTCACATTGAGTGAAGATGTATTTCAGGCTCTTGTGAACTATGAAGATATCACATGATTCTCCATAGAAGTAGTGCCTCCATATCTTAAATGCAAACACGACTGCTGCAAGTTCCAAGTCATGCGTAGGGTAGTTATCTTCATAAGGCTTAAGCTGTTATGAATCGTACGCAATCACATTCCCATGTTGCATGAGAACACATCCATGTCCCTTCCCTAAAGCATCACTGTAGATTTGACATCCACCTGCACCAGATGGGAGAGTAAGAATCGGTGCGGATACTAGCTTCTTCTTTAGGTATTCAAAGCTATTCTCTCTTTCTTTAGTCCAGACGAATTTCTCCCCTTTCCGCATCAGTTTGGTCAATGGCAGTGCTAAACAGGAAAAGTTCTCTACGAACCTACGATAGTAACCAGCTAAACCTAGGAAACTGCGAACATCAGTCGCTGATGTCGGTCTTGGCCACTTAGTAATAACCTCAACCTTTGCTGGATCCATGGTGATTCCTTCTGTTGATACAATGTGGCCTAGGAATGCCACCTGGTATAACCATAACTCACACTTGGAGAATTTAGCATACAACTGCTTTTGGTGAAGTATCTATAGTATAGTACAAAGATGGTCATCGTGTTCCTCCTTTGACTTAGAGAAAATCAGAATGTCGTCAATGAAGACAATGACGAACTTGTCCAGGAACTTATAGAAGATACGGTTCATCAGTTCCATGAAGACAGCTGGAGCATTGTTAAGGCCAAATGGCATGACTACGAATTCGTAGTGCCCATAACGTGTACGGAAAGCAGTCTTGGCGATGTCCTGCTCTTTATCCCGTAACTGATGATAGCCCGACATTATATCTATCTTGAAGAAATGTTTGGCCCCTTGGAGTTGGTCAAACAAGTCGTCAATGCGTGGTAATGGATACCTATTTCTGATGGTGATCTTGTTAAGCTCACGATAATCTATGTAGAGACGCATACTTCCATCCTTCTTCTTTACGAATAGAAAAGGTGCGCCCCATGGAGAAGCACTAGGTCGAATGAAACCGCGTTCTAACAGTTCCTGCAGTTGTTCCTTTAACTTCTTCATCTCTATGGGAGCCATGCGATAAGTAGCCTTGGAAATTGGCTCAGCTCCTGGGATGAGCTCTATATTAAACTCCACTTCACGAGCAGGTGGTATGCCCGAAAGTTCTTCTGGAAAAAATGTCTGGGAATTTTGACACGATCGGATGATTCTGGATAGATAGAGATTCAGCCTCTAGATCATGAACAGTAGCAAGATAGTCCTCACAACCATGTGACATTAGTGCACATGCTTGTAAGGTTGAAATTATTTGTACAGACCTTCCGTGTATGAAACCGTTGTGAATGTACTCTGGTGCATCTACATCACCGAAGATGACTCGATATGAATGGAAGTCAATGGTGGCGTGTTGTTTGGATAGCCAGTCCTTGCCCAATATCATGTCAAAATCGCACATATCCAATGGAAGTGCGTCAACAGGACGAATCTTTTCGTTAAATTCTAGGGGAATGCTCTTATACCCATAGGTTATACGTACAAAGTCTCTTAAAGTCGTTGAAATGTTTAATACGTTCTCTAAAGGCATAGGAGATATCCTAACATTCTTGGCATAAGCAGTAGAAATGAACAAATACATAGCACCCGTGTCAAATAAAACACATGCAGCTTGACCATACATATACAAGATTCGAGTGATGGTACATGTGGACTTGTTGGCCTGATCGCGAGAAGTTGTGTGCACCCGCCCACTAGTAGGAGGTGGCTTGGAGTCGGCATGTCCAGATGTGCCCTCCATTTCGCCCTTACGGTAGTCCTTCATGCGATGACCAGTAAGGCCACACTTGAAGCAAGCATCGTTGTAGCGGCGACATGGCCTTGGGTACCTACGGTTGCATGTAGTGCAGAGAGGGTGAGTATATTCTCCAACAGGTGCCTTTGTTGGTTGGGAGCCTGTTTAGAAAAGTACACATGAGATATGGTTTAAGGGTACAAAAGGACAATGCGGAAAATCATAAGACGTAATACCAGTGATAGTTGTATGGTTAGGCTGTGAACCTATGCGGTCCTGCTCCCTTCCGTTACCATGATTTCTGGTAGAAGATGCTAAAGTGTCAGAATTATGAATCATAAACATGTAACATAAGAAATGAGTAAGTTTAGGAACCTGCTGCTATTGGAGTTGCCAACGTTGTTACGGTAATTATCATTACCACCACACCTATCCGTAGCAGAGCGGTCTTGAGTCTAACCGTTACCCTTGGGCTTAGTAGGCTGCTGCTGAGTAGCCGGTTGAGACCGATCCCCAGTCTTTTGCCTGAAAAATGCAGTTTAAAGAGAAAGATAAATATTGGATAGTACTAAATGAATTTGAAATGGTCACCGCTGAGTGACGGACAAATACCTCTTCTCGGGTCTCTCTACCTCCCCGAATTCCTCTCTCTCCTGCAGCATCTCCAGCTTACGTGCTGCATCGGCTACTTGTGCCACCGTGTTGAAGGTAGCACACACCAAGTTGTTGGGGACCGATGTACGAAGAGGCCAACGAAAGTGGTATGCTTGCTCTTTGGCAGTACCTCCTGCTGCGGTAAGAAAACCAGCCAAACGAAGAAAGCGCTGCATGAACTCGTTGTTGTTCTCCCCAGCTCTCTGCCTGATCCCGTGGTACTCCCTCTTCAGCTTTTCTTGCTCATCATTGGAGAAGAACTGACCCATCACTAACTCCCTGAACTAAGCCCACGTCAAGCCAGCCACCCAATTTTCACCTCCCTCAGATTGCTTCACTTCCTTCCACCATCCCAGTACATCACCTTCGAACTTGTAACAGGTCAACCTCGACTTCAAGACGGGGTCTCATCCCATTGCATCAAATATCTTCTCGATATGAGCTAACCAACTTTCAGCCTCACTGGGGTTGTCAGTTCTCTCGAAGGATCGAGGATGTTGCTTGTTGAATCTCTCCAGCCATGTGACCAGTGTTGTTGTTGGAGGAGGAGGAGGATTAGGATGCTTGTGCTGATCGTTGGCAGCTTGCACCTCGGCCCTGATATCGTTCCTCAGCTGAGGAAGCAGAGCCTGCATCGTAGCTTGGACTGCTGCATTGAGTTGTTCCTACTCGCGTTTGAGAACCATCTAACAGTATAAAACAAAATGCATGATTAAACTGATAAAACATAACATATATACATAAAAAAATTATGCCAATAAATCATGAGAAAAATTTTATGCCTGAAACGGTGCATGAATGCATGATGCAGTTTATAAAAACTTTTATTTGCGCAAGGGTAAACGCCTATGGTCAGTTCACCCAAAACAAAAGACATAGCGAGGGGACGCCTATGGGTCGGTCCCAAAGTTAAAGGTTTCGATAAAATCACATGCGACTAAATAGGGCCAATCCTGTACCAACCATTACTTAGTCATAAACCTGCGACAATGACATACGACATAAATGCATGAAAACAATGAATGTATGAAAACCGACTGTCAGTTCTAGGAACATAGTGACTACCCACTAATCACATGTCATGTTTTGAGAGCCTACATGTCGAAGCCTTGGCTCTGATACCATTATTGTAACACCTCATTTTGGTAAATGGAATGTCACGCGTGATTATGGCGTGTCATCAAAGCATACAAGGTAAATGTATTAAAAAAATTAAATGACCATGAAAGGCAATACCAGAAACAAACGTCGGTACCCCAAGTATAAGCTCATCACACACAAACATAAGAAGTGTAAAGGAAAAGGACTAAACAAGGTCCAAGGAAATAAGTAGCAAAATGTATGATGAAATGCATAAAGTAGAGAAGGCTAGATAGCTTCCAATCCATATGCAAGTACGCTTAAAGTCTATGAGCACCCTTGAGTACCTGCCGTTTGGGAACATGAAAGGAAAACGGCTGAGCATAACGCTCAGTGCACGGATATACAAGCATAGCATGGAATAACATAAGCATAAAGACTAATAGCAGCGGAATAGTATAAGTTCTAAGCAATCGGGAATCATGTTCATAAAACTGGTTTTATAGTTTAAAAAGACTTATGTTTTTTTGTATATCTGTATTAATTAGCCAAATAGCCCATATAGGTCATGAGGTTCCACAGTGCATGAATACTTGGAGGGAAGACCTCGTCATGCAATTAGAGGGTTGCCTCTAATTAAATAGTCTGGGTAGGAGGGATGAACTCCTAGTGAAGGATGCAAGGCACACATCGCAATCACTCTGATAATACATGTAAACAGTAACTAGGATGCACCCATACGTCCCACATGGAAATATAATATAATGGCCAAAACTGAAAAGGGACGCCACGAGCAATCACTTCGCCGTGAAGAAGTCATAACACTGGTGCCTCCAGTGTTATGGTTATGGTACTTCCAAAACTAGGTGACACTGGTCATGCATGTATATGGCTTAGGCTCTTAAACTAACATAAGTAATCAAACATATAAAACAATACTTGGAAAACAGTTGGCTGCAAACCGGGAATCCTAATAAGGAAAGAATGTCCATACTAAAAGCACGAGAAATCCGTACCTTATGTCCAGTGAACGAAGAAGACGAAAGAATGAAAGTCCTACTTCGATCTCACTAATGCTACATAAAGAGGATACATGTATAAGTATTCTGTTTACTAAGTACGTAACTGATTATATCGTGTCTTCGCTTATTTTATAAGTTCTTGTCTTGTTTTACTAATTTTAAGGTTATGTTGTTTTTATCATGTATTATATGTATTCTATTAAAGTATTACTTGTATTTCTTGTATTATTATACTGGTTGTGTAATAATAAGTAACTTTCTAAAAATAGCAGGTTTCCTACAATAGAAAGTTTCCACAAATAGAAAGTTTCCAAAAATAGAAAGTTTCCAAAAATAGATTAACTTCTTAAAATAGATCAGTTTTTAAAAATAGAAAGTTTCCAAAAATAGTAAGTTTCCTAAATTACAAAGTTTCTATATTTAGAATTAAGCTGAATCAATAAGCTAATAATATGAGCGTAAGTTTACTCGTTAAATAACATAAGTCATGTGATTATTAATATAGTTCATTAATAATATCATGTTAATTAAATAAACTATAGGTTATATGATTTAATTAAATATAAGCATGATTTAATTAAATTAAGGTATATACAAATACTTAGGTTAAACATGTATTAATATTATATTAATTATAACCTAAGTCATGTTATTATTTAATTATATTCATGTCTTAAATAATTAATTAATACTATAGTCTAAATTAAATTAATAAATACTTAGGTTAAAACATGTGTTATTTATAAATAATATTAACCTAAGTCCATGATTAATTAAATTAATTATTAGTGATGTTAAATTAATTAATTCCTTGTTAAATAATATAACTTGTGAAATAAATACTTGTACAATTTTACTCATGAACCAAACCCGTGAACTTAATTTAGACATGTCGTGAACCGGACCGGAAACCCCATGAACCGGACCAAACAAACACCCCTTAACTGTGGCAAACCGGCTCGGCCGGTTGCCACTGCTCGTGGCCCTCTCGGCTAGCCGCTGACCACAGCGGAGTTCCCACCGGCTGTGTGCCGGTGGTTCCCCCTGCTTGACCCAACGCCGCCACCGGTTGTGTGCCGGTGGTGGTGGTTGCTTGCTACCGAGACACCCAAACACTACAAGGGCACCCCGACGCGAGTCAGGGTCCCTTGTTCCTGTTGCCGACAAAGACCAACCAAACCGAGACACAGGTATCGGTTGGTGGTGCGAACCAAAACACGTCGAGAACCTTGGGGCTCTCTGTTGGGTTTCGGCCGAGCAAACCAACCCGAAGACATCCCTTAATTTTACCCCCATGATGACATGGCATGTTTTTAGTTACTTGTTTATTTAATCTCAGGTTCATGTGTTCATAATTAAGTAAAAGAATTAAAAGAAATGGATAACCGATTACCGAATACGTGTAATGAATGGAGGTTAATAACACAAACACTTTACTTGTTTTTATCTTACAAAGATCAACAAACACCCCTTGTTAGTGGTGTTATAGCCGACGGCCAAAGGGAGACAAAGGGCTAGGGTTTTTAATTTTTTTGTAAAATTATGTTATGAAAAACAATGTCTTTTTAGTTTCCTTTAGTTAATCCAAAAGTGGGCTTGGGCCCTCCCTTTCCTCTTGGTGTCGGCGGCATATAGGGCCCATAAGGGAAAAACCCGAAGTTTTTCCCGTGTTATATTTTACGTGTTCGTATGTTCGTGTTTTCGTGTTATAATTGTTCGTGTTATATATATAAATACTTGTACGTAACGATATTAATCGTATATTAATTAAGTACGTAATTACGTGTTCGGGATTTTACGTTCATGATTTCATGTTCGTGTATATAATTATTATTGTTAATAATTATCGTGTACTATCACGTACTTAA
Organism: Glebionis coronaria; assembly: GCA_025667525.1. Taxonomy (NCBI): domain Eukaryota; kingdom Viridiplantae; phylum Streptophyta; class Magnoliopsida; order Asterales; family Asteraceae; genus Glebionis; species Glebionis coronaria. The sequence goes on along the minus strand of CM046876.1, from coordinate 404,867,780 downwards.
TAATTATCGTGTAATAATACGTACATAACTTCTGAAATTAATAATCGTGACACGTGTTCATGCTATAGAAGGAAAGTTTTAATATGTACGTACGTTTACTAAGTGTACTGTTTATGGTAAAAGCATGCGGGTTTTACAATCAGACAGATCAGGAAGATGATTATGATGAACATGTATGGAATCCAGAACTTGATCAGCCAGCAAATCTCACAGATTATCAGTTGGTTCGGGATAGAGAGCCAAGGACAAGAACGAAACCAGAAAGGTTTTGGGATGAGATTAATATGGTTGCTTACGCGTTTGCTGCAGCAGAGGAAGAAGATACTCATGAACCATTGACATTCCAAGAGGCAATTGCTTGCAAAGACAGTTCTAAGGGGAAAGTTGGTATGGAAGAAAAGATGAATTCTCTTAGGAAGAACAAGACTTGGGTGTTAGATCATCCAGTTTGGCAAAAGCTAGTGAGTTTCAAATGGTTGTTCAAAATAAAGGAAGGGATGGAAATTGTTCAAAAGCCTAGGTACAAGGTAAGGATGGTGGCTCGTGAATTTACACAAAGGGCATGTATTAATTACAATGATGTATTTTCGCCGGTAGTTCGACAGACATCTATTCAGGTTATACTTGCATTGACTGCATGTAAATATAATGAGCTAGAGCAGCTTGATGTTAAGACGACATTTTTACATGAAAATCCTGAAGAAGTGATCTACATGAGGAAGCCACTGGTATTTGAACAAGGTAACAAGGTATGTTTGTTAAGAAATCTCTTTATGGTTTGAAGCAGTCGCCTCGACAATGGTATAGGAGGTTCGGTGAGTATATGTTGACCAATGGGTTTAAGCGTAGCAGTTACGACAACTGCGTATATTACAAGAGTTATGTAACAGGGGAGTATATCTATTTATTTGTTATATGTAGATGATATGTTGATTGCTTGTAAAATCAAGGCTGAGATTGGGTCTACCAAGTCTTTGCTTAAAAAGGAGTTTGACATGAAGGAGCTCGGGGAAGAAAAGAAGATTCTTTGTATGGAGATCGTCAGGGATTGGAGTCGTAATACTATGAGGGTGTCATAATCCGGGTATGTTTCTAAAGTTTTAAACAAGTTTAGAATAGACAATGGGAAATCGGTTCAGATGCCATTGGGTGGGCACTTCAAGATGTCGTTGAAGGATTGTCCGATTAGGGATTGTGATTGTGAAAGGATGAGTATGATGTCGTATGCATTAAGTGTAGTTAGCAGATATTTTCTGAATCCAGGTAAACTTCATTGGGAAGCAGTGAAATGGATTATAAAATATTTACAAGGCACTGTAAACGTGGGTTTGGTGTATGGGAAAAATCGTGTCAACCATGTATCCATAGCAGGTTTTGTTGATTCAGACTATGCTATGGATCCAGATAAAGGTAGGTTTCTCACTGGGTTACGCATTTTTAGTACAAAGTCGAAGTATATAGCCCTTACGTAGATTGTGAAGGAAGCTATTTTGCTAAAGGGACTCTCGGAAGAGTTGGGTGTGAAGCTTAACATTTTTGTAGTTAATTGTGATAATCAGGGCGCGATTCACTTATCGCGGAATTATGTCTTTCATGAAATGACTAAGCACATAACGTGCGTTATCACTTTATCAGAGAAGTCTTGGAAGCAAATCCGGTTAAAGTTCTAAAGGTGGAACTAAGCACAATGTTGTGGATGCCTTGACAAAGGTGGTACCTGGACTCAAGCTACAACATTGTTTGGAGTTATTGAGTGTAGGTATAGGTTAATATCAAGCCTAAGGTGAAAATTGTTATATTTATTCTTCGTGTTAGGGTTGTAATGTTAAGCTAATAAGACAAGTAGTAGAATAAAGAGTCGGTTGGTTATGCTTGTTTCACAAGCCCAACCAGTGCTTGTATTTACTCCGTTACCTCCCCTCATCCCTATAAAAGGGGATGAGGGGGAGGGAAATAATGATGTCAGTCATTCTATACTAATTGGAGAATCGATTTGGGATATTACTTTGTGTTGTTCTTTTCTGTTGATTGCTTCTTAGATTGAATATTCCGCATCTAGTAATCAGAATTGTAAGGATCGAATCCTTACATATGTGTCATGAAATCTTCATAACTAGAATCTTCATAACTGGACATTGAACCCATTTCATATGATGGGAGTTGCCGGTATATTGGGCGCTGCATTGCTATGCTCTATAAAAGAAGACCACAATGATAGAACTTTTTTATTGTTTACAATAAGTATATATGAGTAAAATTAATGATTATGTTCTACTTATCGAAGTATATGGAAATCGGTAGACCAAAAAACATTATGTAGTTTTTTTCTTTAGTTTGTGAGATCTTATATATTTGATTCCACTCTATAATAAATGGCATATTCATGACATAAGAGTCGGCAGAAAAGATGATGAAATTGGTTGATCAAACAATCACATTGTGTGTACGTCTCTCTGTTAGAATCTTAGTCTTTTTACGTTATATGTACCATTTCTTTATCCAAATGTTAAATTGTGTATGATTATGCAAAGATGCACGAAGATAGAGTAAAGAAAAAGTTCACCATAGCTGTATTAGATTTCAAGGGTGAATTTTTATTGATTATAGCATTACACACGTTAAATAATATTATGGTACTAAAGCGATATGTTTTTCAACTGTTTCCAAATTGCTACTATATTTTATTAGTTTATATATATATTAAAGATGCTTATACATGTATAGGAGACCAATTGGATAATCTCATCAGAGTAACCTAACGAGCAAACTTCCGCCTACAAAAGAAGTTCCAAAAAAATCGAAAGCCAAAACTCTACCACAGGTGGTCGACACTGACCAGGTTTGCAAGCTCAATTGTGGTTGTTGGTAATCTATATTAAGGTGATATCTTTAGCTTTTTGTTGGTGGAAGTACTACAAGTCTTCGGCCTTTGGATTACCTAATTAAAGGTATTGAGACCCCACGATCTCTAACTGATGATGCACAAATGGTAAAGACCAATGTTACAACCCCCTCCCTTCTCCTTTCCTCCCACAAATGGATTCATAATAGCTTTCAATTGGATTAGATCAATGTTTTCATTTACTTTCTTTGCCTGATATTTTCATTTTTGTCCCTTTAGAGATTGGCTAAGCTCAATGATTTACATTTTTATATGTATTGATTTCTATTTATTTGCAATTTTTGTTATCAAATAATATGAAACTAGTACCCGAGAGTATTCAAGCATTTTGCAATGTGCATTACACTTTAGATCATTTATTTTGACAAGAATACAATAAGGTAAGATGAGAAGGTATGTTTTATTTGTACTAACAATACCCATAGGGGAAATGAAACTGATATGAACCCTGTTAGTTGTGTTGATGCATGGATATGGACATGCAAAAAGCAACCATACTAACTGGCATTTTTTGATTATACTGTTTTCTATAAGCATTTAAGTAACTTATACTGTTTAATGTAAAGCATAAATCAAAGTATAAAATACTTACAAGTTTCATTTACAATCATGTTATTTTATATTGTATTTTATATTTCGATTAGGAGTGTACTTTAGCTAGTTTTGAGACACATAATTACACTGCTTATACCTGTTTAGACTAAGGGTGTACTCAATTGGTTTTGAGACACGTAGATTGATAACTAAGATTTTCCCTGGTTAAAATTATTGTTGTTCCTGTCTAATCGAATTGATCTAGGCTCTCTATGTGACTCTATTGTTATTGGTGGAACAAAGATCTGTCGTTGTAGTGTTTAAAATAAAAGGTGCAAAACAATTAAAGTAAAGGTGCTCTTAAAGTAAATCTAAGTCTAATTAAAATAAAGGTGCAAGTATTTAAAGCAAGACTGAAATTAAAGGGCACTAAAGTAAATGACGTAAACTTAAATCTATCTAAGGTAAACTTAAAACGCGACTAAAACTAAGGCAAGTCTAAAATAAAACTAAGGCAAATAAACTTAAAGTGCAATTAAATAAAAGGCAGGAAAAATAAAGCTTGAAAATAAAAATCAAAGACAAAAACTAATAAGAACCTGAATACAGCTCATTCGGAATAATCCTTTGTTTGGAACAATCACTTGTCCGGAATGTCACCTTCGGTTGGAATGATTCTTCTTCGCTCGGAATAATACCAAAATCCTTGATCCGGAACAAATTGATCTGAATATGTCACTTATCCAAAACAATCCTTCGTTCGGAACTTTACTGATTCGGAACTTCTCAATCTAGCCTTGATTCGGAACTTTTATATTATCCCTTGATTCGGAAGATTCCGAATGAAGCCTCCTTGATTCGGAAGTTTAAAATTTCCGAATGAAAAATCACTGATCCGGAACTTGCCCCTTGATTCGGAAGTTTATTCGGAACTTTTATGTTCCGAATGAACAGCCCTTGGTTCGGAACTTGCCCCTTGATTCGGAACTTTTGAAGTTCCGAATGAACAGAGCTTGAGTCGGAAGTCTCCCTTCGTCCGGAACTTTTAAGTTCCGAATGAACAGCTTGACTCGGAAGTTTTGCTGTTCCCAAAATCTTCCGTATGAACCCTTGACTCGGAACTATGGAGTTCCGAATGAAGTCTTCCCTCCTTCTTGGTTCGGAAGTTTTCACCTGGAAAGATCAGAAACACAACAAACTTTCCCGAAGAACAAGGGAATCCCAAAAACAATAGATCTAAAGCAGATTAATCAAATTTAACACAAACGATCTAATAAAAATATCAACGCATCAACAGTAATCATAAACAAACGATTAAAATCAAGAAATTTAACAACTTTTACCACAATAATCAACAATCACTTGGATCAAAATAAAAGCATGAACATGAACATAAACATAAACACATAAATCAAAGATTAAGAAAGGTAGATAAGAGATTGACAAGATAAAGTAAAGATTGACAATAATTAAATGAAAACTTACTTGAAATTAAATGAATTAAAGGTGCAAGACAAGGTATTTAAATTTGACAAGAAATTAAATGACAAGGTATTTAAATGGTGGAAGAGCTAATTGTCACACTTAGCCAACAAAATGAAATGTTAACAATCCTAATCTATTTATAGGGGAGGATTAGGAAGCTTCCTCCCCTCTTTCCTTTTCTCTTAATTGCAAGATTAAGCCCTTAAGCATAAAGTCTTCATTAATTGCACCATTAGTCCTTTTTCCTTCTAATCTTCTTTAAACTTGGACTATAATGACTTGTGGCTTGGGATTTCTTTTGAACTCGTCTTTAAATTCTTCAATAAAATATACTTGAATTCTTCGGCTTTTGATAAACTTCCGTCTTTTGACTTTTTCTTCGATAAATCTTCAGAATTGGTCGTGGACTTCCGTTCTTTTTGCACTTTTGACTTCTTGACTTCGTCTTTCATCTTTTTCTTCAATAAAAGTCCGTAAATGCCCTTGAATTTCCGTGTTTTCTCCACTTTTCACCTTTTCGTCCTAAATCACAACAAAAACACAAACCACGCATAATTCCGACATAAAAGACATAAAATACACGTTTTGGTCCGGTTATTATTGTAATTAAGTGGTAGAAAAGATGGGTGTTTACACACCTATCAAATCCCCTACACTTGACCATTGCAATGTCCTCATGCAATGCATTAGTTACAAAGCAAGATTACACTTTTCATAATAATCAATCCACGTTGGCCTTTATTAAAGAAATAAAAACTATAAACATTCAAAGTAAAGAAATCAAAAGCATACCTTGGGTTTTGAAAATGTTATGAATAATCATCATCCTCAAGTTTTCACTTTCTCCAAACCAAGCTTAAAAACGAGATCATTGTTATTATAAGTTAGTAAACTAACACGAACTCATGTGGGCCAATTACTCACTTAGACTCCCTTATTCCTATGGGTATCTCTTATATTTTATTATTGTCTTGAATGATCACGAGGATGCATTTTTGACTTATTTAGATAGTTATTTAGTCTAAAAATAAAGTGAACGATTTAATCAATAGTTAGCTAAAGGACAAAATCTTTTAAAACTGCTTCTCGGGACCTCATAAAGTTCATATCTTGGCATAACTCGCTTCGCGATTTGAGACCTTTCTCGGACCGATATTTGGCAGCGACTTCATACTTCAAACCTTGAGAGACGTTCATGAAATTATGGTCTTCTCTTCATATAGGAATTTCTTCACTTGAAGTTTTGAGAGATTCATATTTGGACCACGACTTCTTCATTTTTCTCCAATCTTTATTTTGGACTTTGATATACAAAGATCCGCCTCCTTTTATGACTTGGATCTATTTATCCTCATACCTTGTTAGGGTCTTTTCGGATACACTTCTCCATGACTTTTGGGGAGTATTTGCTTTTCGTCGTGTGTCTCGATCCTTCATATTGATTTTTGATAAATGATTCTTCACATCTCTTTGGATCTTTAGCAACAAAATATAGCCCTCATGCCTTGTTAGGGCCTTTTTGGACTCGCCAATCTTCGCATCCCGCTTCAATAAGTTATGCCTTGGCTATGAACTCTAATCCATACCGAGAAACTTTTAAATGATCTTGGGCTAGAAGCTAAGTAACCTTTCAAATCGTACAACCTTATTTATTAGCAGATAAAGTATTAGCAAGCGATGGGAGAATAGGCTCATAATTAACTCACATAAATTCACGAAAGAATACTGAACTTATAATTGGCTCTATCATCTCTCGTTCTCCACAGTTTAAAATCTCAAGTAATGAGACTCGTGGATACTTAGCCTATTAAATCAAAGTTTTGGGTTTTCGAGTCGCCTATAGGATCTTGCAAATTCTTTGACTTTTTCAAGTTTAGAAATCGCATCTTAAAGTTCCCTTGACAAACGACTCTCTAGGATCAATTATAGGAACTTGCGAAAAGTTCTTGTTATTAACCCGTGAGAGTTAAGACTTTCGCGTTTTATAGCTCCCTATATAAAAGCCTAGCAAAACTTGACTTAAGCACGTTAAGGATACTAGCTATAGTAACTTAAGATAAGTAAACTCGGATTGAGTTAAAAGATTCACAATGTTTGAAAATTAAAACCACTTATTAAACATTTATTCTAGCAAAGAAAGAAAATAACTATACAAAGGGTAAAACTAATAGGCCAAAATAGATCAAAATTTTTGAAAAATGTCAAAAAATTGATTTTCCGGTTAAATGAGGACAAATACAAGGAAAAGACCACTTAACTTCGATAGAAGTCCCCCCTACACTTAAGATAAACATTGTCCTCAATGTTTAAGCATGTGGGAGTAAACTCCCCTACACTTAGGACATTGTGCACTTTGTTTAAATCTTGCTAAGGAAAAGACAACTAAAGAGATTCCTATTTTAATATTGAGAAAATATAAAATATTGAATCGAAAAGAGTTTAGGATAGAACCGGGAAGAAGTAGAACACAGAATCACGGGTCGTCAAGAATCATCAAGAGTGGATCATTGAAGCTCGAATCCCTGATTAAGAAGTGAGGAGAGGAAAGCAAACCAGAGGGTCCCCCCTACACTTATGATGATGAAAGATAGATGCATGGGTTGCCTCCCAAGAAGCGCTTGGTTTTTGTTAACCGAGTCGTGAGCCTGACTCGACCTTGTTCATAAACGGAAAAAGCATGCAACATATCCACCAGGATCAAAGACATAGTTTTCATCCATCAATAAGCACGAGCTTAAGGCGAACAAGGCAAGCCAAAGAAGAAGTGGCAGGGTTCCCTTAAGCAGTGATGGAGCACGGTGGAAGAAAGGGTGAAGTGCAAGCATGTCTTCAAAATGTCCAAAGATTTTTCCTTTTATTTCATCAGGTGGATACTGAGATGGCTTAAGGATTGCAATACCGGGGTCGAACACCTTTTCTTTCAGGGGAAAATAGCACTCAGGCTCAGCCGAGTGTGAAGAAGATCCGCAAAGAAGCACAACCTCGTCCTCAGAAGGGGGACAAAGAGGTGTTAAATCATATGTGCAACGGAGTTCGGTGTCGACCGGTTTCTTCTCCTTTGACAGAATGTGCTTCAAATCCAAAGTAGGATAAAGACGATAATATGCAAAGTCCAAAGGAGGAGCATCACTCTCATGAGGGAAGTATGTGTTGAGAAATTCAGAGAAATCTTCCTCAAATGAATAATCGTCCAAAGTAGGATCGAGTGATGGCGGAGGATCTTCATCATGTGAAGAATCGCTCGAGAGAGTATCAGCCTCATCGAAATCATCGAAAGTGGGCAGCTCGGGATACTCAGAAGTACAATCAAAATCATCTGAATCTGAGCTAGAATCATCATCATAAGCATCAAAGACCGGTGGAGAATCATAAATGGGAGGAGCTTCCAAAGTAGGGAGAGAATCATCCACATCATCTTGAAAAAGTGGATTATCGATGCAAGAGTCGAATAGAGGATAGTCATAGACGGTAAAGTCATCGAGCACATTTATCATATTCACTGATTCTCGGCCTCCAAAGGATTTGCCTGTAAGCTTCCCCATTTTAAAAACTTTTGAATCATCCCCGACTCGTAAGATTAACTCACCTTCGGCCACATCTACTAAAGCTCGTCCGGTTCTCAAGAATGGCCGACCAAGTACTAAAGGAATACGAGGGTCCATTTCATAATCAACTACAACAAAATCGATCGGGAAAGTAAATGTGCCAACTTTGATAAACACGTCTTCGGCTATACCAGCGGGGTAAGCGAGAGTGCGATTTGCAAGTTCAAGAGTCATCTTTTTTGGAATGAGGTCGGGCAATGATAGTGTTTTCCAAACACTCAATGGCATAAGATTAATACTAGCCCCGAGATCAGCAAGGGCAGTAAATTCTTCAGTTTTGTTGAACACACAAGGCAACACAAAACGACCGGGATCTCCAAGCTTTTCCGGTAATTCTTTAAGAATAACTGCTGAGCTGTTTTCATTTAAGCGTGTGTTGGCGAGTTCAATCAGCTTTTCCTTCTTGCGAAGCAATTCCTTGTATGCTTTGACAAATTTCGGCATGTGGCAAAGTGCTTCGACAAGGCTAATGTTGATGGTCATTTTAGATAGCATATCCACATATTTCGATACTTGACAGTCATTCTTGGTTAGGTCGTTGGTCTTGCCTATGCGAGAAGGGTATGGGATTCTAGGTTGATAGGGAGGCGGTGAAGGTTGTGATGTTGAAGGGTCCTTCCGAGATACATCGTCATTACGAGGCGGAGACGGTAATGGTGTACTAATACTAGGTGTAGGAGGAGTAGGGATACATGGTGGTGGAGGAGGTGTAGATGATGGTGGTGGGATAGGTGGATCGACAATGGTAATTCCACTACGAGTAGTAATAGCACTCACATTGGCTCGCGGATTAGTGACGGTGTTTGAAGGTAGAGAACCCGAAGAAGAAGAAGGTTGAGCTTCGGGCAAGAAACTAGCCAACAGATTCTTTAATTCAGTTGTTTGAGTGCTGAAGGAGGATTGAATATTATCACGAACCTCGGTTCTGATGTCATTTCCTTGCTTCAAGATATCTCCTTTCAAATTGATTATTTGGCTCTGTAGATTCTTGATTTGCTCACCTTGAGTTCTCATGATGGCATCAACATCGGGATTAATGGGTGGGTGTTGTTGGGTGGGTGGTTGATAAGGGTTAGAAGCTCTTGGTGGGATTTTGTTGCTTCTTTTATAGTTGTTGGCGGGGTTTTGGTTTTGAGGAGAAAAACCAGGTGAAAGGTAATTGTTGGAACGGTAGCTCAGCAGATTTCTATCCCCTTGTTGTCTAGCTTGGTAATTGTCCGGTGAATAATTACCGTAAGCTGCATACACATTTTCCGGATTTCCTTGTGTTGAAGGACAATCGGTGTATGAGTGAGGACCACCACATGTTTCACAAGGATTAGCAACCGCTTTAACTTGTTGTTGTTGTTGGTTTGAAGCGAGAAGCGTAATACTTTTGCTCATTTCGGCCATCATGCGGGTGAGTTCGGTCATCTCAGGGTTTGCTGAGGTAGAAGAAACATTGACTCTCGGGTTGTTCCTTGAAGAAGCAGAGGAATCCCAGTTTTTGTGGTGAGTAGTCATGTTCTCAATTAACTCTCTACACTCCTCGGGTCTCCTTTTCATGAATGTGCAACCGGCGACTGCATTAATCGTATCACGATCACGAAAAGTCAATCCGTTGTAGAAAGTATCAATTAGGGTCACAGGGAGCATGTTGTGGTTTGGACATCTATCGATCAAGACATTATATCTCTCCCAAGCGTCAAAAAGAGATTCATCAGGGTCTTGCATGAAGCCGCTGATCTGATTGCGAAGGCTCGTGACCATGGAAAGTAGCGCGACATAAAGCGTTGAGTCATATCATCCCAAGTGTGAATAGAATTCTTCGGGAGACGATCAAACCATTTCTCGGCATGATGCGATAAAGTATATGGGAAGAGTTTTAGGCGAAGAACATCCATTGTGGCCCCAGGCAACTTCATGCTTTGGGTGATTGTAATGAACTTGTCGAGGTGTTTGTTGGCATCATCATCAGGCAATCTACGGGATGGGTTTGTTTGTACTTGCTGAATCATGTGGTGCTTCAACGAAAACTCAGGAGCGTTGATTTGCATCGGCGCAATCGGTCCTCCTCGTCCAAACATTGTTGGTTGACAAAGTTCCTCCATGGTCCGAAGATCGGGCTGTGGAAGAGCATTGTTGTTATTATTATTATTATTGAGGTGCGGTGGAATATTGTTGTTGTTAACACCTGCCATATCTAAATCTTCTTGAGGCTCGGGCTCTTGATAATTAGAAGATCTAGTATGCATACACCTGAAAATGCAAAAGAAAACAAAACCAAACACAAAGACAATATATATACACAAGAAAGATAAAATCTTTTTGGATTTTTGAAATTTTTAATTTTTATGGTTTTTTATCAATTTTTAATTTTTTAAGATTTTTTTTTTTGAATTTTTTTTTAGGCAAGAAAAATAACGCTCACAAGTGAACGGATCCCAAAAAGCAACGTGTCTCTCACAGAAAACCGTCAATCTTAACGAAAAGAGCCGGCAGCGGCGCCACTTGGTAACTAAGATTTTCCCTGGTTAAAATTATTGTTGTTCCTGTCTAATCGAATTGATCTAGGCTCTCTATGTGACTCTATTGTTATTGGTGGAACAAAGATGTGTCGTTGTAGTGTTTAAAATAAAAGGTGCAAAACAATTAAAGTAAAGGTGCTCTTAAAGTAAATCTAAGTCTAATTAAAATAAAGGTGCAAGTATTTAAAGCAAGACTGAAATTAAAGGGCACTAAAGTAAATGACGTAAACTTAAATCTATCTAAGGTAAACTTAAAACGCGACTAAAACTAAGGCAAGTCTAAAATAAAACTAAGGCAAATAAACTTAAAGTGCAATTAAATAAAAGGCAGGAAAAATAAAGTTTGAAAATAAAAATCAAAGACAAAAACTAATAAGAACCTGAATACAGCTCATTCGGAATAATACTTTGTTTGGAACAATCAATCGTCCGGAATGTCACCTTCGGTTGGAATGATTCTTCTTCGCTGGGAATAATACCAAAATCCTTGATCCGGAACAAATTGATCTGAATATGTCACTTATCCAAAACAATCCTTCGTTCGGAACTTTACTGATTCGGAACTTCTCAATCTAGCCTTGATACGGAACTTTTAGATTATCCCTTGATTCGGAAGATTCCGAATGAAGCCTCCTTGATTCGGAAGTTTAAAACTTCCGAATGAACAATCACTGATCCGGAACTTGCCCCTTGATTCGGAAGTTTATTCGGAACTTTTATGTTCCTAATGAACAGCCCTTGGTTCGGAACTTGCCCCTTGATTCGGAACTTTTGAAGTTCCGAATTAACAGAGCTTGAGTCGGAAGTCTCCCTTCGTCCGGAACTTTTAAGTTCCGAATGAACAGCTTGACTCGGAAGTTTTGCTGTTCCCAAAATCTTCCGGATGAACCCTTGACTCGGAACTTTGGAGTTCCGAATGAAGTCTTCCCTCCTTCTTGGTTCGGAAGTTTTCACCTGGAAAGATCAGAAACACAACAAACTTTACCGAAGAACAAGGGAATCACAAAAACAATAGATCTAAAGCAGATTAATCAAATTTAACACAAACAATCTAATAAAAATATCAACGCATCAACAGTAATCATAAACAAACGATTAAAATCAAGAAATTTAACAACTTTTACCACAATAATCAACAATCACTTGGATCAAAATAAAAGCATGAACATGCACATAAACATAAACACATAAATCAAAGATTAAGAAAGGTAGATAAGAGATTGACAAGATAAAGTAAAGATTGACAATAATTAAATGAAAACTTACTTGAAATTAAATGAATTAAAGGTGCAAGACAAGGTATTTAAATTTGACAAGAAATTAAATGACAAGGTATTTAAATGGTGGAAGAGCTAATTGTCACACTTAGCCAACAAAATGAAATGTTAACAATCCTAATCTATTTATAGGGGAGGATTAGGAAGCTTCCTCCCCTCTTTCCTTTTCTCTTAATTGCAAGATTAAGCCCTTAAGCATATAGTCTTCATTAATTGCACCATTAGTCCTTTTTCCTTCTAATCTTCTTTAAACTTGGACTATAATGACTTGTGGCTTGGGATTTCTTTTGAACTCGTCTTTAAATTCTTCAATAAAATATACTTGAATTCTTCGGCTTTTGATAAACTTCCGGCTTTTGACTTTTTCTTCGATAAATCTTCAGAATTGGTCGTGGACTTCCGTTCTTTTTGCACTTTTGACTTCTTGACTTCGTCTTTCATCTTTTTCTTCAATAAAAGTCCGTAAATGCCCGTGAATTTCCGTGTTTTCTCCACTTTTCACCTTTTCGTCCTAAATCACAACAAAAACACAAACCACGCATAATTCTGACATAAAAGACATAAAATACACGTTTTGGTCCGGTTATTATTGTAATTAAGTGGTAGAAAAGATGGGTGTTTACACACCTATCATAGATGATCAGGATTATGGATGTTTGCATGTAAAAAAAGGTGTTGTTTTATGTTGGGAATTTTAATTTGAGTTGATATGGCGAAATAGATGAAGTACCTAAATGTTATGAATGTATCGGTAACCCTAGCCTCTCTAGTATATAAAGAGATGTATGGATATTGGTTTACTCACTCATTTTAGATACAATGTAAACCAAAGGTGTGTGTGTCATCTAGGCATCAAGTATTATAAGGAGCCTAGGTTAGTTATTAGTAAGCATTTTATGAATAAAAAACCATGTTCATAACTTTAGTTGTGTTCATTATCATTCTGTTGTGCATGTTACAATCATTGTTATTACATCCTAGATGAATCTAGATCCATGGACTCAATAATTGGTATCTGAGAGGGTGGCTCTTGAATGGTGATTTATCAAGGTTTTCATTTAAAGTTATTTTTCTGTGTTTTAATAAAATGGTGTGTATAGCGATTTAGGGGTTTTCCCAACAAACCCTAAATGGTTCATTGTGTTGATGTTGTTATATGTTGATGCATTTGATCCGAAAAAGAGCAGGCTCTTGTTTGATAATTCTACTAGCTTTGGTGAGTTGATCATTGATCAATGATGAACCCTAGTAGAATTACTTGCTCTCAGGAAGTGAATCTATCATGCTTATTGTTGCTGCTGTAGAAGAATTTAGATTTTGGGTTTATGTCAATGAACCCTAGGTTGATGATTGTTTCTACTAATTAATTAGCTCAAATGATCAAGAAGCAACATGTTGAATGCGTCTTCAGAAATAACAAGCAGCAACATGAAGATCCAATATAAAATCGAATTAAAACCCTAAATTCATCTTGGGATTGATCTGGTCTAAAAGTAATAATATGTATGTACTATGAATAAAAATAGTTCAAATATAACAAGGATGCCCTAAATTACTAAAGAACCATAGAAACTCTAGAAATTACTTTATAAACCAATGTTTCAAGAAATATAACTACATAATATCTATGTACAATTATCAAATACAATATCCTAGTTATAATTTATCATATAAAGGAAAGGTAATTAGTCACAAAACACTAATATTCACTAATCTCAAGCTGATTACAAGTAAATGGCTAGTAACCAATATTAGTATTTAAAATCTATGTCTAATCTTTTGCAACTAATTATAAAACTCAACTAAGTATCATAATTAGTTAATACAATTATCTCAATCCAAGTTACAAATTAATAAAGCATAAAGTACAAGTTATCAAAGCATAGGATCTTAAGCTCACTTAATTATCCCTAAGATATGATCAACCTATATAAACCCTTAAACTAAGAATGTAGAAACCCTAGAAGTCATAAACATACTATATAAGACCTAGAATAAGCTTACATTAAGATATAAACACTAATCACCCAAAATAGAAAGTCTTTAGGATTAGTAACCTAGAAACCCTTATATTAAGAAATCTACATAGAATCATTAGCCAATCTTTCACGACAAGTCTATCAACACTTATAGTATTTCATTAAGGTTATAAGGTTATGTTAAGACAATGTAAAATTATCCTTAAGCACAAGGTATAAGATTTCAATGCATGACTTGTAAATTAGGTCAAAATAAGTATTTTCACCCTTTAGACATGTTTACTTAGAATAAACTATTAAACCAAGTGTGGGCACTTATTGGACACTTAAAACACATTGTATAGGACCTAAATTGAGTTTACATCAGTATTTAAGAGGAGGATAATGAGTTTTACTAAGATTTAAACCTAGATCATTGGAAACTCTAATCTACATAAGTTTTCTTCCCAAATTCACATCAAACCTTTGTTAAACTTCAAACCAAGGACCCAAATATTCAAAATAGAATTTCTAAACCCTAATTAAGACTTAATCATTCACTAGTCACATTCCTAAGTCCCTAATCACAAAAATTACAAAGTATAAAGTTACAAGCCCTAATTTAGGACCAGATTTTAGTTTTTTCACACCAAAACCTAATTTAAACTTCTTCCCTCCCAAATTCAAACCTTAAATCAGATATTGAGGATGTCCCTATATATTTAGGATGTCCTTACACATCACCATTGTCATCCATATGTTGTCGTGACTTATTTTAGACCACAACCTTAGATAGTTTTCATACTAGATTCTATAAAATTCTGTAGAGCTTCAATATCATCCTTTAGTCAATCTATCCTTGTTACACGTTTGAGGATAGAAACTTGGAGCTTAAGGGTTGAAATGTGTATAAATAGTGTAACACTCTCAAATTTCGTATCGGGTCAGCGGAAGGGTCAGTAGAGTGTTACGGGATAGCACAATAACTCCAATCATAGACAACGCATGAAAATGGTTGTACAAGGTTTAACATACGTTCATTCGAATAAAAGTTTTAAGTTTACAGCAGGTCCCTAAATTACACAGTCATAAAGTTTACAAAACATAGATCGAATGAATAATTTTTTTATTATGTGGGCCATCAGAGTCGATCTCCATCCAAGTTACCTTCAAGCACATGAGATAAAACATGCAAAAACATTATCAGCGAATGCCGAGTGAATTTATAGAGTTTAATAAAACCGTTACATAAAACAGTCATAGAAATCAGAACACAAGTATAATATCAGAAGTAAGTCCTCGTATTGCTAGTCAGGCAATATATAAATCAAATCATACATCTCAAACCGTCCATGAAACCGTAGTTTCAATATTATCTTTATTTACATCGCATTATTTGGATTACATTAGTTTATACTGTTGGATTATTACTAGCCGATTGACATTGTTACCTTACTATAACAAACAACGGGCCGCGAACCCGACAAACAATTTGCCCATCTAAGTTAGTGTGTCTTCACAAAAATAACGCTATGTAAATCTTCTCATACATAAATTAGCTTACCAATCAATGTGGTACGACGGGGATCAACCGTCAAGGCGCGAACTGGGGTGATCTTACCCAAATAGTACTATCATATGCATAAGCGTCTACCAAATCCCGGTAGTTCACAATTCATGCTAATGGGACTTTAAGTGACATAACCTAACTATAATAATCCTTTACATCTCATTCATTGGGTCATAGCATCATTCGGGTCAATATCAATAAGCATACCATTGGGACTACTTGTATTCTATTTTTATCAAAAACTAGCATGTTATCTCCCTCGCGGGTTTACAAAGCATTTAAAAGAGTGTGAGGCTATAAACTCGCGTTTATAAAGAAAGGCGGGTTATCGGCAACGGGCGTGCTTCAATCACAGAAACCTATATAAATAATACTCGGTCTTATACTTTTGTCCAATGACTTTATAAAAACAATGGCTATGTATATATATATGATGATTTTATAAGTATGATTATGATCAACTAGGATTTTATATCTTTATTCCCTTATTATAGTGTTATGTGTTATTAAATTTTTAGACTAGTTATTCTAGTTTTACTTGTTTACACATTGAGGCCCAATAAGGCCATTATAAGCCCAATCCATTTTTATTAGTCCAATTACACTTTTAATATCAGGCCTATACTCACATGTTGGGCCCAAGTGGGTTAAGCCCAATGAGTAAGTCCATTAGTGTTTAGCCAAACTAGTTGGGTTAATAGTCCATTAAGGCTACTTTGGCCCGTAAAGGTCCATAAGTTATAAAGTTCGGGTTTTATCTGTTTTTACTTGTAAAATGTACTTATAAATCATTATATAAGTTATAAAAAGTTTACATTAGACGGGTCCGACCGTCTAAGTTTTAATTGACGAAAACGTTAATCTTTCAGTTTTAGCCGAAAAGACGTAAAACTTATGTATATAGTTTTATAACTTATAAAACATATCAATTTGCAATTTTTATAAAATGTCACATTTATTTATTAAAGTATATAACTTATTTATAAGTTTTATATAAGTTAGTGGGTTTTAGGTATGTATTTTATATTAGTTTTACTTGAGTGCTAATTTTATAATATATACTTTTATTTTCGAAATCTGATTATGAAACTCACTTTTACCATTTTTACCATATCTTGAGTTCTACAAGGAGATAGAAGCTCATTTTTGGGCAGCACAAACTAAATAATATGTGCTACATTTAACTCCATTTTAGCTACTGCTCATTCATCCGCTAAATGTCTCTAATAATTCGTCCAAAACAGACTATACAGATTCGAACCTTAATAATGTTTTGATCATATCTCACTCATTTTATGGATTCCATTGAGTGGCAACTCTCACATAAGTAAAGGTCATATACCTTATTGTTTATTAAATTATCCAAGTCATTTTAACAAGTTATCATATGCTTCTTTACTGTTTTATACAGCCTACTATTTTAGTCATGATTTCAACATCTTTTCATGTAGCTTTTAATCTTTTTAACCTAATTTATCAACACAAGATCCCCACATAATACTTTGATCATCATATATCATCATATACATATATATATAGAAAGTAAATACAAAATTACATTTACAAAATAACAAGAAAATGGAAGGAATGATCTTGTTACCAACCAAGATAGTGAAAGTTATGATCAAGGCTTGGCTTTTGATGACAAATCTTGTGGTAAGCCAAAATCAACTTCAAGATCACCCAACTTTATGAACACCTTGTGGAAAATCAGCCCCTAGACAACAAGGAAACTCCATTGTAGATGTTATGATTACCTTCAATCAACAAGACTTCAAGACGACATCATCTTATGCAATAATAATGTAATAACCCGAAATTTAAAATCAACATTTAGACTGAGATCTAATATTATTCCTAGTAGTCAGATCAATATTTATTAATCGACTTTCGTTTGTCATCTTCATTCTATGAAATATTGATTAATCGGCTAACCGACAAGGTTAAGGCTTTAACATATCGAATATGTGTCATTTATTATTTATTGACATTTTTAATTTCTCATTTCATGAGCATTCTTTGTAATTTAAGTTAAGCTTTTAGGCGTCATTTGTATATACGACGTGTTAACGTTTATTAAAATATAAGCCCTTGTTTATTTATAAAAATATCAACTTTCTCCGAGTCTAAATGTTTTCATTTTATATTGAGCGTTTATTTTTCATGTTTTATGTGTATCATTCAAATCGCGTAACTTTTAAAATATCGGGTTTCGATAGTACCCGCTTATATCCAAATAAAACTATTTACTTTATTTAGCACCATACCACTTGCTAATATAACATTCAGAAAATATGTATTCCTTATCTAATACCATTCTTTGTATATGGCTTACACGTCAACTGCAATGCACATGTCGATAACATCTGTTTCATCTCATCCAAAACACTTTGTCATCAACTTAGCCTCCAAGGCTTATATGCCACGTCATTTTTCTTAACATGGTCACTTAATGAAAATACGCCACTTCTCTTTACGATACATGAACCCAAGTTGTGATATCCTATAAATTACTAAGACACGCGAGTTAGACACCCTTCATTTGTAGAACAAACTAATTCAAAACACCAACACATACCCAAATATCTTTCAAACGAACACATAGGATCAGCAAGGGAAGGCATTCAGGACCGATTCTAAGCAAAGAAGGAGAAGAGATGAATCCTTGATCAAGTTCTAGTTCCAAGCTATCGTGTTTTAATTCACATTATCTTGATCCGTCTTGACTCGAATTTCCGTAAGCATCATCATTTACCATTCTACTGTTTCTTATAACCTTATTTATGTTGTCATAATCATTCAAATACCTCAAAACCATATCGAGTTTGTTTTAAACAAACCAAAACCGAAACAGTGGCCTAAAAAGCCTATTTAAAGCATCGTTATCTTTTTATTCTTATTAACAAACTAATATGATTTTCTAGTATGTTAAACACCACCTAGGAGTCACTCTAATCCTAAAGTTTCAACCGTTAGTTTGAATGATATCTTACCTAAATCACGACCCAAATTCTGCCCCTAAAGCTAAACTAAAAACCGGTGCTTGAATGGCCATCTTTGAAGCCAAAAATCTTTAGACATATATTAACAACATGGTCTGATCTATATAGCATTAGAATCACCACTAAAGAGACTCTAATATAATATAATATCAGACCTTAAACCTGAGTAAAGCCTATTTAATAGTCATGTCCAAAATTGTCCCAAAAATGACTACACATGTCCGTTCGCGTCTATGGTCGTGGACACCCTTTCACGCCATCACAATTTGATATTTTTAAACATGATCACCATGTTTCTTTGGATCTCCTATATCACCATATAGGAAACTACACACACCCCAAATTTTAGGTCCTAACTCGATTCCTAGTTCTAGATATACTTGTGTAAAGTCTTGTCCTTAAAGTCTTGTCTTGAAAAATATTTCTAAGTCTTTGTCATAAAACGATAGGGGCTGTTTTTGCCTATTATCAAACTTGTAAAACTGATATTAGAATTTTATAATACTAAGAAATATGCTTAGGGACTAAACTTGACAATTTTGAAACTAGAGGGACTAATTTCACCAATTTAGAAAACTAAAAGGACTAAAGTGTAGATATTGTCAAATATAAAAATATAAATTGTAAAAGTATAATTTAAATCGTAATAACTAGTTTTGCTAAATATTCAAACCGACTCAATTATCGTTCATTATCGATGAAAACCTTATAAAACTTATTTTGATTTTGTACGTTCTCGTGTATAATTCTAAGACGCGTCTCATCATATTAGGTCTCGTTCGGTTATATGTGAACCGTTGGGCATCTCGTTCTAGATCAATGAGCGACTGATATCTCATGAAGTCTTGTATCGACTATTGGATGTTTGTTCCTCGATAAATGTGTGATAGCTATATATTAGGTGAGTCTATAGCCTTGCTCTTATATTATCTTGTAAAGATTTTTTAACCCGCGAGGGGGAATACATGTTGTTTTATAAAATGAACACAAGTTGTTTTTGGTATGCTGGACCCGAATATGATGATAAATGCCTAAGTACCATTGTCTTATGAAGTCCCTGAATTTCATGAACTGTTTATTACCTTGCGAGGTAAACGCTAATACATATGATAGATCTATTTGGTTTGACAGCCTTATCCTAGGGTATGTATCCTTGTGATCACCTGAGAGGGATATTATGTATAAGATGTCGTTGGTATATGACAATATTACCTTTCAGTAGGGGCGCCGTAAGTGACTCAGTTTGACGTGTTGGTTAACGTTCAGTTGCATGAGCTTAAGGCATTTATCGGTATATGACTTGTCTGTGTGACAAGCTTGAGATGATTAAAATTCTTGTGTTCAAATGATGATTTGCAAAACCTATGGACTTGGTCAACCATTGTGTTGATAATTTTAAGCATGTATTTCAGGTAATCAAGATGGATAGCAGCGGAGCATGCGAGGAGGGAGTTGGTGCTTACTTGTCTAAAACTTCGTTTACTTTTCCATCCTTTGAAATGAATAAAATGCTGTTAAGCTTTTGTTGAATGTATTGTGATTGGTAACGGTTTTTGGGACTAAACGCTACTCTGATTTTATATATTGGGATGAGAAACTTTTTAGACAAGATTGAATATTATTTTAACGTCTCTTTTGAGGTCGTTGTCTATGATTGTGTGCAATGTGATATGAGTAGTTCCCCAAAGTGGTATTCCGCTGCGTGGTAATTTGGGGGTGTTACAAAAATGGTATTAGAGCCACAAGTTATAGAGAACTAGGTCGATTTTGAAAAACCTAAACTATAACTTTGGTGTGTTCTAAATTTTTTTAAGCACGCAACTACTCCGCATGGCTCCGGTAAGGCTATTCTTGCATTACTTTATCATTAATTGTAATTATGTGATCCTATTTGTATGTAGGAATGGTAGTATGTATATGTATGATCATACTATGGTATTTAAATGGATTGTGCATGAAGCAATGGTCCTTGGATGATTGTCGAACATTTTATAATACGTTTTTGTATAGGATTCAGCCTCACCACCAATCACCGATCTTGATAAGTATGTATTATCTGAATACGAGTATGAAACTGGTTTGATACTTTGAGTATGTATATATTGCTTCGTAAACTATCGCATACCGACTTGTCGATTGTTATCATCGTATCGTGTTGTGCCATTTTAGGACATCTCCTTTCGAAACGCGTTGCGAATACTTGTTATGATTTTGAAGAATCATTTATCCAAGGCGACATCTTCTATGTAATGCGACGTGTGATTTGATTGTATATGATTACGTTTTATTTGGCGAAAAGGAGGATGCCAATGTTGTACTTAAGATATATATATATATCCTAATCAAATATATATAGTTTGGGTACGACAAAGATATGCTCGTAGTAGTCATTCGGTTGAGTGACTTAATGCCTTGTATCTAAATGGAATGGGACATTTAGATATAGAGATTTTAACTCGCCCAACTATGAGTCGTTTAAGATTGTCTTATTGAAATGGGTTGGGACATTTGAATAAGAAAATTTAAACCAGTAGACCTTAGATTGTTGTGTTTTCCTTATTCAAATCCAATGGGACGTTTGAATACGGAAATCATGATATAAGTTTATTGACACCTTGTATTTACTATGATATTTGGATATGATATCGTGTTAAGAGGTAGTAATACTTGAGTATGATGACTTATAATCGTCTTTTTGCAATGAATTAGGACGCCTTTTTATTTAAAAAGAAAGTTATAAGTTACTGAACCGTAAATTCATAAACTCTTGTATACATGGAGGGGGACGCCTTTTGATGTAGACAAGGAGTTATAAATGAGTGGACCCAAGTATGTCTGACTCGATTTGTGGATGTTTGGTGTGCGTACGTCTTCCTTCGAATCGTGTTTCGTTGGTGTGAATCGTTCAGTGCCGTCGTCATTATGATGATCGTCGATTATCATCTATGTATGAGTAACCCATTGGACTTCTCTCGAGTTGCGATTTATTTCGATGAACCATTTCTAATGTGTCTCGATGATGTGAAGATTTTGTAATTTTACTTGCTATTATCGAAGGGTTCATTCAAGGTTTTCTCGATGATCAACAGTGGAGATTTATATTGGATGTATATGTTCTACCTTTTCTTTTTAGGTACTTATATGGTATGTGATCCAGTCGAATGATCGTAAGTTGTGCGAACTTGAGACGGCATTGTCCAATGACGTCCGATGATGGAGAACATGTATCATATAAAATCTTTTGACCTTCCTTGGAAACCTAGACGATGACTTGCTTGTTTTTCACTCTTCACTGTTAGACTGAAGACTATTGAGACGAATTAAGCGTTGGGACGTCGCTTCCTAAAGGGTTAGATGATGTAATAACCCGAAATTTAAAATCAACATTTAGACTGAGATCTAATATTATTCCTAGTAGTCAGATCAATATTTATTAATCGACTTTCGTTTTTCATGTTCGTTCTACGAAATATTGATTAATCGGCTAACCGACAAGGTTAAGGCTTTAACATATCGAATATGTGTCATTTATTATTTATCGACATTTTAATTTCTCATTTCATGAGCATTCTTCGTAATTTAAGTTAAGCTTTTAGACGTCATTTGTATATACGACGTGTTAACGTTTATTAAAATATAAGCCGTTGTTTATTTATAAAAATATCAACTTTCTCCGAGTCTAAATGTTTTTATTTTATATGGAGCGTTTATTTTACATGTTTTATGTGTATCATTCAAATCGCGTATCTTTTAAAATATCGGGTTTCGATAATACCCGCTTATATCCAAATAAAACTATTTACTTTATTTAGCACCATACCACTTGCTAATATAACATTCAGAAACTATGTATTCCTTATCTAATACCATTCTTTGTATATGGCTTACACGTCAATTGCAATGCACATGTCGATAACATCTGTTTCATCTCATCCAAAACACTTTGTCATCAACTTAGCCTCCAAGGCTTATATGCCACTTCATTTTTCTTAACATGGTCACTTAATGAAAATACGCCACTTCTCTTTACGATACATGAACCCAAGTTGTGATATCCTATAAATTACTAAGACACGCGAGTTAGACACCCTTCATTTGTAGAACAAACTAATTCAAAACACCAACACATACCCAAATATCTTTCAAAAGAACACATAGGATCAGCAAGGGAAGACATTCAGGACCAATTCTAAGCAAAGAAGGAGAAGAGATGAATCCTTGATCAAGTTCTAGTTCCAAGCTATCGTGTTTTAATTCACATTATCTTGATCCGCCTTGGCTCGAATTTCCGTAAGCATCATCCTTTTCCATTCTACTGTTTCTTATAACCTTACTTATGTTGTCATAATCATTCATATACCTCAAAACCATATCGATTTTGTTTTAAACAAACCAAAACCGAAACAGTGGCCTAACAAGCCTATTTAAAGCATCGTTATCTTTTTATTCTTCTTAACAAACTAATATGATTTTCTAGTATGTTAAACACCACCTAGGAGTCACTCTAATCCTAAAGTTTCAGCCGTTAGTTTGAATGATATCTTACCTAAATCGCGACCCAAATTCTGTCCCTAAAGCTAAACTAAAAACCGGTTCTTGAATGGCCATCTTTGAAGCCAAAAATCTTTAGACATATATTAACAACATGGTCTGATCTATATAGCATTATAATCACCACTAAAGAGACTCTAATATAATATAATATCAGACCTTAAACCTTAGTAAAGCCTATCTAATAGTCATGTCCAAAATTGTCCCAAAAATGACTACACATGTCCGTTCGCGTCTATGGTCATGGACACCCTTTCACGCCATCACAATTTGATATTTTTAAACATGATCACCATGTTTCTTTAGATCCCCTATATCACCATATAGGAAACTACACTCCCTAAATTTTAGGTCCTAACTCGATTCCTAGTTCTAGATATACTTGTGTAAAGTCTTGTCCTCAAAACACATGAAATCTTGAAAAATATTTCTAAGTCTTTGTCATAAAACGATAGGGGCTGTTTTTGCCTATTATCAAACTTGTAAAACTGATATAAGAATTGTATAATACTAATAAATATGCTTAGGGACTAAACTTGACAATTTTGAAACTAGAGGGACTAATTTCGCCAATTTAGAAAACTAAAAGGACTAAAGTGTAGATATTGTCAAATATAAAAATATAAATTGAAAAAGTATAATTTAAATCGTAATAACTAGTTTTGCTAAATATTCAAACCGACTCAATTATCTTTCATTATCGATGAAAACCTTATAAAACTTATTTTAATTTTGTACGTTGTCGTGTATAATTCTAAGACGCGTCTCATCATATTAGGTCTCGTTCGGTTATATGTGGACCGTTGGGCATCTCGTTCTTATTCAATGAGCGACTGATATCTCATGAAGTCTTGTATCGACTATTGGATGTTTGTTCCTCGATAAATGTGTGATAGCTATATATCAGGTGAGTCTATAGCCTCGCTCTTATATTATCTTGTAAATAGTTTTTAACCCGCGAGGGGGAATACATACTGTTTTATAAAATGAACACAAGTTGTTTTTGGTATGCTGGACCCGAATAAGATGATAAATGCCTAAGTACCATTGTCTTATGAAGTCCCTAAATTTCATGAACTGTTTATTACCTTGCGAGGCAAACGCTAATACATATGATAGATCTATTTGGTTTGACAGCCTTATCCTAGGGTATGTAACCTTGTGATCACCTGAGAGGGATATTTTTTCTAAGAGGTCGTTGGTATATGACAATATTACCTTTCAGTAGGGGCGCCGTAAGTGACTCGGTTTGACGTGTTGGTTAACGTTCAGTTGCATGAGCTTGAGGCATTTATCGATATATGACTTGTCTGTGTGGCAAGCTTGAGATGATTAAAATTCTTGTGTTCAAATGATGATTTGCAAAACCTATAGACTTGCTCAACCATTGTGTTGATGATTTTAAGCATGTATTTCAGGTAATCAAGATGGATAGCAGCGGAGCATGCGAGGAGGGAGTTGGTGCTTACTTGTCTAAAACTTTGTTTACTTTTACATCCTTTGAAATGAATAAAATGCTGTTAAGCTTTTGTTGAATGTATTGTGATTGGTAACGGTTTTTGGGACTAAACGCTACTCTGATTTTATATATTAGGATGAGAAACTTTTTAGACAAGATTGAATATTATTTTAACGTCTCTTTTGAGGTCGTTGTCTATGATTGTGTGCAATGTGCTATGAGTAGTGCCCCAAAGTGGTATTCCGTTGCGTGGTAATTTGGGGGTGTTACAAATAACATTAGATTTATGGTTGAATTTAGATCAAATGGGGGTGTTTATGGTGTATAGTGGACGGCAGGAGGGAGAGAGTGAGAGAGTTATGTGTGTTTTTGCATGTAAGAATAATGAGTTGTTTGTTTAGTTTTGGTGGTTTTGTTGTAAAATGGTTTGATGGCAAAACTAAGACACTTGTCTTAGTTTTGTATGTAAAGTTGACACCTCAAAGGGGTGTTAGCTAAGCTTTGCCGTCCCATTGTGGGGGTGGGGCAAAAGTTATTTTGTCTCATCCCCATTTATTTACGGGTACTCCTCGATTCTAGTTTCCTTGATTTGCGTGCCCTCGGGTCGTTTTACGAAAAACGTTTTTATAAATTATGAATCAACGGCACAAAACGAATCTAATAAAAATTGTCTCATAAAAAACGGAGTTCAAAAACGTAAATACGTAATCCTAGGGTTTCCGGTTTAGTCGTAAAGGACGTTAAATTATGCACGTAAGCCCAAATCTCAACCCGTAAATTGTGAGTTCATCAACCAACGCAAAAATAAGTTTCAAAATAATATACGAGAAAATAATTTACTACCTGAAAATGTTAGATTGTCACAGCATTTTCTCCTAAAAGGGATCAACGTCCTCGTGATCCATTTCATTTTGATGTCCGTTTCTTATTGAAATCAAAGAGGTGTGGGTATTTCTTCCACATTTCATCCTCTCGTTCCCAAGTAAGTTCTGGTCCATGCTTTGAATTCCATCGCATCTTAACGATAGGTATCCGACTTTGTTTAAGTTGCTTTACCTCACGATCCATAACCTATACGGGTTCTTCGATTAAATGCAACTTCTCATCAATTCGGACCTTATCCAACGAGATTTTCTCATCACACACTACTAAACATTTCTTCAGATTAGATACATAGAATGTGTTGTGAAGACCATGAAGTTCTTGGGGTAACTCTAATTTGTAAGACACCGGACCTACTCTAGATAAAATATATAGGGTCCAATATAGCGAGGATTAAATTTCCCTCGCTTTCCAAATCTTATGACGCCTTTCCATGGCGATAATTTCAACATTACACGGTCACCCACTTCAAACTCCATCGGTTTCCGCCGCACATCCGCGTAACTTTTCTGTCTACTTAGGGCAGTCAACAGCCGATTCTTAATCTGAACTATCATCTCCGTAGTCTCCTGGATCTATTCTGGTCCTGTGAGTTGGGTATTAATGTTAGATTTTGCTAGGTTCAATTGTTGTTCTCGGTATCTTAACGAATTGATTTCCGGTTCAAAGTACGACTCAGTTGATTTTGGTGAGACAAATATTTTTGATTGTTTTTAAAATAAAAGTGCAAAACTTAAAAGTAAATGGGCACTAAAATAAAATCTAAGTCTAATTAAAGGTAAAGTGCGAGTATTTAAAAGTGTGACTAGAATTGAAAGGCACTTAAAATAAATAACGCAAACTTAAAACTATCTAAGGAAAACTTAAAACGCAACTAAAACTAAAACTTAAACTGAAGCAAGGCTAAAATAAATCTAAGGCAAATAAACTTAAAGTGCGTCTAAGGAAAAAGGCGGGAAAAATAAAGCTTGAAATAAAAAAGCAGAAACTTAAAAACTGAAATTAAAGAAACCTGAAAATTAGCTCATCCGGAATAATACCTTCATGCGGAATAAACACTCATCCGGAATGTTGCCCTTGATCCGGAATAATTCTTGATCCGGAATAATAAATATTCCGAATGAACCTCCTTGATCCGGAATGTTCAATATTCCGGATGAACGACTTTGGTTCGGAATAATTGATATTTCGAATGAACAACTTTTTCCACTCGTCCTTGATCCGGAATGCACTGTTGATTCGGAATGTTCCTGGACTACAGTAACAGACAAGGCCGAAGAACAAGGAAGAACAAGATAGCACGAATCTAACCAAAACTAAATCAAATCAACCACAAGATTAAACCAAACTAATAACAAAACATCAAATAATCATAAACAAACAATCCAAATCAATAAAACTAACAATAATGATCAAGATAATCAAAACCCACTTAAATAAATCAACAAAAATCAAGAACATGAACATGAACAAATCAACATAAATATTAAAGAAAGGAAGAAGGAGATCAAACAATGAAGATAAGGATTAACAAGAATTAAAAGAACACTTACTTAAAATTAAATGGTAATTAAGGTGCAAGAGAATTAATGTAAATGGACATGAAATTAAATGTGCATAAATTTAAAATGGAAGAAATGGTTTGTCAATCCACCCAACAAAAACTAACTAATGAAATCCTAATCTATATATAGGGGAGGTTAAGGAATGCTTAGGAAGCTTCCTCCCTCTTTCATTTCTTCTTAATTGCAAGCTTAGGTCCTTCTCTCCTTAATCTTTTGTTAATTGCACCATTAGTCCTTAAGCCTTTTAATCTTCTTAAATCTTGGACTTTAATGACTTTTGGCTCGGGATTTCTTTGTACTCGTCTTTTAATTCTTCAATAAATAAGACTTGAGTTCTTCGGCTTTTTGTAAACTTCCGTCTTTTGACTTTTTTTCGATAAATCTTCAGAATTGGTCTTGGACTTCCGTTCTTTTTGCACTCTTGACTTCTTGACTTCGTTTTTCATCTTTTTCTTCAATAAAAGCCCGTGAATGCCCGTGTTTTCTCCACTTTTCACCTTTTCGTCCTAAATCATAACAAAAACACAAACCACGCATAATTCCGACATAAAAGACTTAAAATACACGTTTTGGCTCGGTAATTATTGTAATTAAGTGGTAAAAAGGATGGGTGTTTACACACCTATCAAATCCCCTACACTTGACCATTGCAATGTCCTCATGCAATGCATTAGTTACAAAGCACGTTTACATTTTTCATCATAATCAATCCACGTTGGCCTTTATTAAAGAAACAGAAAATTATAAACATTCAAAGTAAAGAAATCAAAAACTTACCTTGGTTTTGGAAATGTCATGAATAATCATCATCCTCAAGTTTTCACTTTCTCCAAACCAAGCTTAAAAACGAGATCATTGTTATTATAAGTTAGCAAACTATCACGAACTCATGTGGGCCAATTATTCACTTAGACTCCCTTATTCCTAGGGGTATCTCTTATATTTTATTATTGTCTTGAATGATCACGATGATGCATTTTTGACTTATTTCGATAGTTATTTAGGCCGAAAATAAAGTGAACGATTTAATCAATATTTAGCTAAAGGACAAAATCTTTTAAAACTGCTTCTCGGGACTTCATAAAGTTCATATCTTGGCATAACTCGCTTCGCGATTTGAGACCTTTCTCGAACCGATATTTGGTAGCGACTTCATACTTCAAACCTTGACAGACGTTCATGAAATAATGGTCTTCTCTTCATATAGGAATTTCTTCACTTGAAGTTTTGAGAGATTCGTACTTGGACCACGACTTCTTCATTTTTCTCCAATCATTATTTTGGACTTTGATATACAACGATCCGCCTCCTTTTATGACTTGGATCTATTTATCCTCATACCTTGCTAGGGTCTTTTCGGATACACTTCTCCATGACTTTTGGGGAGTTTTTGCTTTTCGTCGTGTGTCTCGATCCTTCATATTGATTTTCGATAAATGATTCTTCACATCACATGGATCTTTAGCAACAAAATATAGCCCTCATGCCTTGTTAGGACCTTTTTGGACTCGCCAATCTTCGCTCCCGCTTCAATAAGTTATGCCTTGGCTATGAACTCTAATCCATACCGAGAAACTTTTAAACGATCTTGGGCTAGAAGCTAAGTAACTTTTCAAATCGTACAACCTTATTTATTGCAGATAAATTTATTAGCAAGCGATGGGAGAATAGGCTCATAATTAACTCACATAAATTCACGAAAGAATACCGAACTTATAATTGGCTCTATCATCTCTCGTTCTCCACAGTTTAAAATCTCAAGGAATGAGACTCGTGGATGCTTAGCCTATTAAATCAAAGTTTTGGGTTTTCGAGTCGCCTATAGGATCTTTCAAATTCTTAGACTCTTTCAAGTTTAGAAATTGCATTTTAAAGTTCCCTTGATAAACGACTCTCTAGGATCAATTATAGGAACTTGTGAAAAGTTCTTGTTCTTAACCCGTGAGAGTTAAGACTTTCACGTTTTATAGCTCCCTATATAAAAGCCTAGCAAAACTTGACTTATATACGTTAAGGATACTAGCTAGATTAAACTTAAATAAGTAAACTCGGGTTGAGTCAAAAGATTCACAACGTTTGAAAATTAAAACCACTTTATTAAAAATTATTCTAACAAAGAAAGAAAATAACTATACAAAGGGAAAAACTAATAGGCCAAATAGATCAAAAATTTTGAAAAATGTTGAAAAATTGATTTTCCGGTTAAAATGAGGAAAAATACAAGGAAAAGAGCCACTTAACATCGATAGAAGTCCCCCCTACACTTAATATAAACATTGTCCTCAATGTTTAAGCATGTGGGAGTAAACTCCCCTACACTTAGGATATTGTGCACTTTGTTTAAATCTCGCTAAGGAAAAAACAACTAACAAGATTCCTATTTTAATATTGAGAAAATATAAAATAGTGAATCGAAAAGATTTTAGGATAGAACCGGGAAGAATGGGAACACGGAGTCACGGGTCGTCAAAAATCATCAAGAGTGGATCATTGAGCGCTCGAATTCCTGATTATAAGAAGAGAGGAAATAGCAAACACCAACGGGTCTCCCCTACACTTAGGATAAAGAAAGCTAAAAGATAGATGCATGGGTTGCCTCCCAAGAAGCGCTTGATTTTTGTTAACCGAGTCGTGAGCCTGACTCGACCTTGATCATTATAGGAAGAAGCATGAAACATATCCACCGGGATCAAAGACATAGTTTTCGTCCATCAAATAGCACAAGCTTAAGGCGAACAAGGCAAGCCAAAGAAGAATAGGCAAGGTTCCCTTAAGCAGCGATGGAGCACGGTGGGAGCAAGTATGGTGAGGTGCAAGCATGTCTTCAATAGTTCCAAAGATTTTTCCTTTTATTTCATCAGGTGGATACTGAGATGGCAGAAGAATATCGATACCGGGGTCGAACACCTTTTCCTTTAAGGGAAAATAGCACTCAGGCTCAGCAGAATGTGAAGATGATCCGCGAAGAAAATGCACAACATCGTCCTCAGAAGGTGGACAAAGAGGTGTTAACTCATACGTGCTGCGGATGTCGGTGACGACCGGTGTCTTCTCCTTTGAAAGTATTTTCTTCAAATCCAAAGTAGGATCAAGACGATAATCTTCAAAGTCCAAAGAAGGTACATCACTCTCATGAGGGAAGTAGGTATTTAGAAAAGTTGAAAAGTATTCCTCAAATGAGTAATCGTCCAAAGTAGGATCGAGTGATGGCGGAGGATCTTCATCATGTGAAGAATCACTCGAAAGAGTATCGGCCTCATCAAAATCATCGTATGTGGGCAGGTCGGGATACTCGGAAGTACAATCATCAAAATCATCTGAATCTGAGCTAGAATCATCATCATCATAAGCATCAAAGATCGGTGTAGAATCATAAATGGGAGAAGCGTCCAAATTGGATAGAGAATCATCCACATCGTCATGAAAAAGTGGATTATCAATGCAAGAGTCGAATAGAGGATTGTTGTAGATGACAAAATCATCGAGCACATTAATCATATTCGCATATTCTCGTCCATAGGATTTCCTTGTAAGCTTCCCCATTTTGAAAACTTGTGCATCATTCCCGACTCTTAAGATTAACTCACCTTCGGCAACATCAACGAGAGCTAGTCCGGTTCTCAAGAATGGCCGACCAAGTATTAAAGGAATACGAGGGTCCATTTCATAATCAACAACGACAAATTCGACCGGGAAAGTAAATGTGCCAACTTTAATGAACACATCTTCGGCAATACCAACGGGGTAAGCGAGAATGCGATTTGCAAGTTCAAGAGTCATCTTTGTTGGAGTAAGGTCGGGTAATGATAGTGTTTTCCAAACACTCGAAGGCATAAGATTAATATTGGCCCTGAGATCAGCAAGGGCAGTAAATTCTTTAGTTTTGTTAAAAAATGCACGGCAACACAAAACGACCGAAATCTCCAAGCTTTTCTGGAAGTTCTTTAAGAATAACTGCAGAGCAGTTTTCAGTTAAGCGTGTGTTGGCGAGCTCAATCAACTTCTCCTTCTTGTTAAGCAATTCCTTGAATGCTTTCACAAATTTCGGCATGTGGACAAGTGCTTCAACAAGGCTAATGTTGATGTTCATTTGAGAGAGCATCTTCACATAGCTCGACACTTGAGAGTCATCCTTGTTTAGCATTATGGTCTTGCCTAGCCGTGAAGGATAAGGGATATTGGGTTTGGGTGGTGAAGGTGAAGGCGTAGCTGGTAAAGGTTGAGATGTTGAAGGGCCCTTCCTAGATACATCGTCATGACGAGGCGGAGACGGTAATGGTGTATTAATACTAGGTGTAGGAGGAGTAGGGATAAATGGTAGTGGAGGAGGTGTAGATGATGGGGAAGGGATAGGTGGTCCTACTATGGTAACTCCACTACGGGTAGTAATAGCACTCACATTAGCTCGTGGATTGGTGACGGTGTTAGAAGGTAGAGAACTCGAAGTAGAAGGTTGAGCTGTGGGCAAGAAACTAGCCAGCATATTCTTAATATCAGTCGTTTGAGTGCTGAAGGAGGATTGGATATTATCTCGAAGCTCGGATCTAATGCTATTACCTTGCTTGGTGATATCCCCTTTCAAGTTGATAATTGGGCTCTGCAGATTCTTGATTTGCTCACCTTGGGTTCTCATTATGGCTTCAACATCGGGGTTAATGGGTGGGGTTTGTTGAGCAAGTGGGTGATAAGGATTAGAAGCTCTTGGTGGGATTTGGTTGCTTCTATTGTAGTTGTTGGCGGGGTTTTGGTTCTGAGGAGAAAAACCGGGTGAAAGGTAATTGTTGGACCGGTAACTCAGCAAATTTCAATCCCCTTGAGGTCGAGCTTGGTAATTTTCCGGTGAATAATTACCATAAGCTGCATACACATTTTTCGGATTTTCTTGAGTCGAAGGACAATCGGTGTATGAGTGTGGACCGCCGCATGTTTCACAAGGATTTGCAACCGCTTTAATTTGTTGTTGTTGGTTTGTACCGAGAAGCAAGATATTTTTGTTCATTTCAGTCATCATGCGGGTAAATCCAGGGCTTGTTGAGGTAGAAGAAACATTGACTCTCGGGTTGTTCCTTGAAGAAGCGGAGGAATCCCAGTTTTTATGATGAGTAGTCATGTTTTCAATAAGCTCTCTACACTCCTCGGGTCTCCTTTTCATAAATGTGCCACCGGTGGCTGCATTAATCGTATCACGATCTCGAAAAGTCAATCCGTTGTTGAAAGTATCAATCAATGTGACTGGAAGCATGTTTTGGTTTGGACAACGACCAATCAAGACATTATATCTTTCCCAGACATCAAAAAGAGATTCATCGGGTTCTTGCATGAAATCGCTGATTTGATTGCGAAGGCTCGTGACCATGGATGGTGGAAAGTAGCGCGACAAAAAGCGTTGAGTCATTTCATCCCAAGTATGAATAGAATTCTTTGGAAGACGGTCAAACCATTTCTCGGCGTGGTGTGATAAAGTATGTGGGAAGAGTTGTAGGCGAAGAACATCCATTGTGGCACTAGGCAACTTCATGCTTTGGGTGATTGTAATGAACTTGTCGAGGTGTTTGTTGGCATCATCATCAGGCATTCCTCTAAAAGGATTTGTTTGCACTTGCTGAATCATGTGGTGCTTCAACGAAAACTCCAGAGCCGTGATTTGTATCGGCGCAATCGGTCCTCCTCGTCCAAACATGGTAGGTTGACAAAGCTCCTCCAATGTCCGAAGATCGGGCTGTGGAAGAACATTGTTGTTATTGTTGAGGTGTGGTGGATTATTGTTGTTGTTAACACCTTCCATACTTAAATCTTCTCGAGTCTCGGGCTCTTGATAATTAGAAGATCTAGTACGCATACACCTACAAAGACAAAAGAAAACAAAACCAAACGCAAAGACAATATATATACACAATAAAAATAAAATCTTTTTGGATTTTTGAAATTTTTAATTTTTATGGATTTTTAACAATTTTTAATTTTTAATTTGTAATTTTCTTTTTTTTTTGAATTTTTAGAAGATTATTAAGCAAGAAAAGTAACGCTCACAAGTGAACGGATCCCAAAAAGCAACGCGTCTCTCACAGAAAACCGTTAATCTTTACGAAAAGAGCCGGCAGCGGCGCCATTTTAATGTTAGATTTTGCTAGGTTCAATTGTTGTTCTCGGGATCTTAACGAATTGATTTCCGGTTCAAAGTACGACTCAGTTGATTTTGGTGAAACAAATATTTTTGATTGTTTTTAAAATAAAAGTGCAAAACTTAAAAGTAAATGGGCACTAAAATAAAATCTAAGTCTAATTAAAAGTAAAGTGCGAGTATTTAAAAGCGTGACTAGAATTGAAAGGCACTTAAAATAAATAACGCAAACTTAAAACTATCTAAGGCAAACTTAAAACGCAACAAAAACTAAAACTTAAACTAAAGCAAGACTAAAATAAATCTAAGGCAAATAAACTTAAAGTGCGTCTAAGGAAAAAGGCGGGAAAAATAAAGCTTGAAACTAAAAAGCAGAAACTTAAAAACTGAAATTAAAGAAACCTGAAAATTAGCTCATCCGGAATAATACCCTCATGCGGAATAAACACTCATCCGGAATGTTGCCCTTGATCCGGAATAATTCTTGATCCGGAATAATAAATATTCCGAATGAACCTCCTTGATCCGGAATGTTCAATATTCCGGATGAACGACTTTGGTTCGGAATAATTGATATTCCGAATGAACAACTTTTTCCACTCGTCCTTGATCCGGAATGCACTGTTGATTCGGAATGTTCCTGGAATACAGTAACAGACAAGGCCGAAGAACAAGGAAGAACAAGATAGCACGAATCAAACCAAAGCTAAATCAAATCAACCACAAGATTAAACCAAACTAATAACAAAACATCAAATAATCATAAACAAACAATCCAAATCAATAAAACTAACAATAATGATCAAGATAATCAAAACCCACTTAAATAAATAAACAAAAATCAAGAACATGAACATGAACAAATCAACATAAAGAGTAAAGAAAGGAAGAAGGAGATCAAAAAATAAAGATAAGGATTAACAAGAATTAAAAGAACACTTACTTGAAATTAAATGGTAATTAAGGTGCAAGACAATTATTGTAAATGGACATGAAATTAAATGTGCATAAATTTAAAATGGAAGAAATGGTTTGTCAATCCACCCAACAAAAACTAACTAATGAAATCCTAATCTATATATAGGGGAGGTTAAGGAATGCTTAAGAAGCTTCCTCCCTCTTTCATTTCTTCTTAATTGCAAGCTTAGGTCCTTCTCTCCTTAATCTTTTGTTAATTGCACCATTAGTCCTTAAGCCTTTTACTCTTCTTAAATCATGCACTTTAATGACTTTTGGCTCGGAATTTCTTTTGACTCGTCTTTTAATTCTTCAATAAATAAGACTTGAGTTCTTCGGATTTTAGTAAACTTCCGTTTTTTGACTTTTTCTTCGATAAATCTTCAGAATTGGTCTTGGACTTCCGTTCTTTTTGCACTCTTGACTTCTTGACTTCGTCTTTCATCTTTTTCTTCAATAAAAACCCGTGAATGCCCGTGTTTTCTCCACTTTTCACCTTTTCGTCCTAAATCACAACAAAAACACAAACCACGCATAATTCCGACATAAAATACACGTTTTGGCTCGGTAATTATTGTAATTAAGTGGTAAAAAGGATGGGTTTTTACACACCTATCAGGTATCCCCAACCTCACTCCAACATACAGGAGATCTACACTTCCTACCATACATAGCTTCAAACGGTGCAGCCTTAATACTAGCATGATAACCATTGTCATACGAAAACTCAGCTAAAGGCAAATGCTTATCCCAATTCTTACCAAAATCTATCACATAAGCTCTCAACATATCTTCTAGTGTTTTTATCATTCTTTCACTCTGCCCATCGGTTTGGGGGTGATAAGCAGTGCTCATGTCGAGATTGGTTCCCAAAGATATTTTGAGAGATTTCCAAAAATTTGATGCGAATCTACGATCTCGATCAGAAATGATCGATACATGCACTCCATGCTTGCATACAACATTCTTGAGATAAATACGAGTCAGCTTCTCCAGTGAGAACTACTCTTTAACCGGAATGAAGTGTGCTGATTTGGTCAGTCTGTCGACAATGACCCAAATCGAGTTATTTCCAGATGATGTTCTAGGAAGCTTGGTGATAAAGTCCATCGTAATTCGCTCCGACTTCCATTCAGGATTTTTTGGTTGTTGAAGTAGTCCTGACGGCTTTTGATGTTCAGCTTTGACTTTTGCACAAGTCAAACATTGAAGAACATACATAGCAATATCAGCTTTCATATTCGGCCACCAGTACAACTTCTTCAAATCATGATACATTTTATCAGATTCAGGATGAATGGAATATTTAGATTTATGGGATTCCAACATAATTAAATCTCTTAAGCCTCCAAACTTAGGTATCCACATACGACCTCTTAAGCATTTCACTTCATCTTCTCTAACCTCTAAAGGATCTCCTTCTCCTCGAAACCCTTCATTAACAAAAATTTCTTTCTTACAGGCTTCTATTTGCGCATTTTTAATTTGCTCAGACAAATTGTTGTGCACAGTCAAGACTAGAGAACGTACCCTGATAGGCTCTCTATCTTTTCTACTTAATGCATCGACAACAACATTCGCTTTTCATGGGTGATATTTTATATCACAATCATAATCACTTAATAGTTATATCCATCTTCGTTTCCTCATGTTTAATTCCTTTTGATCGAGAATATATTGTAGGCTTTTATGATTGGTGAATAACGTACACTTGGTGCCATACAGATAATGTCTCCACAACCTAAGAGCAAAGACTACAGCTCCTAACTCAAGATCATGAGTAGTAAAATTCTTCTCATTCTTACTTAATTGCCTAGAAGCATAAGCTACCACCTTTTCTCGCTGCATCAAGACAGCTCCATAACCTCTAAGAGATGCATCACAATATACCATAAAATCATCACTTCCGTCGGGTAATGATAGAATTGGCGCACTACATAATTTTCACTTCAATATCTGAAATGCTCCATCTTCTTCACTTCCCCAAACGAAAGGTTTATTTTTCTGAGTTAGCTTGGTCAGGGGTTTAGCTATTAAAGAAAATTCTTTAATGAATCGCCTATAATAGCCAGCCAATCCTAAAAATTGTCGCACCTCCGTTGGCGTTGTCGGTGCAGACCAACTCTTAATGGCTTCAACCTTTGCAATATCAACATGAATTCCATCTTTGTTAATCACATGACCAAGAAATTGCACAGAATCCAACCAAAAATCACATTTTGAAAACTTAGCATACAACCTTTCATCCTTTAACAAACCCAAGATAATCCTTAAATGTTCTCCATGTTCCCCTTTATTCTTAGAATAGATTAGAATATCGTCAATAAACACGATCACAAATTTGTCCAAATAAGGTTTGCATACTCGGTTTATTAGATCCATGAAGACCGCATGTGCGTTTTTTAACCCAAATGGCATTACATGAAATTCATAGTGTCCATAACAAGTTCTAAATGTGGTTATTTGAATATCTTTTTCACGGATGAGAAGTTGGTGATATCCAGACCGCAACTCTATCATAGAATACACACTAGATCCTTGTAGTCGATCAAACAAATCATCAATCCTTGGTAAAGGATATCGATTTTTAAGCGTCAACTTATTCAGTTCTCGGTAATCAATGCACATACGGAAAGATCAATCCTTCTTCTTAACGAACAAGACTGGAGCTCCCCAAGGAGACTAGCTCGGTCGAATAAAATCTTTATCAGACAAATCCTTAAGTTGTTCGGATAATTCCTTTAATTCAGAACGTGCTAATCGATAAGGCGCACGTGCCACCGGTGCAACACCAGGAATTAAATCAATTCGAAACTCGACTTGCCTTATCGGCGGAAGTCCGGGTAAATCATTAGGAAATACCTCTGGAAAATCACAGATAATAGGTACATCTTCTAATCGTTTCTCCTTAGACTCATTCCCGGACACTTTAGCTATGAATAGCTCGCAACCGTTCCTAATATACTTTTGAAATTTAATACATGTAATTATTTTCAAACGGGATTCACCTCGATTACCATCAATTACTAACGTCCTATTCCTAAGAGGAATCTTAACCTTCTTTTCTCCACATAAAATGTTAGCATTATTCAACGATAACCAATCCATACCAATAATAGTATCAAAACTACCTAGTTGTATCAACATCAAATCAATCGGAAAGGAATAGTTTAAGAGATTTAGAGAGCTTCCTTTTAACAGTTTATTAGTTTTCACTAATTTACTATCAGCCAATTCCACTTCGTAACTGGCATTTATCTCAACAGATTCAATGTCAATAAGGGAACAAAATTTAGTGGATACAAAGCTCCTATCAGGACCCGAATCAAATAAATCAACAACATAATTTTTGTTGAGTAAAAACGTACCAGTAACGACATTCGGATCCTCTTTCTTAACCTCAACAGTTCCAAGTTGATAAGCACCACCCTGGGGGTTTCTTCCATGTCCAATCGTTGAAGCAAATAATTCCCCTCTACACTTTTCCACTTTGTGTCCAAGCTTTCTGCAATTTCGACATTTCCAGCAGTCGCCAGCATGCCTCTTATTACCACACTTATGACACTTTTCATCATTGCGCGGTGTGTTGTTGGTAAGAGGATTTGCATTCCCCCTTCTCTGGTTTTGACGGCGATTAAAATTCTGCATATTATCACCTCGACCTCTACGATCGCTATCACCCTTTCTTTTCTCACCAGCATGTGCTTCATCCTACCTATCCTGAATTATTTGCCCAATGAGTTGGTAAGCCATTCTAACATCATCATCAATGGTCAATGGTTTTGATGATGTCACTTCCCCTTGGATTTTCTTGGTCAACCCTTTAATATATTGTTCAATTCGGATCTCGTCGGGTTCCACCAATCGAGGACACAACAAGTCTAACTCATGGAATCGGTTTGTGTAGTTATCAATGTCTACACCTTTCATTCTCAGATGAATCAACTCTTGTTCCAACCGTATAATCACACTACGGGGACAGAACTCCAGAGTCACCCACTTTTTAATTTCAGCCCAAGGAGTAGCATTAGCAACATCAATACCCATGAAAGCAATTCTCCCATTCCACCAAGTCAACGCACGACCTATAAGAGTAGCCATAGAAAAAGTCACATTATCTTCCTCCTTATACTTACTAATCCGAAACACCAACTCAATCTTCTCAATCCACTGGCTTAATCCTACAACACCTTCAGTTCCATTAAAAGGTAGAGGTTCACACTTCATGAACGTCACATAAGTACAACCACCGACTTCAGGCGCATTAGGTCCAAGTCCTCCTACATTTCTTCCAGCATTAGCATTCACATTATTAGCATTAACATTCACATTAGTACCACCAATTCCACTACTGCTAGCTCCACT
Source organism: Glebionis coronaria (assembly GCA_025667525.1). NCBI lineage: Eukaryota > Viridiplantae > Streptophyta > Magnoliopsida > Asterales > Asteraceae > Glebionis > Glebionis coronaria. The sequence continues at coordinate 404,829,040 of CM046876.1, read as the reverse complement.
ACCGCCAGCTCCATTACTGCCAGCTCCATTTCTAGGATTTGCCATAAATTCAGTCATAGATGCGGCAACTTGCTCCGCAATGATCCTACGTACATCATCCTCAGTCACAGCTTTCTTGGGCAGCATGGTTCTATAATTTCACAATTTCAAATTATATTAAGCATTCACCCAGCGAGGGATTCATATAAGATGGTTTGAATTCATAATCAAGATACAAATAACGCACTATATGGAATTCAAGACAAAGATACATACTTCATTGGATTAGAAACAACCACATTGTCTTAATTACATTCCACATCAAAGTTTCTAGCACTATACATGCCCAAAATTCGTGCCAGATCTACTAACTAATAAGTCGGTTCAGTCAAAGTTACAAAAGATACAAAAGATACAAAGATAACTACTAAAGATAGACTGGTCTACTGAGAACTGCTAGATGGTCCATCATCCATCGTCTTTTGTATCTTCTTCGGACGCTCACAAAACACATCTTCAGCTGGGCGCTTACGAATCACTCCTTTCTCAACCATCTCAGTATAAAACCTACTATTCCAACCAACTGATATATTCAACTCTTTCTCAGCCTTCTCACGCATCGCACGAGCTACAATCAACTGAATCTCATAGTTTTCACCTTTTTCTTCATCTCAGCGTACTCACCACTTTCCAACACAGATAACCTCCCAAACGCCTCATTCAAACCACGCTCCACGTCAGTCAAATCAAAATTAAGCAACTCCCGCTCTTTCTCACCAACCTTAGTCTTCGACTCCAAAAAAGCAACCTGAGTCTGAACAATACCTAATCCAACCTCTGTCATACTACCACGAACACGGGAAGCATCTAAATCACGTCTTAAGGCCCAAGGTGCAAGTCCATCAATATGTGTAGCCTCTCGAACCCTAGACGACTCTCCAATCACATGTCTACGAGCAGCAATCCCATCGGTACCATCAGGTGCATCATCATCCTCATCATCCTCTGATTCATAATTAGATTCAGACGATTCAGACAATTCATCTCTAAGTAGCTCAAACTCAGAATCAGACCAATCAACTGGAGGGGGTAAGGGCTCACCCTCCACTACATCATAAGGGAAAATAAGCTTAGCCTCATCATCATCATCAACCTCGTCATCTATACCTATCTTCTCCTCGACATCCTCGTCGTCATCCTCATTACCTACATTATCTATCCCAATCTCATCATCATTCTTAATACCAACATTATCATTATCATTCTCTACAACATCAACCTGAGGGGCAATCTGATCTACTAGTCCTATCTCGGCCTCGGGATCCTCAAATGGTTCCTCCTCTTCATCATCCATATCCTCATCTACATTATAATCCACTAAGTCTAAATAAGGGTTGTCATCTACATTAGGTTCGGGAATAGCATGGTTATCTATAGGAATATTAGGGTCAGCAATGACAATCTGCATTTATAATATATCTCGTGTTAGCATAAAATAATTATTAAACAGTTACATATTGAAACCACGATATATACATATATATAAATTAAATTATATTTTCAAAATATATAGCTTATGTTAGCCTTAAAATGTGTGCGACTAACGGAATTACATTAGTTTCATAGCCGGGACTTGCAGGGACTATTAATGTCACATGTAAGTAGTTCAAGTCCTGTGCTATATATACCCCTCCATACTTCCATGGAGGGGTGAGGCTTATCATTTCTTTCTTGTCTTTCTCTCACTAGAATAAACACACTTTTATTCTTACTTGTTTCTCTCTCTACCATGGCTAAACACCACTTCTATCCTCCCCGACCTCCGGATCATAAACCCGTGTTTATTAGTGAATCCAATTTAACAATTGGTATCAGAGCTAACCGGGGGTGTTATGTGTTTTTGTTTTGTTCGTGTTTGTGTTTGATGCGTTCTCGGTTTGATTTCTTTTTCATTCTCTAAAACTGTCCAAATCATTTGTGTCATTTGTTTTATCTGAGTTTTAAAATATCTGTCACTTGTATCTCGTTTTCTGGTCCATCATTATCATTTTTTTCTATGTTTTCTTTGTTATCTTTTCCATCTCGATCAAGTTTTTTTATTATCTCAATTTATTGGGAAAAGGAAAAAAAGATAAAAAGATAACAGATCCACCATTTTCGGTTTTAAAACCCTTTTCCGACTGTTTTTCCGATAAAGCATTCCGATGGGTTTTCCGACAACTTATTCCGATGGGTTTTCCGATGGTGATTCCGATAAAGCATTCCGATAGGTTTTCCGACAGCTTATTCCGATGAGTTATTCAGATAGATTTTTCCGATGGAACTTTCCGATGGGTTATACATTCCGATAGATTCTATATTGATATACCGATGGCCCTTTGTCTGATTCCGATGGTCTACACATTCCGATGGCTTTTCACTGGGATTATTCCGATGGGTATTTAGACTTATTGCGATGGAAGTGAGTTAATCATTGTGACAGAGTTGACCTTTTAAAAAAAAAACATTCTCGTGACTCACATTTGTCCAACACTCTCCCATCATCAAACCGTGTCAACTCGGTAATTACCGAGTTGACCGGGTCAACTCACTGGGTATTTTATCTCATCACTACACCAATCAACATCTATCTACCTAACCCATCGACACCTAATCCCCAACTAGACTCACTAAACAAACAGAATTATACAATATCTCAGTTTCAGTTTTGTGTTTTCACTTGCATGTCAAGATCTACAAAGATCTACCACAAAACCTGAAATCATCATCGATTTTTGTGGGTTAATCCCTTCTTTTGATTTTCGAAATTAAAAGATCGGAGTCATAACATGAATGTTATGCCCCCTCACTTTGTTTCGTTTGTTCCAACAACAAATTAAACATAAAACCTACCCGAGATCTTTGGTAAGATCTTGAAGCATCATCGAGAAGATAAGTGGCTTTATATGAACTGATGCGTTGGTTCTTGTTCTCGTCTAACAAGAAACAAATAGAGATGATTGCTTTGTGTGTTTTCATTAAATATGGAATATCTCAAATGTCGTTTGCTCGTTTTTTTTAGCAATCTGAGATGAACGATATTCATGGATTCGTCGAGTTGATAATGAGATATGGTTGTTATGAGTTCAGGGTTAAGGTTGAGATTATTTAGATGGTGAGTCTGATTATATGATGTTGGGATCTGAGTTTTCAAGAGTGATATGAGATGAGCGGATACTACAAGAAAGAAGATTGAGATGAAAGAAATTGGTTGGTTGGCTGCGAATGTTCTATGACATGAGGGTTAAGTGGAGTTTTTATAACCCTACACCTAGAAATATCATGATCCGTATATTAACTTGTTGTGGGCTGATCTTCACATAATACACAATTGGGCCAATTATTTTTTTTTTCAATTTCTTATATCCGAAACTTTGATCAAGAATTTGTGAAGTGGGACGTTGGTGATTGTTTACTTCAAACAATTGTCAAGAAGTTATGCACTCCTATTTACAAAATATCCCATTCACAAAATATTAATGGGACAAGTATATTAATGATCAAATGGATAGAATTTTCTTTCGAAGTGGGCATTTGATTGATTTTGGGCTATGAAGTGGAGTTAGCTTGACGACGTTGACATCTTCTCTTTCCTTTGTCATCGTTGGGTCTTTAGTTAACGACACTCGAACGAACACGACAAACACACAACAAAAACAAACAAACACTAAAACGATCCTTTAAGATTCACTGAAATTGTCAAAACGGCTAGTATTCGAGCAAAGTAATTTCAAGTGATTACGAAGTGGATTTGGTATTTATTATTTGAAGGTGAAGTGGAATATCACGAAGGCGTCTACTCAATTCATCATCGAGCCTTTTCACCCCCTCTATCGATTGATGATTCGCTTCAGCATTTATGATTGAGACTTGATTTATCTAGTTTCCACTGTCAAGGGGTGGATGGTCGAAGACATGGACAACTATCACTTAAGGAGTTACGTTGTAGTTCTCAGTGTCACACTCACCTGTAGTTGTGGGTATTTCAAGATGTGTTTTACATCTTATACTTCTCTCTTCTTTTATGTATAAGGTACTAAGAGACGTTTCTCTGCACCGTTCGCCAATCAACACAAGTGCTAAGCGTAAGTAACAAATTTGGGAGATTGTACTTTAGTTTCAAATTTGGAATATCAGGTTTACTTCACCAGTGGTCACTACAAATAGCCGAAAGAATACGAGGTTGGTAAGTTTATCCAGAGAGTACAAGAGTGTAGATGTGATCAACAAACAATTCTCACGAGCAACTTGAGCTACAGAATGTCAACAAAGATTACTGCTTCAGACACGGACTTCTCACGATTCTGATTGTACTCGTCAGATGATGCTATCGAGTGTTCTTAACCACCATACTTTTGACAAGAATGCTACCGAGTGTTCTTAACCACCATACTTTTGACAAGAATGCTACCGAGTTTTCTTAACCACCATACGTTTGACAAGAACGCTACCGAGTGTTCGTCACCATCATACTTTCGACAAGAACATCTTGCGATTTTGACCGTACACGTCAGATGATACTTCCGAGAGTTCGTCACCATCATGGTGGAAGAACGTGTACTTTAGAGACTTAGTTCCCACTCTGGAGTACTTAGTTCAACTTCCAGGGGGAAGCATTCTACAAGCGTGAGAAGATTTGTTGCTGATTTCTTACATGTTCCCCCAAACATATAATCATGAAGACCAAAAATGTCAAGGTAGCAGTTACTTGGTGGGGTTTACTTCTTCTTCTACAAAATTCCGCTGTGCACTTTAAATGTCAAAGATAGAAGATTGCTCAAGCTACAGAATCTGCTCAAGACAGGGATTTTGGTTTGGGCGGAAGCTGATTCAGAAGCTTCGTAAAAAAGAAGTCTATGAAGAAAGCTTTTCAAGACATGTGGTATGAATTGGGGGGAAGTTAATCCAGTTCATACATGATACAATGGTTCCTCAACAAACAAAGACAAAGAGGATTCAAACTGGGGTATAAGTTTTTCTAGAAGACTTGAAGACAACGATGTCATCCTCAGCATTGGAAGCAAACTTAATACTGTCATATTTTGTTGTATTTGCATTTGTTAGGAACATTGTAAGTAATTCCGTATGTCACCACATTGGGGGAAGATTGTTAGCCTTAAAATGTGTGCGACTAACGGAATTACATTAGTTTCATAGCCGGGACTTGCAGGGACTATTAATGTCACATGTAAGTAGTTCAAGTCCTGTGCTATATATACCCCTCCATACTTCCATGGAGGGGTGAGGCTTATCATTTCTTTCTTGTCTTTCTCTCACTAGAATAAACACAATTTTATTCTTACTTGTTTCTCTCTCTACCATGGCTAAACACCACTTCTATCCTCCCCGACCTCCGGATCAATAAGGCTTGTTGGTAACGTCGGAGATCTTTGGCACCGTTATAGTCAAAACATTTTTCAAACATTTTAAGAAAATGTTTATAGTTAAAAGATTTTGAAAAGTTTTGTTCAAAACCTTGGTTTTTAAAATTTTTCGTTCTCTATAACAGTCATAAAGTTTACAAAACATAGATCGAATGAATAATTTTTTTATTATGTGGGCTATCAGAGTCGATCTCCATCCAAGTTACCTTCAAGCACCTGAGATAAAACATGCAAAAATTTTATCAGCGAATGCCGAGTGAATTCATAGAGTTTAATAAAACTGTTACATAAAACAGTCATAGAAATCAGAACACAAGTATAATAACAGAAGTAAGTCCTCGTATTGCTAGTCAGGCAATATATAAATCAAATCATACATCTCAAACCGTCCATGAAACCGTAGTTTCAATATTATCGTTATTTACATCACATTATTTTGATTACATTAGATTATATTGTTGGTTATTACTAGCCGCATAACATTGTTACCTTACTATAACAAACAACGGGTTGCGAACCCGACAAACAATTTTCCCATCTAAGTTAGCGTGTCGTTACAAAAATCAGGCTATGTAAATCTTCTCATACATAAATTCGCTTACCAATCAATGTGGTACGACGGGGATCAACCGTCAAGGCGTGAACTGGGGTGATCTTCCCCAAATAGTACTATTATATGCATAAGCGTCTACCAAATCCCGGTAGTTCACAATTCATTCTAATGGGACTTTAAGTGACATAACCTAACTATAATAATCCTTTACATCTCATTCATTGGGTCATAGCATCATTCGGGTCCATATCAATAAGCATACCATCGGGACTACTTGTGTTCTATTTTTATCAAAAACTAGCATGTTATCTCCCTCGCGGGTTTACAAAGCATTTTATAAAACATTTAAAAGAGCGCGAGGCTATGAACTCACGTTGATTAAGAAAGGCGGGTTATCGGCGACGGGCGTTCTTCAATCACGGAAACCTATATAAATAATACTCGGTCTTAGACTTTTGTCCAATGACTTTATAAAAACAATGGCTATATAAATAATTGATAATTTTATAAGTATTATGATGATCAACTAGGATTTTATATCTTTATTCAATCATTATAGTGTTATGTGTTATTAAATTTTAAGACTAGTTATACTAGTTTTACTTGTTTACACATTGAGGCCCAATAAGCCCATTATAAGCCCAATACATTTTTACTAGTCCAATTACACTTTTAATATCAGGCTTGTACTCACATGTAGGGCCCAAGTGGGTTAAGCCCAATGAGTAAGTCCATTAGTGTTGAGCCAAACTAGTTGGGTTAATAGTCCATTAAGGCTACTTTGGCCCGTAAATGTCCATAAGTTATAAAGCTCGGGTTTATTGGTTTTTACTTGTAAAATGTACTTATACATCAGTATGTAAGTTATTAAAAGTTTACATTAGACGGGTCCGACCGTCTAAGTTTTATTTGACGAAAACGTTAATCTTTCGGTTTTAGCCGAAAAGACGTAAAACTTATGTATACAGTTTTATAACTTATAAAACATATCAATTTGTAATTTTTATAAAATGTTACATTTACTTATCAAATTATATAACTTATTTATAAGTATTATATAAGTTAGTGGGTTTTAGGTATGTATTTTATATTAGTTTTACTTGAGTGCTAATTTTAAAATATATACTTTTATTTTCCAAATCTGATTATCAAACTCACTTTCACCATTTTTACCATATCTTGAGTTCTACAAGGAGATAGAAGCTCATTTTTGGGCAGCACAAACTACATAATATGTGCTGCAATTAACTACTTTAGCTACTGCTCATTCATCCTTGAAATGTCTCTAATAATTTGTCCCAAACAGACTATACATATTTGAATCTTAATAATGTTTTGATCATATCTCACTCATTTTATGGATTCCATTGAGTGGCCAACTCTCATATATGTAAAAGTCATATACCTTACTGTATATTAAATTATCCAAGTTATAATATGGTTCTTTACTGTTTTATACATCCTACTATTTTAGTCATGATTTCAACATCTTTTCATGTAGCTTTTAATCTTTTTAACCAAATTTATCAACACAAGATCCCCACATAATAATTTGATCATCATATGTCATCATATACATATACATTTAGAAAGAAAATACAAAATTACATTTACAAAATAACAAGAAAATGGAAGGAATGATCTTGTTACCAACCAAGATAGTGAAAGTTATGATCAAGGCTTGGCTTTTGATGACTAATCTTGTGGTAAACCAAAATCAACTTCAAGATCACCCAACTTTATGAACACCTTGTGAAAAATCAGCCCCTAGACACCAAGGAAACTCCTTTGTAGATGTTATGATTACCTCCGATCAACAAGACTTCCAGAGGACATCATCTTATGCAAGAATAACATAAGATTTATGGTTAAATTTAGATCAAATGGGGGTGTTTATGGTGTATGGTGGACGTCCGGAGGGAGAGAATGAGAGAGTTATGTATGTTTTTGCATGTAAGAATAATGAGTTGCTTGTTTAGTTTTTGTGGTTTTGTTGTAAATGGTTTGGTGGCAAAACTAAGACACTTGTCTTAGTTTTGTATGTAAAGTTGACACCTCAAAGGGGTGTTAGCTAAGCTTTGTCGTCCCATTGTGAGGGTGGGGCAAAAGTTATTTTGTCTCATCCCCATTTATTTACGGGTACTCCTCGATTCTTGTTTCCTCGATTTGCGTACCCTCGGGTCGTTTTACGAAAAACGCTTTTATAAATTATGAATCAACGGCATAAAACGAATCTAATAAAAATTTTCTCATAAAAAACAGAGTTCAAAAACGTAAATATGTAATCCTAGGATTTCTGGTTTAGTCGTAAAGGATGTTAAATTATGCACGTAAGCCCAAATTTCAACCCGTAAATTGTGAGTTCATCAACTAACACAAAAATGAGTTTCAATATATACAAGAAAACAATTTACTACCTGAAAATGTTAGATTCTCACAAATAGGGGTGAACACTCCATGGAAGAACTTGCACCCCGTTTATTAAGTATCTCATACCCATTCTTCAATTCCACTTCTATAAATATTCTAGGACTCTTAGAACACCAGAAGCTAGATCTAGAAAGAGGCCATTGAAGCTCTTGAAGCTTTGATAGTAAGTTGTGTTCATATGAATCCATAAGGTGCCATTTTGGAGCTACCTAGGTAATTTCTATGTTAACCAAGTTTTGATCTTGTTATAATGAATTATTAGACTTGTTATAATGTTTAATTAATGTTAGAAAGATAATCCAAAAGAAATTAGAGCATTTGATCATTTTAAATAAAAGTTCTAAGCTAAAGATGTCTTAAAATCCTAGTTTTGTAATTTACATGAATTAATGACTTAAAATCCATTTCAAAATCTATAATTCTAGAGAAATGTTGTTATTATAATTATAAATGTTTTTTTGAAACTTTGTTTTAAAATCCTAGATCATATGGTACATTTTTGAAGTTGTTATGTGATTTTTACAAGTATAGGGACCAAAACTGTCATTTTTGAAACTATTTGACATTTTGGTCCAAAAGTGTCATTTTGTGAAATTTAAAGATATAAGAATAAATATTGGAAATTGTGAGACCCTAAGGTTAAATATTGAAGGTTTAAATTGCAAATAATGAAATTATATACTTTAGGGGTTAAAAGTGTAATTATGCCAAAATATAACTAAAAGGACTATTTTTGTCAATATTGAATCTAAAGACATAAAATGTAAATAATATACTATCTGTCATGCTAGTAGGGAACTTTGTACAAAGATGTTCATCTCGATATTACGTTCTGACTGAGTGGTTTGGTTTACGATTTAAAGTTCCCTCGCTCCTCAAACGTTTATAGAATGGCTTCTAAGTATAATGGCCCGAAAAATGATACTGTAAACCTAAAATACGTGAATCAAAGAGAAATACAAGATACTATATAAATAAATTAAAACTCAGAGATTATGACTTGATCTATATACCTATTTGTGTGTCAACTCAGATTTCGTCGGAAAGTTGTGATTGGTTGTACCAGAATCACTCAAGACTCTATAGGCTAAAGTGACTTCACATCCTCACTTTTAAATACTCTCTAAATGATTTGAAAACCCGTGAGGGGGATATATGCTAAAACTGGAATACAAGTGTTTTCGTATGTTGCCTGATATAATAATTGACACTACGTTTACACATTGCCATTAAGTCCCTTTTTAATCGTAACCGTTAATCATTTCTAGAAAATAGGCGCTAATATTGTGAATAGTACTATTAGAGACTGACATCTCATATCTAGGCAAGCCGCACTTGCTGGAATGCCACATGGGTTTCTACCTAGGCTAAACAGATATGCTTTATTTTGCTAAACTCAGGAGTCCGACAAACTATCTGCATAAGGGCAATTTGTTGGTTTTTTGTATGTTAAGTAGCGGGGTACGAGCTAGTGCAATAATAAATGAGAATTGATGAATTTAAACATATATGGTGTATAACACTGTAGCCCTAGGGTCATACTTGTATTCAAATGTTGTTTAAACATATGAATTCACTCAACCGTTGTGTTGATTTTGAAAGCATATATGTCAGGTGAATAAAGACTGGAGTACCGCGGATGGTGGTGTCTTGAAAAGTTATCACTCTAATAAAACTAGATCTTTGGGAAAACCTGTGATGTACGGTTGTTATATTTAACTCTGAATAATGAATGATAAAAAGTTTTTAATAAAATGACTTTTTGAGCATTTTCTATTATTGTGACTTCGATACCTTGAAAGTAATACCACAGATTAGCTTCTGCTGTTATATGGTAAAAATAGGGGTGTACACCCAATCTTTCCTATAAACCCTAATCTACCTTAATCTCTATTAACATAAATTACCCATTCAAACATTCCATAAACCTAATTGGAGGTCCCCTCATTACACCCAAACCCCCAAATCACTTTCACATGGGCTGTAGACCCTAACCCATGTGTCTCTTGCCCATGTATGTGCAAAAATAGCATAAAACGAATCTAAACAATTCATCAATGGCTCAAAATGATTTCTTGCTCTCCAATGTTCTCTAAATGGCCATGATTCGTTCAACACAACTCAACAAAAACTGGCATATCACATGGCAAGACTGGCCCAGTTCAAACTTTTCAACAAAGGGGCAAATCTGGAAATTACTTGCTAGGGTTTTAGGATCTGTAACTTGTTTCTAGAATAGTCTTAGAGCACTATATAAAGATCGTCCAATGTGTGTATGAGGCTTTTGTTCCAGAATTTCTTTGTAAAATTTTTAAGTAATGAATATTTAGAGTATTTCCAAAATATATTTGTAAGAAATATGTGTTCCAAGTTTATTTAATAGTCTTCTAATTTTTATGCAACTTAGTTTAATCAATTCCTATTTTCAGTTTTATTCAAGATTTTTTTTTGAGAAATTAATGATTTTTCTTTGAAGATCCTAAGTCCTTGAATAAACTTGCTGGACTGATTTGACACACAATATATTGAGTTGGTAGGGGTTTGGTTAGAATTCTTGTTGGTTCCCTCTTTCAAGTTTGCAAAAATTGTTCATCCAAGGTTTTTTATAGAAAAACTTCTTTTGTCTGTTTTTATTAACTCTTACTGTGGCACAAGATCTTACAAGCTTGACTGACACCAAGCTTGTAAGAGGTTTAAGCTACTTGTAGTTTATGTGCTTGTGGTGTGCACGTTCGATGTATCTCACATCATTTCCTTCTTCATCCGTTTTTGGTTATTGGTTATGTGGTAAAACCCCTGATAACGACCTAAATATACATATTCAATCCGTTACTATTATGCCACTTTGTATTATAAATAAGAACTTTTGATACTTAATATATTGCGTTTTACATGCAGGTATAAATTTTAAAGGAACAAAGTCAAGAAACAAAAAGAAGAGTCCTTGAAGTGCAAATAATAAATACTTATATGAGAAGATTCTGGAACGCACGAAAGTGCGGCGTACAAACTCAAATGTGCGGCGCACATTTCCCACCTCCAAAGTGCGGCGCACTTTTGTAGAAGTGCGGGGCACATTTATCCCCAGTTCGCACTATAAATAGGGACTCTCTCTTCTCATTTTACACACACACATCTAAAACTACTACTCTATAATCCGAGTATTCTTAGCTTCTTAGTGATATTTTCAGTATTATCCAGTTTTGGGAAATACTTGTAACGAGAGTATCTTACTCTTTGGTTCTTGGAAAGACGATACAATCGTGGCACTTGTGTACTCGTTCATTCGATCAATCTAAGTATGATGTTCTCTTACTCTTTTCCATTTGTTACTTGGATTACGATGTTTGGCTAAGCTATTTGTGACTATATGGGTATGTGACTAAAACTAGTGATGATGCTATGATGTGATAATTTATAACTGATTTCAAGCTAATGTTGTAGAACCATTTTGCCACTTAGTTCTATCACCATATTTTATCTAAAGTTTATTTGTTACGATAATTTGACGCCGAGAGACTCAAGTTTTTATAATAAGTTTTTAAGAACTTGTCTATGGTTTTGAATCTGTGGTTGGAGAGATCCGCTTAGATACTTTGATAAAATATTGAACTTATTGGAAACTTGTTTTAAGCAAAGTCTCTTAATGAAATGTAAGTCTTGAATCATGCTATAGTGAATTGTGTAAATGCCATTTTGACAAAAAAGGATTATAACTCTTTACCTAAATAAACATATCTCGATCATTATTATCATCATCACGAACTTATACGAACTATCCTATATTAGTCATACTTGTTCTTATTGTTACTATTTCAATCATTTCTTTCTTCAATTATTATACTGATTACCAAAATGAAACTAAGTCCTAGCGAACGATCCTAGCTTACCAGTACAAAACTATATTACGAATGAAAGGGTATACTTGCCCGTGTTTCTATTCTAGTCCCTTGTTTTGTCAAACATTGTTGTAGATGACTTGCGAAACAAACATCAAGTTTTTGGCGCCGCTGCCGGGGACTTACAATCCTGTTTTGTAAACAAAGTTTTCATAATCCTTGAAGAATTGAACCATTTCTCCCTCAAAACAACCACAAATTTTTTTTTAAGTACAGAAAGTGTTGGGTCCTCTAGATATAGATCTTTTATCCTGTTAAGGATGGTGAACAACTTCTGTAGTCACAAGTTTATTCACAGAGATACTTTAATGGAAACAAAGTATTTGTGCGGAATACAAACACTAAGAACAAGAATAAACACTTAGCTAAATGAATAACATGATCATGTATCAGGATTTCTACTATTACTATTATGAAATAAAAATGGTGAAAGGCGTGTCTTACCCTTCTACTAATATGTTCCTTTTATACTACAAGGAAACCCTAAAACTACATTAACACAAAACGTGTAATAGTTGATATGCATATCCTTTCCTAAGATATATCATGCATATCCTAACAGATTACTACTAATAACATAGTTTGACTTTATACTAAACTAGGAGTAACGTATTACTCCTACAAGGAGTAACTACTCCTACTACTTCTATGACCAGGAGGAACTACATACCTCCTTAGTCAACCTATTTTAAAATGTCTATTACATGAGTCCTAAAAATCTTCCCTTAAACTTGAATTTGACTTGGTTGAGTTCAAGTTTCTCGGTAGATCTTTCATAAACGCATTAAGGATTTAATACTATAACCACAGCACAAGAACACCATTGGATAACACCCGAGGAAACACAAACCTAGCTACTAAAAAAACATTTGTGGAGCTTCTTGAAAGCTTGAAACCATCTACACATGTTGAATCTTCACAGCAACATGAGCAGATTTGATACGCCTTTACCAAGTAGCTGCTCGCTCCTGGGCTAGCTAGTCTTTTTGGTGGAATCATGACGTCACCCTGGGAGACAGTACCCAGTCCAACTCTTAGAATGTGAATCAATGGTGAGTTGGAGGACCCTGATGATTTTGGGCAAACCATCACAGTCGTCAAAAGATTTGATGAAAGTCTTTACCAGAAGCCATACCACCCTGGACTAGCCAACTCTTAGCCATAAAGCATTGGTGAGTTGATTACCCTATAGCTTTGAGCAAGCTATTACATCTATCAACGGATTTGATTTATGTCTTTACCAAGAGCCGTACTCCCTTGGACTAGCCACTCTTTCGACTAGGACCAAGGTGAGTGAAAACCAACTAATTTTAGGTAAACTGGCAACCATCAACAGATTTGATAATCACACCAGAGTCGTACCCTCATGGTGAACCAAATCTTTCTTGTCGGTTATATATGTTGAATTGAACACCATTTGTCCTGTTGAGGCTAGGAAACACCAGAAGTACAAATCAAACAACCCAAGTGTGAAAATATGTTATTTTGATAAAGTATAAGCAGATATTATATAAAGTTATATGTTTTTTTAAATGAATAAAGAGTGTGTTAGTGTAACACCCCATTTTGATAAATGGAATATCACAAGATAATTATGATATGTCATCAAAGCATTCAAGGTAAATGTCTAAAACATTAAATGACTATAAAAGAATCCAGAAACAAACATCAGATCCACATAAGCTCCACACACGAAATGCATAAGTATGAATGTAAAGGAAATGAATAAACAATGTCCATCAAAGCAAAAGTATGTAAATGCATTAAAGAATGAACGAAAGTTGGCGCCTCATTCCATGCACGTACTCTTGAATTCCTAGCTTTGCCCTTTATTACCTGCCGTATTGGGACATGGAAAGAGAAATACGGTTGAGCAATACGCTCAGTGTGCGGATATATAACAATAAAATGTAAAGCATAAACATAAGCAAGTAATGGAATGAAATGAATAACATAGCATCGAAATAAACATATGTCCTAGAAAACCTGGTTTAATTTCATAAAACTGGTTTTTATTTCTGAAAAGACTTATGTTTAGTTTATATTAAAAATTTGTATTTTAAATATGCCGAGAGCCCATATAGGTCATGTTATATCCACGTGCATGAATAATTGGAGGGGTGACCTCGTCATACAATTAGTGAGGCTGCCTCTAATTAATATATAAAATGAGTGGAGGGATCAGCTCTTGTAACGGATGCAAGGCACACACCGCAGTTACCATGAAATCATACTATTTGTCCTAGGATGCACCCATTCGCCCCACATGATAATAATAATACTAGCCAAAACTGTAAAGGGACGCTGCGAGCAATCACTCTCACCGCAGAAGAGTCATAACACCGGTGCCTCCAGTGCTATGGTTATGGAACCCCCATAACTAGGTGAAACTGGTATGCATGTATATAGCTTAGGCAAATCTAAAATAATCAAACATATACTGGTGTGTTTAAGACACTTAAACTACGTGGGGAAAACAGATGGCTGCAAATAGGGAAATCCTAATATAGGAAGAAAGATGTCCTTATGGAAGGACGGAATATCCGTACCTTATGTCCAGTAATATGAAGACGGAAATAGGCGTTGACGATCACTCCAACTTCACAATGGATACATAATGAAGGGACATCAATAAGAGTCGATCTTATTTATACATACTTGTTATTTAGTTTACTTGACTTGTTCATACTTATTATACTTGTTCTTGTCTTGTCTTATTGTTTCATGTTTTAATCATGTATTTCTTATAGTTTCATGTATTTTAGATTCATGTCTTTCATGTTTTAAGTGTTATTATACTTGTTATAACATTATGAGTAACTTTCTAAAAATAGCAGGTTTCTATATTTAGTAATTTTCTAAAAATAGTAAGTTTCTATATATAGTAACTTTCCAAAAATAGTAAGTCTCCTTAAATAGTAAGTTTCTAAAAATAGGAAGTTTCCATAATTAGTAAGTTTTTAAAAATAGAAAGTTTCCATATTTAGCATGTTTCTATAAATAGCATGTTACCATAATTAACGTGTAACACCCCATTTTGGAAATGGAAATATCACAGTAATTATGGCGTGTCATCAAAGCATACAAGGAAAAATGTCTAAACATTACTTGACCATAAAAAGGAAAATACCGGAATCAAACATCGGTAGTCCAAAAGTAAAGCTCATTACACACAAACATAGTATAATAAAGGAAAAGGACTAAACAATGTCCAAAGCATAAGTATCATAAGAAAGGAAATGCATAATGTAAAGAAGGCTAGACAGCTTCCAGTCCATATGCACGTACTCTTAGTGTCTACGAGCGTCCCTGAGTACCTGCCGTTTTGGGAACATAGAAAAGGACAACGGCTGAGCAAATACGCTCAGTGCACGGATGTACAATAAAGCATGAATAGGATAAGCATATAACATAATAACAGCGGAAGAAAACTAAGTCCCGAGTAACCTGGTTAAGTCTTAATAAAACTGGTTTAATAGTTTGAAAGTCTTATGTTTATCTTATAAAAACTGTTTGTCATATTTTACCATTAGCCAGTATAGGTCATGAAAATCCACAGTGCATGAATAATTGGAGGGGTGACCTCATCATGCAAATTAGAGGGGCTGCCTCTAATTTAATATACTGGTTTTTGGGTAGGAGGGATCAGCTCCTTGTGAAGGATGCAAGGCACACACCACATTCACCATGTAATCCTGAATAAAACATGTAACTAGGATGCACCCATACGCCCCACATGATAAATATAAATAAATGGCCAAAAGCTGAAGGGACGCCACGAGAAATCACTCCGCCGTGGTGAAGTCATAACATCAGTGCCTCTAATGTTATGGTTATGGTACCTCCATAACTAGGTGAAACTGGTCATGCATGTATATGGCTATAGGTAATCTTAATTAAACATAAGAAATCAAACACATAACTTATACTAAGGGAAAACAGTTGGCTGCATACGGGGAATCCTAATAAGGAAAGAATGTCCATACTGAAAGGACGGGAATCCGTACCTTATATCCAGTGAACGAGAAAGACGAACTGCGAGAATCCTACTTCCGAATCACTAGTGCTACATAAATACGTACATGAATAAGTATCTGCTTACTAAATACATAGCTGGTTTTATGTCATGTCCTAGCTTATTTTATGTGTTCTTACCATGTTTTACTGTTTCTAAGCCTTAAACTGTGTTTTATCTTATATACTGTTTAATCTGATTAAGTATTTCTGGTATTTCATGTGTTAATATACTTACTGTGTAATAATAAGTAACTTTCCAAAAATAGCAAGTTTCCTAAAATAGAAAGTTTCCAAAAATAGAAAGTTTCCAAAAATAGAAAGTTTCCAAAAATAGAAAGTTACCAAAAATAGAAAGTTTCCAAAAATAAAAAGTTTCCAAAAATAGATTTACTGCTTAAAATAGATAAGTTTCTAAAAATAAAAAGTTTCCATAAATAGATTAGCTGCCTTAATTAAATAAGTTTCCATAAATAGATTAGTTGCCTGAAATAAATAAGTTTCTAAAAATAGCTGGTTTCCATAAATAGATTAGCTGCCTTATTTAATTAAGTTTCTAAAAATAGAAAGTTTCCATAATTAGAAATAAGCTGGCTAAATAAGCTAAGTATATAAGCCTAAGTGTTTTCATGATTATTTTCTAAGTCATATGATATAATGTATAGTTTAATAATTATTTCATGTAATTTAATTAAACTATAGGTTATAATATTTAATTAAAGTATAACATGTTTTTAATTAAATAAGTTAAATACTTAGGTTAAAATATGTATTATTATATGTTAATAATATAACCTAAGTCATGTTAATTAATTAATTATATCCATGGTTTTAAAATAATTAATTAATTATAAGTCTTAAATATATAAATACTTAGGTTAAAATAGTTTCATGATCATTAATAATTAAATAACGTAAGTCATGTTATTAAATTAATCACATCATTTTTATTAATTTAATTTTTAACCTAAGATCATAAACATAAATAAACTAACACACACCATGAACCGGTTCTAGACTAAAAAGCATAAACCGGACATGAAATCGACATCGTACCCCGAACCAACTCGGGGTACCCCGTGTTCCCTTGCTGCCGTGGGACCCACACGCACCAACCAAGACCATATGGTCTTGGTGGTGGTCGGCTTGGCAAACCGAAACCCATTTGGGTTCGGTTGCAGCCTGCGGCCAAAACAAACACCCATTAAAAACACTCTTTTGATTTTATTTAACACCAAAACATGTTAGATCCATGATTAAATATTATGTTTTTGTAAAAACATCACATGTTCATAATTTATAAAAAGATTAAATCAAAAGAAAAGGTTTAAAAAGGTTTTACCGAATTCGTGGATCAAGAGGACGAAGAACCAACACGATCAATCACCAAAACTTCAAGATCAAAGATCAAAAATCACCTTGTATGGTGTTTGTAGGGTGGCGGCACAAAGAGACAAAGGAAAGAGGAGGTTTTAGGTTTTCTTAAAATCTTCTGTAAAGTTTATTTGAGTAGTGAAAAAGTAAATAACCCCCTTTAGTAAATTTGACAAATGGGCTTGGCCCATTTTTCCTTGTTGGCCGCGGGTAGGGACCCCACTTGGGGTACCCGTACCTTTTTCCGTGTCTCGTTATTTAGTTACTCGTTTGTGATTATTTATGTTCGTGTTTTAAATGTTCTCGTTACGTAAATACCGTGATCTAATATATTTAATTACGCTCGTAATAAATATATATACGTAATTAATAATAGTTCGCGTTTTAATTACGTTCATGATTTCATGATCGCATGTTCGTGATTAATTATCGTTAAATAATTATTACGTGATCGTATATAGTAAATAATTATCGTGTTCTAACATGTACGTAATACGTAAACTCCTAACACGTAATCGTAATCATGCTATATTAGGAAAGTTTTAATCTAGTACGTACGATCCTAAGGGTACTATGCATGGTAAAGCATGCGGGTTTTACAACTCTTCCCCCCTAGAAAGAATAATTCGTCCCCGAATTATAGATAAAGTAAACTGGAAAAGAAGAACATACCCGAATTCAAAATATGAAATGAGGGTATGAAGCCCGGATAGACTCCTCTGTTTCCCAAGTGGCTTCTCGCTCGGTATGATCCCTCCATAGAATTTTGACGAATGGAATCGTCTTCTTTCTCATGACTCGTTCTTGTCTGTCAAGAACTCGTTCGGGTTCTTCTATAAAAGTAAGATCTTCACGTATCTGTTCCAGTGGATACTGAACCATATGAAGGGGGTGATACTGGTACCCTCTGAGTAAGGACACATGAAACACATTGTGCACATGCGAAAGCTGCGGAGGTAACGCCAATCGGTAAGATACTTCACCGACTCGTTCAATGATATCAAACGGTCCGATGAAATGAGGACTGAGCTTTCCTTTAATCCCGAAGCGTCTAACACCACGTGCCTGCGAAACCTTAAGGAAGACGTGATCTCCTACGTTAAAGTGTATATCCCTACGATGCTTATCGGCGTAACTCTTTTGACGTGACCGTGCCTCCTGAATTTTCTGCTTAGCTACTGCGATCTTCTCATTGGTCATCTCTATGATTTCTGGTCCTTCGAGTGTTCGCTCGCCAACCTGATCCCAACAGATTGGGGCGCGACACTTTCTGCCATACAACATCTCAAATGGAGCACACTTGATACTTGCGTGCCAACTGTTGTTGTATGCAAACTCCACCAAACAGATGTACTCGTCCCAATCACCCGTCCATTCCAACGCACATGACCTCAACATATCTTCCAATGTCTGAATGGTTCGCTCCGACTGTCCGTCCGTTTGAGGATGAAAAGCCGTGCTAAGCTTAAGTTGTGTACCCCAAGCTTTCTGCAGACTTTTCCATAAGCGCGAAGTGAATCGAGGATGGTGCTGGATGGTGCACCGTGGAGTCTCATGATCTCTCGTCTATACATATCTGCGAGTTTACTTACCGGATCTTCCTTGCGGATCGGTAAGAAATGAGCTGATTTGGTAAGTCGATCAACGATAACCCAAATTGCATCGTGCTTCCTTTTGGTAGGCGGAAGACCGGTAACAAAATCCATGGTGATTTTGTCCCACTTCCACTCTGGAATATCTAATGGTTGAAGGAGACCGCCAGATCGCTGATGCTCGATCTTAACCTGCTGGCAGGTAAGACATTTGGAGACGTAAGTGGCCACATCCTGTTTCATACCACTCCACCAAAATTACTGCTTGATGTCATGGTACATTTTAGTCGAACCAGGATGTATCGAGAATGGGGAGCTATGAGCTTCAGCTAACAAAGCTTCCCGGAGTTCTTGGTCTTCAGGAACACAAAGTCTAGTGCCCTGCCATACGATACCATCTGCATCCACTCTGAATTCTGTATCGCCTAGATTTCTCCGTCATCCTTCTGAGCTTTCATGATCTTAGATAGCAACTCGGGTTCTACTCTAAGATTAGCCCAGTAACCGTGCTGTCCACGTACCATGATCTCGATGTCTAGTCGCTCCAAGTCTCTCATGATTTCCTCTTCGATTTTAATGCCGTTGATCATTCTGGACTTGCTGCTAAGAGCATCTGCTACTACATTTGCCTTTCCGGGATGATACTGTAGATTAATGTCATAATCTTTCAACAGCTCTAACCATCTCCTCTGCCTCATGTTCAATTCACGCTGAGTGAAGATATACTTCAAGCTCTTGTGGTCCGCGAAAATGTCACATGATTCTCCATATAAGTAGTGCCTCCATATCTTCAATGCAAACACGACTGCAGCAAGTTCCAGGTCGTGCGTGGGATAATTTTCTTCATAAGTCTTAAGCTGCCCTGAAGCGTACGCGATCACTTTCCCATGTTGCATGAGAACACAGCCAAGTCCCTTCCCTGATGCATCGCTGTAGATTTGAAATCCACCCGTACCAGATGGTAGAGTAAGAATGGGTGCAGATACTAGCTTCTGCTTCAGGTCTTCAAAGCTCTTCTCTCGATCTTCAGTCCAGACGAATTTCTCCCCTTTCCACATCAGTTTGGTCAATGGTAGTGCTAGTCGGGAAAAGTTCTCTACGAACCTACGGTAATAGCCAGCTAAGCCTAAGAAACTGCGGACTTCTGTCGCTGATGTCGGCCTTGGCCACTTAGTAATGGCCTCAACCTTTGCTGGATCCATAGTGATTCCTTCTGCTGATACAATGTGACCTAAGAATGCCACCTTATCTAACCAAAACTCACACTTGGAGAATTTAGCATACAGCTGCTTCTAGCGAAGAATTTGTAGTACTGTACGAAGATGGTCTTCGTGTTCCTCCTTGGACTTTGAGAAAATCAGGATGTCATCGATGAAAACAATGACAAACTTGTCCAGAAATTCATGGAAGATTCTGTTCATCAAATCCATGAACACTGCTGGAGCATTTGTCAGGCCAAATGGCATAACTACACACTCGTAGTGGCCATAGCGGATACGAAAAGCAGTCTTAGCGATGTCCTGCTCCTTGACCCGTAGCTGATGATAGCCTGACCTAAGATCAATCTTGGAGAAGTGTTTGGCCCCTTGGAGTTGGTCAAACAGATCGTCGATGCGTGGCAGTGGATACCTATTCCGAATGGTGATCTTGTTGACCTCGCGATAGTCTATGCAAAGACGCATACTGCCGTCCTTCTTCTTAACAAACAAGACCGGTGCGCTCGGTCGAATGAAACCTCGTTCAAGAAGTTCTTGCAGTTGATCCTTCAGCTCTTTCAGCTCTATGGGAGCCATACGATAAGGAGCCTTGGAGATTGGTTCAGCTCTTGGAACCAGCTCGATACTGAATTCCACTTCTCGTGCAGGTGGTATGCCCGAAAGTTCTGCTGGAAACACATCTTGGAATTCCGACACTATTGGTTGATCCTAAATCGATGGAGATTCAGCATCCATATCATGAACCGTAGCTAGATAACCCTCGCAGCCATGTGACAGTAGTGCACGCGCTTGCAGGGTGGATATGACTTGTACAGACCGTCCGGGTATGACCCCATTATGAATGTACTTTGGTGCATTGACATCACCGAAGATAACTCGATATGAATGGCAGTCAATGGTAGCATGATATTTGGATAGCCAATCCATGCCCAAGATCATGTCGAAGTCATTCATGTTCAGCGGAAGTGCGTCGACAGGTCGAACCTTATCATCAAATTCTAGGGGAAGACTCTTGTATACATGGGTGATTAATACAGAGTCCCTCAAAGGCATGGAAATAGTAAGCCTATTCTCTAGTGGCAAGGGAGGCATCCTAATGTTCTTAGCATAAGCAGTAGAAATAACAGAGTGAGTAGCACACGTATCGAAAAGAACACATGCACCTTGACCATACATATACAATATTCCAGTGATGGTACCTGTAGACTTGTTGGCCTGGTCTCGAGATGTCGTGTAGAGACGCCCGGCAGTAGGAGGCGGCTTGGTATCAGCATGTCCCGATGTACCCTCCATCTCGCCCTTACAGCAATCCTTCATAATATGGCCAGGAAGACCACACTTGAAGCACGCATTAGTATTACGGCGACATGGTCCTGGGTGCCTACGGTGGCAGGTAGAGCAAAGAGGATGAGTGTATCCTTCAACATATGCTCTGGCTGGCTGAGGACCTGATAAAACATTTTACATAAGACATGATAGTTAGGTACAAAGGACAAAGTGGATAATCGTAAGATTGAATACCAGTGATAGCTGGACGGTTAGGCTGCGAACCTCTTTGGTTCTGGTCCCTACCGTTTCCATGGTTCCTGGTAGAAGTTTTGCTAAAGTGTCAGAATATGAGTTATAACATAAACATAAGGAATTGCGTAAGTATTAGGACCTGCTGTTGTTGGAGTGCCCGACATTGTTATGGTAATTGTCATTACCGCCACGCCTATCCGTAGCAGAACGGTCGTTAGTCTGACCGTTTCCCTTGGGCTGATGAGGCTGCTGCTGAGTAGCCGGCTGAGACCGGTCCCCAGTTTTCTGCCTGGAAGATACATTTAGGAGATGAATAATTGACATATGGAAAGTATACGGATTGGTCACCGCTTGAATACGAATGTTTACCTCTTGTCGGGTCTTTCAGCTTCCCCGAACTCATCTCTCTCCTGCAGCATCTCCAGTTTTCGTGCTGCATCGGCCACTTGTGCTACAGTGTTGAACGTAGCACACACCAGATTGTTTGCGACCGATGTGCGAAGAGCCCACCTAAAGTGATGTGCCTGCTCTTCAGGAGTACCTGCTGCCGCACCAAGGAAACTAGACAAGCGAAGAAAGCGCTGCATAAACTCGTTGCTATTCTCCCCAGCTCTCTGTAGGATCCCATGGTACTCTCTCTTGAGCTTGTCCTGCTCAGCCTTGGGAAAGAACTGCTCCATCACCCTGTCCTTGAACTGAGCCCAAGTCAAACCAGCAACCCACTCATCACCACCTTCAGATTGCATCAATGCTAACCACCAGTTGAGTACATCGCCTTCAAACCGATAGCATGCCAACCTCGCCTTGTATGCGGGGTCACAGCCCATAGCGTTGAAAATCTTCTCGATGTGAGCCAACCAGCTTTCAGCATCGCTGGGGCTATCTGTCTTCTCAAAAGCTCGAGGGCGGAGCTTGTTGAATCTCTCTAGCCATACTGCTAATGTCACTGGAGGAGGAGGTGGAGGAGGCTGATTGTGCTGCTGATTGTTGGCAGCTTGAACTTCAGCCCTGATGTCATTCCTCAGTTGAGGAAGCAAGGCTTGCATGACAGCCTGAATTGCAGCATTGAGCTGCTCCTGTTCGCCTGTGAGAACCATCTGACAGTATAACATAAAACATATGATTAAACAGATCAAAACATAAAATATAAATATATACATAAAAAAAATTTATACTAAAATTTCACGAGAAAAATTTTATGCAAGAAATTTTTTGAATGAATGCATGATGCAGTTTTATGAAAACTTTTGTATGCTCGAGAGTGAACGCCTCAAGTCAGTTCACCCAAAACAAAAGACATAGCGAGGGGACTCCTATGGGTCGGTCCCAAATCTAAAAGTTTCGATAAAACACATGCGACTAAATAGGGCCAGTCCTGTACCAACCATTACTTAGTCAAAAACCCTGCAACAATGACATGTATATGTATGCTTAAAAATGATGAATGCATGAAACAACTGTCAGTTCTAGGAAGACTGTAGTGACTACCCACTAATCACAGGTCATATTTGAGAGCCTACAGGTTGAAGCCTTGGCTCTGATACCATAATTGTAACACCCCATTTTGGAAATGGAAATATCACAGTAATTATGGCGTGTCATCAAAGCATACAAGGAAAAATTTCTAAACATTACTTGACCATAAAAAGGAAAATACCGAAATCAAACATCGGTAGTCCAAAAGTAAAGCTCATCACACACAAACATAGTATAATAAAGGAAAAGGACTAAAAAATGTCCAAAGCATAAGTATCATAGGAAAGGAAATGCATAATGTAAAGAAGGCTAGACAACTTCCAGTCCATATGCACGTACTCTTAGTGTCTACGAGCGTCCCTGAGTACCTGTCGTTTTGGGAACATAGAAAAGGAAAACGGCTGAGCAAATACGCTCAGTGCACGGATGTACAATAAAGCATGAATAGGATAAGCATATAACATAATAACAACGGAAGAAAACTAAGTCCCGAGTAACCTGGTTAAGTCTTCATAAAACTGGTTTAATAGTTTGAAAGTCTTATGTTTATCTTATAAAAACTGTTTGTCATATTTTACCATTAGCCAATATAGGTCATGAAAATCCACCGTGCATGAATAATTGGAGGGGTGACCTCATCATGCAAATTAGAGGGGCTGCCTCTAATTTAATATACTGGTTTTTGGGTAGGAGGGATCAGCTCCTTGTGAAGGATGCAAGGCACACACCACATTCACCATGTAATCCTGAATAAAACATGTAACTAGGATGCACCCATACGCCCCACATGGTAAATATAAATAAATGGCCAAAAGCTGAAGGGACGCCACGAGCAATCACTCCGCCGTGGTGAAGTCATAACATCAGTGCCTCTAATGTTATGGTTATGGTACCTCCATAACTAGGTGAAACTGGTCATGCATGTATATGGCTATAGGTAATCTTAATTAAACATAAGAAATCAAACACATAACTTATACTAAGGGAAAACAGTTGGCTGCATACGGAGAATCCTAATAAGGAAAGAATGTCCATACTGAAAGGACGGGAATCCGTACCTTATGTCCAGTAAACGAGAAAGACGAACTACGAGAATCCTACTTCCGAATCACTATTGCTACATAAATACGTACATGAATAAGTATCTGCTTACTAAATACATAGCTGGTTTTATGTCATGTCCTAGCTTATTTTATGTGTTCTTACCATGTTTTACTGTTTCTAAACCTTAAACTGTGTTTTATCTTATATTCTGTTTAATCTGATTAAGTATTTCTGGTATTTCATGTGTTATTATACTTATTGTGTAATAATAAGTAACTTTCCAAAAATAGCAGGTTTCCTAAAATAGAAAGTTTCCAAAAATAGAAAGTTTCCAAAAATAGAAAGTTACCAAAAATAGAAAGTTTCCAAAAATAGAAAGTTTCCAAAAATAGATTTACTGCTTAAAATAGATAAGTTTCTAAAAATAGAAAGTTTCCATAAATAGATTAGCTGCCTTAATTAAATAAGTTTCCATAAATAGATTAGTTGCTTGAAATAAATAAGTTTCTAAAAATAGCTGGTTTCCATAAATAGATTAGCTGCCTTATTTAATTAAGTTTCTAAAGATAGAAAGTTTCCATAATTAGAAATAAGCTGGCTAAATAAGCTAAGTATATAAGTCTAAGTGTTTTCATGATTATTTTCTAAGTCATATGATATAATGTATAGTTTAATAATTATTTCATGTAATTTAATTAAACTATAGGTTATAATATTTAATTAAAGTATAACATGTTTTTAATTAAATAATTTAAATACTTAGGTTAAAATATGTATTATTATATGTTAATAATATAAGCTAAGTCATGTTAATTAATTAATTATATCCATGGTTTTAAAATAATTAATTAAGTATAAGTCTTAAATATATAAATACTTAGGTTAAAATAATTTCATGATCATTAATAATTAAATAACCTAAGTCATGTTATTAAATTAATCACATCATTTTTATTAATTTAATTTTTAACCTAAGATCATAAACATAAAAAAACTAACATACACAATGAACCGGATCTTGACTAAAAAGCATAAACCGGACATGAAATCGACACCGTACCCCGAACCAACTCGGGGTACCCCGTGTTCCCTTGTTGCCGTGGGACCCACACGCACCAACCAAGACCATATGGTCTTGGTGGTGGTCGGCTTGGCAAACCGAAACCCATTTGGGTTCGGTTGCAGCCTGCGGCCAAAACAAACACCCATTAAAACACTCTTTTGATTTTATTTAACACCAAAACATGTTAGATCCATGATTAATTATTATGTTTTTGTAAAAACATCACATGTTCATAATTTATAAAAAGATTAAATCAAAAGAAAATGTTTAAAAAGGTTTTACCGAATTCGTGGATCAAGAGGACGAAGAACCAACACGATCAATCACCAAAACTTCAAGATCAAAGATCAAAAATCACCTTGTATGGTGTTTGTAGGGTGGCGGCACAAAGAGACAAAGGAAGGAGGAGGTATTAGGTTTTCTTAAAATCTTCTGTAAAGTTTATTTGAGTAGTGAAAAAGTAAATAACCCCCTTTAGTAAATTTGACAAATGGGCTTGGCCCATTTGTCCTTGTTGGCCGCGGGTAGGGACCCCACTTGGGGTAACCGTACCTTTTTCCGTGTCTCGTTATTTAGTTACTCGTTTTTGATTATTTATGTTCGTGTTTTAAATGTTCTCGTTACGTAAATACCGTGATCTAATATATTTAATTACGCTCGTAATAAATATATATACGTAATTAATAATAGTTCGTGTTTTAATTACGTTCATGATTTCATGATCGCATGTTCGTGATTAATTATCGTTAAATAATTATTACGTGATCGTACATAGTAAATACTTATCGTGTTCTAACACGTACGTAATACGTAAACTCCTAACACATAATCGTAATCATGCTATATTAGGAAAGTTTTAATCTAGTACGTACGATCCTAAGGGTACTATGCATGGTAAAAGCATGCGGGTTTTACATAACGTAATACCATAAATATGTTACCATATTTAGTATATTACCATAAATATAATATTACCATATTTATTGTAACACCCCATTTTGGAAATGGAATATTACGCATAATCATGGCGTGTCATCAAAGCATACAAGGATAAATGTCTAAGCATTATTCGACCATAAAAGGGAAATACCGGAATCAAACATCGGTAACCCCAAAGTAAAGCTCAGCACACACAAACATAAATACTGTAAAGGAAAGGACGAAACAATGTCCATATCAAACTGTATTAAAGTAAAGGAAATGCATAAAGTAAAGAAAGACAGTAAAGCTTCCAGTCCATATGCACGTACGTTTGAGATCTACGAGCGTCCCTGAGTACCTGCCGTTTTGGGAACATGAAAAGGAAAATGGCTGAGCAAGACGCTCAGTGCACGGATGTACAATATAGCATGAAATAGGATAAACATGTAACATATAACAGCGGAAGACTAAGTTCTGAGTAAACTGGTTAAGTATTAAGAAAACTGGTTTTATAGTTTGAAAAGCCTTATGTTTATCTTATGAAAACTGTTTTAACATAAATATACCATAGCCCGTATAGGTCATGAAAAGGTCACGTGCATGAATACTTGGAGGGGTGACCTCATCATGCTGATTAGAGGGGATGCCTCTAATTAATATACTGGTTTGGGTAGGAGGGATCAACTCCTTGTGAAGGATGCAAGGCACACACCACATTCACCATGAAATACTGAATAAAACATGTAACTAGGATGCACCCATACGCCCCACCAGATATAATAATATGGACAAAACTGAAAAGGGACGCCACGAGCAATCACTCCGCCATGGGGAAGTCATGACATTGGTGCCTCCAATGTCATGGTTATGGTACCTTCATAACTAGGTGAAACTGGTCATGCTTGTATATGGCTATAGATTATGCTAATTTAAACATAAGCAGTTCAAAACAATAAAACAATTACTGGGGAAAACAGTTGGCTGCATACGGGGAAATCCTAATAAGGAAAGAATGTCCATACTGAAAGGACGGGAATCCGTACCTCAAGTCCAGTGAATGAACGGAAGAAAGACTCCTACTTCTGGATCACTAAAGCTATATGAATACACACGTGTATAAGTATCGATTCACTGATTACGTACTGGGTTTTATGTCTCATTTTAGCTGACTTGGTATGTTTTAGGTCGTGGTTTACTGTTTAAAGCCTTAAACTGTGTTTATCTTGTATTCTGATTAATCTGATTAAGTATTACTGGTATTTCATGTATTATTATACTTACTGTGTAATAATAAGTAACTTTCCAAAAATAGCAGGTTTCCAAAAATAGAAAGTTTCCAAAAATAGAAAGTTTCCAAAAATAGAAAGTTTCCAAAAATAGAAAGTTACCAAAAATAGAAAGTTTCCAAAAATATAAAGTTTCCAAAAATAGAAAGTTTCCAAAAATAGAAAGTTTCCTAAAATAAAATTTACTGCTTAAAATAGATTAGTTTCTAAAAATAGAAAGTTCCCAAAAATAGATCAGCTGCCTTAATTAAATAAGTTTCCATATATAGAAAGTTTCCATGATTAGATTAGCTGCCTGAATTAGATAGATTTCCATATATAGAAGGTTTCCATTAATAGATTAGTTGCCTTATTTAATTAAGTTTCTATAAATAGAAGTTTCCATATTTAGAATTAAGCTGGTTACATAAGCTAACATATAAGTCTAAGTGTTTATAAGCTTGTTTCTTAAGTCATATGATATAGTATATAGTTTAATTATTATTTCATGTATTTTAATTAAACTATAGGTTAAGCATTTTAATTAAAGTATAACATGTTTTAATTAAAATGAAATGAAATACTTAGGTTAAAATGTGTATTATTATTATTAATAATATAACCTAAGTCATGTCTAAATTAATTAATTATAGGCATGTTTTAAATAATTAATTAATTATAACTTATAACATAAAATACTTAGGTTAAATTAATATCATGCTAAATTAATAATTAAAATAACCTAAGTCATGGTTTAATTAATATTTCATGTTATTAATTAATTTATATCCTAAGTTCATAATTCATAAAATTTAACATGTAGCATAAATCATGATTTAACCAACGAACCATGAATCGGGCATGAATTCGACACCGTACCTCGAGCCAAACTCGAGGCACGTGTGCCCCCTTGCTGCCGTGGGTCCCACAAGCACCAACCAAGACCAAAAATGGTCTTGGTGGTGGCGGCAATAAGCAAACCAAACCCCCCCTCGGGTTTGTTTTCTAGGCGGCTAAAACAAACACCCTTTTTATAATGTTCTTTGATTTTAATTTACCCCAAAACATGTTAGATCAATGTTTAATTATCATGTTTTAATAAGAATAATAATAAAATGTTCATGAAAATAATCAAAGATTAAAAATAATTAAAAAGAAGGGTTTAGAATGATATACCAATACGTAGCTTGAAAGGGGATGAACAAACACGGTTTCTAGCACTTGTTTTTAATGTCAAAAATCAACAACACCCTCTTATTGTGGTGTTATAGGTGGCGGCACAAGAGAGAACAAGGAGGAGGAGAAGAAAATCTTTTAGGGTTTTATGTTTACTTTCTTGAAAAGTGAAAATGAAAAATAGTTTTTACTCTTTACCCCCCCTTTCATGTAAACTTGATGGGCTTAGCCCATTTCTTGTTGTTGTGCCGTGGGTATGGGGGCCCCACATGGGGTACCCGTACCTTTCTCGTGTCCCGATGTTTCGTGTTCGTTCGTGGTTAAACGTGTTCGTGTTTAAAGTGTTTCTGTTTATTTTATCATGTCGTTTATCGTAATCTTAACGCTCGTAATTATATTATATATATTTACGTAATTATTCTAGTTCGTATTTTAAATGATGATCATGATTTAATTATGTTCACGTGACATATTTATTAACTGTTTATCATGAGTTCGTACGTAATCGATACTTATGATGTCATACACGTATGCACTTGCTTGATTACTAGCACATGAATGTGATCATAACTAAATGAGGTAAGTTTTAATCTAGGGCGTACGATCTTAAGGGCACTATTCATGGTAAAAGCATTCGGGTTTTACAATTTCTTCCCCCCTAAAAAGAATAATTCGTCCCCGAATTATAGATAAAGCAAACTGGAAAGAAGTAACATACCCGAACTCAAAATATGAAGTGAGGGTAAGAAGCCCGGATAGACTCCTCTGTTTCCCAAGTGGCTTCCCGCTCGGTATGGTCCCTCCAAAGAATTTTGACGAATGGAATCGTCTTCCTTCTCATGACTCGTTCTTGCCTGTCGAGTACTCGTTCGGGTTCTTCTATAAAAGTGAGATCTTCACGTATCTATTCCAGTGGATACTGAACCATGTGAAGGGGATGATAATTGTACCCTCTGAGTAAGGACACATGGAACACGTTATGCACGTGCGAAAGCTGAGGAGGTAACGCCAATCGGTAAGATACTTCACCGATTCGTTCAATGATATCAAAAGGTCCGATGAAACGAGGACTGAGTTTTCCTTTGATCCCGAAGCGTTTAACACCACGTGCCGGCGAAACCTTGAGGAAGA
The DNA here is from genome assembly GCA_025667525.1 of Glebionis coronaria. Lineage (NCBI taxonomy): Eukaryota > Viridiplantae > Streptophyta > Magnoliopsida > Asterales > Asteraceae > Glebionis > Glebionis coronaria. The sequence continues at coordinate 404,798,962 of CM046876.1, read as the reverse complement.
CGTGATCTCCCACATTAAAATGTATGTCCCTACGATGCTTATCGGCGTAACTCTTCTGACGTGACCGTGCTTCCTGTAGCTTCTGCTTAGCTACTTCAATCTTCTCATTGGTCATTTCTATAATCTCTGGTCCTTCGAGTGTTCGCTCTCCCACTTGATCCCAGCAAGTTGGAGCGCGACACTTTCTGCCATATAACATTTCGAAAGGAGCACATTTGATACTTGCGTGCCAGCTGTTGTTGTATGCAAACTCGACCAAACAGATGTAATCATCCCAATCACCTGTCCATTCCAACGCACACGACCTTAACATATCTTCCAATGTCTGAATTGTTCGCTCCGACTGTCCGTCCGTTTGAGGATGAAAGGCCGTACTCAGCTTAAGTTGTGTACCCCAAGCTTTTTGCAGACCTTTCCAGAATCGCGACGTGAAACGAGGATCTCTGTCTGAGACGGTGCTGGAGGGAGTACCGTGGAGTCTCATGATCTCCCTTCTGTAAGTATCTGCGAGTTTACTTACCGGATCTTCCTTACGTATCGGTAAGAAATTAGCTGATTTGGTGAGTCGATCAACAATAACCCAAATAGCATCGTGCTTTTTCTTGGTAGGCGGAAGACCGGTAACAAAATCCATGGTGATTTTGTCCCACTTCCACTCTGGAATATCCAACGGTTGAAGGAGACCGCCCGATCGCTGATGTTCAATCTTAACCTGCTGGCAGGTAAGACATTTCGAGACAAAAGTGGCTACATCCTGTTTCATACCACTCCACCAAAAGTGCTGTCTGATGTCATGGTACATTTTTGTCGACCCAGGATGTATAGAAAATGGGGAGCTGTGAGCTTCAGCTAACAATGCTTCCCGGAGTTCTTGATTGTCAGGAACACAAAGTCTCGTGCCCTGCCAAACGATACCGTCTGCGTCCATTCTGAATTCTGTCTGCTTCTCCAAATTCTGAATTATCGCCCAAATCTCTCCATCATCCTTCTGCGCTTCCTTGATCCTAGTCAGTAACTCAGGTTCTACTCTAAGATTCGCCCAGTATCCGTGCTGCCCACGTACCATGATTTCGATGTCTAGCCGCTCCAAGTCTCTTATGTTTTGTTCCTTGATCTCAATGCCGTTGATCATTCCGGACTTTCTGCTGAGTGCATCTGCTACTACATTAGCCTTCCCGGGATGATACTGTAGGTTAATATCATAATCCTTCAACAGTTCCAACCATCTCCTTTGTCTCATGTTCAATTCTCGTTGGGTTAAGATGTACTTCAAGCTCTTGTGATCCGTGAAAATGTCGCATGATTCTCCGTATAAGTAATGCCTCCATATTTTCAATGCGAACACCACTGCAGCAAGTTCCAGGTCGTGCGTAGGATAGTTTTCTTCATAGGGCTTAAGCTGCCGTGAAGCATACGCGATCACTTTCCCATGTTGCATGAGAACACATCCCAGTCCCTTCCCCGATGCATCGCTATAGATCTAAAATCCACCTGTACCAGATGGGAGAGTAAGAATAGGTGTAGATACTAACTTCTGCTTTAGGTCTTCGAAGCTCTTCTCTCGTTCTTCCGTCCAGACGAATTTCTCTCCTTTTCGCATCAGTTTGGTGAGAGGCAATGCCAAACGGGAAAAGTTCTCCACGAATCTGCGATAATATCCAGCTAAGCCTAAGAAACTGCGGACTTCTGTCGCTGACGTTGGTCTTGGCCATTTAGTGATAGCCTCAACCTTCGCTGGGTCCATAGTGATCCCTTTTGCTGATACAATGTGACCTAAGAATGCCACCTTGTTTAACCAGAACTCACACTTGGAGAATTTCGCATACAGCTGCTTCTGACGAAGAATCTGTAGTACCGTACGGAGATGGTCTTCGTGTTCCTCCGTGTATTTAGAGAAAATCAGGATGTCATCGATGAATACAATGACAAACTTATCAAGGAATTCATGGAAGATTATGTTCATCAGATCGATGAATACTGCTGGAGCATTGGTCAGGCCGAATGGCATGACCACAAACTCATAATGGCCATAGCGGGTACGAAAAGCAGTCTTAGCAATGTCCTGCTCTTTAACCCTCAGCTGATGGTAGCCTGACCTTAGATCGATCTTTTAGAAGTGTTTGGCTCCTTGAAGTTGGTCAAACAGATCATCTATACGTGGCAGTGGATATCTATTGCGGATGGTAATCTTATTAAGTTCGCGGTAGTCAATGCAAAGTCGCATGCTGCCGTCCTTCTTCTTAACGAACAAGACCAGTGCGCCCCATGGAGATGCGCTTGGTCTAATGAACCCTCGTTCAAGAAGTTCCTGCAGTTGGTCCTTCAGTTCTTTTAGCTCTATGGGAGCCATACGATACGGAGCCTTAGAGATTGGCTCAGCTCCTGGAACAAGGTCGATGTTGAACTCCACTTCTCGTGCAGGTGGTATGCCTGGAAGTTCAGCTGGGAAAACGTCTTGAAATTCCGAAACTACTGTTTGATCCTGAATCGATGGGGATTCAGCATCCATGTCATGAACCGTAGCTAGATAACCTTCGCAGCCATGTGACAGTAATGCACGTGCTTGCAAGGTAGATATGACTTGTACAGACCGTCCGGGTATGAACCCGTTATGAATGTACTCTGGTGCATTAATGTCGCCGAAGATCACCCGATATGAGTGGCAGTCTATGGTAGCATGGTGCTTGGATAGCCAGTCCATGCCGAGAATCATATCGAATTCAATCATGTCTAGGGGAGTGCATCTACTGCACGAACTTTATCGTCAAACTCTAGAGGAAGAATCTTGTATACATGAGTTATTAATACAGAGTCTTTCAAAGACGTGGAAATTGTAAGCCTATTTTCTAATGGCAAGGGAAGTGTCCTGATGTTCTTGGCATAAGCAGTGGAAATAACTTAATGAGTGGCACCCGTGTCGAAAAGAACACATGTAGCTTGGCCGTATATACAAAATTCCAGTAATGGTACCTGTAGATTTGTTTGCCTGATCGCGCGATGTCGTGTAGACACGCCCAGTGGTAGGAGGCGGTTTAGTATCAGCATGACCCGAAGTACCCTCCATTTCACCCTTACGGCAATCTCTCATACGATGGCCAGGGAGGCCGCACTTTTAGCACGCGTCGGAATCACGACGACATGGGCCAGGGTGTCTGCGATGGCAAGTACTGCAAAGAGGATGAGTGAATCCTCCAGCAGGAATCCTTGTTTGCTGAGGGCCTGTTGATGACAAAATGTGTTAATATAAAGTATATGCACGAGTATAAGACATATGCGTCATAAGATATTCACCAGTGTTAGCTGAACGGTTAGGCTGAGAACCCCTGTGGTTCTGGTCCTTCCCGTTACCGTGGTTCCTGGTAGAGATTAATATAGTGTCAGCATGAGAGTTATAACATGAAATCATGAGAAGATGCGTAAATAGTAGGACCTGCTGTTGTTGGAGTGTCCCGCATTGTTACGGTAATTATCATTACCGCTGCGCCTTTCCACAACAGAACGGTCGTTAGAGTGACCGTTTCCTTTGGGCTGATGAGGCTGCTGCTGGGTAGCCGGCTGAGACCGGTCCCCAGTTTTCTGCCTGGAAGATACAGTTTAAGAGATGATTATAGAACATATAATGATAGGATGGGGTCTGGTTATCGATAGAACACGAAATGTTTACCTCTTGTCGGGTCTTTCAGCTTCCCCGAACTCATCGCGTTCCTGCAACATCTCAAGCTTCCTTGCTGCGTCGGCCACTTGTGCTACTGTATTGAATGTAGCACATACCAGATTGTTCGCGACCGAGGTGCGAAGTGCCCACCTAAAGTGGTGTGCCTGCTCCTCAGGAGTACCAGCTGCTGCTCCCAGAAAACCAGCTAAGCGAAGAAAGCGCTGCATGAACTCGTTGCTATTCTCGCCCGCTCTCTGACGTATCCCATGGTATTCTCGCTTGAGTTTGTCCTGCTCTGCCTTAGGAAAGAACTGCTCCATCACTCTCTCCTTGAATTGGGCCCATGTCAAACCAGCGACCCATTCATCACCTCCTTCCGACTGCGTCAAGGCTAGCCACCAGTTGAGTACATCGCCTTCAAACCGGTAGCATGCCAATCTTGCCTTGAATGCGGGGTCACATCCCATAGCATTGAAAATCTTCTCAATGTGAGTCAACCAGCTTTCAGCATCGCTGGGGCTATCAGTCTTTTCAAAAGCTCTAGGACGAAGCTTGTTGAATCTTTCCAACCACACTGCTAGTGTCACTGGGGGAGGAGGAGGAGGTGGCTGATTGTGCTGCTGATTGTTGGCAGCTTGGACTTCAGCACGAATGTCATTCCTCAGTTGAGGAAGTAAGGCTTGCATGGCAGCCTAAATTGCAGCATTGAGCTGCTTTTGCTCGCGTGTGAGAACCATCTGACAGTATAACATAAACATATGATTAACAGTTCAAAACATAAAATATATATTATATATATGCATGAAAAAAAAATTTATACCAAAAATTTCACGAGAAAAATTTTATGCAAGAAAATCTTTGTGTGAATGCATGATGCAGTTTTATGAAAACTTTTGATGCTCGAGAGTGAACGCCTCTGGTCGGTTCACTCAAAACAAAAGACATATCGAGGGGACGCCTATGGGTCGGTCCCAAATTTAAAAGTTTCGATAAAACACATGCGACTAAATAGGGCCAGTCCTGTATCAACCATTACTTAGTCAAAAACCCTGTAACAATGACATGTATATGTATGCTTAAAAATGATGAATGCATGAAAACAACTGTCAGTTCTAGGAAGACCGTAGTGACTACCCACTAATCAAAGGTCATATTTGAGAGCCTGCAGGTGGAAACCTTGGTCTCTGATACCATAATTGTAACACCCCATTTTGGAAATGGAATATTACGCATAATCATGGCGTGTTATCAAAGCATACAAGGATAAATGTCTAAGCATTATTCGACCATAAAAGGGAAATACCGGAATCAAACATCGGTAACCCCAAAGTAAAGCTCATCACACACAAACATAAATACTGTAAAGGAAAGGACGAAACAATGTCCATAGCAAACTGTATTAAAGTAAAGGAAATGCATAAAGTAAAGAAAGACAGTAAAGCTTCCAGTCCATATGCACGTACGTTTGAGATCTACGAGCGTCCCTGAGTACCTGCCGTTTTGGGAACATGAAAAGGAAAACGGCTGAGCAAGACGCTCAGTGCACGGATGTACATATAGCATGAAATAGGATAAACATGTAACATATAACAGCGGAAGACTAAGTTCTGAGTAAACTGGTTAAGTATTAAGAAATCTGGTTTTATAGTTTGAAAAGCCTTATGTTTATCTTATGAAAACTGTTTTAGCATAAATATACCATAGCCCATATAGGTCATGAAAAGGTCACGTGCATGAATACTTAGAGGGGTGACCTCATCATGCTGATTAGAGGGGATGCCTCTAATTAATATACTGGTTTGGGTAGGAGGGATCAACTCCTTGTGAAGGATGCAAGGCACACACCACATTCACCATGAAATACTGAATAAAACATGTAACTAGGATGCACCCATACGCCCCACCTGATATAATAATATGGCCAAAACTGAAAAGGGACGCCACGAGCAATCACTCCGCCGTGGGGAAGTCATAACATTGGTGCCTCCAATGTCATGGTTATGGTACCTCCATAACTAGGTGAAACTGGTCATGCTTGTATATGGCTATAGATTATGCTAATTTAAACATAAGCAGTTCAAAACAATAAAACAATTACTGAGGAAAACAGTTGGCTGCATACGGGGAAATCCTAATAAGGAAAGAATGTCTATACTGAAAGGACGGGAATCCGTACCTCAAGTCCAGTGAATGAAGGGAAGAAAGACTCCTACTTCTGGATCACTAAAGCTACATGAATACACACGTGTATAAGTATCGATTCACTGATTACGTACTGGGTTTTATGTCTCATTTTAGCTGACTTGGTATGTTTTAGGTCGTGGTTTACTGTTTAAAGCCTTAAACTGTGTTTATCTTGTATTCTGATTAATCTGATTAAGTATTACTGGTATTTCATGTATTATTATACTTACTGTGTAATAATAAGTAACTTTCCAAAAATAGCAGGTTTCCAAAAATAGAAAGTTTCCAAAAATAGAAAGTTTCCAAAAATAGAAAGTTTCCAAAAATAGAAAGTTACCAAAAATAGAAAGTTTCCAAAAATAGAAAGTTTCCAAAAAGAGAAAGTTTCCAAAAATAGAAAGTTTCCTAAAATAGAATTTACTGCTTAAAATAGATTAGTTTCTAAAAATAGAAAGTTCCCAAAAATAGATCAGCTGCCTTAATTAAATAAGTTTCCATATATAGAAAGTTTCCATGATTAGATTAGCTGCCTGAATTAGATAGATTTCCATATATAGAAGGTTTCCATTAATAGATTAGTTGCCTTATTTAATTAAGTTTCTATAAATAGAAGTTTCCATATTTAGAATTAAGCTGGTTACATAAGCTAACATATAAGTCTAAGTGTTTATAAGCTTGTTTCTTAAGTCATATGATATAGTATATAGTTTAATTATTATTTCATGTATTTTAATTAAACTATAGGTTAAGCATTTTAATTAAAGTATAACATGTTTTAATTAAAATGAAATGAAATACTTAGGTTAAAATGTGTATTATTATTATTAATAATATAACCTAAGTCAAGTCTAAATTAATTAATTATAGGCATGTTTTAAATAATTAATTAATTATAACTTATAACATAAAATACTTAGGTTAAATTAATATCATGCTAAATTAATAATTAAAATAACCTAAGTCATGGTTTAATTAATATTTCATGTTATTAATTAATTTATATCCTAAGTTCATAATTCATAAAATTTAACATGTAGCATAAATCATGATTTAACCAACGAACCATGAATCGGGCATGAATTCGACACCGTACCTCGAGCCAAACTCGGGGTACGTGTGCCCCCTTGCTGTCGTGGGTCCCACAAGCACCAACCAAGACCAAAAATGGTCTTGGTGGTGGCGGCAATAAGCAAACCAAACCCCCCCCCCGGGTTCGTTTGCTAGGCGGCTAAAACAAACACCCTTTTTATAACGTTCTTTGATTTTAATTTACCCCAAAACATGTTAGATCAATGTTTAATTATCATGTTTTAATAAGAATAATAATAACATGTTCATGAAAATAATCAAAGATTAAAAATAATTAAAAAGAAGGGTTTAGAATGATATACCAATACGTAGCTTGAAAGGGGATGAACAAACACGGTTTCTAGCACTTGTTTTTAATGTCAAAAATAAACAACACCCTCCTATGGTGGTGTTATAGGTGGCGGCACAAGAGAGAACAAGGAGGAGGAGAAGAAAATCTTTTAGGGTTTTATGTTTACTTTCTTGAAAAGTGAAAATGAAAAATAGTTTCTACTCTTTACCCCCCCTTTCATGTAAACTTGATGGGCTTAGCCCATTTCTTGTTGTTGTGCCGTGGGTATGGGGGCCCCACATGGGTTACCCGTACCTTTCTCGTGTCCCGATGTTTCGTGTTCGTTCGTGGTTAAACGTGTTCGTGTTTAAAGTGTTTCTGTTTATTTTATCATGTCGTTTATCGTAATCTTAACGCTCGTAATTATATTATATATATTTATGTAATTATTCTAGTTTGTATTTTAAATGATGATCATGATTTAATTATGTTCACGTGACATATTTATTAACTGTTTATCATGAGTTCGTACGTAATCGATACTTATCATGTCATACACGTATGCACTTGCTTGATTACTAGCACATGAATGTGATCATAACTAAATGAGGTAAGTTTTAATCTAGGGCGTACGATCTTAAGGGCACTATTCATGGTAAAAGCATGCGGGTTTTACATTTATCATGTTACATAAATGATATACTTCCATAATTAATATGTTTCCAAAATTAGTTATATGCCTATTTTATGTCATATATTATTATAATATAAAGTTTAATAAATAAATTAATACTTAGCTTATTATTAATTAATAATATCATGTCATGTTTATTATAAGTTTATTATTAATTAATAATATTACATAATACATGTTATTAAACATTACCATAAATATATATTAATTAATTTAACTTAAGTTTAATTAATTAAATTCATGTTCATGAATAATTAAATAATTTAATTATCATAACCTAAGTTTATTTAATTAAATGTGCATACATGTTTTATACTATTTTTAATTAAATAAACATAACATAAGTTTTTATTTTAATTAAACCAAATTAATTAATCAACTAAATTATTTAAACATACATGTCAGTTTAATTATGTGTTCATAAAAATATCAAGTACCCGACCCGAACCCGAGAACCGAGCATCAACAACTCACCGAGAGCCTTACTGCTCTCGGCTTGCTGCTACGTCGAGTCACACAGCCCCCAGCCGTGGCTGGGGTCCCCCTGTTGCGTCACCTATTCTCATCGAGCACCCCGAAGGGGTCTCGGTTCCTAGCGCTAGGCCAAAGTTCTGACTACAGGCTTTGGTCCTTGCGGCTGCACATCACCACACCACCACCACCAGCCTTTGTCTGCGGCTGGTGGTTCTCCTGGCCCCGGCGACCCCCACAATTGTGTGGCGAATGTTGATTCGACGCCACCGAGACCCCCATTTATCGCTTGGCGTGCGATCGGGGTAAACACCCACCAAAACCTTTTGATTTTAAAATTCTTGTTAGATCTACATGTTTTTAATGTGTTTTTATTTTATTTAAACATAAATAATAACATAAAATAAAATAAGAAAAGGGAATTAGGGATACCATGCGTGAATTAACAAGGAGATTAAACACGAACGTATACACGAGAGAATTATGGATCAACCACAACAACGCCCCCTTGGTGTCCTTGTTTGTCGGCGGCCAAGAAAAGAAGGAGAAGAAAAAGGGTTTTTGTTTTCTTGGAAAAATAATAATGAATAAAATCCTCTGTGATTTTATTTGTTATATGATTTTAATTGCTAATGGGCCAAAGCCCGGTCTCCCTTCTTCTTTCTAATCGACGCCCACAAACACCCCTTTACTTTGGTGTTTGGTTTTTCTTGTTTAAATATTTATCGTATACTCACGTATTTAATTATCGTGCTTTCTTTACTTGGACGTTTTCTTATTATCGTATATACAACTTATAGTATATTAATACTCGTGTTTACGTACATAATACTTATAATAATTAATCAATTGATAATATTCATGTTAAATGTTCATGATACGTGGCGTATATTAATTAATTTAAAAGTTTAAATTTAACGGTAACTTCGTGCATTAAATGATCTTAGGATTTTTAGAGCGGGTTTTACAACTCTTCCCCTCTAAAAGAACACTTCGCCCTCGAATTAAAGATACGATAATCTGATAAGATGCTAAATGCTAAATGACATAAAACTAGAAAGACGTATAAGCTGAAATGACATACCCGAGTCAAAACAAGAAATGAGAGTAAGAAGTACGGATAGACTCCTCCGGTTCCCAAGTGGATTCCCGCTAGGTATAATCCCTCTAGAGGATTTTAACGAATGGAATCGTCTTTCTCCACATGACTCGTTCTTGGCGATCGATAACTTTCTCAGGTTCCTTGATGTATGAATGATTCTCTCGAATCTACTCGAATGGATACGTAACCTTATGCAATGGATAGTAGTTGTAACCTCTGAGTAAGGATACATGGAATACATCATGCACATGAAATAACTGAGGAGGTAAAGCTAGATGATATGATACTTCACTGACACGTTCAAGGATCTCAAACAGTCCGATGAAACGAGGACTGAGCTTGCCCTTGAGTCTAAAACGCATTACACCACGTGCTGGTGATACTTTAAGGAAAACATGGTCGCTAATATTAAACAATATATCTCTATGATGTTTATTAGTATAGCTCTTCTGTCAAGCCCCAGCTTCCTGTAGCTTCGCCTTGGTGATGGAAACCTTTTCATTGGTCACCTCTATCATTTATGGTCCTTCAAGGATTCGTTCTCCAACTTGATCCCAACAGATTGGAGCACGATACTTTCTGCCATAAAGCATCTCAAATGGTGCACACTTAACACTTGCATGCCAACTAATGTTGTAGGAAAACTCTACCAAACATATGTAGTCGTCCTAACTTCCTGACCATTCTAGTGCACAAGCCCGCAACATGTCTTCTAAGGTCTGAATCGTACGCTCCGATTGACCATCGGTCTAAGGATGAGAGGCAGTACTAAGCTTACGTTTAGCGCCCCAAGCTTTCTGCATACCCTTCCAGAATTTAGACTTGAAATGTGGGTCATGGTCTGATATGATGTCTGAAGGAGTTCCATGTAATCGTATGATATCCTTATGGAATATATCTGCCAATTTGCTGACTGAGAAGACCTTGCAAAATGGAAGAAAATGAGTTGACTTGGTTAAATGATCCACTATAACCCATATAGCATCATGTCTGCTCTGGGTAAGCAGAAGTCCGATGACGAAATCCATGGAGACTTTGTCCCACTTCCATGCGGGAATCTCTAACGGTTTCAGTAAACCACTAGCCCGCTGATGTTCGATCTTAACTTGCTGGCAAGTGAGACACTTGGATACGAAAGTAGCAACATCCTGCTTCATTCTACTCCACCAGAAATGTTGTTTAATGTCATGATACATTTTGGTGGATCTGGGATGAATAGAGAATGGAGAGTTGTGAGCTTCTGTCAATAAAGCTTCTCGGAGTGTAAGATCATCTGAAACACGTAACTTTGTTCCTTGCCATAAAATGCCTTCTTCGTCTAAATGAAATTCTGTCTGTCGATCAAGATTCTGAATGATAGCCCAAATCTAACCATCGTTCTTCTGAGCTGCCTTAATCCGAGAAATTAAGTCTGGCTCAATTCTAAAAGATTAGCCCAATATCCATGATGTCCACGTACCAGGAATTCAATGTCTAAGCGTTCAAATTCTCGTATAATTTCTTCATGTACTTTCATGCCGTTTATAATGCCTGACTTCCTGCTAAGAGCGTCTGCCACTACATTCGCCTTGCCAGGGTGATACTGAAGATTGATGTCATAATCCTTGAGTAGTTCCAACCATCTTCTCTGCCTCATGTTTTGTTCCCTCTGAGTGATAATATACATGAGACTCTTGCGATCAGTGAAGATATCACATGATTCACCATAAAGATAGTGTCTCCAGATTTTAAGTGCAAAGACTACTACTACTTGCTCCAAGTCATGTGTAGGATAATTCTCCTCATAAGGCTTTAGCTGACATGATACGTATGTAATAATTGTCTTTTCAAGTTCGTTTTTCTCTCGATATCTTTACGAATTGAATGATCGATATCAATCAAGTCACTTTAATGTTTTTGGTATCTGATATTCAAAATTATGGTATTCTATTGCTAATTATCACAAAACCGTCAAAAGTGTAAAAATATTATCGTCTACGTAATCGTACTAGTCTAAAAACAAATTGCACATACCATGTATTAACCACAGAGTACAACCAAGTAATGCACAACAAGTATTAAAAGCTAAAATGTAAAGTATATAAAAGTATAAGGGCTAACAGTGTAAATATGAAAAGTCTAGGGACTGAAAATGTAAATTGCACAAACTACTAACCAAATGTAACAAGTTTAACAAACTATGTAACTAAACTTAACAACCCTAAAAACTCTAGGGACTAATAAGCAAAACTTAGAAAGTTTATAACTAATTTCCAACTAAACATCAACTAACCAAAACCCAAGGACCTAATAGCAATTATTGAAAGTTATTTAGGAAAAACGGGCTTGTTCAAAAATAAGCCGTATCTAGAGCTCTAGTTAACCAAATAAGCTGAAACAAGTCTCAAAAGATTTAGAATTTAATTTTAGCTAGCCATTATCAAGGAATTAAGCTGAAGTGGTGTTAAACTCAAATAAGCAAATTCCAATAAGCTACTTTTAAGTGAACAGCATATCTGAATAAGCACTTGGTCTAATTTTCACAAGAACTGATTATAAGCTCAAAATATGGACACCTATCCAAGAAATTTTGAAAAGCATCCACATAATAATCCAGAAAATCAAATAAGCTCAAATGAGCTTATGTTGACCTAGTTTGACCAGCGTTGACCAGATTCAAATATTGTTTTAAGCACTTATACAACTGAATTGTGAAATAAAATGGATAAGTTTCTGAAGTGGATAAGCTGGAAATGAAAATAAGCTATGGCAGTTATAAACTATTATCATAGAGACTTTAACAGGGTTCTAACTTATTCTATAGTGAAAACTGTATCTAATGGCTTATCAAAACTTAAAGCTAGGATGTTGGACTTTCAAATGAAACAAAAATTAAGTTCTAATTCAAGATTTGAGATAGTTATGGTTGTTTGAATGTGGATTGTTTTAAGCATATGAAACTGACCATAGTTTTTGAATGCCACTTACCTTTTTGACTGAATGTTTGACTTCCAAAACATTGCACAACTTCTTTATGCCAATATGTAAGTGAATGTAACAAAAGTTTACTCAAAGTTTATGGTTGAATCAAAAGATTGCATATAATCCAAACACCACTTATCACTAAAACAGAATTATGAGCTATGCAAACAGATCAAAGCTAACAAATATAGACTACAAGCTATCCAATCATAAAAATAAGATCACTAAGAACATATAGCAGGCATAAGCAAGCAGGATTACACTAAAACTAAGAATTAAGCATGCAGTTTGACTATTAAGTGGAAAATGTAAAGATAATTGCAATTTTTAGCAAATGATGCCTCCTTTGATGGAGAAGAGAGTGCTGAACTCTCTTTGAGCTGATTCTACTCTTTTTCACCTAACAGCAACAACCAAATCAACATCAATCACCATTGATCATCATCATCAAGGTCTGCTACAAGTCTAATCATGAAATTTGGCTAAGACTGGTAATGAACTTGAACTACAACAAGTCTGATCACAACAAACAGCTTCCAAAACAACCAATTGATTTAGTTATTCAATACGAATAACAGAATCACAAAGATGAGGATATGAAGAGTAGATGCAGTAAGGTAAAGTATAGAACTGAGTGAACTTTGAGTTTTATTAATGGAAGAATGTTTGTTACAACAGTTTAACTACCTAACTAACTCACTTAGAGTGGTTGTCAGTCACTCTAAGTAGTTACTACTAGTGAAAGGAATACAGGAAGGGAGATTAAAGCTAAGTGTGTGTGTGTTTTCACACCTTTCTACATTACATGAAATGAAGGCTAAAGCAGGGTATTTATAGACTCAAAAGGAAATGTAGGTGAAATCAATGACGTGTCTTTTCCAATAAGAAGCTGCCAAGTGTCCAAATTATGTCAAAGCTTATTCAAGAGTTCTTGATCAAATTGGGGACTTTTGATTCTCTTGATTTCCTTGTAATTGATTGAGTGGGATGTATTCGTCTCCTTGTAGTGATCATTTCTTATGTTGAAAGTTTCGTATGAAACGCTTTAGATTGTCTTCAAATTTTGGGCTTTGTGAATTATGCCACGTGGCGTCGTGTAATTGGTCCATTAATTAAGTTGTGGATCAATATCAGAAAGAACAATGCTATCCGTGTGAACTGAAATGGTGCATTCTGATTGGTTAAAAGGGTTGAGTGGAGTTTACTGTTAGGATTCGCTTAATAAATAAGTTGGCACCTCATTAATGTCTTTGGCTGAAAGTCCATGATCCGTGTGAAGGCATATAGCTATTCTGATTGGTTAGATGGTGTAGAACATGGATTAAATTTCAAACTAGTATCAAGAATGGCAGATTTCATCCCTCAACTTTGGCAGATTGCTGTTTTGAGTATAAGCACTTCATAAACTTGATATAAACAGCCCTTTGACTTAGAGTTTCAACAAAATTGACCCTTTGACTTTAGTTGACTTGAATCTTGAGCACTTTGACTTTGTTGAATTTACACTTTAAGTCCTTCAAGTTTGGCAGATTGGCATGAAAGGTCCTTGATCTTTGGAGACTTGTCAAAATGAGTCCTTCTTTTGTCTTTTTCTTGATATTAATATCTTGAAATTCGTGTTTGCACCAAATCGTATCATTTCAAAATCACAAACATCAAAGAATACCCCATAATACTACTTTTTCTCATAAAACTTGGTATTTTTCTTTGTGTTTTAGGGTTTGATTTGTTATAATTGATATGAGATTTCACTCATATCAAATCCCCTACACTTGATCATTGCCATGGCCTCATGCAATATAATATTTCAAAGCTCTAAATTACATTTTTATCATAATTAATCCACCTTCGCCTAGATGAAATGCTCTTACACTATACTACACTATATGATGCATGATTTTGATTTTTACAACGCAATGTAAAGAAAACAATTCTATTTATATATTTTTGTATTTTTCTTGAAATAGTTTGATGGAAATAACTCATAGAGAAATCAGTGACTTTGATTAGGGTTTTGGTACCATGAATACTTATCATCCTCAAGTTTCACTTCCCCATACCAAGCTTAAAAACGAGATAATTGTTATTCATAAATGAAAGTGCATCGACTTATTCATAAAAATTAATTGTATTACCATTATACCCCCACTTATTTTGCCTCTAAGACCGGTTATTATTTGAGCAAATTGCTTGAGAGCAAATTTGTCATTATTTAAAGCGTGAAATATAAGAAATGCAAAATCTAAAAATAAGGAAGCACGGTTTTAATCCTAAGTAACCATCTTATCCATTACTTGAAAAACCGCCCATAATTGATATAAGTCTGACCTAATATAATAAGTCATTCGCCTTATGTGTAAGATCCTTATGTCATGCATTAATAAGTAGCTACTCACTCGTTAAGAAAAGAAAAATAAAACTCATGCAATAATTTATATCTGTCGCCTTTTTGAGACCTTGGATCTTCAGTCCCGCAACCCGTTAAGGTAATATTGATTTAGAACAACTATTAAATCCCCGTAACCCTTGTGAGATTAATATTAGAATTTAATAGCTACTATAATTAACACTTCACTGCCCCTCTTGGGAGTCCTGTATAATTATTATTTTTTCTAGCAACTCATTTTTTTATAAGCCGCTTTTATTTTTCTTGATTCCTCACAAATAAAAGGAAAAGAATAAAAGGAAAAACACCCGCTAAGTATTAAGCATGCCATAAGTACAATACACATAAAACGTTCTAAATTAGAATCTTAAGACATACTTATACCAACCACGAATGATTTGTCAAAAATGCATAAGAGTCTACAAACCGATTAAAACCGTTCTTGATTATTTATTAACAATATATACATGCGTTGACAAGAAAGTACAGGTTACGAAAGGGGATACAATAGCCACAAGTAATTAATATGATGTTTATCTAGCCCTTTAAACTTACTTCAAACTCTATCATTTCTCGTTCTCCATAGTTTAAAATCTCAAATAATGAGATTCGTGGATGCTTAGCCTAATAAACCAATAAAGGTATACATGGTTAAGGATACTAGCTAGAGTAAGCTTGGATAAGCAAACTCGAGTTGAGTCAAAATATTCATGGCGGGCCTAATATTTCAAAGAATTAAACTTGTTAAGCCATATCCTTTATTATATTTTTCCTTTTTTATATATTTTTGATGAAAAATAAAAGAAGAAATATATACAATGCAAATGTGTTATGCAAATGAAAAATGATTAGTGCAAAAATTATGAATGCATATTTTTGGTGGCCAAAGTAGATCAAAAATTTGAAAAATGTTTGAAAATTTAATTTCCCCAATTATCATGAAGGCAAGGAAATGGTCTAGGTAAGGTCACTTCGATAGAAGACCCCCTACACTTAAGATAAACATTGTCCTCAATGTTTAAGAGTATTGGAGTAAACTCCCCTACACTAATGACATTGCGTACTTTGTTTAACTCGAGCTAAGGAAAGGTCTACTAAAGTGAATTCATGTTAGACATTATTAAGAGTCAATTTTGAATCACAAAAGTATCAAAGTGAACCCGATACGCGGGCCTCCTCCATAAGCTCCAAGTATGAAATGAGAGAGAGAAACCCTACAAACACCCAAAAGACAAAAGAAAGGCACCCCCTACACTTCATTCGACTATATTACCCTTTTATTAATCCTAACCTACCACACTCTGTTCTAGATGATCTACCTAGTTATTCAAGCTTGATTTAAGGAGTCTCTAGCTCGACTCATCCTACAAGAACTAGTTCTTATGGATAATCATGGAAAAACCTGAGATTTCCAAAGAAGGAAAATCTCTCCATGATAAAGTGAGTCAACATGTCCAATTAGGGAAACCTCAAAGAAAGTCCACCAGGGTCAAATACATGATTTTCATCCCATTAATAGCACCACCCAAAACTGGGAATCAAATATCAGGTTAAAATAAATGAGGTTTCCTTAGGCAAAAGGTGATCACTATAATAATGGACGGTGTGGTGATAAGGTGATGATCCAAATTCTCAAAAATCCTTCCTTTTATTTCATCAGATGGATACTGAGATAGATCTAAAAAATGTATCCTAGGATCGAACACCTTTTCCTTTAGGGGAAAATAAGAAGTAAACTCAGTGGAAAGCAAGGAAGATTCTCCCATAGACATCATAACTTGAGACAAAGGTGGTGTAAGAATAGGTGTTAACACACTCGTAGAAGAAAGCTGTGACACCCCACGTAGGGTCAAAATATGCGGAATTATCAACGGAGATGTCACAAGGGTGGATCGATAGCATATAGTCCATAGAGCATAAGATAAAAAGTTATTCAAATTAGATTACATGTTTATTAAACAAATAAATAAAAATTGTCTTTAACATGTCATAAGTAGATTGTTCATTTTCCCCAAATGGAACCCTTGACGATTCCTACAATGCAGATCACATAGATGCTTGAGTCCATGCACATATCTCGTTCTAACTTCATTTCCCTAAGATAAACATGCTTAGAGGGTCAACATAAAGTTGGTGAATTTACAGGTTTTAACATTAATTACTTAAGACATACATTAATCATAGAAGTAACAATGCACAAATCATTCTTACTAAAAATTAGATTACATTTGCTATTACTCGAAACTGAAGCTTAACCTTCCATAGTCCTCAACAGATGAGGACGTAGTGTCTTATAAAAAGACACCCAAACCCAGTTCCAACATGGTATACATCTGTTGTCCCGGCCAAGGCACAGTGAGCATGACTCACCCAGATGGGGATGGTCAATCCCTAATAGATCTATTTATAACATTCGGGCGATTACAACAATTTAACAGTTTCTATAATAGTCAATCATAGTCAAGTTATGCAATTCAGTTATGTCCATTTTAAAATAGTTGCATGTTTTCTCCCCCGTAGAGGAAAAATTTATCAATAGTTATATGGGGCTGTAAACTCACTTGGGAGTTGGCAATAGGTGTATAACACGAATATCCAAATAATGCTCACGCCAAAAGTTATGCCTAATCAAATAGTACAGTCTTAACAGATAGTACAAAGAACATATGTGTATGCTTATACAGATTTTTAGTCAGTTCATTTATGCTACGGCATTTATCTAAATAACCCTAGTACAAGTATTAACAATAACCATTTAAACTTATCTATATAAGTTTTATTTCTAAGTAAACATAAAATGTTTAACTTTTAATATCAGTCTGTATTCGTAATACATGTATTAATAATAACCATTCAACTTACAATTAAGTTTCTTATTTAAGTAGACATAAAATGTCCTACTTAAAATATTAGTTCACGTTCGCAGTTCATGTATTATAATCATCCATTTAAACTTACTATTAAGTTTCATAATTAATTAAACATAAAAGTTCTACTTAAAATATTAGTTTACGTTCGTAGTTCATGTATTATAATCATCCATTTAAACTTACTATTAAGTTTTATATTTTAAGTAAACGCAAGGTGTTCTACTTAAATATTAGTATTCAATTTATTTAACGTTCGTATAATTTTATTTCCTAAAAGTATATGAGTTTATGTATTAGTAATACATATCCATATTGTTTATACAATTTATTTCATAAAGCAAAATTATAAATATTTTTTCTTTGAAAAACAAAATATAATATTTTTTCTAACGTAAAAGTTCCCATAAATTATTTAACATTTATAAAATAACTTATAATTTACAAGTTTAAGAATTTATGTTATAAATTCTTGTAGTTTAGGGTTTGTTTAAGTTTTACTAAGTTTAAAAAAATAGACAGAGGGTTAGGGCTTGTTAAAGTTTTGAAATATGGCAAAAGTAGTCCCTCCATATTTTAAACAAAGTAAACTTTCGGATTGTTACACATTTGGTACCTAGGGCTTTAAAAGTTTCGGCTTATGGCAGATTTAGTCCCCCTACTTAAGTCTAGGTTTTGTAACTTTCATAAAATAACCAAAACAGACCCTAGGGCTTCTTTAAGTTTCGGATTATTGCCAAAATTGTCCCTCGGGTTTTAAAATGACAAAATAACTTTTAGAACTTCCCAAAATGGTCCCTAGGGTTTAATATGCCACGGATGGTATTTGTTAAACCCTATACTTTGGATAATTACATTTTCAGTCCTTGTGTTTACTAATTTATCAAAACAAGTTTCATATGTCACGGTTTTAGTCCTTAAGTTTCATAAATTGTCATTTTACTCCAAAAGTTTCTATAAGTTACATTTTATTATAAAAACTTTTATTTAACATTCAAAACGTTATATGGGCTCATTAAATGGGCTAAACATCTAATGGGCCAATTAGTGGGTCTAAATACATTTTTAAGTTTACTAACTTGTTAAATGGGCCTTTAACACGTTTATTGAGCTTAAATACATTTTAAGCCCATTAATCATTTTAAATGGGTTCAAGTATAAACTTATGTCCATTAGGTCACTAAGATTTATTAAGTAGGCTTATTGGGTCCATTAAGTCTTGGACTAATGTTGCATGGGCTTAATTAGTCCATTGATACTACTTTTCATTTTATGTAAGTATTAGTCTAGGATTTTCTTATAAGCTTATTATTAGCTTATCTATATTTAGTTTTAAATCTTAACCAAAGAATAAAACTTATAGTTTATTTTATGTGATGTACCAAATAAGATCTAGATATGTTACAAGGTTGCATGCAAGTCATAAGCCCTAATATGAGCTTATAATTCATGGCTATAATAAATTATAGCTTATTAAGATGAGTTAAAACTTATTTTAAGGTTGCATGTACTTATAAGTGTCCCCAAAATAAGATCTAACTATGTACAATTCAAGAAATCAAGTCACAAGTCCATACATACATACATATAGCCCACAGCTATTATTTTAAATCTTGGTGTTTCCAAGATGAACATTTTAGCTAGTTATAAGTCTTGTAAATATTTACAAAAATACAACATGATTATCTAGGTTACATGCATGTTCCCAAGGTTACCATATTTCCAAGAAAACAACATATAGCCCACGGCTATATTGTTTTCTCCCAAGGTTCCCATAAGATTTTATAAGCTTTTTTTATTGATCATCATGTTTAAGTTAACTCTTATTATTAGATCTATGGTTTACATAAGCATGCATGTACATTAAAACCCCAATTTTAGGTTATATATAGCCCACGGCTAAATATGTACACATAAATCATTTTTGTGATTTTTAGTATTCCATTTCAAATGTAATATTACATATTCCATCATTAAAACTTAGTACATGAATCATAGATACATCATTCATTTTAACTGTGACCTTCAAGGTCATGGTCTTCATTATTTTCAAGTTACACAAGTTTATTTTATGAGATCTATGATTATTAGCTAACCAAAATCGCATAAAGTAAGATTTGTAACCCATGTTACATTTACATTCATAAAATGTTTCATATGGTTTTTAATCAAGTTAAAACATATAGTACTAGTCATAAGTTTCTTATTAAAAAGATTTTTAACCATGACTAATGGTGCACAAATATATGTCGTGACCTTTAAGGTCATGGCTATTACCAAATCTTGATTTTAACAAGTTACATACAATTGTTTATAGATGGATGATGATGCATGCAAGTGAAAATGAAGAAACATAAGGAGTATACCTTTCTTGCTTAAATTTACCAAGGAAGATCTAGATGAACAAGGAGATTGGAGATCTAATCAAGATGATGAAGAAAACCCTAAAGATAACAAAGCCATGGCCCTTATAGATTCGGCTAGGGGTTGTTATAATACCTCCAAAGATTATGATGATGCTACTAAATGATTAGTGATTACTATGGGACAAGGATCTTGTAGATTTAATGAACAACTTTAGATTTTTGTGGCTTAATGCCGAATGATTTGAGAGAGAAGGTGTAGAGAGAATGAGAGATTTAGTTGCATGAGAGAATGAGATGTATGTGTATGTGTGTTTTGGCTAAAAGGGAGAGAGAGGGGTGAAGGCAAAAGGCATGATTGCCTTGGTAAGAACACTTGTGCCAAGTGTAGGCTCTTGTGTTTCCCATGCATCCTTTCTCCTTCCACATATACCTTTGTGCCGTGTATAGCTAACCAAAGGGCAATGGGCTTTGGTTTGGGCTTATGTTGGGCTTAGCACATAAGGAGTGTGATCTTGGGCTAGTCCAAGAAGGTTTAAATCATGATTATGGTATACACACTTGCACACATACACGGCTACATACACTATGTAGCATGTTTTTCCAAATTTGATTTAGTGTTGTGTATAGCCAAATATTGATTATACATTTTTATCATTTGCTCTCCTAGTCTTAAGTACAAGGTTTAAGCTATGTAACTTATTTACAACAAATATGAATGTAAAGGTATAAGTACATAATGGACAAGTTCACACACAACTTATAGAAACATAACACATGAGTATGTGTTCTAGGATTAATGGGTGGAACTTCATTACATAAAATCATGGTAAAATCATGGATTTTACAGCACCACCCCGTTATTTTAGCTTTGTCCTCAAAGCTACTAAAAATGTAGTTATCTTTTAAATGAATGATGTTCTAAGTATATGGTTCATTTCAGACTCTCTCTCTCTCTCTCTCAGGTACGGATGGGGGCATTAACACGAAGTGGTCTACACCAAGGTTACTCCTATACGTCCGGTTGGGACGTAATGAAGGCTCTTACTACTACGGGTGGACAGAAAGTGACGCAAATAGATCTTTATCCGGGTTGCACTATTCATCCGATTGAGTAGTAAGGGAGACTGCTGCTATGGATGGATAGAAAGCAATTCAAAGAGATCTTTATCCGGATCGCACTATTTATCCCATTGAGCAGTAAAGGAGACTGCTACTATGGAAGGATAGAAAGCAATGCAAAGAGATCTTTATCCGGATCGCACTATACATTCCATTGAGCGGTAAAGGAGACTGCTGCTATGGATGGATAGGAAACAATGCAAAGAGATCTTCATCCGGGTCGCACTCTACATCCGATTGAGCAGTAAAGGAGACTGCTACTATGGATGGATAGGAACAATGCAAAGAGATCTTTATCCAGATCGCACTATACATCCGATTGAGTAGTAAAGGAGACTGCTACTATGGATGGCTAGGAAACAATGCAAAGAGATCTTTATCCAGGTCGCACTATACATCCGATTGAGTTGTAAAGGAGACTCCTGCTATGGATGGATAGGAAGCAATGCAAAGAGATCTTTATCCAGATCGCACTATACATCCGATTGAGAAGTAAAGGAGACTGCTGCTATGGATGGATAGGAAACAATGCAAAGAGATCTTTATCCGGGTTGCACTATACATTTGATTAAGCATTAAAGGAAACTGCTGCTATGGATGGATATGAAGCAATGTAAAGAGATCTTTATCCGGATCGCACTATACATCCGATTGAGAGGTAAAGGAGACTGCTGCTATGGATAGATAGGTGCAGGTTTCTCAACGAGGGTCGCAGCTACCTCCTTCCAAGAGTTGGGAGAGGACCAATGGTGTTGTGGATTTGGTTAGGAGGGAAAATCCACTGCAGATGGTTTATGGTATGAGCAGGACATGCCAGCATGTTTTTTATGCTGGGAAAGTTGGGGATGCTCTACTTCTGCATCCTTTTTACGAGTGAGATTTAGGTTATATCTCCACACCCGATGGTGAAAATTGGGGGTTGAAGGTAAAATAAAATAGAAAAATATTTTAACTAGAACCCCTCCTATGTCAACAGCTTTACACGAAAGACTTACAATTACACCTCGAGCTGGTGGGATACAGACATTAGTTAATAGTACTAAAGCTTCTACCCAGTAGAGAGGTTTAGATTATTGTTGATGGTGATTAGGTAGGAAGTTGCAAAGAACCTGCTTCATTCGCCGCGGGGCTGAGCGAGAGGGGTGAAAAAAAGAAGTACCTCAAATGGTGGAAATAAAAGAAGATACCAAGAATAAAAAAGTGCGCGCCTTGCGGGGTGCTACAAAAAGGGTCATGCATCCACTATTACTGGTTCAAAATTTGCACAAATTTTGACTTCTAAAGGGGAGGAAGTTACATCTCCTCGAGTCTGGTGGATGATGTTATTGTAGAACTAATTGGGCCCGAAGAGGAAAAAGGAATGTCCAAAAACATGGGACATTCAACACCTCTTTACGAGGGATGTCGAAGACAACCTTACAAAATACACCCATTGTGAGTTGGATGTGTCCTTCAAGCTTAAGGGTGCCTAAAGTGGCGGATATAACCCTACAAAATACACTCATTGTGAGTTGGATGTGTCTTTCGGGTTTATGGTTGCCAAAAGTGGCGGATATAACCCTACAAAATACACCCATTGTGAGTTGGATGTGTCTTTCAGGTTTAGGGTTGCCTAAAGTGGCGGATATAATCCTAGAAAATACACTCATTGTGAGTTGGATGTGTCTTCCAGGTTTAGGGTTGCCTAAAGTGGCGGATATAACCTTACAAAATACACCTATTGTGAGTTGGATGTGTCCTTTAGGTTTAGGGTTGCCTATCTTGTCATGTAGGGAAAACAGGTTAGGGAAAATGGGGCATCCTTTGACCAAGTATTCCCTGCCTTATCGGTGCTAGAAATGACACTAAATCTAGTGTTGAATATATCAGGGTTACCGTCCCCTAGTATAATCAAGGTTTCATCTCTCCAAGGCATACGAAACAATTTTAATCACATAGGATAACTACATGATACTTGCTAGTCAATTTTTGCAATCATGACATCAAAACTACCAGGACCTACTGGGATCTGATTGATGTAAAACGGGTGATTGGAAGGGTTTAAGGTACAACCTCGGATGATGGTGTCAACCGTCACAACTTTTCTGTCGGCTAGTTTTATCGTATGGTAGGGGTCTAAAACGGATGGAGTAATTTCCAATAACTTACTAAATTTAGTAAATATAGAACTTTGGTCTGCCTTGGTGTCAAACAAAAACAGAAGCATATCGTTGGTTTAGTAAAAACATACCAGAGACGACGTTGGAATCTAGATTGGCTTGGGCATTGCCAGCCATGTATACTTGTGAAGAAGTTCCCTTGTTGTCCTTCTTCTAGTTGGCCAACTTAGGTCAGTCGGGTCTCACATGTCCAGGGGTTCCACACTCGTAATATACCACAACTTTCTTTGGTCCACTACTGCTTCCACCTGTGGGGTTTCGGTTTCCCTGCTGTCCACTTCCACTTCCACGTGCATTGGACTTGCCCTTGTTGCTATTTCCGGAATTTTTATTGGGTCGACCCGGGGTAGCAACATTTGCTTGACATTCACGAGCAAAATGGCCTTGTTGGCCGCACTTGTAGCATCCTTGGCATTGTCCTCCAGCAACATGATGATAATTGAACTTTGAACACTTAGGCTTGGATCCTGAGTAGTTCTTGGTGCGGGTCGTGTGAGTAGTGTCATCAGCTTGCCCAACGTTTTGCCTTTTGGAAGGCTGCTGGTGCTGGCCACGGGAGCTTTCATCTAACTTTCTCTTGTTGTCCATTTGCCTTTCGGACAGATTGTGGGCTCGCTTGTTGATCAGCTTAGTTGCAAATTCCATAGCACCTTCAACGGTAGTGTGTCGTGAAGCTAGCACACTGTCATGGATGTTGTCAGGGAGTCCGCTGACATACTTCTCAATCTTGTCGCTCCTCTGAGGGAACATTCTGGTGCACATCAAGCTTAACTCTTGAAATCTTTGGTTGTACCAAAGGATATCATTGTTCTTACACTTTAGATCCCACAGCTCTATCTCCAACTTCTTCATTTCTCCTTTAGGACAGTACTTCTCAGTCATCCTCTGTTTGAGGTTGGCCCAAGTGAGAGTGTAAGCAGTGTCATGTCCAAGGGTAGAGACCATTGAGTTCCACCAGGTAAGGGCGCTCTCAAGTAGTGTGTATGTGGCAAACTTAACTATGTTCTCGTCAACACAACCACTGATGCGGAAGATTATCTCTAGTCTTTCAAACCACTGCATCAATTCAACAACTCCTTATTTTCCTCGGTAGTATGAGGGTTTTCACTTTAAGAAGTCAGGGTAAGAGCAACCCCTGTTGGTGTTGTTTCTCGTACATTGAGGTTTGGATTGTTGTTTGCATTCGGATCAGCTCCTTTGGTGGCCATAGCTATTGTGATGCCTTCACTTATCATTTCCCGGAGTTGTGCGGCAGTGACATTTTGAGTAGCTTTTGGAAATTCAGCATTACCAGCATTGGAAGTCGTTTCATTATTGGGATTTGATCTCGTAATCACCATTTGTCTATAATCATACACAAAATGAGATTATTAGTTCAAACGTTAGTACACTTTTTATATTATTTGCACGCGAAAAATTCATGCACTGATTTCATAAAAAAATTGGATAACCTGTCAAGATCTCATAATATAATACATTACATAGCAAATATAATAAAGAAAGTGATTACATGCTATTTCCATAAGAAATTTAACATCCATCTAGCATAACAAAATCCAAGTCATAGGCCGGTCGGGCCTTGTCCAAGGTAATGATACACACAGTCTTTAAAACATTATATCCCAAAGTTACATGTCCAGAAGAAAAGAAAAGATAAAGTACAGGATTACATCACCAAAAGCTGAAAAGAAATAAAAGTACAAAAGTCCTATACCATGTCAGCTAGGGTGCAACCCATAGGCTGATCATGATGTACAAGAAACCTAGTACTTTTATCCTACTCCTACCTAGATGGTTTGCTAGATGAGGCTGGGGCTGATGGGGCTAATGAATCTGCAGGGCTCTCATGGTGTTCCACAAAGTCCGGACTGTCTCTTTGGCCTCCTTGAGCATGCAGAATGCTGTCAGCAGCTGAGTCCTGAGTCTGTCGACGGCCCCACTGTGACAATCCGTCAATTTCCGGTCATTATTTTAATCTCGACTATTACGTATTACGTGTTTATTTAATGAGAATTTTAAATTATCGACTAACCGATAAGGTTATGACTTGAAACTAGCGTAAGAATGTCGATTAGATGAAAACCGGCAAGGAATACGTTAGGTGTCGATATTATATTCTCAAATTATCATATGAATGATTTTATTGTATTTATTTTTATTTCTCGTGTTTTACGTTTTAAGGAATGACGAGAACTACTAATGATCGTGATACCGACGGATGCCCAAAAATTTATGTTTTATTATCGATTGTCTCGATATTTTATATTTTCGACGTTTTCGATTTAATTACGTTTTAAGTCGTGTCGAAGTGATACTATTATTTTTAAGAAGCGTTTAACTTTTGAAAAGTATTTTTACGAAACCCGAGTCTCGTAAATATTTTCAAAATTTAATATTTACATTTTCTACCCTTACAACTATTTAATTTCATTTTGGACCAAAACTATCACAAATTGACAAAAAACTACCCTAACCCCACTATATAAGGATTTTCCACTATCACACTTTATTATAAAATTCATTTTTAAACCAAACAAACACAATCTCTCTGTCTTTTTCTTTCATGGCCGTCCACCACCTCAACCAAATTCACATGATCCATCAATTTTTACTTTGATTCATGAGAAACTAAATTAAGACCCATTCTACAAATTCAAAGAGCTACATTTTGGTATAATTTTCTTTAACATGCATCCACTTTTTAATCTTTTTAATTTTTGTTGAAGAACAAGGTTGTTTGATCTTATTTTATTGTTGTATGATCATGTTTATGGTTATATTTGTTTATTTTTACTATTGCATGTTTGAATTTTTTATGGTGACTTATGAGAGATGATCATGCAAGTGTGTTAGAGGTTTGATCAAGGTGATAGAGTGTTAGTATGATGATATTAGGACTGTGGAATTAAGTAGATTGTGTTGGAAAATTCATTTGACATGATTTCTAAAAAGTATTTTTGGGACAGCAGCTTACAACAGATTATTTTGTGGGTTTAAGTTCTGAGATAGGCTTATATTATTTGATATTGTTGTAGTAATCTTCAAGACGCTCGTTTTGCCGCTTAAATGAGCTTCTAACTCATTACGAGCGAAAAGTTATGCTACTTTTAGTATTTGTGTACCGGGAGACGGGTATCGGCACAATCCGAAAATTGTTGTCGATATTTGGATCGAATCTCGGGGACTATAGAATGAGTTTTAAAAATGTTCAAGGACTGATGTAAGTTTTTAAACCTCAGGTCATGAGTCTATTTTCAAACCCAAGGGTCGGTTTTGTAAACGGAATTGTTTAGATATATCAAAATGGTTTTACATGTAAAAGGCGTAAATCTGTCCGGTTTTTATAACACGAAGGTGTGTCGGGCAGAAGGTCTTAGAAGTAATATTTTTGAATGAAACTTAAAATAAGTCTTCTTCATATTATGTGTGAGTTTGTGACCAAGTTTCGTCGAAATCGGACAAGTCTAGATAGGGTAGATTGGTGTGTACATTTGGAGTGTACATGCTGATTGGTATTTTGGACACGTAGTCCAATAATTATGTGGCGTGAGTTGAGTATTCGCCATTGGACATGGTGATTCACTCAAGTGTTAAGTCATTAGATAAATGACTTAGCTACTGGTCCAAGGGAAGTAAAATGATAATTTGACTTGCGTTGACTTGGCGTCTTAAGACGGGTCAATATCAAGAGTGCAATTGTTTAAAAGAATAGTGTTGAATAAAAGGGTATAGTAATAACACATGTATTATTAAAATTTTCGGAATTGTCTTGGTTTTGTAATTTTGATTTTTATATTATTTAAGTATGATTTGTACTTAAGTCGATTTTTAACGAACGCGCCTTATGTGGTAGGTTGCGGTTTTCGTGTTTAAACGGGCATCACTAATCGTCGGCGATCGTCTCATTACCACTATTGGCTAAGGTGAGTCTATAGCCTCGCTTTTAACATGTTTACTTGTTTTATAAAACCCGCGAGGGGGATAACATGCTTGTTTAATTAAAATAAAGGGTACAACGAGAAGTTGTGGAAACCTTACTTATTAGAAAAGTATAGGTGCAACGAGAAGTTGTGGAAACCTTATTTACTTGAAAAGTAATTATTGAAATTGAAATGTACAACTATAAGTTGTAATAAATTCATGATTGTTTTAAAACTGAACACAAGAAACTTAATTGTATGTTTAGATGGAAGTTATTACATAAGTTTGTTTAGCCTTAAAAGACCCATGAATCGTGAATTGTTAATCGAGATAACGCATGCTATGGATAGATCTATCGGGGTGACGCCCAGTCCGGTCGCGACTAGCTCTCGCGTGGTGTTGTGATGCACTAGTAATAAAACATCGGATGCATTGTATAAGAGAAATATACGCACTTGGCTAGGTGTGTTGGGCTGAAATAATATATGTTAACGTTCAATGTCACGAGACTTATGTAATGACACGATAATTATGTCCGTACAACATAATTGTCTTTGATAAATTATTAACCATGGAAGGTTATTTTTGAATACTTGTGTTCTCTTTATTTAAATTAAACTCTATAGATTCACTCGGCAAATTTTGCTGACTTTTTAACATGTTTTATCTCAGGTCCATATAGAAGGCACTCGAGGAAGGCGGTTTCGTGAAGCTTGCTTATTGAAATGTTTTGGCCCGCTTTTAAAATTTATATCCATTCAAAGAATCTTTTATTATTTACTGAGTTTGTAAACTTTAAATTATTTGGGACCGTGTGAAAAGTTTTATTGTTAAATGAAAATGAATGGATGTTTTTATTAAAACGACTTGTTTAGAGCCGTTTTCTATGATTATGAGATTGAACCATGATAGTAACACCCAATGACCCTTCCGCTGTTATGACCAAAATTTGGGGGTGTTACAGATTGATATCAGAGCTCAAGTTATAAAGAACGAAATGATTTTCCAAAAATGAATTTTTGAAATCTTTTAACTATAGCTGTTGCAAGCGAAACCTCCGAGTTGCCAATGGACGAGAATGAAAGTATTTATATATATATGGGATTATATATATGTTGTAATATTTATCGATTATTTGAACCTGTGAATTACAAGGTATGTTTTCATTTATTTAATTATAAATGATACCTTTATATTTATACGAGATATTTATACGACGTCGATTGTCATGAAGCCACTCTAGTCATTTTTATGCTAGCGCTGAAGCTATTCCTGAAATGAATTATGTTATTCTCGAGATTAACTAAGTTGTGGATATACATGATCCCAACGAAACGGTTAATATTCTTGCTGATATTCTTTTGGTTACGGGGATTTTGATTTCCTTGGTTCTTATTCTTGATTTATCGATTCGTTCATTTCGTTTAGCAAATTTAATTTTCATTTTCATTAATCTTCGACATCATACTGTTTTGATAAAAACAAGTTTGTCCGAGATGGTACTATTGATTGTTAGGAATTAAGATTGATTTTTATGGTATTCACATGCCAACCAGAATTCCATATCATATCACTGATCATTTTCTGTTAAATCAGTTTCTCATTTGTTTCGATCTTGATCTTTCGCGTTGAGCTGGCGATGCTTGAATAAAGTGATTTATAATTGTTGAGATAAATTGGCCATTTATTTGAACAAGGAAATTATAAATTGTTGAACTACAAATTTCTAAATCTTATTTGGAAGGACTTGATCAATCCATGGAAATAATGATTCATAAATGTGTGGGCTTAAGCATATAGCATCTGCGTGATTAAACTCTTATTGACTCATAATTCGTTTGCTCGATTCATTCTTTGATTTTGTTCCCATAATTCTTTGATCGTGAAATGGTTGTATTGAGATTGTTCCAAAAGCACCAATTGAGGAGGATATCAAGCGTCTCTAAAAGACATTGAAGAAATCTTCTTCTTGTGGGACTGAGGAGCTTTCTTAGTCACGTCAATTACCTAGTAAATCTTGTAGATTAGTTTATCAATTATAGTATTTTCTCATTAATCCCTAACTAAACTGTGACAACAGTTAGTAGGACTAGTATTTTAAGTTGTATGGCATTAGACGATGATTATCCATAATGTTGATAATACGACTTGTACTAGCTTGTGATCAATGGAATGACTATCTTTTGATCCCTAATTCTACATCGTTCTATTAATATCTTTCTTTGATTTTCTATTTAAATTCCTGTGGTATAACGCAATCATTGAATGAATACTCATTATGATTTGATTTGCGTTACACAAGACTCATGCAGTCAATGAAAGCTATGACTGAAGCACGAATGCACCAAGTTATTAGTGAATAAGTTGTTGTATCTTTAGTTAAATTCATTGCCAACATGAATGATGGATCTGGAACTGGAGCTGAAGCTAAGACTGGTGGAACTGGAACCGGTGGAGCTGAAGCTGGAGCCAATAATTTTCGTGGTACGGATGGAACAAATGTGCCCGAAGTTAGAGGCTATAACTACACTTCATTCATTAAGTGCAAACCGTAGAATCTTAAGGGGACTAAAGATGATGGAGGATTGTGTCAGTTGTTGAAAAGCTGGCATCAGTCTTTCGAATATGTGGCCCTAATCAGGAGGATAAGATGTAGTTTGAAATCGCTACTCTCCAAGGTCGTGCATTAATTTAGTGGAATGGCAGACTTGCTTTCCTAGGTATTGTTACTTATGGGACACCATGGACAAAGGTGAGGAAACGGTTAACTAAGGAGCTTGTGCTCGAAGCATTCCCAAAGTATGGAGCAAGTGTTTTACAACTTGAAACTGAAGGGAACTAACATTGGTAGATATATCAAGTGTTTCCATAAGTTGGCTCCTTTATGTCCAAGAATTATGGAACCCGAACCGTCAAGGTCAAGTAGTATATTCACGGCTGACTATGAATAAATGCGGTGATGTGACTTCTTCTAAGCCAATTGCTATTTGTGAAGCTGTCTGCAGGACTGATTAGCTCATGGGACACATAATCCAAGGCAAGGCTGATGAGGTTACTGAAGGGAAAAATAATTCCAAATTGAAAATTGTTTTCGTGCATTAGAGCTCGTAAGTATATCGAAAAAGGTTGTGGATTATTCATGGCTTAGGAATCGTAGAAAGAATCGTAAGAGAAGTAAGTAGAATTACTCTAGTCATTTGTGACTATTCTGAAGTATTTCTGGAAGAATTGCCAAGGCTTCCGCCTACAAGGCAAACAGAATTCCTAATTGATCTAATCTCTGGTGCTGAAACTGTAGCACATTAGCCATATTTATTAGCACCATCTGAGCTGAAGTAATTATTTGTGCAGTTTTAAGAACTATCTGATAGAGGTTTTAGTCGATCGAGCTTGTCAGTTTGTAGAACTCCTATTCTGTTCGCTAAGAAGAAAGATGATTCGTTTCGTATGTGTATCGATTACCGAGAGCTGCATAGGATAACGATCAAGAATTGTTACCCGCTTCCAAGAATTGATGATCTATTTGATCAACTTCAAAACTCTTGTGTTTTCTCCAAGATTCTGGTGTTTTCTCCAAGATTGATCTTTGTTTTGCTTATCATCAACTTCGCATACGCGAGGAAGATATCCCTATTACGGCATTTAGAACTTGTGATGATCATTATGAGTTTAGGGTTATGCCTTCTGGTGTTGATCCACGAAACTTGTGCAAACATCGAATCAAGAAGAAACTATGAAGAACATTTGCACAATTAAACCAATTGACTAACTAATAACACAAGCTTGTACTTTTCATCGTATGTATATCTTATTAATAATGAATCAACAAATATACATGACTTGCCCGGTTGTTTGCGGAACAACAACCGGGCGATGAATGACAAACTAAACTCCCATGTTCATAGCTAGCTAAGCTTATGCAACAATGGGAGGATGAAACCCTAAACCACTAAAGTATTACATGTTTGTTTCTGTGGGTGGGAATCATTGACTATTCTATTACAAAGACCACATTTATATAGTGGGAGTGTGAAGCTTCCTTGAGAAGCTTTACTAAAGTACAAGTAACCACCTTGTACTTTGTTGTCTTCATCTTTTGCACCTTTGACAAAGTAAGCCTTCCTCTTGAACCTTTGTCTTCATTGCTAATAAGACATGTGCCCACTAATACATAAGACACTTCTTCAGGTCTTCTTAACATCTTCAGGTCTTGTAATCAGTAATAGTCTTGAGGAGTTAGTAAGCTATTATGTCATCACTTACTAACTCCATCATCCTTGATTCTTTGCACACTTACTGAGATCCGCCTCAGCTAATGACGAGTCTATCTCATAGACTCTAAAGAACTCTAAAGAATGACACACTGAACTTATAACATACATAAGTTCAGTGACTAACACTACTTAGGATACTTTACATCCAAATCCCGTGCAAGGGACAAATCAGGCACTGAATTGACCCAACAATCTCCCCCTATTTGGATAGAAAAGTAGCCTAAGTTAAATAGCAGTAAGTGAGCATAAAGGCTTCTTCTTACATACTAAGATACAACAAAGTGACATAAAAAATAACAATCTTCTGATCCTTTGTTGTTGTAGTGGTGACAAGTGCTCAACCTTTACACCAGGACTTCATCATCATCATGTGAGGTCTCTGATGAACATCTTCAGGGACTTGGGTTATGTTGGTGTTTCAGAGGCTCGCTCCAAACAGTGGTGATCAAACACGGCTAGAAAACATTACTCCAAAATACTAAGCACCCAAGTATACAATCTAATCCCAGAACACTTGTTCACATATCTGATGTTGACATACATCAGATGTACACAATCTCTTATACCCCGTAACCAACTTCTTTCAATCAATAAACTTCTAACCTGTTCAAACACAATCCCAATACCAGCTTCATCATTTCTTTCATTCACCAGATACCCGTCGATACCTACTTATGAAATGTGATCGGATTAATTAAGTGATTCTTCTGGATAAAATTTTTGATTTTTTGGTATGTGATTGGTTTTGTTGTTTTGGTGTGTTTTGAGGTTGTATGGTAGTAATGGGGTGGTTGTGTTGTATGGTATGGTGAGGATATCTATGAGGTACAATCATCCGGGAGTGTGTATTCATCAGGGAGTGTGACTCTCTCCCCCTCAAAAAATGCTTCCCAAGAAGTGATTTTTGAAACCATTTCACACTCCTATTATTCATCATTTCAGGGATTGAATCCCTTGATCGAATTGCTTCGATACTAAGGTTTGAACCTTAGATTTTGAGGGTGTTTGAATACCCTTGTGTGGCCTCTAGTGGAAATCCAGAGACTTAACCAACTTAGCTGGTTCTATAGTTTATGGCAAACTATCAGCCATCAACGGATTTGATGATTCTTTACCGGTTAGCCGTTTAACTCCGGAATAGCCAATTCTTTCTTGTTGGTTAGACATGGTGAATTGATGACCATTTGTTGGTGTGGTGGTGAAACCTACACTTGGTGAACTTTTAGCCTTTGGCTATCCCGTTCAAGGATCTGTGATACTTTAGCCTTAAGGCAAGGAGATTCTACCTATCTGTTCTAACTTTTCTCGGATTGGCTTTAAGTTTATAAATTAAGAGCTGCTGTTGTAAAAAAACTTCTGATGTTGTAAAACTTCTGACTTGTAACAATATTTTAGAATCACTTAACCTTTGAAATCTTTGATAAAAAGTTTAAGTTTGAAAAAAAAATAAGTCTTTGACAGATTTTAAGCAACATATGAGTACCTGAGGTCAAGAGGTCAAGATGGTGCGAGCTCTGATGGTGCAAACCTCTTGTGGCGGTGACCTCTGATAGGTGCCAACCTCTGGTGGGGTGTAAACCTTTGGTGATGCACACCTCTGGTGAGGCAAACCTCTGATGGGTGCAAAACTTCTGATGTGAGAGAGGAGAGGTTTTGATGGTTGTATAGGGACGGCTGGAGGTATACCAATAGCCCAAATGTCGTCTTCTTTCTTTGCCTTGGTTTGAGGTAATGACATGTACCTGATTGACCAAGTCCTGAATGAGGCTTCAGGCTATGTGAAGATGACATGATTCATTACTGGACTTTGATTACCGTAAGTATCTTCTATCTTTATCTTGGTGTGAGAAAAAAAAAATTCCTGAGTGACCAAGTCCTTCAGCATGTGAAGGCTCTAAAGATATCATCTTTATCTAGCTGTGGCTGAGGGTTCAGCTGCCTCTGTTGACTTTAGCTGATAAAGAGGTCAGCTGACTAGGTTGGAGGAGTTGAGAGTTTGTAGAGTTCAGAAAGAAGATGGGGATGAATGAAGAACTTTTTTTTTGTTTGTTTGTTTGTTTTGGTTTTGGTTTTGGTTTTGTGAAGGTGTTTGTGGGGTTGAATGGATGTTGCATATAGATCACAGCTGCGTGTATGTCACAGCGGCATCTATATCACAGCGGTGTGTAGATGTCCGTGTTTCTCTCCTCCTCAAAATATGCAACTTTAATAGCATCTTTTTACTCCTATTAACCTCTTATCACATCAACCAAAAGACGTACAACGCGCCTCAACTCATTTGAGTTTGGATAAAAAATATCCACCAACATATCAAGTGTCTGAAGAAGAGTTCTCTTCAGCGAACTCTAGGGGTTCAGAGACACTGGGTTGGTGGTACAAATGGCTGTGAGACCCCTGGGTTCTCGACCTCTGGGCTCTCAACCTTTGGTGAAGCTTCGACCCCTCGACCCCTGACGTTATAACATAATAAATCATAACACCTGAAAAATCAGCGATCCCTGATGGTTATGATTCATTCAGAGACCTGAGGAGATTTTTAATTCCAGTGATTTGGAGGCTGTTGGTAGTATAACTTCAGTACCAACTTTATGATTAAACCCATTCATTTCTTACACCCCTCGCTGATGATTTTTATCAGCTTGATATACCAGCGCTCCCCTGAGGTATACAAGTCATGTATACAAAATATGTTGAGTCCCTGGTGGTTTATCAAAACCTCCAATGTTATTAATCTGTGCTAACTTAGGTTCAACAGCATACACTCTGATGAGTATGATCAAATGCCTGTGAGTCGCTGTGTACATGTGTGTCGACCTCTATGTACCTCTGCTTATGTCTCTCCTATCTTCCCTGTGTGAGTCGACCTTTGTGCATCGGCATGTGCATCTTCATCTGTGCATCGACCGCCATCATATCGACCGCCATTAGGACATGTTTTATCAGACCCCCTTTGATGTATATGGATTGTGCTAATGTGATGATGTATACAAAACATGTTTAAGCCCCTAATGGTTTATCGCAACCTCTGAAGTTATCAACCTTTGTGATAACTTCAACCTATGACCTATAACCTAGTTCGATATATGTCCAGGGACTATCCGTTGTGAGGTGGTCCGGCTGTGAAGTGAGCTGATAAGTGACCATTTTACAGGCCCTCTGTGCGTAGGTCAAAAATTATGGGGTTAAGAGACCTGGGGGTTCACTCCTATGTTCAGTATGGATCAACAGCAGGAGTCACAAAAGGCTGGGGGTTTCAGCGAACATATGGTGACAGGGGTTCAACATCAGCAATAGGGTATATTTCCCTGGGATCAAGCATCAGCGACAGGGTTCGCTATGACCAGTTTAACTGGCTGTAGGGTTCGCTCAGAGACAGGTTCAGTAACCTTGGGTTCAGCTGGGGGTTCAACGACCTTGAGGTTCAGCTGCCCTGGGGGTTCAGCGACCTGGGGTTCAGCTGAGGGTTCATCGACCTGGGTTTCAGCGACCCTGGGGTTCAGCGACCAGGGGGTTCAGCTGCTGAGAGGAGTTCGCTGATGAGTGTTCAACTATAGGGTCTCTACCAGGGGTTCACTTGCCCAGGGTCCAGGTGTTCAGCTGGGGGTTCAGCTGCTGAGAGGAGTTCGCGGGGGTTCAATAACAGAGGTCCAACAAACTCTGGTTTAATGGTCCAGCGACCGGTACAGAGAGCTTTGTTTGTTGGGGTTCGTCTCTTCAGTGACGCAGGGACGCTGGTATGGTGCCAGGTCAGCGATCCCCTGAGTCTTCTCCAAGGGACTTCGTTGTGAAGGTGCTACGACAAGGATCTAGAAAATCAGCCTTCTAGTGTTCAGCGGTCGTGGATTCACCATGTGTTCGGATGCCAAATCTTAGTATCAGCTTCTATTAACATCAACAACCCCCCGCATCTATTTGAGATATTATCTTAGCGACCAATACTAATAAATACCAATTGGCATTAACATCCTACAAATCACATCAACATAACTTTGTATCATCTCCAACTACGAACAATCAACCAATATCCCAACACCATCTCAAGAAGTTTCAGTAACCCGTCAACTCGAACCTTCTTCTCTTTCAACCAACAACATCAATTAAATACACATCAATTCCACCTTTTTTAATACCCATCATCGCCTCTTGCTTTCGATTCAACAACCGTAGCAGCAACACCAACCATCCATAAATCTTTGCGGTCATTCACATTAACCAGTGGCTGTATCAATAACTCGACTCTGATCTCCAGTTCACATTCGAACAGTCTAATCCTATTATAACAAAGATATGAGTATCACTTTTACCAATCTCACCTTAACAAATTCTTATTCATCGAAAACCCCAACAGCAACATCAAAATACTTGAAGACTTTCACATCAAATAAACCAAAAAACCAATCGATTCTTCAATTAACATTATCCGTTTTTTGTGGCCATAAGAAAAACGAATCTATCTTTCTTTAAATTGTCTTCTGGGTTTGTCAATGATTGAGGGTTTCGAACAGTATTTTGCGTTTTAGGGTGAATTATATGTGGGTTTGTGATGATGACGAGAGTGATGGTGTAGATCAGATATGTGACGGATGTGGATTTGTTATAATTTGATGTGGTGATTTGGATGTCGAGTATTAAATGAAGGTGGGGTGAAGAGATAGATATAAGGAAAATATGTTTGAGATGAGGTGAGAGAGAGAGATATATTCCAATATTTTTTTGTTTGTGTCGGTGGTGGTTGGAGGATAGATGGAGGACACATGGATTGTGGAGGTGTTTTGGATAGGATATGCGTGGTATTATTTTATCACAGGTTATCATAGTGTTTATCTCCCCCTCAAAACTGCTACTGTAAATGCAGTTTTTAAACACACATTACTAATTTTAACCGTGTAAAACATGTTATTAGCAGCCATAATGAACGGATCTGGATAGTAATTAATCCAACCCGCTCTGATACCAATTGTTGATCCACGAAACTTGTGCAAACATCGAATCAATAAGAAACTATGAACAACATTTGCACAATTAAACCAATTGACTAACTAATAACACAAGCTTGTACTTTTCATCGTATGTATATCTTATTAATAATGAATCAACAAATATACATGACTTGCCCGGTTGTTTGCGGAACAACAACCGGGCGATGAATGACAAACTAAACTCCAATGTTCATAGCTAGCTGAGCTTATGCAACAATGGGAGGATGAAACCCTAAACCACTAAAGTATTACATGTTTGTTTCTGTAGGTGGGAATCATTGACTATTCTATTACAAAGACCACATTTATATAGTGGGAGTGTGAAGCTTCCTTGAGAAGCTTTACTAAAGTACAAGTAACCACCTTGTACTTTGTTGTCTTCATCTTTTGCACCTTTGACAAAGTAAGCCTTCCTCTTGAACCTTTGTCTTCATTGCTAATAACACATGTGCCCACTAATACATAAGACACTTCTTCAGGTCTTCTTAACATCTTCAGGTCTTGTAATCAGTAATAGTCTTGAGGAGTTAGTAAGCTATTATGTCATCACTTACTAACTCCATCATCCTTGATTCTTTGCACACTTACTGAGATCCGCCTCAGCTAATGACGAGTCTATCTCGTAGACTCTAAAGAACTCTAAAGAATGACACGTTGAACTTATAACATACATAAGTTCAGTGACTAACACTACTTAGGATACTTTACATCCAAATCCCGTGCAAGGGACAAATCAGGCACTGAATTGACCCAACATCTGGTTTGACCAATACACCTGCTGTATTCATTGACTTAATGAATTGTATGTGTAAGCCGTGTCTTGATAAATTCGTAATCGTATCATTGATGATATTCTAATCTGCTCGAAGAGCGAGAAAGAACATGTCGAACACTTAGGGATTATCTTGAACTTGTTAAAGAACAAAAATTTTTGGCTTTGTTCTGTACAACTTCTCTGTCATGTGATTGACAAATGTGGCGTACATGTTGATTCTGCGAAAATCGAAGCCATTGAAAATTTGAATGTTCCAACTATTCTAAGTGAAGTAC
This sequence comes from Glebionis coronaria, assembly GCA_025667525.1. Lineage (NCBI taxonomy): Eukaryota > Viridiplantae > Streptophyta > Magnoliopsida > Asterales > Asteraceae > Glebionis > Glebionis coronaria. The sequence continues at coordinate 404,761,414 of CM046876.1, read as the reverse complement.
GACAATTTCTAGGTTTGGCTGGTTGTTAATGAAGGTTTATTGAAGGATTCTCTTTGATATCAAAACCAGAAACTAAGCTAACCCAGAAAATGAACCGTGTGTGTGTTGAATTGATGAAGAGAAAGCTTTTCAAACCATGAAAAGAAAACTCTGCAGCACGCCGATCTCATCATTACTCGAAGGAAGTGAAGATTTCGTTGTTGATCGTGATACATCTCCTTTATGATTTGGGGTTGTTTTGATTTGTATATGCTTGTAGGAAACCTAGGAAGAATGAGTAAACTGCTCAACCCATGACTTGTAATTGGGTGCGGTGATTTTACTCTTCGTCTATTGAGACATAAATTGTTTGGCACTAATGTACGGTATCCACCGATAGTAAGAGCCTACAATGTATTCTGGAATAAAAGGAGGTAAATAAGCCTTTTAAGTGATTACGATTGTGTTATTCATTATCATTCGTGAGGTAGGAGAAAATTATAATAGACTTCATTGTTAAGCTCTCAAAAACTCAGTCTGAATATGACTCGATTTCTATCAATGTTGATTGATTGACTCTGCTCATTTTATTCTGATAAATAAAATGATCGTGCGAATTAAGGATCGTTTGTGAACCACTCGTAGTAGACATAGAAGTTATGATAATGTGAAGCGAAAACCATTGAAATTCTAGGTAGGTGGAAAAGTTATGCCAAATTATCACCATGAAAAAGGTGTTATATATTCTGGAAAACGTGGGAAGTTAAGTCCCCGTTAGTTTGGACCATTCGAGATGATATCGAGTGTAGGTCCGGCGGCATGAAAACTTAAATTACCTCGAGAGCTACAAGGAATTCACAATACTTCTCATATGTCGAACCTAAAGAAATTCCTTCCTGACGAAGATCTTATTATCTCTCTTGATGAAGTATGAATCGACGGTAAGTTGAATTTCATCAAAGTACTTGTTGATATTATCGATAAGGAAGTTAGGCAACAGAAACGAAGTCGAATTCCTATTGTCATGTGTGATGGAACTCAAGACGAGGACCAAAATACGTTTAACTTTTTGATTCCAACGAGCGATCGAGGAAGAACGCAAGTTGATCTTCAGGACGAAGATCCCAATTTAGTGGGGATAATGTGACAATCCGTCAATTTCCGGTCGTTATTTTAATCTCGACTATTACGTATTACGTGTTTATTTAATGAGAATTTTAAATTATCGACTAACCGAGAAGGTTATGACTTGAAACTAGCGTAAGAGTGTCGATTAGATGAAAACCGGCAAGGAATACGTTAGGTGTCGATATTATATTCTCAAATTATCATATGAATGATTTTATTGTATTTATTTTTATTTCTCGTGTTTTACGTTTTAAGGAATGACGAGAACTACTCATGATCGCGATACCGACGGATGCCCAAAAATTTATGTTTTATTATCGATTGTCTCGATATTTTATATTTTCAACGTTTTCGATTTAATTACATTTTAAGTCGTGTCGAAGTGATATTATTATATTTAAGAAGCGTTTAACTTTTGAAAAGTATTTTTACGAAACCCGAGTCCCGTAAATATTTTCAAAATTTAATATTTACATTTTCTACCCTTACAACTATTTAATTTCATTTTGGACCAAAACTATCACAAATTGACAAAAACTACCCTCACCCCCACTATATAAGGATTTTCCACTATCACACTTTATTATAAAATTCATTTTTAAACCAAACAAACACAATCTCTCTTTCTTTTTCTTTCTTGGCCGTCCACCACCTCAACCAAATTCACATGATCCATCAATTTTTACTTTGATTCATGAGAAACTAAATTAAGACCCATTCTACAAATTCAAAGAGCTACATTTTGGTATAATTTTATTTAACATGCATCCACTTTTTAATCTTTTTAATTTTTGTTGAAGAACAAGGTTGTTTGATCTTATTTTATTGTTGTATGATCATGTTTATGGTTATATTTGTTTATTTTTACTATTGCATGTTTGAATTTTTGATGGTGACTTATGAGAGATGATCATGCAAGTGTGTTAGAGGTTTGATCAAGGTGATAGAGTGTTAGTATGATGATATTAGGACTGTGGAATTAAGTAGATTGTGTTGGAAAATTCATTTGACATGATTTCTAAAAAGTATTTTTGGGACAGCAGCTTACAACAGATTATATCGTGGGGTTAAGTTCTGAGATAGGCTTATATTATTTGATATTCTTGTAGTAATCTTCAAGACGCTCGTTTTTCCGCTTGAATGAGCTTCTAACTCATTACGAGCAAAAAGTTATGCTACTTTTAGTATTTGTGTACTGGGAGACGGGTATCGGCACAATCCGAAAATTGTTGTCGATATTTGGATCGAATCTCGGGGACTATAGAATGAGTTTTAAAAATGTTCAAGGACTGATGTAAGTTTCTAAACCTCAGGTCATGAGTCTATTTTCAAACCCGAGGGTCGGTTTTGTAAACAGAATTGTTTAGATATGTCAAAATGGTTTTACATGTAAAAGGCGTAAATCTGTCCGGTTTTTATAACACGAAGGTGTGTCGGGCAGAAGGTCTTAGAAGTAATATTTTTGCATGAAACTTAAACTGAGTCTTCTTCACATTATGTTTGAGTTTGTGACCAAGTTTCGTCGAAATCGGACAAGTTTAGATAGGGTAGATTGGTGTGTACATTTGGAGTGTACATGCTGATTGGTATTTTGGACACGTAGTCCAATAATTATGTGGCGTGAGTTGAGTATTCGCCATTGGACATGGTGATTCACTCAAGTGTTAAGTCATTATATAAATGACTTAGCTACTGTTCCAAGTGAAGTAAAATGATAATTTGACTTGCGTTGACTTGGCGTCTTAAGACGGGTCAATATCGAGAGTGCAATTGTTTAAAAGAATAGTGTTGAATAAAAGGGTATAGTAATAACACTTGTATTATTAAATTTTTCGTGATTGTCTTGGTTTTGTAACTTTGATTTTTTATATTATTTAAGTATGATTTGTACTTAAGTCGATTTTGAACGAACGCGCCTTATTTGGTAGGTTGCGGTTTTCGTGTTTAAACGGGCATCACTAATCTTTGGCGATCGTCGCATTACCACTATTGGCTAAGGTGAATCTATAGCCTCGCTTTTAACATGTTTACTTGTTTTATAAAACCCGCGAGGGGGGATAACATGCTTGTTTTATTAAAATAAAGGGTACAACGAGAAGTTGTGGAAACCTTACTTATTAGAAAAGTATAGGTGCAACGAGAAGTTGTGGAAACCTTATTTACTTGAAAAGTAATTATTAAAATTGAAATGTACAACTATAAGTTGTAATAAATTCGTGATTGTTTTAAAATTGAACACAAGAAACTTAATTGTATGTTTAGATGGAAGTTATTACATAAGTTTGTTTAGCCTTAAAAGACCCATGAATCGTGAATTGTTAATCGAGATAACGCTAATGCTATGGATAGATCTATCGGGGTGACGCCCAGTCCGGTCGCGACTAGCTCTCGCGTGGTGTTGTGATGCACTAGTAATGAAACACCAGATGCATTGTATAAGAGAAATATACGCACTTGGCTAGGTGTGTTGGGCTGAAATAATATATGTTAACGTTCAATGTCACGAGACTTATGTAATGACACGAAAATTATGTCCGTACAACATAATTGTCTTTGATAAATTATTAACCATGGAAGGTTATTTTTGAATACTTGTGTTCTCTTTATTTAAATTAAACTCTATAGATTCACTCGGCAAATTTTGCTGACTTTTTAACATGTTTTATCTCAGGTCCATATAGAAGGCACTCGAGGAAGGCGGTTTCGTGAAGCTTGCTTATTGAAATGTTTTGGCCCGCTTTTAAAATTTATATCCATTCAAAGAATCTTTTATTATTTACTCAGTTTGTAAACTTTAAATTATCTGGGACCGTGTGAAAAGTTTTATTGTTAAATGAAAATGAATGGATGTTTTTATTAAAACGACTTGTTTAGAGCCGTTTTCTATGATTATGAGATTGAACCATGATAGTAAAACCCAATGACCCTTCCGCTGTTATGACCGAAATTTGGGGGTGTTAAACCCATGAAGATAGGTCATCTGTGCAGTAACTCCGTCATGACGGACGGTGGAGAGGTCGAAGAAAATGAACAAGGACTGCTCCTGAGCAGATAGAACAGCATGGGTCTTGTGATAGAGACACTCCATGGTCTAGATACGCTGGTGGAGACGATAGTTCTCCTCCCAAAGCCACTGCAATGCCTCGTCAGTCTTGGCCTGGACGCCTCGAGCTGCTTGTGGCTCTCCCCTCATGGTATGAGCGAGGGAGTCGATGCGCTCATGGACGGCAGTGTAGCCTAATTGACCATCTGTCAATAGGCTACGGAGGTCGGATATCTCTCGCTCCTGGCGTGCGGCCAGTGCGGCGATCTGGGCCTGGACAGAGTCGGCACGTCCCACCCCAGAGCCTTCCCCGATCTCAAAAGTAGAGCCGGGTATGAACTCGGGAAAATGGCCCGATGGTAAAGATGAAGGTACAGAAGATGGTAGGTCTGGAGACACCTGGTCTTCCTCCATAGAGGTGGAGACCAGTAGGACTGATGCTGGAGCAGAAAAAGGGTCCCCAGGAAGCACAACTTCGATGGTCTGATGATCCTTTGAGTCAGAAGGTGATAACCATCCACACTGCACGGATCGTGGAGACGAACGGGTATCTGGAGCAGGTGCTAGTACTGGTAGAAAAGTCGGAGGTGTAGTAGGCGAAGTCATGATGCTCTGAAAATAATATTATTCTAAATTTGAAGTAAGTATATGCTTACAAACAAAGAAAAATATTATTTTCACTTACAGTTTTATGGATTACATCCCTTTTAAGCAATCATCACAATGTTTTTAAGGTTATATATATTTATACTTATATATATATATATAGTCATTTAACTAGTTTACTTATCAAATCAGTATACTCTTAGTTCATATAGCACATAATGCCCTACGATCTATATGCTTAACTAATACGGTCCCCAAAACAAAAAAATCCCAAAAGATTCTATAAAGTTATAGTCCAGTTTTAAATAAAAGAAAAATCACTTTATTTATATTTTATTTAAAAATTTATCTGGTTCTCTATAACTAATTCTCTGTGACTCCCCGGGTAGGGTCAAAATATGCGAAATTATCAACGGAGATGTCACAAGGGTGGATCGATAGCATATAGTCCATAGAGCATAAGATAAAGAGTTATTCAAATCAGAATACATGTTTATTAAACAAATAAATAAGAATTGTCTTTAACATGTCATAAGTAGATTGTTCATTTTCCCCAAATGGAACCCTTGACGATTCCTACAATGCAGATCACATAGATGCTTGACTCCATACACATATCTCGTTCTAACTTCATTTCCCTGAGATAAACATGCTTAGAGGGTCAACATAAAGTTGGTGAATTTACAGGTTTTAACATTAATTAGTTTGGACATACATTAATCATAGAAGTAACAATGCATAAAGCATTCTTACAAAAAGTTAGATTAAATTTGCTATTACTCGAAACTGAAGCTTAACCTTCCATAGTTCTCAACAGATGAGGACGTAGTGTCTTATAAAAAGACACCCAAACCCAGTTCCAACATGGCATACATCTGTTGTCCCGGCCAAGGCACAATGAGCATGACTCACCCAGATGGGGATGGTCAATCCCTAATAGATCTATTTATAACATTCAAGCGATTTACAACAATTTAACAGTTTCTCTAATAGTCAATCATAGTCAAGTTTATGCAATTCAGTTATGTCCATTTTAAAATAGTTGCATGTTTTCTCCCCCGTAGAGGAAAAGTTTATCAATAGTTATATGGGGCTGTAAATTCACCTGGGAGTTGGCAATAGCTGTATAACACGAATATCCAAATAATGGTCACGCCAAAAGTTATACCTAATCAAATAGTACAATCTTAATAGATAGTACAAAGAACATATGTGTATGCTTATACAGATTTTTAGTCAGTTCATTTATGCTACGACATTTATCTAAATAACCGTAGTACAAGTATTAACAATAACCATTTGTTCTTATCTATATAAGTTTCATTTCTAAGTAAACATAAAATGTTTAACTTTTAATATCAGTCTGTATTCGTAATACATGTATTAATAATAACCATTCAACTTACAATTAAGTTTCTTATTTAAGTAGACATAAAATGTCTTACCTAAACTATTAGTTCACGTTCGCAGTTCATGTATTATAATCATCCATTTAAACTTACTATTAAGTTTCATAATTAAGTAAACATAGAAGTTCTACTTAAAATATTATTTTACGTTCGTAGTTCATGTATTATAATCATCCATTTAAACTTACTATTAAGTTTTATATTTTTAGTAAACGTAAGGTGTTCTACTTAAATATTAGTATTCAATTTATTTAACGTTCATATAATTTTATTTCCTAAAAGTATGTGAGTTTATGTATTAGTAATACATATCCAGATTGTTTATACAATTCATTTCATAAAGCAAAAATATAAATATTTTATCTTTGAAAAATAAAGTATAATATTTTATCTAACTTAAAAGTTCCCATAAATTATTTAACATTTATAAAATAATTTATAATTTACAAGTTTAAGAATCTATGTTATAAATTCTTATAGTTTAGGGTTTGTTTAAGTTTTACTAACTTTAAAAAAATATGTTAGCCTCAATATTTTGAGTCAAACAAGAATGCTCGGTCATATGTTTATTATGTATCGTATATTAGAACGTTGTAATAGGTAGTAGATTAGTCGTGTATTACGGGCTTAACTTTAAGCTAAGGTTCATTCATAAGTAACCAAAGCCCAAAAGGAAAGCCCCCGGCCCATTATCATATAACCCATCATGCCACATGTAGGCAAGGCTATATAAACCTCTCCTTGCATGTAAGGAGAGGTTGGTTGTCTCGTTTTTTCTCTTCTCTTAATCTAATATTTCACAAGTTCTCACACACTTCTCTCTCTAGTTTGTCTCTCTAGAATTCATCTCATGTCTACCTTTCTTTCTTCTTTAATCATCACATAATATAAGGGACAACATTTGGTATCAATCGCCACGGGGAGATTTGTTATTGGTTGTTGCTATTGTATTTGATTCGAATGATTTAATCCATAAATCATCTTGGATTCAATTTTTTTTGTGTTTTTCGTGTTCTAAATCGTGTTACAAATCTTCAATATACTTGTGGTAGAAATTTGGTTGTTTTGGTTTGGTTAAAAACACGGATTTCGTGTCAAAAATCTCAAGTTCTTGCCTAAAGTTACGAACTTCATTCCTTCATTGCGACAGAATTCTACTGGAAAGTACAGGTAAGTACAAAGTGATCGCAATAAACCTAGGGTTTCTACTTTGCGATCAATTATTGTGATACCCCTTATTCCGACGTGGATTGCGATCGTACATTGCGATCGTGGATTGCGACGGAATTAAGGCACATTGAAACGTTACTCTGTCAAAATTTCATTTGCCATATTGCAATAGAGTGAACATTCAGAAAGAAATTCCGATAGAACATTGCGATAGAAGGGTCATTGCGACAGGAATATTGCTACAGGGGTCATTGCGACATGAATATTGCGACAGGGTTATTGCGACAGGGTACATTGCGATGGGTTGTATTGCGATGAGTGACATTGCGATGCTAAAGTTTGTTTGATCATTTTTTAGACATAGCCACTATCTAGACTAGTCTAGGAACATAGTTTACACGAAGATAAAAAAAAATTGGGCTATTTCCCATACTAGTTTTAGGCTACTTCTAGGTCGATTTCAAAATTTGGCAATTACAAAATTTTTCGGTCTACCGTTTTGTCGGACTGGGGAATTTATTGTCGGACTGAAGAAAAATTGCAATTATTCGGAATTTAAACCACAACCTAATCACATCATATCTACTTAAGATCCAAAGTCACCTCATCTACAGATAGAGACGATCATCATGACAACGAGTAATACGGTTACTGAATGTTCAGACGTGAAAGAACTCGATCTGGAACGACTACAACAACGGACACGTCTCATGAGAGGAAGTTTAATGAACGGTATTAACGGACTTCAGCCAACTTTTGAGAACCTATCAAAAGTTTTGCGATTCTTAGGTGAATCTACGAGCACTTTCACAAGCACATTCACCCAAGCCATGAATAAACTTGCCGCGCAGCTTGTCAAACAAAGACTCATTGGTAGTGAATGTCAGATCACTTCAAATGAACTCAAGACAACACTTGGAATGCAATTTAACTCTGAATTCATTGAGTCTCCAAGCACAAGGGAGTGCTTCAAGAGGAATAAAGCATTGGATGCTCTCTCCTACAAAGATTTGATCACCCAAAACATCGAATTCATTGCAACCTACGTCAACAAAACAATAATTCAAGAACAAGAGTTAGACAAAAGGTTCAAGGCAAGTTGTGATACAGTATCGGGTCATGGGAATGAGAGCTTCACCTCCGGGAAAAAAACGCATGGTACGCAGAATGATCATAGCATATCTGCAAATGCAAGCAGCAGCTCTGGTAACCAACGCATCCATTCTGAGATAGTCATCGGCAATACACCTTCTTATGATAATGGACCTGTCTTCGATTCTGATCCATTGGAAGAGGTACACTATGATGAATATAATGTGTTTGGCAATGCTAATACGCATGAGCATAGTGATCAAACAACAACCCTTATTGACACATGTATGACGGAAAGGTTGATAGCAATACCACACCCGATTCATTAGACATGTGCAATAATGCGTTTGAGGATGATCAACATGCAAATGAGTATGATGATGAGGAGCGTGTTGCGCTTGCTAATTTAATTGCAACTTTACAAAAAGATGTCATAGAAACTAAAAAGAGTCAAAAGAAATTAAAGAAGGCAAACGCTACGCTAACTCAAAATTTTGAAGAATGCAAAACTGCTCTAATTAAGTCTAATGAGACCCTTGAAAGTTATAGACCTGAGCTTCTTCAAAAGACCAAAGAGCTTGAGGGTTACAAGGGTAGTACGTTAAAAAGTAAAAAGGACGATCTTGAAAAGAAATACAACGAAACTCTTGAGTTATTAACCAAAGAGAAACATCAATTTAATGTTTTATTAATGGATGAACGTCAAAAAATGTACCTTACCACCAAAGTTAACGAACTTGAACAAAGGCTTTCTATGACAACTACTGATTATGTTAAAGTTCTTGAGGTAAAGAAACAAGAGGTTGAAACGTTAAAACAAGATTTAAAAAGTCGACATGAAAAAGATATTGAAAAAGTAACGGAACTAGAAAAACAAGTCGAAATTTTGAAGAAAGTTGTTTATACAACGCATGACTCTATTCAAACCGTTAGAATGATAGCACCTCCGTCGATGTTTAAGGGTCAAGCTAGCTTTGCAATTCCTGATTACCTTGCCCAAGCTCAAGCTGTGAACCCTCGCCTTCATATGGATGAGTCTGAATGGACCGATCCTGAATGTCCTTTTGGTTATGATGAGACATCCCTTTGGGAAGAGGAGACTAGATCACCGGTCAATAAAGAGTTTGTGAAACCATACAATTATGCTTATGAGAATAGTCTATATGGTCTTTTCACTACACAAAAACAAAAGTCTCGTGAGGAATTGTTTTTAGAATGCAAACAAAGAAGAATTCAATGGAAGAAAGCTTTTGCCAATAAGAAAACGAACGTGTCTAAATTTATCAACTATCTGCCTCTTGATGCTTCAAAAAGCCAAAGTAGGAAGACACTTGGTTTCTTAAACATTACATTGCTAATGTTCAATCTATCGTTACACTAGACTGGGAAAAACGAGAAAAAGACGAGTGGAAAAGAGCGATTCCTCAAGATATAACTTTACTTGTGAAAGATCTCTTAATACCGAATATGGCAACCATAACAGAAACTGTTTTTGAATTTGAATAGTTAATTCGGTCTGAAATGTTTGATGATTTGAAATACGTCGAGTCTCTTGAAAAAGAAATTGATGAACTTCAGACGGAAAAATCAGAGTTCTCGAACGTATATGATCTACTCTTAGAAGAATGTCTCTCCAAAGATATTTTGTGTGTTACTCTTCAATCTTGTGCTGATATCGATGAATATTATGATGTTGCATGCAAATATCTTGATAAAATCAAAGAATGTGAGCGTCTTGAACTTGAGCTTTCGAAACGTAAAGAAAATTTTGATAAAAAGGATTTTGAGTTACTTCAACACAAAACTGATTTCCTTCAAAAACATTGTCATTCTCTTGAACTTTCTTTGCAAAAAGACATTGGTAGTTTTCCACATGATAATAACTTGCAAGAAAAACTTTCCAAAACGTTTCGAGTAATGAATGAACAGAGTTTGGAAATTAAAGGGTTGAAAGCTCAGATACAAGACAGGGAAATAGCGATAGCAAAGTTAAAGAAACTCGTTGCTAAGATGGGTGGGAAAACTGTGGAACCTAAAGTTGTGAAACCTGTTGTTCGAAAACCCAATGCCTACAAGGATCCAAAGCCATCTATCTTAGGAAAACCGACTTCTTTATCCAATTCTTCTCATGTAAAATCTAGGTTACCCCCTAAGAATGATGTGCAACCAAGTGCTCCAAAACCATCCACAACACCCTATGTTCCTCCATTTCGAAAGCACATTGTTGCTAAACCCAACCATGTGTATGCACCTAGTACTTCTAGGACTCCTCCAAAACATGTAACATTCACGTCCACAAAGGAATCTGTTGGTTCAAATGACTTAGTTCGTACCAACAACCTAGAGGATGCTCAACAAAAAGGAAATATTCAGAAAGCAAAACCCGTGTATTTAAAACCTAGTTCACCTAATCCCACTAGAGTTCACCACACTCCTACTGGTAGTCAACCAAATCCTAGGATCCCTCACCATCAACCTAGGAATTGGAAACCATCCATGAATAGTCGTGTTTCGAACACTACGCCTGAACGATCTGGAAAATCTAGGAATACAAGGACTTTCGTGAATCCCATATTTCCTACTTGCCCCACCTGCAAAAAGGGCATTCAGAATGGCAACCATGATCATTGCATTCTATAATACCTTTATGAGGTCAAATCGCGTGCCTTTTCACAGAGAAAGAATGAAGAATCCCATAAGACAACAAGGAGATACAAACCCGTCGCAAAGAAAAGCAATAACAACAAATCTGAAACGTAGATTAAAAAAGGACATAGTTTCTCTCCAAAGAAGTCTTCCATTGTGCAAGAGAAAACTACTCCTAAATCTAGTCTTCAGTGGAAACCAACGGGTAGGATCTTCAAAGCAGTTGGCCTTAGGTGGATTCCCATATAGAAGAGTGTTGAAACCTGCTCCAGCACTAATGCGGGTGTTTTGAATATAGACAATGAATTTGTTACTCCTAACACTAATATTTCTACAAACTCTTCTTCTGTCATTGCAGGTACAACAACGGATTCTGAGCCCACTTCTCCTTCTTCAAAGGGTTCCAATTCTGTACATTCGATATCACCTTCTTCTCCTGTACAAAAGTCTATTTTGGATTATTTTCGAAAAACTTGAGAAAAATACAAAAATACAATAAAATGTAAATATCAATAGAAAAACAAAATAAAAATGGAAAAACTTTCAAAATACCAAAAATATTCTTCTCAACATGTCTTTCAGTATCGATAATATGGACGTGCCTAGAAATTTCGCTCAATAACGACACGGGTGTGTACATAAAGCTAGAATAAAGGTTGTAAATATTTTTCAAAACATGTCTGTCAATGATTTACAATTACTTCAATTGTGACTCGTGCCTCAAAGAAAGGAAAGTTGATCACGCATGATAACTTATCCTTAACAACGAGAAAAGAAATTTCTCGGTCATGAGCTCTCATTAAAAACATTCTAAGTTTTTAAGCTCATGTAAACGACTTGCAGTTAAATGTCAGACTGTAACTCGGACTTCAAATAAAGGAAAGTGTATCTTTGAAGATAACTTATCAATCGGGTAGAGCAATCTATCTGAGGTTGAGCTTGTCACAAAACATTCAATGTTTTGAGCTCAACACTATGGCTTGTAATCACTTTCAGATTGCAACCCGGATCGATATTCACGGGGGAGTGTACGCTTTAGTGCCCTTACCCTCGGCAAAAGAAGAGAAATCTTCTTACACTTGAGTGGATTTGTCAAGACATTCAAAGTCTATGAACTTAAGTTTATGCTTTTGAAAAACCTCTTCGCCAAAAAGAAATAGGATTTTTCAAAAAGCGTTGAACATAATTTTTTCAAGAATTTCTCAATGATTATTCAAAATCTTTCAAAAATTGTGTGTTCAACAACTCCCATCCTCAAAAAGCGAAATGTGGATCAAATCCTCACAATGACAATTCAATTGGATCAATTTTTGAGGGGGAGCATTTCAACTTCATGCAAAAGATTAACACATCTTTCTCCCGGAGATTTTCAAGACTATTTTTAAAAATTTATTTTAATCAAATTTGGTATCTCTAATATAAAAAGATTTTATATATTAGAGATAGGGAGAAAATGTGATCTTATATAAGACTCAAACACTTTAAATCTTACCTACATGTGCGAAACACTTTCGATTATCGATGCACATGTAAAGGGGGAGCATTTCTGAAACGACAAAACTATCAAGGTGTTAAATGTTTTTCAAACATCTTGTTAGACATTTGAAGTGGTTTTCATTGTTACGATAAAATACCCACGACATCTTTAATTCACGACGTTATTGGTGTCAAAAGGTTGGTTAGGTTTAAGTCCTATGATCCAACCAGAACCGGAGGGATCTTCCCAGGGACAATCCAATAGATTATTAGAAGTCATTAGGAAATATGGAGTAGAATATGAACGTAGCTGAATGCTGACTAAGTACTTATGCTAGCACTGGAACAATCACAACAAGGTATTAGTAATGATGTCTTGGTAAGCATTGAAGGGGTTGAAGAATGAAAAAGAAATGTAAGGATAAAGGGTGTAAAGAAAGAAGCCCTCTATACAACCTAGGCAGAAACCGGGTTAACACATCATGAAGACAAATCATCATGGACCCAGTGATGTGAAGCACAACCCTTTCCTAGCTACTCAGGCTTCTCTCAAAAGAAGTTTGTTTTATTGTCACAGAGAACAACATGACTTCTATTAGCTTTCTCATTCTGAGATAGTTGATATTGAATAGGTGGCATTTGCTCCAGCCTCCGACCACTAAAAGTGCACAAATCGAGTCTAGAGCCAAGAGATCAATCAAATCTCGTTAGGACACACGGATGAAGATCAAGAGAGTCCTACGCTATATCCTTGTGATACTACTAGAACACTCAGAGTGATACTACTTAGGATTCACAATGATGAGTGGAAATCCTTCCAGTGTTAACATCAAACAGCACTGCGGTAGGTCATATGCAAGATTCTTTATGAATTGAACATGTGTAAAACTGAAAAGCAACAGTGGTTTGATTCTGAATTGATTCAAACTCGTTTCAGGTTTCTACGCATTATCTTTATGGTCTTGCCAGAACATTCAGAATGATATTCATTAATATTCACAGTGACGAATGGAAATCCTTCTAGCGTCAACATCAAACAACGCTACGGTAGGTGACTTGTGAGATTCTTATGAATCAAGCTTGTGTCAACTGGAAAGCAACAATGGTAAGATTCTTTATGAATCACACTTGTTCCAGGAATTTGAATTGGCGACTTTAATCAAGCGGATATTTATCCAATTGAATCACTCTTTATGTTCACAGTCTTGCTTTGAGATGGTCGAGTAAAGAGAACGGCTAGTACAGCCGCGAAACCCTGTCAAGAAGATTCTTAACTAAATATACCTATCACAGGTACGGTATTTAATATCGTATAACGGTCTTCACCGACCGGAGGTAAAATGCTACCGATTTAGGACGAATGTCAAATTCATTCAGTCCGTGTCTATGTTTTGTCTCGAGAAAGTGGTTTCACAGTGTACTCAGCAAAGTCAAAGATTCAAAACCACATACTCATACCTAAAGACATATTCAACAATTAATAATGTGAGCATGTGGGTGAAGACACAAGATCACAAGATGGCAAAGACAAGTTAAGGATGATTTGAAGATCTCAAGAATAAAAGACAAAGTCGAAAGACAACGACAAAGGCTCAAAGATCACATCATGAAGGAAAAAGACTACTATTACACGTTCAAGAATCATTTATGGCGAGATTAGTAATCTCTATAATTCTCCAAATGACAAAGGGTAATGACCTCTCATAAAGGGTAATGACCTCTCATTGGGGGAGATTGTTAGCCTCAAAATATTAAGTCAAACAAGAATGCTCGGTCATATGTTTATTATGTATCGTATATTAGAACGTTGTAATAGGTAGTAGATTAGTCGTGTATTACGGGCTTAACTTTAAGCTAAGGTTCATTCATAAGTAACCAAAGACCAAAAGGAAAGCCCGACCCATTATCATATAGCCGATCATGCCACATGTAGGCAAGGCTATGTAAACCTCTCCTTGCATGTAAGGAGAGGTTGGTTGTCTCATTTTTTCTCTTCTCTTAATCTAATATTTCACAAGTTCTCACACACTTCTCTCTCTTTTCTCTCTAGTTTCTCTCTCTAGAATTCATTTCATATCTACCTTTCTTTCTTCTTTAATCATCACATAATATAAGGTACAACAAAATAGAATTAGGGGTAGGGCTTGTTAAAGTTTCAGAATATGGTAAAACTAGTCCCTCCATATTTTAAACAAAGTAAAATTTCGAATTGTTACACATTTGGTACCTAGGGCTTGTTAAAGTTTTGGCTTATGGCAGATTTAGTCCCCCTACTTAAGTCTAGGTTTTGTAACTTTCATAAAATAACCAAAACAGCCCCTAGGGCTTCTTTAAGTTTCGCATTATTGCCAAAATGGTCCCTAGGGTTTTAAGATGACAAAATAACTTTTAGAAACTTCCCAAAATGGTCCCTAGGGTTTAATATGCCACGGATGGTATTTATTAATACTAGACTTTTGGATAATTACTTTTTCAGTCCTTGTGTTTACTAATTTATCAAAACAAGTTTCATAAGTCACGGTTTTAGTCCTTAAGTTTCATAAATTGTCATTTTACTCCAAAAGTTTTTTATAAATTACATTTTATTATAAAAACATTTATTTAACATTCAAAACATTATATGGGCTCTGATGATACTACTTTTATACATAGTCTCATCGTCCGAAAAGGGCTTAAAATGCATTGAATATCATCAAAATACCCATATATATGCTTGTGTTTGTTGCTTGTGTATTTTAGGTACGGATATTGAGAAAATGACAAAAGATCACAAGAATCATGCAAAAACGAACACGAGAAACGAAGCCGCACAATGAACCAAGCCCTAATGAAGAATTTTCCCAAGAAAACCTTAAAGATTTGAAGAATTATGAAGAAGGGTCCTCCAATATGGAAGAACTGACACTTTATACCCTTGTATCTTCATAATTACAAGATTGGTCCCTAAAGTTTGTCAAAATTACAAAAAGGGCCATCCACTTTGAAGACTTGGCATGTTTAGCCCCTCAACAAAGCTAAATTGTCAACCATTATCCTCCACAAAGTCAAATACATCATGAAGTCCTTCAAAGTACAATAAATTACAAGTTTGGTCCTTTGAAAATCCCAAAATTACAAAAAGGACCCTTAACTTTCAACATTTGGCAAAAATGGTCCCTCAATCATTATGACTTGGCAAATTTAGTCCTCCAAAATATCAAATATGCAATTCAAGACCATTGTCCATCAACAAAATGCCAAATCAGTCCCTCAAAAATCACAAAATGGCAAGAATTACCCCTGAATTTACTTTATAAAATGTTTTGGGGCAAAAGTGTAAAGAATGAAAAGTTGTTGTGAAGGAAACAAGCGTTGACAGCTTTTTAAGTTGAAATGACAAGTTGTGCAAAGATGAAGGTTCAATACTGGCCGACACACTTCTTACCTAGACCAACCAAATGGTGACATGTGTCCCACTACCATTCCACAACCAATCATAATCCACCAAACCTCCACCTCAGCTATCCATTCACTTATATTATTAACTAATCCTAACAGATTAGTTATAACTTGGCGCTAAACACCCATTTAAAAAACAAAATGGATTAAACACATGTTCTTGGTGTTCTTGGTGCAAATTAGGCATTTGCTAATTACCAACAATTAAACCCCCATATGGTGCAAATTTGTGATTAAGGGTCTTGTTAACACATCCCAAACCTTAAACAAGACACCCCACTAACCCACATGTTGCATGGGACCTCCCCTGCTACGTCAAAGAGGAACAAGACAAAGAGAGCCAACAATCCAACGTCCCACAATTGTGCTTGCATCCTAAGCTTCATTCAATCCTTTGGATCACCTTTTTACATGCCAGCTATCACAACATAACAAAAATCGTCACATGACTCTTCAAGATATTCAAACAAGACAAGGGCAATTTTGGAAGTTCAAGGCTAGGGTTTCACTTCTTTATCAGCTTTCTAGATACATTGTAAGGCTCTATATAAAGCCATAGGTCTTTACATTTCAACTGCTCTTGAATTTTCCTAAGTTCACTTTTCTGTAAATCCTTTTCAAAATTAATGAAAATGTGTTTGAAATGTTGAAGAAAGCTCAAGTGCCATTGTTATAGCCTGTTTATTATTGTTCTTTGTTCATTATTCTTGAATCAAAAATCTGTTTTCAAAAGAGGAGTGTGCAAAAGTTTGCAAATTTTCCACAATTTCTTGATATTTTGCTAAGTTCTTGGTCTATCTTGGAATTCTTGGGCTATATGGCTGATCATAGCATCCTGATATTGTGTTATCAAGGTGTGGTGAAGCTTATAACTTGGGGATAATCAAGTGTGGAGGACAAGAGTTGCATCAATCAAGGATTTTTCATCTTTCTGTTTTTATAATTGTGCTTCTAACTTTGTTGATTCTTAGCAGGCTTTGTTGTGGAAGCTTGTGCTTGTTCTTGCTAGCAAATAAGCTCAAAATCCGTGGGTGTGGATATACATCCATGAGGTACACACCCTTAATCTCAAAATCTTAAAATATTTTGGATATTTGTGATATTTGAGTGTTGCCTATGTTCTTGTGTATTTTGTGGCTTAATCTTGCTTGAATCTGTTGTTCTCATCTGTCAATGTGTTAATTTGGGCTTGGGTGGTCTTAAATCTCACTTTTGATTTGAAAAACTTAGATTTGAAAAGATAAAGGGGTGTGTGGGATTTCCAGTTTGTGATTGAATCTTGTTATTGTGTTTGTGGAAGTTTGTATTTGTGGAAGTTTGTATTTGTGCTCTATATCTGATATACACTTGTTTGAGAGTGTTTTGCTGCAAGTTTTGTGGTTTGAAACCTTGAATCAAAGATTGTGCTATAACTAAATGAGTTTGACTGTTTTTGACCTAAAATTTTGGGAAAACCTAGGGTTTATGCATGTTTAGGGATAAAAGTTGTTTAAACATCATTAATATAACATAATTGATAGATCTGAGGTGTTGAATTTGGCTTGTGTGTCAAATACATCAGCAAAGTGAAAAACTGCATGTGTTAGTGTTCATCAGTAACATTCATTAGCTTGAATATTGCTTAATTCTTTAAATCATTGCATGAAACCTGTTTAGACTTGCTTATTTGAGTTTAGTATAGCTTGTGTATGCATTTGGTTGAATTTGGCTGGCTGATTTGTGCTAAAATTGCTTTTTGAACCTAAACTGCTTACTTCATGTCTGTGCTAGATCTGGTACTTTATTGATTAAACTGTATCAATTGGGTGTTTGTGGTTGTGATATTTTGATTGTTTTTGAATCCTTTTGATCCAAAGATCATTTGGGTGCCTTTGTGTAATCTGAATCTCCAAAAAAGTCACTAAAGAAAAAAAGTTAAACAAGTCAAGCAGTGGAAAAAGTTTCCACTGCTCAAAACCAAAAACTAGCCCTTGCTAGTTTAAAATTGAACTCAGCTTATCAATAAGCTATTTTAGCTT
The DNA here is from genome assembly GCA_025667525.1 of Glebionis coronaria. NCBI lineage: Eukaryota > Viridiplantae > Streptophyta > Magnoliopsida > Asterales > Asteraceae > Glebionis > Glebionis coronaria. Next base: position 404,743,409 of record CM046876.1, on the reverse strand, counting down.
ATCCAGACTTGCAACAACTTATTTTTTGTGATAGATCTTCATTATTTGACCCATTTGACTAGACTGGAGCTTATTGGACTTTGACTTTGACTTTTTACTAGAAAACCAACTTATTTGACTTTTACATAAGTGCTTATTTGCTTTTTCCAGCTTATTGAGTCAACTTATTTGAAAACTCTTTGTTGATTTTGCTTAATTAAGTCATTTGAAAGCTATAGAAACTTGAATCAGCACTTGGGGTGGCCTAGAACTCAAAAACGACTATTTTGTCGTTTTCTGTAGATTGCTTATTGCATTTTCAGGCTTATTCCTTGGGCTTATTTCAAATTTCTTTTTACAGAAGTCTTATTTAGGACAAAAGAAGCTTGTGTGCCTATTTTCAGCTTATGGCATTGGCTTATAGCTTAATGGGCCAAAAAGCCCATTAAGAATAAGCTGTTTGGTATAAGCTACCTTATTTCACACTTTCAGCTTTTGGGCCTTTGGAAAAAGTTGTTTAAAATCAAATATTGAGTCAAGTAGTGCTTTTTGGGCTTATTTTGGACACTTCTTTATATTGGGCCCAAATTTGGCCCAATAGTGATCTGTTTTGGGTTTAGCCCATTTTCTAGGCCCATTAAGGGTATTTAGGTAATTTCACTTTCATTTCTGAGTTATTTAGGTTAAATTAAGCTAGTTTGTAAGTTTTTAGAATTTTTTATGATTTTTGGATTTTTAATGATATTTTAATATTATTTTATTGTTAAAAATTAAAAGTCTGATTTTCTAAGTTTTAATATTTTTCCTAGATTGTAGAAATTTAATTAAGAATTTTGCAACTTTCCAAATATTTTTAGAGTCTTTTAATTATTTTCTAGAATTAATTTACGTTTTAATTGATTTTAATAGTTTTTAATTGTTTAAAAATAGTTTTTAGTGGTTTTAAAATTTAAAAAAAATACTTTTTAGCTTAATTAGGGTATTTTTGAGGTTTACAAACTTTAAGATCTTGTTTTGGACTTTTTAATAGTTAATATTGATTTTTAGGGCTTTAATTAGCATTAAAAAGTCATTATTTAATTAATTAAAAGATTTTGGCAAGTTTGGATTTTTGTAAACTCTTAGAATTTTATTGTATATTTTTAGTGATTTTTGGTAATTTTTAGGGTAAAATTTTAATTTTAGTGCTTTTTACGGTTTTACGTGTACACCTTTTTCGTCTTATTTTAATCCGTCTTCGTAACCATCATTCTCTTCTAATCTCATTTCTATTTTTCTTTCTCACAAATATAATCACAAAGATAATCAATTAATTACACACACACTAAGCCTCCTTGAGAACGATTCCCCATCTTGGGTCATTTGTACACGGTTTTCCTAAATCGTCGTACTTAACGCTTACCACTATTTTGCCTTCCTTTTCCTAAAGGGGTAAAACCACTACATCATTTTGGCGCCGCTGCCGGGGAGGCGTGTTGTGTTTTGATTTGGAATTGTTGTTTTTATATACTAACCAAAATAGTATTTGTATTAGTATCACTCTACTAATACGTATTATCGGTTTTTGGTTTTTGTGTGAATACTATTACTATAGTGTATACGTAGAATAATAAATTCACAAGTACTCCAAATACGTGAGAAATCACAACCTTGACTTGGGAGGTCATTACCCAATCATTGTATTCGAATCTCAAACCAAAGAAAAAGGCAAAAATAGATAAATACTTTCGTGAAGCTCAATCTTGAAAAATACAAACTATAAGGTGGGTATAAGGCGGATATTATAAAATATATCCTAAGGAAAAAGGCTCTTAAGTGCTTCGCGCCGCCTCGTTTCCCAGCTTGCTTGTGAGTATTTGATTTTGAGAGCTAATCGAGGGTTTTGCCGCCCAAATTATTACTAAGTATCATATATATTTTCTTGGTTTCCATTGATTAAACCCTCTTGAACGTTTTGGTGTTACACCAACGTTCTAAAGTCATCGAAGGCGTTCACTTCACGTGATCGTTTTCATTCCTTGAGGCTTCTTTAATCGAGAGATTTGATTAAGGAGGAGATTTGTAGATTTGTGTCTACTTAATACATTCACCAAAATCCAAAAAGGTTAATACAATCAAAAACCACAAAAAAAAATTGAAAAAATACAAAACATCAAAAAGAATCTTCTTTGCTCGTCCCCTCGTTGTACGTGACGTTTATGCTAACTCGTAATCAAGCAAGACGTGCACGTAAACGAAAGAACAAAACTCCCACTCCAAATCTTTCTAATGAGGAGTCTCCTATTGACGAACCCATTGTAAGAGAAGCACCAACCATGGAGAATCGAACTATGATGGAGTTACTTCAAGCACCCACCGAGGGTTATGGAGAGGCTATTGTGATTCCCGCTATCCATGCGGAGAATTTTGAGGTGAAAACGGGTTTGTTGTCGATGATCCAAAACAACAAATTCCGTGGTGATGAGAAGGACAATCCACACAACCATATCCGCAAATTCAATCGTCTTACCGCCACTTGCATGTTTAAGGATGTCTCGAATGACTCGATTAAGATGACGCTTTTTCCGTATTCCTTAGCGGGGCCCGCTAAAATTTGGTTAGAGAAAGAGCCACCCAATTATATATTGACGTAGAAGGATCTCGTGTCTAAGTTTGTGAACCAATTTTTTCCGCCCTCTAAGACTACGCATTTGAAAAACGAGATTTCAAAGTTTTCACAAAAGTTTAATGAAAGTTTTTCAACGGCTTGGAATAGGTTTAAGGAAATGTTACATGAATGTCCTCATCACGGTTTTTCCGACTTGCATCAAATTGACACGTTTTACAATGGACTTAATGATCATGAAATGGATTATTTAAATGCCGCCGCGGGTGGTATTTGTTTGTGTAAAACGGTTGAGGAAGCTTTGGTGATAATTGAGAATAGATCTAAGGTGTATAGTCCTCGTAGCACGTCTAGTGTTCGTAAGGCTTCGTCTTCGGCTTCACCTTCTTTGTCTACTACCATCGATGCTTGCCAAATTGAGGCGAACTTGGAAAACAAGATTTTTGATAAGCTAAAAGGACTTTTGATTGAGTTTAAAGTTGGTGAACCAAGTGCTCCCTCTACGGCTAAAGCGGTTGAGGTTTCGTGCATGTATTGTGGTGGAGGTCATGATTTCTCCGAGTGCATTACCAACGGTGGTAACACTTCTAGTACCTACGCGGCCACGGGAAATTACAACCAAAACGGTCAAGTTTCCCGCTCTAATCAATTGACTCCACCGGGTTTTGGTTCAAATCAAAATGCTAACAACAACAATCGCAACAATCAAGTTGGTTTCAAAAACAATTTCAACAAGGGAAACTATGGTAATCAAGGGGCTAATAATCAAGTTTCAAACAAAAATCAAAATGATTTTCAAAACAACAACAAAGGTTTGCAAACATTGAAAGATCTTCCAAATGAATTTGTTGAATACGCTAATGGGAATGATGCTAGGTTTGACAATATTCAAAGAGAAATCATTAGCCTAAGATCCGAGTTTAAGAACGACTTGAAGAAAGAGTTGAAAAATGAGTTAGAAAATGAACTTAAAATCACACCAACAAGATGGAAGGAAATGTCACAAGGTCACAACAAAACCAACAAAAAATAGAACAAGGGCAACATGAGATTAAACAAGAAATGATCAAAGCCGAGAAAAGGCAATCCGTGTTTGAAGATAAAATCACGTCTATGTTTGAGGCAATAATGTGTAAACCGTCTTTGAGTAGTCGTCCTAGCAACACCGTATCAAACCCTAAGGGTGATAATAACAAAATTTTGCTAGTTGAAAGTTCGTTCTCGGTGTCTAATCGAATTTATTTCCGGTTAATTGTGTGAGATTAGTTGTTCTTGGTGAAACAAATATTTTTGGTATTGGAAAATAAGTGAGCAAGTCTTAACGATAAATGATGAGAAATTAAAACAAGTTAAAATATAAACAGTGCGATATTTAAAACTTTAAAAGTAAATGACGAAAAATGAAAGGTCGTAAAAACTTAACAAAAAGTAAATGGATCAAATAAAAACTTAAACTAAAAGAAAAGTGAATAAAAATTCAAATAAATAAAAAGGCGGGAAGAATCAAACTTGAAATTAAAAGAAGAAAACTTAAAATTAAAAACAGAAAGAAGACTGGCAGACCTTCATTCGGAACATCAAGACTTCCGGATGAAGGTTCCTTTATTCGGAACATCAAGACTTCCGGATGAAGGTTCCTTCATTCGGAACTTCTAGACTTCCGGATGAAGGTTCCTTCATTCGGAACTTCTAGACTTCCGGATGAAGGTTCCTTCATTCGGAACTTCTAGACTTCCGGATGAAGGTTCCTTCATTCGGAACTTCTAGACTTCCGGATGAAGGTTCCTTCATTCAGAACTTCTAGACTTCTGGATGAAGGTTACTTCATTCGGAACATCAAGACTTCCGGATGAAGGTTGTCTGGGAATGATGGAATACAGTAACAATCAAACCGAAGAACAGGGGATGTACAGTAAACGCGATTTATCCTTAAATCAACCAAAATCAAACGAACGATTAAACCAAAACAACCAATAAGCATCAACAAACAATAATCAATCAAAACACATCATCAAAACTAACAAACATAACCAAATTAATCAAAACCCACTTGATCAAAATCATAAAAACTCAAGAACATGAACAAAGATGAATAAGAACAAATCGAACTAAAAAGGATGAAGATGATGAATTAAAAGTTTAATTAAATAGTAAAGATTCAATAACAAAAGCTTAAACACAAATTAATCTAGAGAGATAAAGCATAAGTTTAGAGAGAGAAACTACCTACTCCTAATCTAATCCTAAAACTAACCAACCCTCTCACATGTTGTGAGGGTGGTATTTATAGGAGAGGGGAGTGGTTGGTGGCTTCCTCTTTCTTTCTTTCTTTCTTGGTCCTTAGTCTTTCAGTCTTTTTATCTTCTTAAATTCTTCGACTTTTCAGACTTCGTCTCGGGATTTCTTTGAACTCGTCTTGTAATTTCTTCATAATTTAGACTTGAGTTCTTCGGCTTTTAGTAAACTTCCGTCTTTTGACTTTTTCTTCGATAAATCTTCAGAATTGGTCTTGGACTTCCGTTCTTTTTCCACTCTTGATCTTTCGACTTCTTCTTTCGTCTTTATCTTCAATAAAAGCCCGTGAAAGCCGTGTTTTCTCCACTTTTCACCTTCTCGACCCTGAAACACAATAAAAACACAAACCACGCATAATTCTGCCATTTACGACATAAAATATACGTTTAGGTCCCGTTTTAATGTAATTAAGTGGTAGAAAAGATGGGTGTTTTCACACCTATCAAATCCCCTACACTTAACCATTGCAATGCCCTCATGCAATGCTTAGTGATAAAGCAAGGTTTACACTTTCCATCATAATCAACCTACTTTGGCCTTTATTAAACAACTAAGGAAAATCAAAAAGATAGAAAATAACAAGATGCAATCAAGGAAGAATATGTAAAAAAATCTAAGACTTACATTAGGGCTTGTGTGTCATGAATGTTTATCACCCTCAAGTTTCACGTTCCCCATGCCAAGCTTAAAAATAAGATCATTGTTAGTAAAAGTTAGCATAACAAACATTTACTCATCGGTTCAATTAATCACTTAAACTCCCTTATTCCTATGGGTATCTCTTATATTTTATTGATGTCTTGAATGATCACGAGGATGCATTGTTGACTTATTCCGATAATTTATTAAGGCTGAAAGCAAAGTAGGACGATTTGATCAATAGTTAGCTAAAGGACAAAATCTCTTAAAACTGCTTCTCGGGATATCAAAAAGTTCATATCTTGGCATAACTTGGTTCACGATTTGAGACCTTTCTCGGGCCGATATTTGGCATGTACTTCATACTTCATATCTTGAGAGACGTGCTTGAGATAATGGTCTTCTCATCGTTCATAGAGTTTCTTCACTTGGAGACTTTTAAGAGGTACTCCAACTTTGTTGACCACGACTTCATGATTATTTATTCAATCCCTATTTGGGATTTTGAGATACAACGATCCGCCTCCTTTTCGGACTTGGATCTATTTATCCTCATACCTTGTTAGGGTCTTTTCGGATAGACTTCTCCATGATCTTTATGGGAGTTGCTTGCTTTTCGTCGTGAGTCTTGATCCTTCATATTGACTTTGGGAATAATGCTTTTCACATCACTTCGGATCTTCAGCAATAAAATTGAATCCTCATGCCTTGTTAGGGCCTTTTCGGACTCGCCAATCTTCGCGCCCCGCTTCATAAGTTATGCCTTGGCTATGAACTCTCGTCATTACCGAGCAACTTTTAAACGATCTTGGGCTAGACGCTAAGTAACTTTTCAAATCGTACGACCTTACTTATTGCAGATAAATTATTAGCAAGTGATGGGAGAAAAAGATCATAATTAACTCACATAAGTTAATGAGAGAATACCAAACTTGTAACCAACTCTATCATTTCTCGTTCTCCATAATTTGAAATCTCAAGGAATGAGACTCGTGGATGCTTAGCCTAATAAACCAATTAAGGTGTACATGGTTAAGGATACTAGCTAGAGTGAACTTGGATAAGTAAACTCGGGTTGAGTCAAAATATTCACAACGGGCCTAATATATCTAAGATATCTAAACTTGCTAAAACCATTTTATAAAAATGCTAGAAAGTAACAAAAATAAAGGAGACTACAACTAGGCCAAAATAGATTAAAAATTTTGAAAAATGTCGAAAAATTGATTTTCCGGTTAAAATGAGGGCAAATACAAGGAAAAGGCCACTTAACTTCGATAGAAGTCCCCCTACACTTAATATAAACATTGTCCTCAATGTTTAAGCATGTGGGAGTAAACTCCCCTACACTTAGGACATTGTGCACTTTGTTTAAATCTCGTTAAGGAAGATACAACTAAAGAGATTCCTATTTTAATATTGAGAAATATAAAATAGTGAATCGAAAAGAGTTTAGGATAGAACCGGGAAGAAGGGAACACGGAATCATGGTTTGTCAAAAGTCATCAAGAGTGTGTCTTTGAAGCTCTAATCCCTGCATATGATAAGAAAGAGAACAAGAAACACCAACGGGGCTCCCCCCTACACTTATGGTGAAATAAGATAGATAATTGGGTTGCCTCCCAAAAAGCGCTTGTTTTTGTTGACCGAGTCACGAGCCTGACTCGTCCCCGAATTAATTGGTCCATGGGGAAGCCTCGAATGTGATACCGGGATCAAAGACCTTGTCCTCGTTCCCGGTTGACATCAACAAAGGAGAGGCGGGGGGATAAGTCTTGACAGGGAGAAAGGTCCTTTCCACATACGTATAGTATGTGAAGTCAAGATCCACGGGAGGTGGGTTGGGTAAAGTAAGCACATTGTCCTCCCCCAAAGACAATGGAAGTTGAGCAAACGGCAAAGCCGGGATGGTATCACTCATAGCATAATCAATGTCACCTCCCGGGTCAAAGCACTCATCCTCATTTCCTGGTATAAAACGAATAGAATAAAAGTGATACATCACCCGCTTGGGTGTGCACGTGGGAGGATGAGGTGGTAATATAATATGAGAAGTATGATAACAATTACCTTCCACCTGCGTCCCTTTTTTAGTAGATTCACATCTTTCCACCTCTGGGATAGAAGGTGTAGTGTCATCGTGTAATAAATCTTCTAGAAAAAGTATATCTCCTTCCACATCAGAATACCCGGATGTGTATTCCACGGGTGTATCAATAGCAAGAAACTCATCGATCTCAGGAATGGGAAAACCATCATCACTAAGGAGTGAAGTATTTTGCTTTAGAAATTCCTCCTCGTCGAAAATAACCTCAATGTCGTCATCACTCTCCTCATTATTTATAGGGCCAATAATATTTTCAGGGATATGGGTACTCGTCTGATCTTTCTGCTGTAAAAATGACTCCATACAAGTTCGCAGCGTGTGTAAAAGCTCTTTTGATTGCGCTTGAAAAGCTGTAGCAAGATCGACAATTGGTTCTTGTTCACTCATCCCGTGACGAGGCTGATGATCGAGTGAGTGCGGTGGGGGCTCATAGTGTTGAAAACCTGAATTATAGCAAGGTTGTGGCTCATACTTGTTCATCGGTTGGGAATAATTAGAAACCAGGTTTGGTTCATAATAATTCATAGGTGAAGAAAACTGAGGATCCGGATTTTGCTCATAATAATTCATTGGTTGACAATAATAGGTATCGTGAGGACCCCCACAGTTGTTGCAAACCGGGTATGGAGAAGAATCAAGTGCATCTTGTGGATAGCTATTTGCATTGTCATAATTGTACCCCGGTTCGTGCCCGTGACCATACGGGTATCGAACCGGGCACGAAACATGCCAATGAGAATCGCTTCCACGATAGATGCACGGGGGAACAGGAGGTAGGTTCAAAAAGTACGAATTAGTCAAGTTGCACAAAGGACAAAATCCGGATTGTGTGTAGTCGATATCGTTTCCGTACCGCTCACATGTACACCATTGACAAGAGTTGTTCCCAGATAATTGTTTCCCACACCGGACGCAATGGACATAAAAATCCATGAAGAAAGATAGATAAGCAAGAAGAATATTTTTGGTGCAAAACTTTGAAAAAGAAATGCTTTTTATGATTTTTCAAATGTTTTTTTTGGATTTTTGAAAATTTTTGACAAGAAAAATAACGTTCACAAGTGAACGGATCCCAAAATCCAACGCTTCACTCACAACAAACCTTCGATCTTCACGAAAAGAGCCGGCAGCGGCGCCATTTTAATAACAAGATTTTGCTAGTTGAAAGTTCGTTCTCGGTGTCTAATCGAATTGATTTCCGGTTAATTGTGTGAGATTAGTTGTTCTTGGTGAAACAAATATTTTTGGTATTGGAAAATAAGTGAGCAAGGCTTAACGATAAATGATGAGAAATTAAAACAAGTTAAAATATAAACAGTGCGATATTTAAAACTTTAAAAGTAAATGACGAAAAATGAAAGGTCGTAAAAACTTAACAAAAAGTAAATGGATCAAATAAAAACTTAAACTAAAAGAAAAGTGAAAAAAAATTCAAATAAATAAAAAGGCGGGAAGAATCAAACTTGAAATTAAAAGAAGAAAACTTAAAATTAAAAACAGAAAGAAGACTGGCAGACCTTCATTCGGAACATCAAGACTTCCGGATGAAGGTTCCTTTATTCGGAACATCAAGACTTCCGGATGAAGGTTCCTTCATTCGGAACTTCTAGACTTCCGGATGAAGGTTCCTTCATTCGGAACTTCTAGACTTCCGGATGAAGGTTCCTTCATTCGGAACTTCTAGACTTCCGGATGAAGGTTCCTTCATTCGGAACTTCTAGACTTCCGGATGAAGGTTCCTTCATTCGGAACTTCTAGACTTCCGGATGAAGGTTCCTTCATTCGGAACATCAAGACTTCCGGATGAAGGTTGTCTGGGAATGATGGAATACAGTAACAATCAAACCGAAGAACAGGGGATGTACAGTAAACGCAATTTATCCTTAAATCAACCAAAATCAAACGAACGATTAAACCAAAACAACCAATAAGCATCAACAAACAATAATCAATCAAAACACATCATCAAAACTAACAAACATAACCAAATTAATCAAAACCCACTTGATCAAAATCATAAAAACTCAAGAACATGAACAAAGATGAATAAGAACAAATCGAACTAAAAAGGATGAAGATGATGAATTAAAAGTTTAATTAAAAAGTAAAGATTCAATAACAAAAGCATAAACACAAATTAATCTAGAGAGATAAAGCATAAGTTTAGAGAGAGAAACTACCTACTCCTAATCTAATCCTAAAACTAACCAACCCTCTCACATGTTGTGAGGGTGGTATTTATAGGAGAGGGGAGTGGTTGGTGGCTTCCTCTTTCTTTCTTTCTTTCTTGGTCCTTAGTCTTTCAGTCTTTTAGTCTTCTTAAATTCTTCGACTTTTCAGACTTCGTCTCGGGATTTCTTTGAACTCGTCTTGTAATTTCTTCATAATTTAGACTTGAGTTCTTCGGCTTTTAGTAAACTTCCGTCTTTTGACTTTTTCTTCGATAAATCTTCAGAATTGGTCTTGGACTTCCGTTCTTTTTCCACTCTTGATCTTTCGACTTCTTCTTTCGTCTTTTTCTTCAATAAAAGCCCGTGAAAGCCGTGTTTTGTCCAATTTTCACCTTCTCGACCCTGAAACACAATAAAAACACAAACCACGCATAATTCCGCCATTTACGACATAAAATATACGTTTAGGTCCCGTTTTAATGTAATTAAGTGGTAGAAAAGATGGGTGTTTTCACACCTATCAGGTGAGATGAGAGTGATTACAACACGTAGTGGTAAGACACTAAAGGAACCGACTCCTCAACCAATTGCTCCTACGGAGGAAGCAATTGAGGAAGAACCCGAGGTGGTGGTCCAAAAGGAGCATGTTCCAATCCCACGAAGTACCGCTCATACCACACCTACGGTTGACCCATTACCAACATTGGAACCCGAGATTCCAAAGGCTATGCCTACTATGCCTCAACCCACACCACCTTTGCCCTACCCATCGAGACTTAGAAATGAGAAACGTCAAGAGCGCGACAACTATCAATTTGAGCTTTTTATGAAAATGTTTCGTGATTTGCACTTTAATGTGAGTTTCGTCGATGCTTTGGTAATGATGCCTCGACTTGCCGCTAACTTTAAGAGTATGTTGAACAACAAGGAGAAATTGCACCAATTGTCTAGTTGTTTGTCGTTTTATCTTAATCGCATACCTCAAAAAGTCGGTGATCCTGGTAAATTTTTGATCCCTTGTTCAATCCAAGATATGGAGGAATGCTTCGCCTTGGCCGATCTTGGTACTAGCATTAACTTGATGCCACTTGTAATCTTCAAGTCGCTCAATCTTCCTAATCTTACTCCTTCAGTAATGTCTATCGAGTTGGCCGACCATTCGACGATTCCCGCATGTGGTTTGGCGGAAGACGTTTTTGTGAAGGTGGGGAAGTTCTACTATCCCGTAGACTTTATCGTTGTTGATATCCCCACGGATCCTCAAGTTCCTCTTATTTTAGGTCGTTCGTTTTTAGATACGTCTATGGCTTTGATCGATGTTCATGCTAGAAAGATCACCTTACGTTTCAACGACGAGGAACTTGTTATAAACACAACTCAAAACTCTCAAATTTCTCATGTTTATTCCATTGCAACCATAAACCTCGTTGATATGATCGACGTGGTTTGCGAGGAATTTTCACAAGAAGTTCTAGGTTTTGGTGATGAAGAAACTAGTGGCAATCCCACTATGTTAGATCCAATTCTTGATAGTTCGACACCAACCTTCACTCCATTTGAAGGTGGTGGTTTTACGTTGGAAGAATTCGATGTTCCACGTACATGTAACGAAGACCTCGACAACGATGAGAACTTCTCGATTATCAAGGATTTTCTTAACGATTTCCATTTCCTCCACCCGAGGAGGTTATGAGTATCAAACCCAAATCTTAACTTGAGGAACCACCTATCCTCGAGTTGAAAGATTTACCTCCTCATCTCAAATATGTCTATTTGGAGGAGGACGACAAGTTGCCGGTTGTTATTGCGAAGGAACTTTCGAATGATGAAAAAACCGCACTTGTCGATGTTCTAAAGGATCACAAAGGGGCAATTTCGTGGAAGTTATCCGACATTAAGGGGATCAATCCCAAGTTTTGTACCCACAAAATCTTAATGGAGGAGGATTACAAGCCCGCAATCCAATGTCAAAGGAGGGTGAACACCAAAATTCACGACGTCATCAAAAAGGAAGTCCTTAAACTCCTTGACGTGGGAATAATTTACCCTATTTCCGATAGCCTTGGGTGAGTCCTATTCATTGTGTCCCTAAAAAGGGATGGATGGCCGTTGTGCCAAACGATGCCAACGAGTTAATTCCCACTAGACTCGTGACCGGATGGAGAGTGTGCATTAACTATTGTAAGTTGAATGAAGCCACTCGAAAAGACCATTTTCCCTTGCCCTTCATGGACCAAATGTTTGAGCGTCTTGCGGGAAACGATTTCTATTGCTTTTTCGATGGTTTTTCCGGTTACTTCCAAATTCCCATCGATCCTCGTGATCAAGAAAAAACTACGTTTACGTGTCCATATGGAACGTTTGCCTATCGTAGAATGCCATTCGGACTTTGCAATGCACCGCAAAGGTGCATGATGGCTATTTTTCATGACATGATCGAGAAGACGATGGAAGTCTTCATGGATGACTTTTCCGTGTTTGGTAATTCGTTCACTTCGTGTTTGTCGAATCTATAGAGAATGTTGAAACGTTGTGAGGAAACCAACCTTGTGCTCAATTGGGAAAAGTGTCATTTTATGGTTAAGAGTGGAATCGTCTTAGGGCACAAGGTCTCGAAAGCGGGGATTGAGGTAGATCAAGCTAAGGTAGACGTCATCGCCAAATTACCTCATCCCAAAACCGTTAAGGGATTTAGGAGTTTCCTAGGCCACGCGGGCTTTTATCGTCGATTCATCAAGGATTTTTCAAAGATCTCTCGACCCATTACACATCTTCTTGAAAAAGAGGCAAGTTTTGTCTTTGACGAAGATTGTGTACAAGCCTTTGAAATCCTTAAGAGGAAACTTACCGAAGCTCCCATTCTTGTTGCTCCCAATTGGAACCTCCCCTTTGAGCTCATGTGTGATGCTAGTGACTACGCTATAGGGGCCGTATTGGGGCAACTTCATGAAAAGCACTTATTGCCTATTCACTATGCTAGCAAGACGATGACCGAGGCTCAACATAAATACACTACAACGGAGAAGGAGTTCCTTGCCGTGGTGTATGCATTTGAGAAATTTCGACCTTATCTCGTCTTGACGAAATGCATAGTGTATACGGATCATTCGGCTATCAAGTATCTCATGGCTAAACAAGATGCAAAGCCGAGATTACTTCGTTGGATTCTCCTCCTTCAAGAATTTGACCACAAAATTGTTGATGAAAAAGGAGCCGAGAATCTAGCGGCCGATCATCTTTCTCGTTTGGAAGATCCTCACCAAAGTGTTTACGAGCCCAAGGAAATCACCGAAACATTTCTGCTCGAGACACTTGGTGTAGTGAATTCTAAGCTTGATTCTTCCACCCCATGGTTTGCGGACTTTGCAAATTACCATGCGGGTAACTTCATCATCAAGGGTATGACGACTCAAGAAAAACGAAAATTCTTTCCTGACGTCAAGTTCTACTTTTGGAACGACCCTTACTTGTTTCGAACTTGTGCGGATCAAATCATCCGACGTTGTGTATTTGGCACCGAAGCTTCTAACATCCTTAGAGCTTGCCATGAGGGACCCACGGGTGGTCACCACGGTGCTAATCTCACGGCTAAGAAGGTGTTTGATGCCGGCTTCTTTTGGCCTACTATTTACCGAGATGCACAAGATCTTGTGAAGTCTTGTGATTCATGCCAAGGATAAGGAAAAGCCTCACAAAAAGATGAAATGCCACAAAACATCATCCAAGTGTGTGAGATTTTTGACGTTTGGGGTATAGACTTTATGGGGCCGTTCCCATCATCTCGTGGTAATAAGTACATCCTCGTTGCGGTTGACTACCTATCTAAGTGGGTGGAAGCTAAGGCTTTGCCCACCAATGATGCTCGTGTGGTAGTCAAGTTTTTGAAAAGCTTGTTTTCTCGGTTTGGAACCCCTCTTGCGATCATAAGCGATCGTGGAACCCATTTTTGTAACGACCAATTCGAAAGGGTCCTAAGGAAATATGGGGTTACACATAGGCTTTCTACGGCTTATCACCCACAAACGAGTGGGCAAGTAGAGGTTTCAAACCGAGCGTTGAAGAGGATCTTGGAGAGATCCGTTGGGGAAAACCGGCAATCTTGATCGCATAAGTTGGACGATGCTTTATGGGCCTTTAGGACCGCTCATAAGACGCCCATTGGGTGCACTCCCTATAAGCTTGTGTATGGGAAGAATTGTCATTTGCCTATCGAATTAGAACACAAGGCTTATTGGGCCCTAAAGCATTGTAATGATGATATGGAGACCGCGGGAAAACAACGGAAAATGCAATTAAATGAATTGGATGAATTGAGGGACATTGCTTATGAAAATTCATTGATTTATAAAGAAAAAACTAAAAAGTTGCATGATTCGAAAATTAAAAACCGGGTTTTTAACATTGGGGATCAAGTTTTGCTTTTTAATTCCCGATTGAAAATCTTTTCCAGTAAGTTGAAATCCCGTTGGTCCGGTCCATTCACCGTGACCCAAGTTTTTCCATATGGGACCATCGAGCTAGCTCAAAATGATGGCCCCAATTTCAAGGTGAATGGACATAGGTTGAAGCACTACTTTGGCGGGGAAGTTCCATCCTTGAACTACCTCGACCAAGTCACCTTCCCCAATGATAATTAGTATTGAGGGGATCGAGTCGAGCTCATGACTCGGTAATCAAAAACGAGATGCCTCATGGGGGAGTCCCATGCTTATCCTATGTACATATTATCGCTTTCTAATGTAGTTAACGTGTGGGGATTTGTGCCCTTCCAACCTTTGTTCCGTGGTTGTTTGTGAATTGTGGACTTTAGATGATCATGATCTTCACGATTGGATCCTCCCGTGTTCGTTTTATGGGAGCACTCGATCGTTTGCTTTGAAGACTTTCTCAATATCCATGATATATCCTTTTGATGTTCTAACCTTAGGTTTATAGCACACTTCATAAACGACTTTAAATTTAACGGTTACACCCTTTCCATGCTAGATTCGGCATTCAACTACGTCTCTAGTATGGGGGTGTTTGCACCCCTAGACTCGAAACATTGAGGATAATGTTTAACTTTAGTATGGGGGGTGAATAGATACTTGCCTTGCTAAACCTTCACGCTTTCCAAAGTTCATCTTTTATCGTTTTGTTGCAAAATAAGGCTAAAAATGGCCAAATTTTAAAATTTTTCTCATGTTTTATAAGTGTTTGAAGACACGAATGTAGGTTTTCCGATGGCGAGAATAAGAGTAATTTTTGACTCGACTCTGCGTGTTGAGCACTTAGCTTTGATTCCTTAACTACACATTAGGCTAAGTCTTTTAAATGAGGACGAGAAATGATAGGGTTAATTATAAGTTACTATGCTAAACGTAGAGTACTCGTATTCTTTCAAAAACTCATGTGTTCTTGTTGTTTGCTTATTCTCCCTTCGCATGTAAATATTTTTTGCTTAATAAATATTGACTTAGCGGTTTATTTGGGATTGTTGGGTTTCTAGTCTTTTCTAGTAGCTTCCGTGTTATTAAATTGGGAAGACATTAAGGTATCACCAGCGTCACGGTTTTGAGGTATTGGCACCCGAATAATCAAAAGCTTCACCCAATAATAAGATTTCAAGTGCTCACATAAATCAAGCAAACTATTTGAAGCCCCATAAGGCCGAAAAATCTATGCAAAATTGAAAGTGAATCAAGCCTTAATCTTCGAAGCTTTAAAGATCCAAAATTCGCCTTAGCGTGAGGATATACGTCTTTGGCTAATAAAACTACCGATGAGGTGGATAATAAAAGGCAAGGCAAGACCAAAGTCATAATTAAAGCTTCATGGAGAAGTTGAATAAAAGATGGAGGTAAACCAAAGATAATAAGGCTCTTCCGTTAGGGGGCGTATAAAAGTCTTGGTAATAAGTCTCATGTTCAAAACCGTTATAAAACCGTGTTTATCGATTCTTCTTGTCAACTTAAGTTTTTGACATCGTTGTCTATTAGGAGGGGTTATTGATTTGATGGTCTTGGTTACACCGTTAGGACTCTATTTTTAGACCTAAATCTCTATTATCGCATAACTCAAACAATGTATCCTCGAGAAACATTCAAGACAATATAAAATATAAGAGATACAACTTAGGAATAATGGGAGGATAAGTACGTGATTAGGGCATATGAGTAGTGTTAGCATTACTAACTTATAATGACAATGATCTCGTTGCACGCTTGGCATGGAATTGGGGTGAAAATCGAGGACGATGAAATTATTTCTAACGAAGCATTCACGTGTTCTTATTCTATGAACCTAAACGTCCCATTTTGTGATGAAAATCATACATTATGTCTAAAACGCAAGTAGTAGTAGCAATAGTAGTAGTATAGCTAGTTTATCATTCAAAAAAGTGAATAAAAATGAATTTTGGAGGTGCTACGATACTTTATTCTAGCATTGCGTGAGGGCACGGCAATGGTTTAGTATGGGGAGTGATGAGACTGCTTTTATACATAGTCTCATCGTCCAAAAAGGGCTTAAAATGCATTGAATATCATCAAAATGCCCATATATATGCTTGTGTTTGTTGCTTGTGTATTTTAGGTACGGATATTGAGAAAATGACAAAAGATCACAAGAATCATGCGAAAATGAACACGGGAAACGAAGCCGCACAATGAACCAAGCCCTAATGAAGAATTTTCCTAAGAAAACCTTGAAGATTTGAAGAATTATGAAGAAGGGTCCTCCAATATGGAAGAATTGACACTTTATACCCTTGTATCTTCATAATTACAAGATTGGTCCCTAAAGTTTGTCAAAATTACAAAAAGGGCCCTCCACTTTGAAGACTTGGCAAGTTTAACCCCTCAACAAAGCTAAATTGTCAATCATTATCCTCCACAAAGTCAAATACATCATGAAGTCCTTCAAAGTACAATAAATTACAAGTTTGGTCCTTTGAAAATCCCAAAATTACAAAAAGGACCCTTAACTTTCAACATTTGGCAAAAATGGTCCCTCAATCATTATGACTTGGCAAATTTAGTCCTCCAAAATATCAAATATGCAAGTCAAGACCATTATCCATCAACAAAATGCCAAATCAGTCTCTCAAAAATCACAAAATGGCAAGAATTACCCCTGAATTTACTTTATAAAATGTTTTGGGGCAAAAGTGTAAAGAATGAAAAGTTGTTGTGAAGGAAACAAGCGTTGACAGCTTTTTAAGTTGAAATGACAAGTTGTGCAAAGATGAAGGTTCAATACTGGCCGACACACTTCTTACCTAGACCAACCAAATGGTGACATGTGTCCCACTACCATTCCACAACCAATCACAATCCACCAAACCTCCACCTCAGCTATCCACTCACTTATATTATTAACTAATCCTATCAGATTAGTTATAACTTGGCGCTAAACACCCATTTAAAAAACAAAACGGATTAAACACATGTTCTTGGTGTTCTTGGTGCAAATTAGGCATTTGCTAATTACCAACAATTAAACCCCCATATGGTGCATATTTGTGATTAAGGGTCTTGTTAACACATCCCAAACCTTAAACAAGACACCCCACCAACCCACATGTTGCATGGGACCTCCCCTGCTACGTCAAAGAGGAACAAGACAAAGAGAGCCAACAATCCAACGTCCCACAATTGTGCTTGCATCCTAAGCTTCATTCAAGCCTTTGGATCACCTTTTTACTTGCCAGCTATCACAACACAACAAAAATCGTCACATGATTCTTCAAGATATTCAAACAAGACAAGGGCAATTTTGGAAGTTCAAGGCTAGGGTTGCACTTCTTTATCAGCTTTCTAGATACATTGTAAGGCTCTATATAAAGCCATAGGTCTTTACATTTCAACTGCTCTTGAATTTTCCTAAGTTCACTTTTCTGTAAATCCTTTTCAAAATTAATGAAATGTGTTTGAAATGTTGAAGAAAGCTCAAGTGCCATTGTTATACCCTGTTTTTTATTGTTCTTTTTTCATTATTCTTGAATCTGGCTTGTGTGTCAAATACATCAGCAAAGTGAAAAACTACATGTGTTAGTGTTCATCAGTAACATTCATTAGCTTGAATCTTGCTTAACTCTTTAAATCATTACATGAAACCTATTTAGACTTGCTTATTTGAGTTTAATATAGCTTTTGTATGCATTTGGTTGAATTTGGCTGGCTGATTTGTGCTAAAATTGCTTTTTGAACCTAAACTGCTTACTTGTTCATGTCTGTGCTAGATCTGGTACTTTATTGATTAAACTGTATCAATTGGGGGTTTGTGGTTGTGATATTTTGATTGTTCTTGACTCCTTTTGATCCAAAGATCATTTGGGTGCCTTTGTGTAAGCTGAATCTCCAAAAAAGTCACTAAAGACAAAAAGTCAAACAAGTCAAGCAATGGAAAAAGTTTCCACTGCTCAACACCCAAAACTAGCCGCTGCTAGTGTAAAATTGAACTCAGCTTATCAATAAGCTATTTTAGCTTATCCAGACTTGCAACAACTTATTTTTTGTGATAGATCTTCATTATTTGACCCATTTGACTAGACTGGAGCTTATTAGACTTTGACTTTGACTTTTTACTAGAAAACCAACTTATTTGACTTTTACAAAAGTGCTTATTTGCTTTTTCCAGCTTATTGAGTCAACTTATTTGAAAACTCTTTGTTGATTTTGCTTAATTAATTCATTTGAAAGCTATAGAAACTTGAATCAGCACTTGGGGTGGCCTAGAACTCAAAAACGACTATTTTGTCGTTTTCTGTAGATTGCTTATTATATTTTCAGGCTTATTCCTTGGGCTTATTTCAAATTTCTTATTACAGAAGTCTTATTTAGGACAAAATAAGCTTGTGTGTCTAATTTCAGCTTATGGCATTGGCTTATAGCTTAATGGGCCAAAAAGCCCATTAAGAATAAGTTGTTTGGTATAAGCTAGCTTATTTCACACTTTTAGCTTTTGGGCCTTTGGAAAAAGTTGTTTAAAATCAAATTTTGAGTCAAGTAGTGCCTTTTGGGCTTATTTTGGGTTTAGCCCATTTTCTAGGCCCATTAAGGGTATTTAGGTAATTTCAATTTCATTTCTGAGTTATTTAGGTTAAATTAAGCTAGTTTGCATGTTTTTAGAATTTTTTATGATTTTTGGATTTTTAATAATATTTTAATATTATTCTATTGTTAAAAATGAAAAGTATGATTTTCTAAGTTTTTATATTTTTCCTAGATTGTAGACATTTAATTAGGAATTTTGCAACTTTCCAAATATTTTTGGAGTCTTTTAATTATTTTCTAGAATTAATTTAAGTTTTAATTTATTTTAATAGTTTTTAATTGTTTAAAAATAGTTTTTAGTGGTTTTAAAATTTTAAAAAATACTTTTTAGCTTAATTAGGGTATTTTTAAGGTGTACAAACTTTAAGATATTGTTTTGGACTTTTTAATAGTTAATATTGATTTTTAGGGCTTTAATTAGCATTAAAAAGTCATTATTTAATTAATTAAAAGGTTTTGGCAAGTTTGGATTTTTTGTAAACTCTTAGAATTTTATTGTGGATTTTTAGTGATTTTTGGTAATTTTTAGGGTAAAATTTTAATTTTAGTGCTTTTTACGGTTTTACGTGTACACCTTTTTCGTCTTAGTTTAATCCGTCTTCGTAACCATCATTCTCTTCTAATCTCATTTCTATTTTTCTTTCTCACAAATATAATCACAAAGATAATCAATTTATTACACACACACTAAGCCTCCTTGAGAACGATTCCCCATCTTGGGTCATTTGTACACGGTTTTCCTAAATCGTCGTACTTAACGCTTACCACTATTTTGCCTTCCTTTTCCTAAAGGGGTAAAACCACTACATCAGGCTCATTAAATTGGCTAAACCTATAATGGGCCAATTAGTGGGCCTAAATACATTTTTAAGTTTACTAACTTGTTAAATGGGCCTTTAACACATCTATTGGGCTTAAATACATTTTAAGTCCATTAATCAATTTAAATGGGTTCAAGTATAAACTTAAGTCCATTAGGTCACTAAGATTTATTAAATGGGATTATTGGGTCCATTAAGTCTTGGACTAATGTTGCATGGGCTTAATTAGTCCATTAATACTACTTTTCATTTTATGTAAGTATTAGTCTAGGATTTTCTTATAAGCTTATTATTAGCTTATCGATATTTAGTTTTAAATCTTAACAAAAGAATAAAACTTATAGTTTATTTTATGTGATGTACCAAATAAGATCTAGATGTGTTACAAGGTTGCATGAAAGTCATAAGCCCTAATATGAGCTTATAACTCACGGTTATAATTAATTATAACTTATTAAGATGAGTCAAAACTTATTTTAAGGTTGCATGTACTTATAAGTGTCCCCAAAATAAGATCTAGCTATGTACAATTCAAGAAATCAAGTCACAAGTCCATACATACATACATATAGCCCACGACTATTATTTTAAATCTTGGTGTTCCCAAGATGAACATTTTAGCTAGTTTTAAACCTTGTAAATATTTACAAAAATACAACATGATTATCTAGGTTACATGCATGTTCCCAAGGTTACGATATTTCCAAGAAAACAACATATAGCCCACGGCTATATTGTTTTCTCCCAAGGTTCCCATAAGATTTTATAAGATTGTTTTATTGATCATCAAGTTTAAGTTAACTCTTATCATTAGATCTATGGTTTACATAAACATGCATGTACATTAAAAACCCATTCTAGGTCATATATAGCCCACGGCTAAATATGTACACATAAATCATTTTTGTGATTTTTAGTATTCCATTTCAAATGTAATATTACATATTCCATCATTAAAACTTAATACATGAATCATAGATACATCATTCATTTTAGCCGTGACCTTCAAGGTCATGGTCTTCATGATTTTCAAGTTACACAAGTTTATTTTATGAGATCTATGATTATTAATTAACCAAATTCCCATAAAGTAAGATTTTTAACCCATGTTACATTTACATTCATAAAATGTTTCATATGGTTTTTAATCAAGTTAAAACATATAGTACTAGCCATAAGTTTCTTATTAAAAAGATTTTTAACCATGACTAATGGTGCACAATATATCCCGTGACCTTTCAGGTCATGGCTATTACCAAATCTTGATTTTAACAAGTTACATACATGTGTTTATAGATGGATGATGATGCATGAAAGTGAAAATGAAGAAACATAAGGAGTATACATTTCTTGCTTAAATTTACCAAGGAAGATCTAGATGAACAAGGAGATTGGAGATCTAATCAAGATGATGAAGAAAACCCTAAAGATAACTAAGCCGTGGCCCTTATAGATTCGGCTAGGGCTTGTTATAATACCTCCAAAGATGATGATGATGCTACTAAATTATTAGTGATTACTATGGGACAAGGATCTAGTAGATTTAATGAACAACTTTGGATTTTTGTGGCTTAATGCCGAATGATTTGAGAGAGAAGGTGTAGAGAGAATGAGAGATTAAGTTGCATGAGAGAATGAGATGTATGTGTGTGTGTGTTTCGTCTAAAAGGGGAGAGAGAGGTGTGAAGGCAAAAGGCATGATTGCCTTGGTAAGAACACTTGTGCCAAGTGTAGGCTCTTGTGTTTCCCATGCATCTCTTCTCCTTCCACATATACCTTTGTGCCATGTATAGCTAACCAAAGGGCAATGGGCTTTGGTTTGGGCTTATGTTGGGCTTAGCACATAAGGAGTGTGATCTTGGGCTATTCCAAGAAGGTTTAAATCATGATTACGGTATACACACTTGCACACATACACGGATACATACACTATGTAGCATGTTTTTCCAACATTGATTTAGTGTTGTGTATAGCCAAATATTGATTATACATTTTTATCATTTGCTCTCCTAGTCATAAGTACAAGGTTTAAGCTATGTAACTTATTTACAACAAATATGAATGTAAAGGTATAAGTACATAATGGACAAGTTCACATACGACTTATAGAAACATAACACATGAGTATGTGTTCTTGGATTAATGGGTGGAACTTCATTACATATAATCATGGTAAAATCATGGATTCTACAAAACCACAAAGTCTTGCTTTTTCTTATCAATAGATAAATCCTCATCAAAATCATCCTCATAAGATGTGTTAAGAAACCCCTTTAAATCATCATCCAAATTATACACTTCATTATCCTCTTGAAACTCCCCAAAAACTGGTTCATCTATGCAAGGCTCGAAGAGAGGGTTCAAATTGGTTTCTAAGAAAGGTTGTAAAAGAGTGATAGAAGGAATAGATGAAGCATTTTGGTTATGAGGTGTTTCACAAGGTGGGTAAGAAAGAGTAGTATATGAAAGTTCATGAAAAGGTTGAGTGGGAATGGAATCTCCATAAAGCAATCATTCTATCTCACGAATTTCTTCATCCCAATTGGAAGGGATGTATCAATCACAATATCATCTCTCTTTAGATAAGAGCCAATCTCCTCATTAATCAACTCATCTTCACTAAGCAATCTCTCAGTCTCAAGAACATCCTCTTCCCAATTGGAAGTAGAAGAATAAGCTCAATAATCCACTTTCCCTAAACATGCCTCAAATTCATCTATAAAGGAATCACTCTCTTCAAAGGAAGGAAACGAGGGAGTAATGGAAGCTATAGTCTCAATATGGGGAAAATCATAGTTACCACTCTCGCAAGCTTCATGAAAATATTCATCACAAACTTCATCAAGAATATCAACGTTATTCACCTCTATATCAAGAACATCAATATGATTCATCGTCTCGAGTTCATTAAATTTCTTAGATAACTTCCCCATATTAAACACAACCTTTTCATCTTCCACCCTCATAATGAGTTCTCCCTCCGCAACATCAATAAGAGTACAACTGGTTCTCAATAAAGGTCTTCCTACAATAAGGGGAACTCGAGGATCTAAATCATAATCTACTACAACAATGTCCGCGGGGAATGTGAACTTATCAACCCCTACAAAGACATCTTTCGCTACCCTCACAGGATAATCAATTGATTGATTTGCCAATTCGAGTGTCATTTTTGTGGGGGTAAGCGCGGGAAGGGAGAGTCGTTTCCAAACTAATAAGGAATCAAATTTATGCTAGCACCAAGGTCCGCTAGAGCCATACAATTCTCTACCCCCGGGAAATTACATGTAATTAAGAACCGGCCCGGATCACCAAGTTTAGTAGGTAACTTCTTTAACAACACTGCGGAACAATTCTCGTTCAATGAAGCATTAGGCACATCAACCAATTTCTCTTTGTTTGATAGAAGGTCCTTAAACATCTTGGCAAATTTAGGCATGTGCGCTAGAGCCTCCGCAAAAGATATGTTAATATTCAAATGCTTAAACATCCTCAAAAAATTGAACACTTGTATATCATTTTCATTCTTAACTTTCTCCTTCCTTAACCTAGAAGGGTATGGTAGATTGGGTTTGGGTGAAGGTTGAGTAGAGGGTGTTGGAGGACTCTTCTCTTAGATTTCTTCAAGGGTAGGCTTAGAAGGTATAGGGTTGGTTAATGGTGGAATGACACAAGGAGGGACCGTGGAAGGAATCACCGAATGGTGAGTAGGAGTACTCATTATTACCTTCGGGCCTTGTTCCCCCTTTGATTGCGGAGGAACGGAAGGCCCCACGGTGGTTTTCCCACTCCTTGTAGCAATATCATTAACATTGGCCCTAGGATTGGTTTGGGTATTTGAGGGTAAAGCACCTTGAGGTCTTTGGATTAAGAGCAACATGAACTTTTTATTTGTCTCCTCTTTCATTGCCCTTAATTGATCTTGAGTTCTTCTTTTACTATCATGAATCCTTCTTTCATTATCTTGATTCATTTTATGAATTAGTTCAATGGTTTCATTTATTCCATTCCCTTGATTATATCCTTGGTTTTGGAAATGTGGATGTGGTTGGTGAAACCCTTGGTTATTTCCATGAAAGTTGTTCCCTTGGTTTTGAAAGTTATTTGGCCCTCTATTGTTGTTATTCCCTTGATAATTTCCTCTTGGTCCTTGGTTTTTATTGGGAATTTGTGGATTTTTTGGTTGGTTTTGGGTGGGTTGTTAGGGAGGGAAACCCGATGGAGTAAGATAATTGTTTGATTTGTAAGAAAGGTGATTAGGATTGATGTTTGGTTTGAAGTGTGCTCTTCCATCATCATTATAAGCATAACATTCTCCCTGATAGGTTTGAACTTAGTCATAATGCAAGTATGAGTGAGGGCCTCCACATGTCTCACAAGATAGGGTGATGGCGTTGACATTGTTGATAGAAGAGTTACTCAATTGAAGTTTCATAAACTCTTGGAACATATCATGAGATTGGTTAAACATTTGGAGTATTTATTCATCAATTGATTTAGTAGCACTTCCTTGCACAACATGTACCACCTCTTCTCTATCCCTATTGCTTTGAACCATGGATTTTGTTTCAATGATATCCCGTGCATCTTGGTGGACTTAGCAAGGATGTTCCCAACCGCGGCCGAGTTAAGGGATTCTTAATGGTGTGGTCTGAAGCTATTGTAGAAAATGTTAATTTGGTGGACTTGGTCAAAACCGTGGTTAGGGCACTTTCTCAACAATTCTTTGAACTCTTCCCAAGCTTCACTAAAGGTTTGATCCCTCTTTCGTTGAAAGCCTATGATTTGGTTCCTTAATGCGGTGGTTCGTGAAAGTGGAAAGAACTTGTTCACAAATTCTTCTTTAAGTCCTCCCAAGTGAAATTGCTATTAGAGGGTTGCTTATCTAGCCAAATCCTAACATTTCCCTCCAAAGAGAAAGGGAATAAGATCAACTTAATCGCCTCCGGAGGTACCCCATTATACTTGATGGTGTTATAAATGGACAAGAATCTCTTGATATGGTCATGAGGGTCATCCATGGGTATCCCTAGGAAGGGTATAGTAGAAACTATTTGTATCACACATGTATTAAGTTAAAAATTATTGGTGGCTATCTCGGGAATGACTATGGCATCCGCATTCCCATCCACGTTGGATTGGAGAATCTAAATCAACGGTTGATTGTCCATGGCTTCATTTAACTGGTCGAAAGCACGATGCTCGTGATCGGCTTGAGGGACGGCTTTGTTCTTATTCCTCCTCCTTTTAGGAGGAAGTGGTACACCACTAGGTATATGTGCACACGCTCGAGTGCGCATTGTTAGAAATATGTTTTAACGTATATTAGAAGTATCGGTCACTCCACAATAGTATTAATGTTGTAATAGCTCGTAGTTAATGTTACTTATTAAGTTAAGTAAGAAACCGACCCATGGGCTTGTCATGGGTCGGCCCAAGCCCAATATTGGCCTTGGATATAAATACCCCTTTCCACCATGGAAAGGGGTTGGTTGTTGACATTCTATTTTCTCATTTGAATAAAAACACATAGTTCTCTCTCACTTTCTCTCACTAGTTTCTCTCTCTAGAAATCTTCAACCCACTTTATAGATTAACAAGATTATCAATATTCTACATTTGGAATCAAGAGCTATGGGGTGATTTAAGGTAATGATTTGTGTTGTTATTTAGTTTTTGATTGCATTAATGTTCTTTAAGAAGATCCATCTTGATTCTTGGAGTTTTTGGAGATTTTGTGATTGGGATTAGTAGATAAGTATTAGCTTTTACTTATTTTTGTAGAAATCACAAAACTTTTTGGGTTATTTGGTAAAAATCTGGGTTTGTTTTCTTCATTTACTTGATCGTCTGTTACACGAACCAAGTTTCTGTTTCCCAGTAAAGTTCCGAACCAAAAAGTTCCGGATCAAAAAGTTCCGGATCAACAAAAGTTCTGGATCAAAAAGTTCCGGATCAAAAAGTTCCGGATCAAAGGAAAGTTCCGGATCAAGGGAAAGTTCCGGATCAAGGGAAAGTTCCGGATCAAGGGAAAGTTCCGGATCAAGGAAAGTTCCGAATCAGTACTTCCGAACAAAAAGTTCCGGATCAAGAAAAGTTTCGGATCAGTTCTTCCGAATCAAAAGTTCCGGATCAAGGAAAGTTCCGGATCAAATCTTCCGAACCAAAAGTTCTGGATCAAGGAGTTCCGAGCCAAAATCTTCCGAATCAACACTTCCGAATCAACAAAAGTTCCGGATCAAGGGATATTTTACTTGTTTTTTCGACGATTTTTTAGAGGATTTAATCTTGGTTTCTTACAACAAAAACTCAACACAACTCACAAACTTTACTTCACTGCTCGATCAACCGATAATCTTTGTTTCTTTGAAGTGAACAAAATGAATCCGAATTCATTAATGCCTCAGATGACATCACTTACGGACATTTCCGTCATTACGGGAACGGATAATCGCCCTCCAATGCTCATTAAAGAAGTCTTT
Source organism: Glebionis coronaria (assembly GCA_025667525.1). Lineage (NCBI taxonomy): Eukaryota > Viridiplantae > Streptophyta > Magnoliopsida > Asterales > Asteraceae > Glebionis > Glebionis coronaria. The sequence goes on along the minus strand of CM046876.1, from coordinate 404,717,275 downwards.
GAAGCATGGCAAGGCCGTATGATGTCATACATTAAGGGAAAACCGACATATGGGAGGCTTATGGTCTAGTCAATTCTGAATGGTCCACTTGATTATGGTACCATCGTGGTTAACAATGTGACTCGACCACGGGGGTTTGAAGAACTTACACCAGCTCAACAACTTGTTGCCGATGCAGACGAAAAGGCTCTTCAAACCATTCTCCAAGCTCTTCCACATGACATCTATCGAATGGTCAGTCAATATACGGTTGCAAAGGATTTATGGGAACGTCTGAAGGTGTTGCTACAAGGTACGTCTCTTACCAAACAGGAAAGGGAATGTCAGTTATATGATCTGTTTGATAGATTCACGTACAGCCCAGGGGAAACGCTTCACGACTACTACTTCAGATTCACTACTCTTATGAATGATCTGAATGTATATAATCTCGTGATTTCTCCATTCCAGGTTAACACCAAGTTTTTGAATACTTTACCTCAAGCTGAATGGGGTGAGTATATTACCGATGTTAAGTTAACCAGGGATTTGCATAAGTGCAATTTGGATCAACTCTATGCTTTTCTTCAGCAGCATGAAAAATACGTGATCATGCACCGTTCACCTCGAGGTATGTACCCTGATTCTTTAGCTTTGATGGCGAATCAACCAAGTTTGTCGTACAACAACACTCCTTATATCATGGGACACCAAGCCTATCATCCATCACCGTACCTGACTCCAAGCTTCCCTCAATATTCGATTCTACCGCAACCACCCACCTCACATCAGCAACAATATCGCTTTAATGCACCTTCATCACAATATGCTTCACAACCTCACCCAGCAAGCATTGCACCTTATGCTCGGTCTTCATATTCTTCTTATCAAGAGAATGCAGCATATCCATCAAGCTACTCTGACCACATGAGTATTCCTTCTAGTGCTTATGTATCTCAACAAGACCAAGCACTGTATTGTGATAATGATGAAGTCCCCATTCCTGAATTCAAACAAGGAACTGACCCAGTTAAAGTGTTAGCTACTATGTCTGCTTATCTCACAAGGACTTTAAGCAAACGAGGATTTAGAGGACCAGCTCCTACTAACAATCAGCTGAGGAATTCATCCAATTCTCGCCAACAAGCTACTATTGAGAATGGCAGGGTAATGGTTCAACCTATTCAACCTTATCAGGGGAGACCTACTACATCAACCACCAATGCACGCACGGTCAATCCTGCTCCAATGGTCAACACTCCTCCACGGGCTAATTCCAGAGGCAAGTTGAGAATGATTACATGCTAAAACTATAAGGAAGAAGGTCGCATGTACAGGGATTGCAAAAAACCCAAGAGGAGAAGGGATGGTCAATGGTTTGCAGAGAAGATTTATCTGGTAAACGCTCAGGCACAAGGAAGGGAACTTGATGAAGAGGAGCTTGCATTTCTTGCTGATCCAGGGATTGCTGAACAAGACGTTGTCACCACACAGAATTCAGCATGCCAAGCAGATGATCTTGATGCTTATAATTCAGACTGTGATGAACTTCAATCTGCACAGGCAGCTCTTATGGCAACTATCTCTAGCTTAGGGCCAGAAAAAAGATCTGAGGTACTTACTAATATCACTGATAATACCACTGATACTAGTATTCAACCACATCAAGTTGTGCAAGAGAGTGCTGATTCGAATGAGTCTTCGGTGGTGAGTCTTTCAAATGAGGAGACAATCAATGATAGTAATATCAATGTGAGTCCCCAGACTTTGAGTGAATCACAACCGGGAGCCATTTCGCATACGCATATTCCTGCTCAACAAGATTTGGTCATGGTTCCTGCTACATTACTTAGCCAAATGAATACTGCACTCTTAGAAACCCTAGCTAAGAATAAGAATTTGTCTGCTGAGATTGCTTTGTGCAACGAAAAAGTTCAAACTTTGGAATTAGTTCCTTCGTCCACTGTTCTAACAAATCCCGAATATGATCACTTTCGAAACAAACAAATGAGTCATTTGCAAGAAATTGAAACCTTAAGAGCAGATCTTTCTAACGAACTTAAAGAAAAAGAGTTAGTGGTCACTAATTTTCACAAACTTCAAACGGATTTTGAGTTACTCGAGTCTAAGAAGAATGAAATGGAAATTAATGCGGCTAATAAGATTAGAAGTTTAGATTATTTGCTTTTAAGACAATACGCTGCCTCTCAACTAGTGCACCTATTTGATGCTTCGTTTAGAGAATTTAACTTATCACGTCAAAAAGGCCTTCCCCCTAACCCACGGTATGCAAAACAAGCTTTTAGCCATAGTCCAAGACTTTATAATGCAACCCAATTAGGATTGGTCTTAGACCCGATTGTTATTTTCGATTATCGCACAAATAAGGATCTAGTTGATGAGAATCGGTCATATAACTTTGCAAAATATCCCGAGTGTGATTATTTTAAAATGAATCAGGAGCTTGCAAAAACGGATTTTTGAATTCGCTTCCATATGGATAAAGATCTCATCACAACACCAACCTACATGTTAAATGAAGAAAACCCTAGTACACTTCCTACACTTGTCAAAATGGAAGGACCTAAGGAAATTCCAAAGGATCTTCCACCTGTTAGCACTGTATGGTTAAACTTGCAAGAGATTAATCAATACTTTGCTAGTTTTGACAAGGTCATTTTGGAATGTACGACTTCAAATGGCCTAAACGCCGGAGAATGGGCTTTCGAACACATGAACGAGGTGTTTAAGAATGAGATCAATCCGTTTGTCGAAAGTCTAAAAGGAAGTTTTGCATCTCTTTCGGAAAATCTTGAGTTTGAAATTGCAGAAGTTCAAAAAGTGTTTTATGAAATGGACACCGCTTACGAACTACAATTAATTGAAAAGGAAAAGATTTTATCCGAATATGACCGATTCTTGTCCCAAGTTATTTCGTGTGATGTGCTTACTACTGTGAATGTTAATTATTCGAATGAGCTTACATCCGCTATGATTAAATATGATGCTGTGAATATATGTGATGATGTGTGTGATCTCTCTGTAAATGTTGCTGATACTGTAAATGAGGTAGATAATCATTCTTGTCACGAATCTAACGCTGAATTTTTAAAGGTTCAAGATTCTTACAATTTACTTTCAAAACGCTTTAATCAACTTGAACAACATTGTATATCTTTAGAATTATAACAACAAACTCAAAATGAGGATCTTTTGATAACAAATGGTTGTGAAAACAGTGTTGAGATGAGTGACAAGATGATTGCCATAGTTAAGGCATTAGAGGAAGAGATTATGAGATTAAAGAGAGATGTGTCATCAAATGAAACACTAAAATTGGAACTAGAGGCTGCAGAGTCTAAAAACCAGGACTTAGAAATTAGACTTTCGTCTATTCTAGGGGAGATGGATCGTGCAAGACAGGGAATGTCCAAACTTTATGGTTCACTAGAAGAACGCTTCGCTTTTAATGCGGCACAGCAACAATCTTATGTTGAACAATTGAACCAAAAATGTGAGGAAATCTCTGACTTAAATATCCAGCTCATTGACAAAAACATGGTTTTGGGCGAGTTAAAGGAAACACTTCTTCTCACCCGACAAGAAGCTGTTAATAACTTAGCTACCAACTCTACACCGTCCTCTAGTGCTCCAACAACCAAGTCAGTAGTGCTTTATAAGAACCCGCTCTATAAGAGAAACTCGGTTACCTACGATGATTATATGAGGAATGCAATTAAGCATGTAGATCTTGTTAGGGATATTTTAGATGATTTATATGCGTTAGATCCCTCAAGTAGTTACTTTTATTCAGCTCATGAATATATTAAGTGAGTTCAATATTGCTTAGCATATTTGCAATACATAGGTAAACCAGGTTCTGCACTACTCACTAATCGACCCATTGTTGTAACTCCATTCAATAAGACCCCAGGAGCAAAACCGTCATTGGCACCATCAAGTAAGGCACCTTTAAAATCTGTTGCTAAAGTTCCCACTTTGCCTTCTACAGGAGTAAAAGAGTATACTAAGGCTAAAGGATCGCCACTCAAGAAAGATAAGATCAAGCCCTCCACTACTAGTACCAACAAGAAGAAAGTAGAAGCTCACCATAGGAATGTTATGTCAGATTTAAATAAAAAGAATCATGTTGCTAAGACTAAAAGCTCTGCGCTTGTGCAGAAGCCTAAACCATTCGTGAATTCTAATTTGAATTGTTGGAATTGTAATGAGTGCATGTTTTCCCAACGTCATGATTTGTGTCTTATTGATCATGTGAATGAAATGAATGCCATTATGAATGATCTTGAATGGAAGCCAACCGGGCGAACTCGTATCCAAGTTGGATGGCAATGGCGTCCCACTGGTAGGACCTTTACATTAGATGGAACAATGTGCCCTTTAACTAGGAATGCATCCATTAAGGTTAGGTCTCAGCGTCCTTTAGTTAGGAACACTAGCATTACAGTATGGAAACCGCGCCCTTTAATTAGGTCAGCCCCCACTATAGTGCCTATCAGTGAAGAAATACCTCAGGATTTAAGCCAACTAGAATCTACAACACCAACTAGGAAGAAGGCTAGGAAATCTAAGAAACCTAAAGTTAGCAAATCTAAGATTATTAAATCTGTACCTGCTAATAACAAGGAACATTCAAATTCCGAAACATATACATTGTCCTCATCTGGTGATATTTTCAGGTGGTCCAAATCATCCTCTGGTATTTGGACTCCGGTTGTTCAAAGCATATGATCGGAGATCGCTCGATGCTCCGAAATTTCGTCAGCAAGTTTCTTGGAATGGTTAAATTCGGTAATGATCATATTGCAAAGATAATGGGGTATGGTGAATATCAGATTGGAAAAGTTACGATTTCAAGGGTATACTATGTAGAAGGTCTTGGTCATAATTTATTTTCAGTAGGACAGTTTTGTGATTCCAACCTAGAGGTTGCTTTTCGACAACATACTTGTTTCATCCGCAACTTGGAAGGAAAAGATTTGTTGAAGGGGTCTCGTGGTGCAAATCTTTATACTTTGTCCTTACAAGACATGATATCCGCCTCTCCAGTATGTCTTCTCTCTAAAGCATCTAAGACCAAGTCATGGTTATGGCATCGCAGATTATCTCATCTAAACATTGATGCTATTAATCATCTGGCTAAAAACGAATTAGTTCGTGGTCTTCCAAAGCTCAAATTTTACAAGGATCATTTATGTTCCGCGTGTTCAAGGGGGAAAAGTACCAATAAATCATACAAGCCCAAAGCTGAAGACACTAATCAAGAAAAACTTCATCTTTTGCATATGGATCTTTGTGGGCCAATGAGAACTGAAAATGTGAGCGGTAAGAAATTCATTCTTGTTATTGTGGATGATTTCTCCAGGTTTACATGGGTTAGATTTCTACGTACAAAGGATGAAGCACCGAAGGCTATCATCACTTTTCTGAAATTCATTCAGGTACGTTTAAATACTACTGTCCGTCGTATTCGTACAGATAATGGAACAGAGTTCGTCAACCAGACTCTTCGTGATTATTATGAAGAAGTTGGTATCTCACATGAAACATCTGCTGCACGTACTCCACAACAAAACGGTGTCGTTGAAAGACGGAATCGTACGCTTATGGAAGCTGCTAGGAATATGCTGATTTATGCGAACGCTCCATTGTTCTTGTGGGCAGAAGCTGTATATACTGCATGTTTCACCCAAAACCGCTCTATCATTCGGAAACGCCATGGAAAAACACCTTACGAGCTTCTACATGATCGTAAACCCGATGTTTCATTCTTTCATGTGTTTGGTGCTCTTTGTTATCCAAACATTAATAGTGAGAACTTGGGCAAACTTCAACCGAAAGCCGATATAGGTATTTTCATTGGTTACTCACCCTCCAAGAAAGCATACCGAATTTACAACCGTCGTCTTGGTAAGATAGTAGAAACTATGGACGCAGATTTTGATGAGCTGACAGCGATGGCTTCTGAGCAACGCAGCTCTGAACCCGCGCTTCATGAGATGGGAACCGGTGCTATTAGTTCCGGATTAGTTCCCAATAATCCTACTTCTACATCATTTTTACCACCTACAAGGCCCGAGTGGGATAAACTGTTTCAACCGTTGTTTGATGAATTCTTTGATCCCCCAAATGATGAAGTTCCAGCACCTGTAGTGATAGCTCCAATCCCTGAAGTTGTTGCTCAAGCTAATGAGGCTTTATCAAAGGCATCTTCAATTAACATTGAACCGGATACACCTCTACCAAGTGATTCTCAAACTACACCTGAATCGTCACCCTTACTTGTGCCCAATGATGTTGAAGAGGATTCAATTGATCACAATTTGGAATATGCTCACCTACAAGAGCTTCCTTTCTTTGGTGTACCGATACCTGAAAACCCTTCAGCCGCGTCTACCTCAGAAGAATCTCCTTCTATTGTTCACTCCAGACCACCACGGATTGAAAAACATAGCACCAAATGGACAAAAGAGCACCCAATTAGGAATGTCATTGGTAGTCTCGATCGACCAGTCTCTACACGCCATCAATTACAAGAGAGTGCACTCTATTGCTACTTTGATGCATTTCTCTCCGAAGTTGAACCTAAAAATTGGCAACAGGCTATGACTCAATCATCTTGGATTGAAGCTATGCAGGAGGAACTAAATGAATTCCAAAGACTTGAAGTATGGGAATTAGTTCCTCTCCCTGACAAGGTTAACATCCTTACTTTGTTGTGGGTTTATAAGGTTAAACTCGATGAGATGGGTGCAGTCTTGAAGAATAAGGCTAGATTGGTTGCTAGAGGATATAAACAAGCCTTGGGTATCGACTTTGAAGAATCTTTTGCTCATGTTGCAAGATTGGAGGCTATTAGACTATTCCTTGCGTATGCTGCTCATATGAACATGATCATCTATCAAATGGATGTGAAGACGGCATTTTTGAATGGTGAACTAAGGGAAGAAGTCTATGCTAGTCAGCCGGATGGGTTCGTTAGCACGGAGTTTCCTAATCATGTGTACAAGCTTAAGAAGGCTCTATATGGGTTGAAACAAGCTCCACGCGTGTGGTATGATCTCCTTTCAACATATCTCATCTCGGAAGGCTTCTCCAAAGGCAAGGTGGACCCCACTCTATTCACTCTCAAGGAGGACAACGACATGATACTGGTACAAATTTATGTTGATGATATAATATTTGCTGCCTCTAACATAGAACTGTCAAAAAGCTTTGAGAAGATAATGTCCACACGCTTTCAGATGTCAATGATGGGAAAATTTTCTTTTTTCTTAGGATTACAAATTTCTCAGAATCCCAGAGGCATCTTTATTAATCAATCCAAATATGCTCTAGAATCTTTAAAGAAATATAACTTTGAAAATTGTGACCCCGTGGACACTCCAATGGTGGAGAAATCCAAGTTAGATGAAGATAGGAATGGGATTATTGTCGATCCAAAACTTTACCGTGGGATGATCGGCACCCTTCTCTATCTGACTGCTAGCAGGCCTGATTTGCAATTTGCCGTATGCATGTGTGCCCGGTATCAGGCTCGGCCTACCGAAAAGCACCTACATGTTGTTAAAAGGATCTTTCGGTATCTCAAAGGAACACTTCATCGTGGTCTATGGTATCCGAAAAATTCCTCCATTGCTTTAATATCATACGCAGATGCCGATCATGCTGGGTGTCAAGACACGAGGCGTAGCACTTCTGGGTCTGTGCAACTCCTTGGAGACAGATTGATCAGTTGGTCTTCAAAAAGGCATAAAAGCGCTGCAATTTCTAGCACGGAGGCTGAATACATCGCCATGTCCGGTTGTTGTGCTCAAGTCCTTTGGATGAGATCACAACTAACTGACTACGGTTTGGGATTCAACAAAATCCCGATGTATTGTGACAACAAGAGCGCGATTGCCCTTTGCTGCAACTACGTTCAACACTCCCGGGCCAAGCACATAGACATTCGCTACCATTTCATTAAAGAGCAGGTGGAGAACGGAGTGATCGAGCTGTATTTTGTCACCACTGAGTATCAGCTGGCAGATATGTTCACCAAAGCCTTAGATCGAGGACGAATCGAGTTTTTGATCGACAAGCTTGGCATGAAATCATTCACTCCAGCGACTCTCAAAGAATTGGCAGAAGAATCAGCTGAATAGTGGTGGTAAACTATGCAGGCGTATCCTTTGTTCGTGATCATGTATATTATCGTATATATATAAACCACAAAAAGAAAAATACAAAAATATAAAACCAAGAAAAACCTACAAAAACCATAAAAATTATAAAATCAAGAAAAACCAAAAATATTTTTCGTTTTTAAATCGGGCATGTCTTTTAGTACGGTAATATTTACGGCTTTAGAAATGTCGATCAATATTGACACGGCGCCATAAATAGAGTCCGTATAAAAGTTGTACATTTTTAAAACATGCCCATTATGGCTTGTAGTTATTTCAGACTGCAACCCGGTTTTCATATTAAAGTCACGTATTTCCTTGGAAAACGTTGGCTCACAACGGGAATTAATTTTCTCGGGCATGATTTACAAGCCAAATCATGCAAAGGGATCAAGTTTACTTTACAACTTGGTCTAACACGAGTTAGTGTACGTCTCAGTGCATTAATTTGTCAAAATAAGAGAAATCTTATTGCCACCACGAATCAATCTTTTTCAAGATACTAATTGGAAATGCTTTCATCAATATTTGACTCTTTAAACAATGACTACAGCTCTTTAAATAGAAAACGGGTCATCGTTTAAGGGGGAGAAAATATTAAATCATCTTCGTCATCAAAATGATTTTCAAAAGTGTTTGTGGAAAATTAATTGGCTAAGGAGTGGTCTTGCTTTAGAATACGACTTGTGCTCGCTCAATGTGATAGGAATTGCTTTAAGATCTTGGTGATTTGCTAATTGGATGTGATACTTAAGTTGTGTGAGATTGTCGTGATTAGTTTAGCTAAGCAAGGTTAAGTTGGCTAAGTTTAACGATGGTTAGGGAGACGTGAAAAGATAAGGAATAAAAAGGGAAAAGGAAAGAAAAGTGTAGGGTTAAAAAAGGACTAAGGGTGAAAGTTGTAAACATTTTTGACCTAAGTCAAACCAACCCCCCCCCCCCCCCCCCCCCGTTCATTCTTCTTCACTGTTTCGGTTTTACCACTTTTCCGCCATTAACACACACACAAGCTCTCACAAAAATCGCGTTCTAATCACTCAATCCATTCCATTCAATCAAAAAGGTACAAACAACAAATTCTTTGATTTATAATTCGCCTAATTCATCTTTAAATCCTGTTAATTGATTCGGGTAATCAACTTTATCAAAATTAGGGTTCGTTTGCCTAATTAGGGATTAATTGATTAGGGTTTTGGATGGGTTTTGCTCGGAATATCCTTAGAAAGATGTTTTGTTGCCTTAGAATGCCTTAAAACTCACAATCGCGCCTAGAATAATCATTAATAGGGTGCGTTTATAACTTCCGGATGAACAAGGATTATGAACTTCCGAATGAAGGAAGTTCCGGATGAACTTCCGAGTGAAGGAAGTTCCGGATGAACTTCCGAATGAAGGAAGTTCCGGATGAACTTCCGAATGAAAGAAGTTCCGGATGAACTTCCGAATGAAAAAGTTACGAATGAACTTCCGAATGAAGAAGTTCCGAATGAACTTCCGAATGAAGAAGTTCCGAATGAACTTTCGAATAAAGAAGTTCCGAATAAAACTTCCGAATGAAGAAGTTCCGAATGAACTTCCGAATGAAGAAGTTCTGAATGCACTTCCGAATGAAGAAGTTCCGGATGAACTTCCGAATGAAGAAGTTCCGGATGAACTTCCGAATGAAGAAGTTCCGGATGAACTTCCGAATGAAGAAGTTCCGGATGAACTTCCGAATGAAGAAGTTCTGGACGAACTTCCGAATGAAGAGTTCCGAGTGAACTTCCGAATGAAGAGTTCCGAATGAAGGACTTCCAGATGAAGAGTTCCAAGGACTTCCGGATGAAGAGTTCCGAATGAAGGACTTCCGGATGTAGAGTTCCGAATGAAGGACTTCAGGATGAAGAGTTCCGAATGAAGGACTTCCGGATGAAGAGTTGTTGGATTGATAGTTGTTTGCCTATTATAATTACTTGTTGAAATGTGTTATGCTTAGAAGTCATAATGATACATATCTATATATTTTTGTGCATCAACCTTTTATGTCTTATCTTAAGCAGATACTGTTGACGTACAGTCGGTACTCGGCCCGGCCCAACAGGACCGCGGCCCACACAAACCTAACTTATCCTTCAAGAAACCCTAGCACTATATAAACAAGGCTAGGGGTCTCATTCTACAACAGGTTATCTCTCATAACTACACCTCTTATACCACATATTCATCCGATACTAACTTGACCGTCGGAGGTGGACCCCGGGGCTCCGGCCTCGGATCCACGTCTAACCGGTTTACCTTTGTTTGCAGCATTACTCAGGACCGGGGAAGACGATTAACGGCCCAGGAGAGTCGTCGAGCCGGCCCAGCCAAACTATGCTCCAACAGATACGATGACTAATCCAACAGTACAAGCACTCCAAGATTCTAGAGCAGCCGCAATTTCCGAAGCACGAACCCTCAAGTTCATACCAAACAATTACCGGCTAAAGCAAGTTTCAAAATCCACTCACCATGGATTTAAAGTCGCCATAGCAATCCTTGATCACTCTCATTTCAAGAATGCTTTAAGTAGTACTGCTTCGGTGCCATATGATTACATGTATGAGTTTTGGGCTACCAAGGAAAGTACTTCAAACAAGATCACCTTCACTCTTGACAACAAGCAACAGACACTCACAGTTTCAGACTTCCGCAAGATATTTGGAATACGGGATACACCCAAAGGTATGTCATTTTCGAGGGATCCTACCAAAGACGAACTCATGGAGATGTTCGAGGCTCTTGGATGTCCTGACATACGAGTTGTGTCTGATTTTACCACCGCTAAAGTAGGTCAACCTTGGAGAGCAATCTTGGGTATTCTCAGTAGATGTCTTACACCCAAAACATTTGGGCATGATGCTGTGTGTAGTCAAATTATGAACATCTTCCATGGAATGTACAAAGGCTCAAATGCAGATTATGCATTATTGTTGTGGGAAGAATTTACCTTTCAACTCTTCCAAAACAAGAAGCTGAAGACTAATTTCTTTCCTTACCCTCGGTTTATCAAGCTTATTATTAATTATTTTATGAACAATGATGTTACTATTGATAAGCGTGCAGCAAGTCGTCATCACACTGAAGAGGCTGATCACACTGTGGATCTAAGGCATGAAGGACCATCTGGTGCTGTTATTCCTGGTCCTATTCCCGACTATCTTCTGACGGATAAAATTAAAGCTTCTGCTGATTACAAACTACTGCTACTAGAAATCAAGAAGCTAAAAGCAAGCCGTCAGACAGGAGAAGACTCGTCTACTACGGTCAAGAGTAAAGGTAAACGCAAGCAACCAGCTGATTTATCTGAACCCGAAACCAAGAAGAAGAAGACTGAGGATAAGAAGGGAAAAAGCACGGCTGATGAGTTCGTTCTTCACGACGAAGAAGATGTTGATGATCCTACTCTTGACAAGGCTGAGAGAAAATTAATGAAGATAGCTATTGAAAAGAGTAGGAGAGACACGGGCGGTAGTGGTTCGGTTGCACAGATGAATATTGAAGAAGAGTACGAGGAGCCAGAGGATGTTTATGAGTTTGGATCACCTGAACGGTATTCTACTTCGAAGGAGACATCCATCCCTGTTTCATCAAGTGTTGAAAAGGAGTTCGGTGCTCCTACAATCATGGTATCTACTCAGACTTTAGTAACTCAACCTCCACCAATACAGACCTTACCAACCCGACCAGTACCAACACCATTCCTTCCACCTCCAATAACTCCCATCCTCAGTACTGTGGTCACAACCGAGCCTCTTAAACCAACCCAGAGTAGCTCTGCATCATCTTCAATGGCTGCATTCGTAATGGCAGAACTCTTGGATAAACATACGGATAATCAAAGAAAAGAGATGGATAATCTTCGCCAAGAGCTACTTAGACGAGTTCAAAGTGAAGAAGCATCTAAGAAAGCCCAAGAAGAGATGCTTGCTAAGTTCGCTGCAGAGATGGAGTTGACACGTAAAGCTCATGCAGAAGAACTAGCTCAGGTTAAGCAGGCTGAAGCTGATAAGTATGCTGCACGAATCACGAGACTTCAAGCTACGAAGGATAAATACAAGGAGCAGAAAGAAACACTTGAAGCTTCTGTTGAAGAGAGAGTGAAAGAATCTGTTGAGTCCCTTATGCCAAAACTGCGTGATGAGATGAAGAAACTCGCAGCTGATAATTTGATGATTAAGTCGTCCAATCCTTCCGAATCCGCCTACAAAATTGCATATGATTTGACGGATTTTGAATTAAAGAAGATCCTCAAAGCTCGCATGAGGGAACTTGGATCTTTTGATAAATCTAAGATTCAACGGACACTCTACAAATCACTGAATGAAGCTATCATGGAGGATGATCGGTTGTTCAAAATGTTTGGAAGTGTGGTACCTTACCACATTCTGCCTGAGGAGGAAAAAGATGATAGTGAACAAGAAGAGGGTGACGGGGAAGAAGAAGAAGAAGAAGAAGAAGAAGGAGATGATGATGATGGTGACGATGATGATGAGGATGATGATGATGATGATGGTAGTGATGGTGGTGATAGAAATGAGGAGAGTGCTAAGGGAAGCAACTAGGATGACGACGAGGATGATGATGGTAAACAGCCTGAAACGGGGGACAAGGTCGCCAGCACAAAGAAACCATCTAAGTCTGGTACCAAGTCACAGAAAGATGCTGCGCAAAAGGAAAAATCCACTTCAACGGAATCAAGACGATCCAAGTGGCGCCATGATGGGAATGCTACTACGACATCATCGATTCCCGGTACATCTATTGCTGTGTCTATACCTGTTACCACTAACCCTGTTAGTTCTGTTGTTGCTCCTGTGATTGCAGAATCAGTTACTGAACCTGAGTTTGCACCACACTCACCTGTTCATGACACCGCCGAGATGCCTGAATCAGAACCAGCAGATGTTCATGTTTCTACTCCTCTGCCACAAAAACCACAATCTACTGTTCCCGAGTCAAGCACACGGGACTGGGCGGACACTTTGGAGATTGATGAAACTGCACCGCCACAAGCTTGGATCACGGCAGCTGCTAAATATGATCCAATCACAGACGCTGACAGAGATGTTCTATATCTCCGTATCCGTAGTCCGATTGACTTGTGTGCATTTCTGGCTCATGAGTATAAGTCTTCGGTCACTCCGTCTTTGGTGAAAAGAGCGCTATAGGATAAGAGAATTCGCACCAAAACCAGGTTAACCTGAATGGAGTACGAGTATTATGCTGACGAGGTCCTGAAAGCTCTTAAAACCGTTCAAAGGCCAGGCCTCCATGAATCAGAAAGAGCTCCACCTCTTCTTGATCTTTCTCAAGATAAACAAATTGCTCTCGACTTCTTCGTCACCTATGATCTTGAGTATCTCCTCAAGGGTTCATCAAAGTACGCAACCTCCCTGACCTTACTGAAAGCTGCTAACTGGGGGACAATACCCTGGATCGAGGAAAAGGTAAACCGACTCTAGGTCCCAAAGGTAACTCGTAATTATGATATGTATGCTGTTATAGGTGCATCACATTGGGACGAACGAGTCCGAAGGGCGTACAGAGGTTGCTGCTTAGCCAATTCAGGAAGTAACGTTAGATCCGATATTCGCATCTCCAGCATTTTGGGACTGAAAACTGAAGCCAAGAATGGCTATTATCATGTGACGGAGATTCGTCTAAAAAGGGAGGATGACAGAGAATACAAAATCCAGCTGGGAGATTTTTCTATCATTCGCCTTGAGGATATCGAAGACATGTTGCTTATGATGACCCGGGATCAACTCACCCATATTGCTCGTGAAGACATCATTGCCTTGAATACAGCACTTCGTATGTTCACACGAAGCGTTGTTATCAAGAAACGAGTTGAAGATCTTCAATTGGGAGTCGAAAGCTACCAAAGGAAGCTTAACCTCACCCGTCCAATGAACCAAGTTCTACCTCAACATGTCACAAGATGTCCCTATACCGGCATTTCTGTTCCGAGTTACGGGATTTTCTACTTGAATAGTCGTGGGATAATGAAGTTTATGAGGGTAGGTGAGCTTTATAAGTACAGTGATGGGACTCTCATTTATGTCAGACGAAAATTGGTGCATCTTAATTCTGGTGGGTCTTTACCAGAGATGACTGAGGACTGGCATCCGGGTTATCGGCAAATGGCGAAGTATGTGATCAAGAAGATTGATCAAAAGCTCCGGGAACGTAGATTGATGAGGAGCTTAGAAAGGTTCGTTGGTGGTAGACCATATGGAGTGCACCACAAGTTACTACAACGATCCATCTAATGGGTCGTACATTTCAGGTCTACTCTATATTGGTTTTTAATTGTGAATATGTAAATTTGTGAATATTGTGCTTTTACGGCTTGATGTAGTGTTACTGTATGAAAATTTTTCAATAATTTCTCACGAGATTCTAAATCTTCCAAAATATATCATACTAAAGCACTACAACTATCCCTTATTAATTTAAGGGGGAGCATTAACATGTTCTATGGCCAAACATCGATTTCATTTTTTACCCAAAGACCGGTTAATCCATTCAATATCCCAAATATTAATGGTTAACATTTTGGATAAGGGGAGAAAATGGGATTAAGGAGACTTAAATGATACTTGGCTAAAAGATGAAAAAGACTTAACGATAATCCAGCTTAATATGTGTAAAGCACGTGTTAAGGGGGAGCGTTTTTGATGAACAAAACACCTAAGGTACAAAACTTTTGATTTCAATATCACAAGTACCTTAGGTGATTTTCAAGGATTTTTCATGGTGGCTATACTTTCCCAAAACACGCTTAATTCACGACGAATGTGGTGACAAAAGGGTGGTAGGAATAGGTTTAGTCCAATGATTCATCAGAGCTGATGGAATCTTCCCAAGGACAATTCCCTAGATAGAATTATAAGTCCTAGGAAAGTTGGAGAAAGATTGTGAACGTAGCTGAATGCCGGCCAAGTACTTAAGCTAGCACTGGAACAATCACAACAAGGTGCTAGTTATGACGTATTGGTAAGCATTGAAGGGGTTGAAGAATGAAAAAGAATTGTAAAGATAAAGGGTGTAAAAAAAGAAGCCCTCCTTACAACTTTAGGCAGAAACCGGGTCAATACATATGTTATTGAGATCATTGATTAATGATTCTCGATATTGAAGAAAGACATCATGGACCCAGTGATGCAATGCACAACCCTTCCCAGCTAACTCAAATATCTCTCAAAAGGTATTTTTTTTTAATCACACGGAGATCAACACGTTATCTATTGGTTTATTCACTCCGAATAGACTGATATTGAAAAGGTGGCACTCCTCTCCAGCCATCGCTCACTAAATCAAAACGCACTATCGAGTCTAGAGCCACGAGATCATCAAAAGTCTCATTAGGACACTTTCCATTTATTCCTTGCTTTCTCACACACTGTGAAAAGTAAGAGATTTTTATGAGTCCTACGCAATATTCTTGTAATATTGCCAGAACATCCGAGTAATACGCAAGTATTACAATGAAGATGGAAATCCTGCTTGAGCCAACATCAAACAAGCTCATGGTAGGTTACACGTGCGACTCTTTAAGAACCAATCTTGTGAAAACCTGGAAAGAAACAGTAGTTTAATTCTTAATTGAACTTAAACTCGTTCCAGGCCTCTACGCATTATCATATGATCTTGCCAAAACACTCAGAGTGATTCTTTATTGATCACAGTGACGAGTGGAAATCCTTCTAGTGTTAACATCAAACAGCACTTGGTAGGTGACGTGCAAGATTCTTTATGAATTAAGCTCGTGATAACTGGAAAGCAACGATGGTGAAAATCTTAATTAAAATTCACTTGTTCCAGGTTTCATGAATTGACGGCTTCAATCATAAGGATTTTTAATCCAAATGATTCACTCTTTATGTTCGCAGTCAGCTTTGGACGGTCGAATAAAGAGAACGGGTTTACCCGCGAAATCCTGTCAGGAAGTTACTTAATTGAAACTATCCGTCACGGGTACGATATCTAATATCGTCCAACGGTCTTCACCGACCGGAGGTAAAATGCTACCGAATTAGAATAAAATGTCAAAGCCATTTTATTCGTGTCGTTGCTGTGTACCTTTTAGAGACGGTGGCGTTGCTGTGTACCTGTTGAAGACGGTGGCGTTGCTGTGTACCAGTTGAAGACGGTGGCGTTGCGGTGTACCTGTTGAAGTCGTTCCCACATGCTTATGTTTTTCTGCATCAAAGTTCAGCAAAATTCAAGAAAGTGCAAAATGAAGTCTTCCGCTGTACCAAACTCTGAAGCTTTCGAGAATTCAACAAAGAGACATAAGTGTGTGGAACATGGAGTCACGAGGAGGCCAGATTCACAAGAAGGCAAAGATCGCACGTGATTGGTCAAAAGAACAATGCTCTCAAGCCAAAGCCTAAAAGATCAAATAAACATATTCACAACAAAAATAAAGAAGAAAAGACTACGAGCTGAAGAACGAAGACTTAGTATAGTATGCTAGGTTTAGAACTTTGTAACGTGGAGTGACCTCCCTTAGGGGGAGATTGTTAGAAATACGTTTTAACGTATATTAGAAGTATCGGTCACTCTACAATAGTATTAATGTTGTAATAGCTCGTAGTTAATGTTACTTATTAAGTTAAGTAAGAAACCGACCCATGGGCTTGTCATGGGTCGGCCCAAGCCCAATATTGGCCCTGGATATAAATACCTCTTTCCACCATGGAAAGGGGTTGTTTGTTGACATTCTATTTTCTCATTTGAATAAAAACACATAGTTCTCTCTCACTTTCTCTCACTAGTTTCTCTCTCTAGAAATCTTCAACCCACTTCATAGATTAACAAGAATATCAATATTCTACACGCATGCAACTCAACACGAGGAATGAGAGAGGAGCTCTCGATCGTCTTTGAAAGAGAATAGACTATCTCCTTCAAGGTCAATAGTGAAAACCACAAAAAAGTATAATATATATGTAATACTAATTGGGCGGCAAAACCTCCAACAAGCCTTCCTTCTTGAAATACTTACTAGTGAACGGGGGGAATGAGGTGGCGCAAAGCTCTTAAGTACTTGTTTCTCTTAGGCTTGCATTTTATAGCAAAGCCGCCTTTCTATTCACTTAATAGTTCGTATTTCTCGAATACTTGCTTATTGAAAGTAATTATCTATTTTTGCCTTTATTTTGTTTTATCGATACATGTATTTGGGACCGGAACACCCCCAAATACGGTGTATTGCCAAGGAAATACTTATGAAAGTAGGTAGATTGATTGTTCGTATCTACGTGTACTTATTTACATATAATAATATAAAGAAATTATTTTTGTATTTATTTATTTTTTTATGAAAGTATAATATGTACTTAAAAACGAGTGAAAACAATATATACAATATATTTTTGGTGTATTCTTTTAGGAAAAATATTACTTTTTTGTTTTTTATTTTTTTGGTTCAATTCTTAGAAAGAATTGATTTTTTTGATTTTTGATTTTTTATATTTTTATATTTTTGATTTTTTTATATCTTTTATTTATAATACATAAAAGAAACGTTCACAAGTGAACGGATCCCAAAATCCAATATGTAACCGTCAATCAACCGTCAATCTCTACGTAAAGAACCGGCAGCGGCGTCATTTAATAATTGTCTTTTTCATGTTCGTTTTTCTCTCGATATCTTTACGAACTGAATGATCGATATCAATCAAGTCACTTTATTTTTTTTGGTATTTGATTGTCAAAGTTATGGTATTCTATTGCTAATTATCACGAAACCGTCAAAAGTGTAAAAATATTATCGTCTACGTAACCGTACTAGTCTAACAACAAATTGCACATACCATGTATTAAGCACAAAGTACAACCAAGTAATGCACAACAAGTATTAAAAGCTAAAATGTAAAGTATATAAAAGTATAAGGGCTAAAAGTGTAAATGTGATAAGTCTAGGGACTGAAAATGTAAATTGCACAAACTACTAACCAAATGTAACAAGTTTAACAAACTATGTAACTGAAATTAACAACCCTAACAACTCTAAGGACTAATCAGCAAAACCTAGAAAGTTTATAATTAATTTCCAACTAAACAGCAACTAACCAAAATCCAAGGACCTAATAGCAATTATTGAAAGTTATTTAGGAAAAATGGGCTTATTATAAAATAAGCCATATCTAGAGCTTTAGTTAACCAAATAAGCTGAAACAAGTCTCAAAAGATTTAGAATTCAATTTTAGCTAGCCATTATCAAGGAATTAAGCTAAAGTGGTCTTAAACTCATATAAGCAATTTCCAATAAGCTACTTTTAAGAGAACAGCTTATCTGAATAACCACTTGGTCTAATTTTCACAACAAATGATTATAAGATCAAAATATGGACACCTATCCAAGAAACTTTGAAAAGCATCCACAGAATAAGCCTTAAAATCGAATAAGCTCAAATGAGCTTATGTTGACCAAGTTTGACCAGCGTTGACCAAAAGTTGACCAGGTTCAAATCTTGTTTTAAGCACTTATACAACTGAATTATGAAATAAAATGGCCAAGTTTTTGAAGTGGATAAAATGGAAATGAAAATAAGCTATGGTAGTTATAAACTATTATCACGAAGACTTTAACAGGCTTTTAGCTTATTCTATAGTGAAAACTGTATCTAATGGCTTATCAAAATTTAAAGCTAGGATGTTGGACTTTCAAATGAAACAAAAATGAAGGTGTAATTCAAAGATTTGAGCTAGTTATGCTTGTTTGAATGTGGACTGTTTTAAGCATATGAAACTGACCCATAGTTTTTAGTGTCATTTAACTTTTTGACTGAATGTTTGACTTCCAAAACTTTGCACAACTTCTTTATGCTAGTATGTGAGTGAATGTAACAAAATTTTACTCAAAGTCTATGGCTGAATCAAAAGATTTCATATAATTCAAACATCACTTATAACTAAAACATAATTATGAGCTATGCAAACAGATCAAAGCTAACAGATATAGACTACAAGCTATCCAATCATAACGACAAGATCACTAAGAACATGTAGCCGGCATAAGCAAGCAGGATTACACTAAAACTAAGAATTAAGCATGCAGTTTGTTTGGTAAGTGGAAAATGTAAACACAATTGCACTTTTTAGCAAATGATGCGTCCTTTAATGGAGAAGAGAGTGCTGAACTCTCTTTGAGCTTATTCTACTGCTTTTCACCAAACAACAACAACCAGATCAACATCAATCACCATTGATCATCATCATCAAGGTTTGCTACAAGTCTGATCATGAAATTTGGCTGTGACTGGTAAAGAAATTGAACTACAACTAGTCTGATCACAACAAACAGATTCCAAAACAACCAACTAATTCAGTTATTCAATACGAATAACAGAATCACAAAGATGAGGATATAAAGAGTAGATACAGTAAGGTAAAGTAGAGAATTAAGTGAACTTTGAGTTTTATTAATGGAAGAATGTTTGTTACAACAGTTTAACTACCTAACTAACTCACTTAGAGTGGTTGTCAATCACTCTAAGTAGTTACTACTAGTGAAAGGTAAACAGGAAGGGAGATTAAAGCTAAGTGTGTGTGTTTTCACCTTTCTACATTTCATGAAATGAAGGCTATAGCAGGGTATTTATAGACTAAAAAGGAAATGTAGGTGAAGTCAGTGATGTGTCTTTTCCAATGAGAAGCTGCCAAGTGTCCAAATTCTATCAAAGCTTATTCAAGAGTTCTTGATCAAATTGGGGACTTCTGATTCTCTTGATTTCCTTGTAATTTAGTGAGTAGGATGTATTCGTCTCCTTGTAGTGATCATTTCTTATGTTGAAAGTTTCTTATGAAACGCTCTAGATTGTCTTCAAATTCTGGGCTTTGTGAATTATGCCATGTGGCGTCGTGTGATTGGTACATTAATTTACTTATGGATTAATATTTGAAAGAAGAGTGTTATCCGTGTGAAGTGAAATGGTGCATTCTGATTGGTTAAAAGGGTTGAGTGGAGTTTACTATTAAGATTCGCTTAATAAATGAGTTGGCAGCTCATTAATGGCTTTGACTGTAAGTCCACGATCCGTGTGAATGCATTAGCTATTCTGATTGGTTAGATGGTGTAGCACATGGATTAAGATTCAAACTAGTATCAAGAATGGTAGATTCATCCCTCAACTTTTGCAGATTGCTGTTTTGAGTATAAGCACTTCATAAACTTAATATAAACATCCCTTTGACTTGGAGTTTCAACAACATTGTCCCTTTGAATTTAGTTGACTTGAATCATGAGAACTATGACTTTGTTGAATTTACACTTCAAGTCCTTCAAGTTTGGCAGATTGGTATGAAAGGTCCTTGATCTATGGAGACTTGTCAAAATGAGTCCTTCTTTTGTCTTTTTCTTGATATTAATGCCTTGAAATACGTGTTTGCACCAAATCGTATCATTTTACCTACAAAATCACAAACAACAAAGAATACCCCATAATACTACTTTTCACATAAAACTTGGTATTTTTCTTTGTGTTTTAGGGTTTGATTTGTTATAATTGGTATGAGATTTCACTCATATCAGTATGCAATCACTTTCCCATGTTGCATGTGTACACAGCCTAATCCTTTACCCGAAGCATCGTTGTAGATCTGAAATCCACCTGTACTAGATGGGAGAGTAAGAATAGGTGCAGATACTAACCACTTATTGAGTTCTTCAAAGCTCTTCTCCTGCTCATCAGTCCAAACGAATTTCTCTCCTTTCCACATCAACTTGGTCAAAGGTAAGGCTACTCTTGAAAAGTTCTCCACGAATCTGCAATAATAAACAGCTAAGCCTAGGAAACTACGAACCTCAGTTGAAGACGTCGGTCTTGGCATTTTTGTGATAGCTTCAACCTTCGCATGATCCATAGTAATCCTTTCTACGGACACAATGTGGCCTAAGAACGCCACCTTGTTTAGCCAAAATTCACACTTAGAGAATTTGGCATACAATTGTTTTTGACGAAAAATCTGTATCACAATACATAGATGTTCTTCATGTTCTTCCTTGGATTTAGAGAAGATGAGAATGTCATCGATGAAAATGATAACAAACTTATCTAAGTACTCGTGGAATATGCGGTTCATAAGGTCCATGAAAACCGCAGGAGCATTAGTGAGTCCAAAAGGCAGGACAACGACCTCATAATGGCCATATCTGGTGCGAAAAGCAGTCTTGAGAATATCCTGCTCCTTAACTCGCAACTGATGATAACCGGATCTTAGATCAATCTTGGAGAAATGTTTGGCACCTTGAAGTTGGTCAAGCAGATAAAGATTCTTGGTAATGGATAACGGTTCCTAATCGTGATCTTATTCAGCTTACGAAAGTCAATGCATAGACGTATACTGCCATCCTTCTTCTTGACAAAGAGTATCGGCGCACCCTATGGTGATACACTCGGTCTGATGAAACCTCTCTCAAGTAATTCCTGCAGCTGATCGTTTAACTCCTTAACCTCTATGGGTGCCATGCGATAAGGAGCCATAGAGATTGGTTGAGCTCCTAGGATGAGATCGATGTTAAAATATACTTCTCGGGTAGGTGGTATACCCGGAAGTTCTTTTTGGAATACATCGGGAAATTCTAAAACAACTGGTTGGTCTTGGATCGATGGAACTTCGGCAGTGATATCCTAATTTGAAGCTAAGAAGCCCTTGCAACCATGAGATAGTAATGCACGAGCTTATAACGTAGAGATGATTTGTACAGACTTTCCTGGTATAAAACCATTGTGAACGTACTCTGGTGCTTGGACATCGCCGAAGATAACCCGATAAGTATGACATTCGATGGTAGCATGATACTTGGATAAAAAATCCATGCCTAAGATGAGATCAAACTCGCACATATCCAAAAGAAGGGTGTCTACAAGGCGAATCCTATCATCGAATTCTAGTGGAAGATCTCTGTACATTTGGGTAATTTGCATAGAGTCTGGCATAGGCGTAGATATACATAAAACATTCTCTAATGGCGTAGGGATTTTATTAATACTAGTGTCATACGTAGAGGATATAACTGAATGAGTAGCCCAGTATCGAATAAAACACACGCAACATGACCGTTCATAAAGAGGATGCCAGTGATAGTACTTGAAGACTTATTAGCTTGGTCCCGTGTGGTAGTGTAGACACGTCCCGAAGCTGGTGGCTTAGGAAGAGCAGCACTAGAAGTACCAACAGTGTCTCCCTTATTGCAGTCTTTCAACATGTGTCCTGGTAGTCCACACTTGAAACAAATGTCGGCTGACTTACGTTATGTACCGAGATGTCTACGACTACAAGTCGTGAAAACGGGGTAGGTGTAACCTCCTGGAGGTACCCTTGCTACCTGAGAGCCTGATAAGAAATATACGTGAGACATGATTACTTGACATAAACATGACTGCACTGAAGTTTTAAACGATAGATTAACAGATGAAGACGAGTTGTTGGACTGCTGCCCCTTATCATTTTGGTCACGTCGACTCGCAGAGTTCCTGTTTATGATGCTGACATGTTAGTATGTAAAAACATACAACAATTTGAACATAGGGAAGCTTAAGAATTTTAAGAACCTGTTGTTGTTGGACTGGTTGTTGTTGTTATGGTAACTGTCATTACCCTTCCTCTTGTCAGATCCATAACGGTCATTAGACTAACCGTTGCCCTTGTTGGCATTCTGCTGAGTGGCCGGTTGGGACCGGTCTCCACCCTTCTGCCTAAAGATACAATTGGATAGGAAAAGGAATAAATGAACATAAACATTGAAATGAAATGATAGCGCTTGATGGCTGAAATTTATACCTCTTCTCAGGACAAGCTTGTTCCTCGTAGTCATCATGCTCATGTAGCATTTCCAAGCTACATACTGCATCATTCACGTGTGTTACATTATCATAAGTAGCACTAAGTAAATGTGCTGCTGTAGAGGCGTGCAGAGCCCAACGGAAGTGCTTGGCTTGTTCCTCCGTAGTACCCGTAGCCGCACCTAAGAATCCAGCCAACTTAAGAAACCTATGCATGAACTTAGTGCTAGTCTCTCCATTTCTCTAACGAATGGAGTGAGACTCCCTCTTGCGCATAAAACAAAGTCTTGAACTAATCCCAAGTCAATGTAGCTAGCCAATCATCGCCTCCATTAGCTAACTTGTAAGCTCTCCACCAATGTAGGGCATCACCCTCAAACTTATAGCAAGCCATCCTTGCCTTGAAGACACCACCGCATCCCATAGCATCAAAAATCTTCTCCATATGTGAAATCCAGTCTTCCGCATCAGATGAATTCTCAGCCTTGCTGAAAGATCTTGGCTTTTGCTTGTTAAACCTCTCAAGCCAAGTGTGCAAAGTAATCAGTGGAGGAAGAGCAGGATTGTTGTCCTGATTCGGAGCGTTCTGGTATTCATTCCGAATTTTGTTCCTGATTTGGGGAAGCATGGCTTGCAGCGCTGCTTGGACAGCTACTGCTAGCTCTTATTCGTGTGTCATGACCATCTAACAGTTTAAAATTAAAATGAAATGATTAATCTGATTAGAACATATGGTAAACATAATGAAATGATGCATGAAAATAGTTTTTTATGAGGGCATAGCCAAATGCACATGTCATGAAAACAAATGATATAACGAAAATGAACGCCTATGGGTCGGTTCATCAAAAACAAAAAACCATGAGCTAATGTGAACGCCTATGGGTCGGTTCACCAAGCAAAATGATTCGATTAAAAGAACATGTGACTAAATAAGGCCAGTCTTGTCCCAACCATTACTTAGTCAAAATTTCTGCAACAATGATACATGAAAGGAATGCATGAACATAAATTGTCAGTTCTAGGAAGACGCTGATGACTACCCACTAGCCACAGGTCAATTTTAAGAGCCTACAAGTCGAAACCTGGCTCTGATACCATAATTGTAACACCCCATTTTGATAAATGAAACATCACAGGATAATTATGGCATGTCATCAAAGCATACAAGGTAAATGTCTAAAACATTAAATGACCATAAAAGAATCCGGAAACAAACATCGGATCCATATAAGCTCCACACACGAAATGCATAAGTATGAATTTAAAGGAAAGTAATAAACAATGTCCAGCAAAGCAAAAGTGTGTAAATGCATTAAAGAATGAAAGAAAGTTGGCGCCTCATTCCATGCATGTACTCTTGGATTCCTAGCTTTTCCCTTTGGTACCTGCCGTAATGGGACATGGAAAGAGAAATACGGCTAAGCAATACGCTCAGTGTGCGGATATATAACAATAGAATGTAAAGCATAAACATAAGCAAGTAATGGAATGAAATAAATAACATAGCAGCGGAATAAATGTATGTCCTGGAAAACCTGGTTTAATTTCATAAAACTGGTTTATATTTCTGAAAAGACTTATGTTTAGTTTATCTTAAAAACCTGTATTTTAAATATGCCGAGAGCCAATATAAGTCATGTTATATCCACGTGCATGAATAATTGGAGGGGTGACCTCGTCATGCAATTAGAGGGGCTGCCTTTAATTAATATATAAAATGAGTGGAGGGAACAGCTCATGTAATGGATGCAAGGCACACACCGCAATTACCATGAAATCATACTACTTGTCCTAGGATGCACCCATTCGCCCCACATGATAATAATAATACTGGCCAAAACTATAATGGGACGCTGCGAGCAATCACTCTCATCGCAGAAGAGTCATAACACCGGTGCCTCTAGTGCTATGGTTATGGAACCCCCATAACTAGGTGAAACTGGCATGCATGTAAAATAATCATACATATACTGGTGTGTTTAAGACACTAAAACTACGTGGGGAAAACAGATGGCTGCAAACAGGGAAATCCTAATATAGGAAGAAAGATGTCCTTACTGAATGACTGAATATCCGTACCTTATGTCCAGTAATATGAAGACGGAAGCAGACGTAGACGATCACTCCGACTTCATAATATCTACATAATGAAGGGAAATGAATAAGATCGATCTTATTTATACATAACTGTTATTTAGTTTACTTGACTTGTTCATACTTATTATACTTGTTCTTTTCTTGTCTTATTGTTTCATGTTTTAATCATGTAAGTTTCTAAAAATAGATAGTTTTTATAATTAGTAAGTTTCCAAAAATAAAAGTTTCCATATTTAGCATGTTTCTATAAATAGTATGTTACCATAATTAACTATTACCGTAAAAAGCATGTTACCATACTTAGTATATTACCATAAATATAATATTACCATATTATCAGGTTACCATAAATGATATACTTCCATAATTAATATGTTTCTAAAATTAATTATATGCCTATTTTATGTCATATATTATAATAATATAAAGTTTACAAAATAAATTAATACTTATCTTATTATTAATTAATAATATCATGTCATGTTTATTATAAGTTTATTGTTAATTAATAATATTACATAATACATGTCATTAAACTTTACCACAAATGTATATTAATTAATTTAACCTAAGTTTAATTAATTATCATGTTCATGAATAATTAAATAATTTAATTATCATAGCCTAAGTTTATTTAATTAAATGTGCATACATGTTTTATACTATTTTTAATTAAATAAACATAACATAAGTTTTTATTTTAATTAAACCAAATTAATTAATAAACTAAATTAATTAAACATACATGCCGGTTTTGATTATGTGTTCATAAAAATATCAAGTACCCGAGCCCGAACCCAAGAACCGAGCAACCGAGCATCAACAACTCACCGAGAGCCTTACAACTTGCGGCTTGCTGCTGCGCCGAGTCACACAGCCCCCAGCCGTGGCTGGGGTCCCCCTGCTGCATCACCTATTCCCACCGAGCACCCTAAAGGGGTCTCGGTTCCCATCGATAGGCCAAAGTTCCTACTACGGGCTTTGGTCCTTGCGGCTGCACATCACCGCACCACCACCGCCAACCTTTGGCTGCGGGTGGTGGATCTCCTGGCCACGCTGATCCCCACAAGGGTGTGACTAATGTTGATTCGACGCCACCGAGACCCCCTATGTCTCGGTCGGCGTGCAATCGGGGTAAACACCCACCAAAACCTTTGGTTTTTAAAATTCTTGTTAGATCTACATGTTTTTAATGTGTTCTTATTTTATTTAAACCTAAATCATAACATCAAATAAAATAATAAAAGGGAATTAGGGATACCAATGCGTGAATTAACAAGGAGATTAAACACGAACGTATACACGCGAGAATTATGGATCAACCACAACAAACACACCCTTGGTGTCCTTGTTCGGCGGCGGCCAAGAAAAGAAGAGAAGAAAAAGGGGTTTTGTTTTCTTGAAAAAATAATAATGAATAAAAACCTCTATGGTTTTATTTTTTATATGATTTTAATTGCTAATGGGACAAAGCCCGATCTCCCTTCTTCTTTCTAACCGACACCCACAAACACCCCTTTACTTTGGTGTTTGGTTTTTCTTGTTTAAATATTTATCGTATACTGACGTATTTAATTATCGTGCTTTCTTTACTTGGACGTTTTCTTATTATCGTACATACAAATTATAGTATATTAATACTCGTGTTTACGTACATAATACTTA
This sequence comes from Glebionis coronaria, assembly GCA_025667525.1. Taxonomy (NCBI): domain Eukaryota; kingdom Viridiplantae; phylum Streptophyta; class Magnoliopsida; order Asterales; family Asteraceae; genus Glebionis; species Glebionis coronaria. The sequence continues at coordinate 404,690,523 of CM046876.1, read as the reverse complement.
TCATAATTAATTAATATACATAAAATTCATGTTAAATGTTCGTGATACGTGGCATATATTAGTTAATTTAAAAGTTTAAATTTAACGGTAACTTCGTGCATTAGATGATCATAAGATTTTTTTATAGCAAAGTTACGATTCACGAACAAGATTTACAGGTATTACGTACGTGTTATGTCACGATAAGTATTCAATACGTATTAAGACACGATAATTATTTCAATAATAATTATAATCACGAACATACGAAAGTGTAAAAATGAACGTAAATAATCACGAGCTTAGTATTACGTATTTATGTATATTTATTACGATCATGAATAAATATAGTAAGACACGAACGATAACTATTTATATCATGTAAACACGAACACGAGAACACACTTAATATTAGACACGAGAAAACTATGGGTTACCCTTGTGGGCCCCATCATACCCGCGACTAGAAAACAAAACAAGGGCCAAGCCCATTTGATTTTTACTAAACAAGGAATAAGGAAAAGATATGTTTCATAATAACAAAAATTAGAAAACAAGAAAAACCCTAATCTCTCTTTTGGTTCTCTCTTGGACGTCGGGTATAGAACACACACAAGGGTGTGTTGGTTGATCTTGGTGTTTGATTTCTCGCAAGGTTGTTAGTGTGTTCGTTCTCATTTGTTTGACGTAATCGGTAAATCCTTAAACCTCTTTTTCTTTATGTTTTTATTTAATCAAGAACACATGAAATCATGGTTTATTTAAAACAAGTAAAATATATGTTAATAAATCATGGGGTTAAATTAAATAGGGTTTAAGGGGTGTTTGTTTTTGGCCGACGCATGGAACCGAGACCAAGGGGGTATCGGCTTGTTTTGTTTCACACTAACCGAGATCTCAAGGTCTCGTTGTGAGTTGTGTGTCTCGGCTGTAGGAAGAAATGGAACCCCGACCTCGGTCGGGTGTGTTTTTTCTCGGTTGGGTCTCGGCTAAGAACAAGGAACCACCACCGACTTAAGCCGGTGGCTAAATAAGGAAAGCAGGGGGAACCTTAGGCCGCGGCAGCAGGGGTAACCGCCGGCTAGCCGGTGGGAACTTTTGCTAGCCGGCGGCTAGCCAAGACCAAGGGTGCGTTTTGTTGGCCGGTTCATGGGTTAAACCGGTCCGGTTCACGACATGTTTCGACTAAAACACGGGTTCGGTTCATGGGTTGTTTTTGCAAGTTAATTATTTTACAAAGTTAATTATTTTAACAAAATTTAAATAAAATTAATTAAAACATGTACATGATTAATTTAATTTTTGCATGACTTAGGTTCTTAATATTATTATTAATACATGAATTTTAACCTATGTAATTACCAGTTTATTTAGACTATATAATTAATTAATTATTAAAATCATGACTTATAATTAATTAATTTACAATGCTTAGGTTATATTATGAATACATAATATTAATACACGTTTTACCCTAAGTATTATTACCTTTTTATTTAATTAAATCATGATATATTTAATTAAATACTTTAACCTATTGTTTATTTAATTTACATGGAATAATTAATAAACTATACTAATTAATCACATGACTTAGAATATTAATCCGTAAACACTTAAGCTTATATTATTAGCTTAATAATCCAGCTTATTTCTATTTATGGAAACTTTCTATTTTTAGAAACTTATGTAATTAAGGCAGCTAATCTATTTATGGAAACTTTCTATTTTTAGAAACTTATCTATTTTAAGCAGTAAATCTATTTTTGGATACTTTCTATTTTAGGAAACCTGCTATTTTTAGAAAGTTACTTATTATTACACAACGAGCATAATAATACAAGAAATACAAGAAATACTTAACCAGAATAGACAGAATACAAGATAAACGCAGTATAAAGCTTAAATCAGTAAAACATGACATGAACATATAAAACAAGTTAAGACATGATATAAAACCAGTTACGTATTCAGTAATCAGATACTTATACACGTATATTATTTATGTAGCATTAGTGGTACCGAAGTAGGACTCTCTTTCGTTCGTCTTTTTCGTTCACTGGACACAAGGTACAGATTCTCCGTCCTTTCAGTATGGACATTCTTCATTATTAGGATTCCCCGTATGCAGCCAACTGTTTTACGCGGTATATGTTTTATATATTTTTGAATTGCTTATGTTTAATTAGATACTTAAAGCCATATACATTCATGACCAGTTTCACCTAGTTATGGAGGTACCATAACCATAACACTAGAGGCACCAGTGTTATGACTCCACCACGACGGAGTGATAGCTCGTGGCGTCCCTTCAGCTTTTGGCCATATTATTATTAGTATCATGTGGGGCGTATGGGTGCATCCTATTTTACATGTTTTCAGCAAATTATTCAGGTGAATGTGGTGTGTGCCTTGCATCCTTCACAAGGAGCTGATCCCTCCTACCCAAACCAGTATATTAAATTAGAGGCAGTCCCTCTAATTTGCATGACGAGGTCACCCCTCCAAGTATTCATGCACGTTGATATTTCATGACCTATATTGGCTAATGGTAAATATGTTAAACAGTTTTTACAAGATAAACATAAGGCTTTTCAAACTATAAAACCAATTTTTACTAAGATATAACAGGTTATCCAGGACTTAGTCTTTTCCGCTGCTCTATGCTTATATGCTTATATTATTCATGCTTTACTTGTATATTCGTGCACTGAGCGTTATGCTCAGCCGTTTTCCTTTCATGTTCCCAAAACGACAGGTACTCAGGGACGCTCGTAGACTTTAAACGTACGTGCATATGGATTGGAAGCTTCCTAGCCTTCTTTACTTTATGCATTTCTTTATACTTTGATACTCATTTCCATGGACATTGTTTAGTCCTTTTCATTTACAGTACTTATGTTTGTGTGTGATGAGTTCTACTTTTGGGATACCGATGTTTGATTACGGTATTTCCTTTATGGTCATGTGATGTTTTATATATTTATCCATGTATGCTTTGATGACACGCCATAATCCGCGTGACATTCCGTTTACCAAAATGGGGTGTTACAACTATGGTATCAGAGCCAGGTTTCGACCTATAGGCTCTCAAAAGACGACCTGTGATTAGTGGGTAGTCACTATGGTCTTCCTAGAACTGACAATCGGTTTTCATGCATTCATCATTTTCATGCATACATATATATGTCATTTTCGCAGGTTTATGACTAAGTAATGGTTGTTACAGGACTGTCCCTATTTAGTCGCATGTGCTTTTATCGAAACTTTTAACTTTGGGACCGACCCATAGGCGTCCCCTCGTCATGTCTTTTGTTTTGAGTGAACTGACCATAGGTGTTCATTCTCGCGCATACAAAAGTTTTCATAAAACTGCATCATGCATTCATGTATAAATTTTCTTGCATAAATTTTTTCTCATGATTTTGGTTAAATTTTTTTTCATGTATATAGTTTATGTTTTGATCAGTTTAATCATGTATTTTATGTTATACTGTCAGATGGTTCTCACACGCGAGCAGGAACAACTCAATGCAACAATCCAAGCTGCAATGCAAGCTATGCTTCCTCAGCTGAGGAATGAAATCAGGGCTGAGGTGCAGGCTGCCAACAACCAGCAGCAACACCCAGTACCTCCTCCTCCTCCTCCAGCAACATTGGTCACATGGCTTGAGAGATTCAATAAGCTCCGCCCTCGAGCTTTCGAGAGAACAGATAGCCCCAGTGAAGCTGAAAGCTGGTTGGCTCACATTGAGAAGATCTTCGATGCTATGGGCTGTGACCCCATCTTCAAGTCGAGGTTGGCTTGCTACAAGTTCGAAGGTGATGTACTATCATGGTGGATGGCACTGAAGCAGTCTAAGGAAGGTGATAACTGGGTGGCTGGTTTGACTTGGGCTAAGTTCAGGGATTTGGTGATGGGGCAGTTCTTTCCCAAGGCTGAGCAAGATAAGCTGAAGAGAGAGTACCATGGAATCCGACCGAGAGCTGGGGAGAATAGCAACGAGTTCATGCAACGCTTTCTTCGCTTGGCTGGTTTTCTTGATGCAGCAGCACGTACTCCTGAAGAGCAGGCACACCACTTCAGGTGGGCTCTTCGTACATCAGTCGCAAACAACTTGGTGTGTGCTACGTTCAACACGGTAGCACAAGTGGCCGATGCAGCACGTAAGCTGGAGATCCTGCAGGAAAGAGATGATTTCGGGGAAGCAGAGAGACCCGATAAGAGGTGAACACTCGTATTCAACGGTGACCAATCCATATTCTTTTAGTACATGTCAATATTTCATCTCTTTAAACTGTATCTTCCAGGCAGAAGACTGGCGACCGGTCTCAGCCGGCTACTTAGCATCAGCCTACTAAGCCCAAGGGAAACGGTCAGACTCACGACCGTTCTGCTACGGATAGGCGTGGTGGTAATGATAATTACCGTAGCAACGCTAGACACTCCAGCAACAACATGTCCTTATACTTACTCATTTTCTTATGATTGCATGTTATAATTCTTAATTCTGACACATTAGCAAATCTTCTACCAGGAATCATGGTAACGGGAGGGACCAGAACTAGAGAGGTTCACAGCCTAACCGTCCAGCTATCACTGGTATTCCATCTTTCGATTTATCCGCATTATCCTTTGTACCTTCTTACCATGTCTCATTTATATTGTACTTATCAGGCTCTCAGCCAGTTAGGACACCTGCTGGAGGATATACTCATCCTCTTTGCTCTACCTGCCATCGTAGGCACCCAGGGCCATGTCGCCGCGACAACGACGCATGCTACAAGTGTGGTCTTCCTGGCCATCGCATGAAGGATTGCCGCAAGGGCGAGATGGAGGGTACATCGGGACATGCTGATACCAAGCCGCCTCCTACTAGTGGACGCGTTTACACGACATCTCGTAACCAGGCCAACAAGTCTACATGTACCATCACTGGAATTTTGTTTATGTATGGTCAAGCTGCATGTGTTCTGTTTGATACAGGTGCTACTCATTCGGTCATCTCTACTGCTTATGCCAAGAATGTTAGGATACTCCCCATGCCACTAGAGAATATACTGAGTATTTCCACGCCTTTGAGAGACTCTGTACGCATAACCCATGTGTACAAGAGCCTTCCCCTAGAGTTTGACGACAAGACTAGTCCTGTTGACGCACTTCTGCTGGACATGAATGATTTTGACATGATTTGGGGCATGGATTGGCTATCCAAGCATCATGCTACCATAGATACCATTCATATCGAGTCATCTTCGGTGATGTTAATGCACCAGAGTACATTCACAACGGGTCGTACCCGGAAGGTCTGTACAAATCATATCAACCCTGCAAGCACGTGCATTACTTTCACATGGTTGTGAGGGTTATCTAGCTACGGTTCATGACATGGATGATGAATCTCCATCAATTCAGAATCAGCCGATAGTGTCAGAATTTCCAGAAGAACTTCCGGGCATACCACCTGCACGTGAAGTGGAATTTAATATCGAGCTCATCCCAGGAGCTGTGCTGATTTCCAAGACTCCTTATCGCATGGATCCCATAGAGTTAAAGGAGCTAAAGGATCAATTGCAAGAACTTCTGGAGCGAGGCTTTATTCGACCGAGCGCATCTCCATGGGGCGCACCGGTCTTATTCGTTAAGAAGAAGGACGGCAGTATGCGTCTTTGCATAGACTATCACGAGCTCAACAAGATTACCATCAGGAATAGGTATCCTCTACCACATATAGACTATCTGATTGACCAACTCCAAGGGGCCAAACATTTCTCCAAAATTGATCTAAGGTTGGGCTATCATCAACTACGTGTTAAGGAGCAGGACATCTCCAAGACTGCTTTCCGTACACGCTGTGGCCACTACGAATTTGTAGTCATTCCATTTGGACTTACCAATGCTCTAGCAGTGTTCATGGATTTGATGAACATAATCTTTCATGATTTTCTGGACAAGCTCGTCATTGTATTCATTGACGACATCCTGATTTTCTCTAAGTCCAAGGAGGAACACGAAGACCATCTTCGTACAGTACTACAGATTCTTCGCCAGAAGCAGCTGTATGCTAAATTCTCCAAGTGTGAGTTCTGGTTAGACAAGGTGGCATTCTTAGGTCACATTTTATCAGCAGAAGGAATCACGATGGATCCAGCAAAGGTTGAGGCTATTACCAAGTGGCCAAGACCAACATCAGCGTCTGAAGTCCGCAGTTTCCTAGGCTTAGCTGGTTATTATCGTAGGTTCGTGGAGAACATTTCCCGTTTAGCACTACCATTGACCAAACTGATCCGAAAAGGGGAGAAATTTGTCTGGACTGAAGAAAGAGAGAAGAGCTTTGAAGACCTAAAGCAGAAGTTAGTATCTGCACCAATTCTTACTCTCCCATCTGGTACAGGTGGATTTCAGATCTACAGTGATGCATCGGGGAAGGGACTTGGCTGTGTTCTCATGCAACATGGGAAAGTGATCGCGTACGCTTCACGGCAGCTTAAGCCTTATGAGGAAAATTACCCTACGCATGACTTAGAACTTGCAACAGTCGTGTTTGCATTGAAGATATGGAGGCACTACTTGTATGGAGAATCATGTGACATTTTCACGGACCACAAGAGCTTGAAGTATATCTTCACTCAACGTGAATTGAACATGAGACAAAGGAGATGGTTAGAGCTGTTGAAGGATTATGACATTAATCTGTAGTATCATCCCGGAAAGGCGAATGTAGTGGCAGATGCACTTAGCAGGAAGTCTGGAATGATAAACGGCATTAAAATTGAGGAGGAAATTACAAGAGACTTGGAGCGACTAGACATAGAGATCATGGTACTTGGACAACACGGTTACTGGGCTAATCTTAGAGTGGAACGTGAGTTACACTCTAAGATCAAGGAAGCTCAGAAAGATGATGGAGAAATATGGGCGATAATTCAGAATTTGGAGAAGCAGAGAGAGTTCCGAGTAGACACAGATGATATCTTATGGCAGGGCACGAGACTTTGTGTTCCTGATGATCAAGAACTCTAGGAAGCATTGTTAGCTGAGGCTCATACCTCCCATTCTCTATTCATCCTGGTTCGACCAAGATGTACCGTGACATCAAGCAGTACTTTTGGTGGAGTAGTATGAAACAGGATGTTGCGACTTACGTCTCCAAATGTCTTACCTACTAGCAGGTTAAGATCGAGCATCAGGGATCTTGAGGTCTTCTTCAATCGTTAGATATTCCAGAGTGGAAGTGGGACAAAATCACCATGGATTTTGTTACTGGTCTTCCGCCGACAAGGAAGAACCACGATTCGATTTGGGTTATCGTTGATCGACTTACCAAATCAGCTCATTTCTTACCGATCCGCAAGGAAAATTCGGTCAGTAAACTCGCTGATAGTTATAGGAGGGAGATCATGAGACTTCACGGTGCTCCATCCAGCATCGTCTTAGACAGAGATCCTCTGTTCACTTCGCGATTTTGGCAAAGTCTGCAGAATGCTTGGGGGACAAAACTTAAGCTTAGCACGGCTTTTCATCCTCAAACAGACGGGCAGTCGGAGCAAACGATTCAGTCATTGGAAGACATGTTGTGGTCATGTGCGTTGGAATGGATGGGAGATTGGGATGATTATATCTGTTTAGTGGAGTTTGCATACAACAACAGTTGGCACGCAAGTATCAAGTGTGCTACTTTTGAGATGTTGTATGGCAGAAAGTGTCGCGCCCCAATCTGCTGGGATCAGGTTGGTGAGCGAACACTTGAAGGACCAGAAATGATAGAGTTGACTAATGAGAATGTCACAGTAGCTAAGCAGAAACTGCAAGAAGCACGGTCACGTCAGAAGAGTTATGCAAACAAGCATCGTAGGGACTTACATTTTAACGTAGGAGATCACGTTTTCCTTAAGGTTTCGCCGGCACGTGGTGTTAGACGTTTTGGAATCAAAGGGAAGCTCAGTCCTCGATTCATCGGACCGTTTGATGTCATTGAACGAGTCGGTGAAGTATCTTACCATTTAGCGTTACCTCCGCAGCTTTCTCATGTTCACGATGTTTTCCATGTGTCCTTACTTAGAGGGTACAAGTATCATCCCCTTCACATGGTTCAATATCCATTGGAACAGATTCGTGAAGATCTCACTTCCATAGAAGAACCCAAAGGAGTTCTTGACAGACAAGAACGAGTCATGAGAAGGAAGACGATTCCATTCGTCAAAATCCTTTGGAGGGATCATACCGAGCGGGAAGCCACTTGGGAAACAAAGGAGTCTATTCGGGCTTCTTACCCACATTTCATATTTTGAATTCGGGTATGTTCTTCTTTTCCAGTTTACTTTATCTATAATACGGGGACGAATTATTCTTTTTAGGGGGGAAGAGTTGTAAAACCCGCATGCTTTTACCATGAATAGTATCCTTATGAACGTACGTACATGATTAGAACTTTCCTTTTATAGCACGTTTACGATTCACGAACAAGATTTACAAGTATTACGTACGTGTTATGTCACGATAAGTATTCAATACTTATTAAGACACGATAATTATTTCAATAATAATTATAATCACGAACATACGAACATGAAATCGTGAACGACATAATCACGAGCTTAGTATTACGTATTTATGTATATTTATTACGATCATGAATAAATATAGTAAGACACGAACGATAACTATTTAAATCATGTAAACACGAACACGAGAACACACTTAATATTAGACACGAGAAAACTATGGGTTACCCTTGTGGGCTCCATCATACCCGCGGCTAGAAAACAAAACAAGGGCCAAGCCCATTTGATTTTTACTAAACAAGGAATAAGGAAAATATATGTTTCATAATAACAAAAATTAGAACACAAGGAAAACCCTAATCTCTCTTTTGGTTCTCTCTTGGCCGCCGGGTATAGAACACACACAAGGGTGTGTTGGTTGATTTTGGTGTTTGATTTCTCGCAAGGTTGTTAGTGTGTTCGTTCTCCTTTGTTTCACGTAATCGGTAAATCCTTAAACCTCTTTTTCTTTATGTTTTTATTTAATCAAGAACACATGAAATCATGGTTTATTTAAAACAAGTAAAATACATGTTAATAACTCATGGGGGTAAATTAACTAGGGTTTAAAGAGTGTTTGTTTTTGGCCGACGCATGGAACCGAGACCAAGGGGGTCTCGGCTTTTTTTGTTTCACACCAACCGATACCTCAAGGTCTCGGTGTGAGTTGTGTGTCTCGGCCGCGGGAATAAAGGGAACCCCGACCTTGGTCGGGGTGTGTTTTTGGCTCGGTTGGGTCTCGGCTAAGAACAAGGAACCACCACCGGCTTAAGCCGATGGCTAAATAAGGAAAGCATGAGGAACCTTAGGCCGCGGCAGTAGGGTTAACCACCGGCTAGCAGGTGAGAACTTTTGCTAGCCGGCGGCTAGCCAAGACCAAGGGTGCGTTTGGTTGGCCGGTTCATGGGTTAAACCGGACTGGTTCACGACATGTTTATATTAAAACACGGGTTCGGTTCATTGGTTGTTTTTGTAAGTTAATTATATTACAAGGTTAATTATTTTAACAAGATTTAAATTAAATTAATAAAAACATGTACATGATTAATTTCATTTATGCATGACTTAGGTTATTAATATTATTATTAATACATGAATTTTAACCTAAGTAATTACCATTTTATTTATACTATATAATTAATTAATTATTAAAATCATGACTTATAATTAATTAATTTACTAGACTTAGGTTATATTATTAATACCAAATATTAATACACATTTTAACCTAAGTATTATTACCTTTTTATTTAATTAAATCATGATATATTTAATTAAATACTTTAACCTATAGTTTATTTAATTTACATGGAATAATTAATAAACTATACTAATTAATCACATGACTTAGAATATTAATCAGTAAACACTTAAACTTATATTATAGGCTTAATAATCCAGCTTATTTCTATTTATAGAAACTTTCTATTTTTAGAAACTTATTTAATTAAGGCAGGGAATCTATTTATGGAAACTTTCTTTTTTTAGAAACTTATCTATTTTAAGCAGTAAATCTATTTTTGGAAACTTCCTATTTTAGGAAACCTGCTATTTTTAGAAAGTTACTTATTATTACACAACAAGCATAATAATAGAAGAAATACAAGAAATACTTAAACAGAATAGACAGAATGCATGATAAACGCAGTATAAAGCTTAAATCAGTAAAACATGATATGAACATATAAAACAAGTTAAGACATGATATGAAACCAGTTACGTATTCAGTAATCAGATACTTATACACGTATATTACTTATGTAGCGTTAGTGGTACCGAAGTAGGACTCTCTTCCGTTCGTCTTCTTCGTTCACTGGACACAAGGTACGGATTCTCCGTCCTTTCAGTATGGATATTCTTCCTTATTGGGATTCCCCGTATGCAGCCAACTGTTTTCCCAAGTATATGTTTTATATGTTTTTGAATTGCTTATGTTTAATTAGATACCTAAAGCCATATACATGCATGACTAGTTTCACCTAGTTATGGAGGTACCATAACCATAACACTGGAGGCACCAGTGTTATGACTCCACCACGACGGAGTGATAGCTCGTGGCGTCCCTTCAGCTTTTGTCCATATTATTAATATTATCATGTGGGGCGTATGGCTGCATCCTAGTTTACATGTTTTCAGTAGATTATTCAGGTAAATGTGGTGTGTGCCTTGCATCCTTTACAAGGAGCTGATCCCTTGTAACACCCCAAAATTTATACAACTCAATACAGTGGAAGACTAGTTGGTGTTACGGGATAGCACATTACTCACATCATAGACAACGCTTAAAATCGCCTCGTTTAATAATAAAACATTTCCATTCATAAATATCAATGTTACATAGGTCCCAAGTCATTGTATTTCATACAAGTTTTACAAAGCATTTGAATTGAAATTATTGTTTAAGTACGGGCCATGAATTCTTGTTGTCTTCCCGAGAATTACCTTCAAGTACCTGAGATAAAACATGTTAAAAGAAAAGGTCAGCGATAACGCCGAGTGAATTCATAGAGTTTAATAAAATCCATCAATATAACATCGGTATAAAATTATTACCGAAAATCATTTTTGTACAAATCGTTGTGATAGGCCATAAAATAGCCAAAGTCATTTTATACAATTCTTTATCAAAAATCATAATATAGGCTTTCGCCTTCAAAATCATTATACGAACCATTGTTGTTAAAAACATTATACAATACGTTTTATAACGTCGTATAGATTAAATAAAAACCGTTATATGAATATGCTTATATAAAACCAAAACACGAACATAATATCAATGATAAGACCCTATATTGCTAGTCAGGCAATATATCGTAATTTTATGCATAAAGCAGTATTTCGTTAATTGGATTATTATAAGCCGCATGACATTGTTACCTTACTATAACCAACAACGGGTAGCTAGCCCGAAACTCAATTTGCCCATCTAAATTAGCGTGTCGTCACAATAATCACGCTTGTGTAAATCTTCTCATACATAAATTCGCTTACCAATCAATGTGGCACGACGGGGATCAACCGTCAAGGCACGAACTGGGGTGATCGTCCCCAAATAGAACTATTATATGCATAAGCGTGTACAAAATCCCGGTAGTTCACAATTCATGCTAATGGGACTTTTAGTGACATAACCTAACTTTAACAATCCATTTCATTTCATCTATCGAGTCATTTAATCATTCATCAGGTCATACAATCATTCGGGTCCAAATCAATAAACAGACAATCGGGACAAATGGTGTCCTATTTTAGTAAAACTAACATGTTATCTCCCTCGCGGGTTTATAAAACATTTCATAAAAACATTTAAAAGAGTGCGAGGCTATGAACTCACGTTGATGTGGGAAGGCGGGTTATCGGCAATTCGGATGTACGGTACGTGCTTCAATCACGGAAACCTAGACAAATAATACCCGTCTTAGACTCTTGTCCAATGACTTTATAAAATTAACAATATGTATACATATGATGATTTTATATATGATGATTATCAAGTGGGTTTATACATTTTTTTACTCATTCATTATAGTGTTTATGTGTTGGTAACATATTTATACTAGTTTTACTAGTTTTACTTTTTTACATGTTTTAGGCCTAATAAGCCTATTACAAGTTCATTAACTTGTATTAATCCATTTTATACTTGTATTATCAGTATTTATACTTTACATGTTGGGCCCAAATTGGTTAAGCCCAATAAGTAATTTTTATAAGTGTTTAACTTATTTAGTTAAATTATTAGTCCAAATATGCTAACTTAGCTCGTTAATGTCCGTATGTCATATAGTTCGGGTTTTATCGATTTTTACTTGTATTAGGTCCTTATATATCAGTATATGACTTTTAAAAACTTTACCTTAGACGGGTTTGATCGTCTAAGTTTTAATTGGCGAAACACGTTAATTTTACGGTAATAGCCGAAAAAGTCGTAAAAATCAATTTTATAGTTTTTATAACCTATAAATCTTATTCAAATACCATTTTTATAAAGTGTCCATTTATTTAACCTTATACATATTTATATAAATGAAATTTATAAGTTAGTGGGTTTTAATTTCACATTTTATACTATATTATTTGAGTGCTTATATAATACTATTAAACATTAATTCTTCAAAATCTGATTTTTAGTTTCATCTTCACCATTTTTATCATATCTTGAGTTCTATAAGGAGATAGAAGCTCATTTTTGGATGGCATAAACTTCATATTATGTGATACAATTAAGTTAGTTATAGCTACTGCTCATTCCATGTCTAACTATCCTTAACAGTCACTACAAAACATACCATTCTGATTAGCAAACTCATCTTGTTTTGATCATATCTCACTCATTTTGATGATTCCATTGCATGGCCAACTCTCACATGTGTACAAGACTCATAGGTTACTGTATATTATTTTATCCAAGCCATTTTATTAGTTTATCATAAGATTATTTACTGTTTTATACAGCCTCCTAATTTAGCCATGATTTTAACATCCTTTTATGTAGCTTTTAATCTTTTTAATCAATTCTATCAACACCAAATCCCCACATAATACTTTTAATCATCATTCATCATCATATACATATACATAAGTAAAAGAAAATACAAGATTACATAATCAAAATAACAAAAGGATAGGAAGAACAATCTCTATACCACCATTAGTGATGAAAAGATGAGGTTTTTGATGAACAAGACTTGGTTCTTGTTATCAAATCTTCAACTTGGCAAATGAACTTCTTGAGATCTTCATATGCATGAATACCAAAATCAGCCCCTAAACTCCATGGAAACTCCTTTTCACATGTTATAACCACCTCCAATCTTCATCTTTTCAATGGGTTTTCATCATATGTAAATTATACATATGATTTATGGTTGATTTTTTTTTATCAATGGTGGTGTTGTGGATGAATGTGGACGTTCATAGAGAGAGAGGGGAGGAGAGATTGATAAAGTTTAGCTAGTTTGCATGTATGAGAAAGTAGTTAGGAGTTTAGTGGTTTTGGTTAGATAGTTTTGTAGAAATAGGAGGACAAGTGTCCTTGTGGTTTAGGTAAACTTTCCACCCATAATGGGTGTGAGGCAAGTGTAAACTTGTCTCATCTCCACTAATTTACGGGTACTCCTCGATTCTAGTTTCCTCGATTTACGTGCCCACGGGTAGTTTTGCGAAAAACGTTTTTATAAATTACGAATCAACGGCACAAAACGAATCTAATAAAAATTGTCTCATCAAAAACGGAGTTCAAAAACGTAAATACGTAAACCTAAGGTTTCCGGTTTAATCGTAAAAGACGCTAAATTATTCACGTAAGCTCTAATTTCTTCTCGTAAACTTCTTAGTTTATGAACCAACACAAATTCAAAATTCAAAATAATATTCAAGGATAAATTTATTTCCTGAAATGTCGGACTGTCACCAAAAACGGTGTATGTAAACGTAAGCATGTAACGTAGAGTCCTCCGGTTTAGACGTAGTCGATGTTACTTCAAGACGTAAATCCAAATTTCTTCCCAAAAATAAGTGAGTTCATATTATAACATTAAAATAATGTTTTCGAATAAATATTGAGAATAAAATATAAACCATAAATTGACGGATTGTCACAGCATTTACCCCTAAACAGGATCTTTGTCCTCAAAGATCATCTTATCTTACTACTCGCTTCTTATAGAGTTAAAGCCATGTGGATATTTCCTCCACATTCGGTCTTCTCTCACAAGTGTAATTCATTACAATACGCGAGTTTCATCAATCATAACTACGGGAATAAGAACAGGCTTATTGTTGACTTACTTTCTCTATCCATGATGTTCACGGGGTTTTGATGAATGCAACTTTTCGCCGATCTAAACTTTTTCAAGAAGTAATCAGATTTTCACTTGATAGACACTTTATCAAGTTCGATATACGAAACATAATTCACGCAGCTCTTGAATTCCTAGGGTAGATCCAGCTTATATGTCTTTCAAACCAATCTTTTACATCATCTCAATGGTCCCATACAACGGGGACTTATATCTCATGATTTTTCAGATCATCAATTCATTTTTCCATGGTTAAATTTTTTGGCATAACTTCGCTACCCATCTGGCACTTCAAGATCTACATTCCATATTCACATAACCTCCTGCCCACTACCGTCAGTCAATAATCAGATCCTAATTTCAACAATCATTTCAGGTCTCGCGGGTCGAGTATTTTGTAAGGTTAGGTTCGCCATCATAGGAAACCTTAAACCTAAAAGACATGTCCAACTCACAATGGGTGTATGTCCGGTGTCTTCATCCCAACTCCTGCTTACAGATGCTCTAATATATATCCTCACAAGATTCGATCTCGATCCTAATACGATAGTTTTCAATGATAATCTCTCCAAATGAAAATGATTATACGGTTTATTACCAAAGGTCAATCATTCAAACATAGAACAACACTTATAGTATTTTGTATCGTTACACGTCGTCCCTTCGATTGGGGTGGCAAATAGTACTCTCATCAAGATTCGTTCCCAATGACTTCTGAGGAAATCTCTAGTAATTCTACGCGAAGCGAGGTTCTTGATAGAGATGATCGATACAGGTACACCATGCTTACACAACTCCTTTAAATACAAAGGAGTCAATTTATTCATCGAGAATCTATCATTAATGGGAATGATATTAGCAGATTTGGTCAGTCTATCGTCGATGACCCAAATCGAATCAAATTTAGATGATGACCTTTGCAATAGTTAGACGTTTACTAATGTATGAGGCAATGTCTGCCTTCATAATTTGCCATTAGTACAACTTCTTCAGATAAAGATACATTTAGTCAGAAATGACATGAATGGAATACTTAATCTTATGAGATTCCAAAAAGACTAAACCTCAAAATCTCCATATTTAGGCAACCACAAGCGGCCTTTTATACATTTTACGCCATCGGCTTCTCAATTCTAATGGTTCACATTAGCCGCGAACCCCTTTTTATTATCTATATTATCCTTTCTATATGATGTGTCAGTATCTATATTCACCTTTCCTGGTGAAATAATTATCATAACCAGAATTCACTCAGAATTTCTTTCTTCATATTTTCTAAGTTTTTGTTTCGTCTCCACTATTATTTTTATCAGTTTTACTTAATCCGACGTCTAAAGCGTTGATAATTATTACAGGTAATTAAATAATAAATATTCAATTTTTATGAAACGTAAACGTAAAAAATTTAAATTTTTTAGTTCGACCAATTATAATAAAATGTTCAAAACCAATTTCAATTTAATTAACACGATTTTCGGTTGATTTGTTGAAAATAATTAATAGGATTTGTAAATGTTCGAAAAATCTTTGGTTGTACTTTGGTCAAAATTTTCTTAGTTGAAAAGCAAAAATTGTTGTTCAAAATTTCAAGTTATGGTTTAAATGGTTTCCTCAATCCCTCTTAGGTTGGCTTGAGGTATACACAAACATTTACCCCTAAACAGGAGTTTAGTTAAATGATTTGGTTATAAGAGAATGATCCCTTAAAAATCCCTTGATAAATATTTGTCAAAACATATTTGCACTTTCTTTTTGGTAAAACCCAAAGTCTTAAAAGGGCTCTTAATTTTTGAAGAGTCAATATAGATTCCATTATCTTTTAATCATACGGTCAAATAACTTAAAGGATTAAGCCTTAAATCACACGTTAATTATTCAAGGTACAGGTTTTTATTTTTCGGCCAATTCAGGGCAATCTATAAATAATTATTAACTCATTCTTATTCTTATAAACAAACAAATGGTCCTTAATGATCATGAGCATGAATTTATCAAATTACAGCCTACACACGAGATTCACCAAATTTATGGATGCTACCTGTGTATTAGTCAATCCAAACGACATAACATGAACCTCAAAATGTTCATTACAAGTTCTTGATGTAGTGGGGGGAATAGATAATCTTTTTCGCGGACGCGAAATTGATGATAACCATGCCGTGGGTCAAATCTTTAGAACATACGCTAGAACCTTGCAAATGATCGAACAATCTATCATCTTGAGTAGTGGATATAGATTTTAATCGTCAATTTACTTAGTTCACGATAATTAATAAATATGAGGAATGATAATACCATAACTCTTCATAATGACGAGCTTGGTAGAATAAAATCTTTCTCCGAAAACTCTCTCAGTTGTACGGTAATTCCTTTAATTCAGATGGTGCTGACGTAGGGTGCACATGCCACAAGTGCAACACCGGGAATATAATCAATACCAAATTCAACTTGCCTTAATGGCAAAAGTCTAGGTAATTCACCAGCAAATACCTCCTAATGTTTCAAATAACATGAACATGTTTTTATACATTTACTTTAAGTTCTTTTTTTTAGATTACAAGATCTATGACGAATTCACAACAATTCATGGTATAATTTCAAGTCTAAATGCAGGATATGGTCATCCATCAAGAATTATTTAAATCACTTTTGATAATCAACATCTTATTATTTAGGGGAATTCTATTCGAGTTCCCATTGATTAAGACAATGTCGTCCTGTCATAATCAATCAATCCATTCTACTGGCACTATCAACTTTCCAGTTTCATTACCGTTGATAAGATGTGAACTTCTCAAAAGACTAATAATAATTCATAATCCTTCACAAATTCAAGGATATATGGAGGCATAACTAACCTTAAAAGAGTAAGGAAAACGCATAATCTACGCGAGAGAATTTCAAATCAGAGACTGACGAAAAAAAATTAATGAATATGAATATATCCCATGTTTTTCATAATTTGAGTACGCATTCGAAAGCTCCTCGGATCGTTACCCAGGTCATTCAAATGGAATCAAATCAAAAGAAATGATAGGAACGTCGATACATCCAGCCGGGTATCAACTCTCGGTAATCAGATACTTTTCCAATCAATCACACCACTAGAGAATTGGACAAGGAAGAATTGTCAATTGTCAAATAAGACAATTTCCACAGATGAGTAAATTCGATTCAGAAGAATAAATGGTACGGGCACATATGTAGGTGTCTTTAACAATATGTCCCTATTTTTGCACTTCTTGCAGATCTCACAAAATTTCAATCCTTCACAATCTTCAAAGAAAATTTACTGTTTATTAATAATTTCATGGTGACTACTAATCAGCCTTGCATGGTCCATTCCAAATTGTATGTAGGCGCGCAACTATATACAATTTTAAGATTAATGATGCAATACTCAGTTCGTCAAAATTTTATCATCATGTTTATAATAAAAACATTATCATGCTTAATTCTTAAATAAGAATCAAAAATAAATTTACAAAGATGTTATTTCTTATGGAAAAAATTAAGTTTTCCAAGGCGTTTTATAAACAACATTATTTCGATAACGATTATTTATAAATCTCACTTTAAATAATCCATATGGTGATGAAAATTTAATTTTTCTCAAGGAATACTGTTTTATCTTATCAAAACAATGAGTGATCTACAAAAGAGTGATGAAGAGTTGTTCACCAAGAACTAACTACAATATGCTAGGAAATGAGCTTTAGCCAAATAATCATGAGGTTCATGACCTCGATGGCGCTCAAACAGGATAATTCACAATGTAACCCAATTCGAGATGAGTACTTGTTCAATGGTTGCATCACTAATGCGAGCATTAGAGACAAGCAAGAAAAGATATATAACATCGATACATGTAGAATTTAGCAATCAAAGGTAGTCTTTTCATTAATCACAAACAAGTCAAAATTGTACCGTAACACATTATGTGTCACTATGTCATACAATTCCAAGAACTCATCCTACCAACAGATATCTCAGTTAAGTTAGGGATTTTAAAAGATACCACAATGAATACTAATCAACAATAGTCATTAGGTGTTCCACATGTCCCGAAAGATCCATCAGTCCTAATTCAGAAGAAGATTTCTTCAATTTATTTATTGGACACTGGGCATCCTCATCATTGGACAATGGCCTAGGATCAACACTTAACACGAATTAACAATCAATTAAAACCTTATAATTCAATCACAGGACTTAACGACTTCCTCTTAACAATTTCATATTCCATACGAGTTAAATTTTACTTCATTCAAGTTTCAATCAACTTATACTTAATTCGATATCCTACCTCATTTTCCAATACTTTCAACCTTATTCTTAGACCTTAATAGGGCAATAAAGGCTCGATATAAGCAATACTTAATTTCCAATCCTATAGCTCCTTCATCAATAGTTATCAAATGAGTCACTAGCATGAGATGACTCACACATTCAATATTTCTCGGAAAGGTACTAGTGGCATGAGGCTTTTGGGTAATGGTTCCATTGACAGCCTCAAGTGCAACATTCACCCTTTCGATTTCAAATTTAAGAATTGGGTGACAACTAATCAGATGACACCTTTCCAGGTGGTAATGTTTTGTCAAACTCCACTCTATAAGGAAAGATCGTCATGACATCGATATCAGATTTAATCTCGCCAATTCTTCTTTAATATCACAATCAACTAATATCTATATTTCTACGAATATCAACCATTTTGTTGGGATCATAAATATCCACAACTTGGTTTAGATCTGGAATAGCTAGAATTCCAACGGAAATAGCTTCGATTAATTACTAGGGAAGTTATGGTTTTTTGTGACAATCTACGTCGTATAAATACCTCGTATAAATATAGAATAATCATCAAACAATCATGTAATCAAATTACATTATATGTATTTATATAATCCAAGTTATATATATATTAAAATAACACTTCTCAGTCTGGCCTTGTCGGTAACTCGGGAATTCTTCGGCACCGTTATAGTCAAAAGATTTTTAGACATTTTTTAGAAAAATGTTTATAGTTAAAAGATTTTGAAATATTTTATTCAAAACCTTAGTTTTAAAAATCTTTCGTTCTCTATAATGAGAGCTCTGATACCAAACTGTAACACCAACTAGTCTTCCGCTGTATTGAGTTGTATAAATTTGGGGGTGTTACATCCCTCCTACCCAAACCAGTATATTAAACTAGAGGCAGTCCCTCTAATTTGCATGACGAGGTCACCCCTCCAAGTATTCATGCACGTTGATATTTCATGACCTATATTGGCTAATGGTAAATATGTTAAACAGTTTTTACAAGATAAACATAAGAATTTTCAAACTATAAAACCAGTTTTTACTAAGATATACTAGGTTATCCAGAACTTAGTCTTTTCCGCTGCTCTATGCTTGTATGCTTATATTATTCATGCTCTACTTGTATATCCGTGCACTGAGCGTTATGCTCAGCCGTTTTCCTTTCATGTTCCTAAAACGGGAGGTACTCAGGGATGCTTGTAGACTTTAAGCGTACGTGCATATGGATTGGAAGCTTCCTAGCCTTCTTTACTTTATGCATTTCTTTATACTTTGACACTCATTTCCATGGAGATTGTTTAGTCCTTTTCATATATAGTACTTATGTTTGTGTGTGATGAGTTCTACTTTTAGGATACCGATGTTTGATTCTGGTATTTCTTTATGGTCATGTGATGTTTTATATATTTATCCTTGTATGCTTTGATGACACGCCATAATCACGTGTGACATTCCATTTACCAAAATGGGATGTTATAACAGCACTAGGAGTGCCAGGAGGATAATCCAACATTATCTTCAAGTCACCCTATAAAACCAACCCAAACGACGTTGTAGGAGAAGCAGGGATCGCAGCATCCACCAAACCATAGAGAAACACTAGATCTTAACGATCCACCCAATACAAAATGTTATGCAGGTTGGAGAAGTATTTATGATTACCATCAGTCGGCTTGATCATGTGAGTGATGGTGCCAGGAACAATAGGAGATGGCCGAATTTCCCAATGCACAATGTGTCCAGCACCAAGATGAATATCATCATCGCTATCTGAAGCTGATTTAATAAGATTAGCAGGATCCCTCTTCTCCCAAAGAATGACAGGGCCACGACGACCCAACTTCTTGTGAATACACCGACGAGGCTTATCCGAAGAAGGTTCCGCATTTACCTTTGTAGCAGCAGGAACAACATGTATAACATCAAAGAGGTGAGATAACATGTTCCTCAACTTCCCGACCAAGAGAACTTGGTTGTGGGGAAGCCTCATTGGGACCAGAAGTAAAAGCTTGGTCAACATTGGGAGCCTGTGCTTCTGGCACAAATGAAGAAGAAGTCTCCTCATGAGAAGATGGTTCCCTGCTTGGTGAATGGTGGACATGACTATCTTGTGGAGAATCTAGAAAAGGGGAGACATGAGGGACAGTAGGAGCTACATGTGAAGAAACCCTCGAGGAAGAAGTCTCCTTAGGAATAGGATCCTCATGAGGGATCTCAATCACTGGATCCTCAACCACATGAATCTCCTCATCCATAGGATCATCAACCACATGGGGTTCTTCCTGGTCTTCTTCAGCCGGAGGAATCTCATTAGGATCCTCAGGTGCAATGCCCAACATAGCAGGGGTGAGTGGTATTTCATAACCAATATATGCAAGCTTCACATTGGAATAAACCTTAGGAATTAACCTAGCTGGAACATACTCCTTATGATTATTAGGGACACATATAAGAATCTGTTGTAAAAACCTAGGATACATGAGAAACTTTTTCTTAAGGCCACTAACATTCCCAACCATACCATCTAGAATATACCTAGAGAAATTGAATATATGACCCTGTGAAAGACATATGAGACCAGTAGCAAGGGGGATGGGAAATTGATCCCAACTCCCAGCCTTGGGGCTTAAGCAATGAATCAAGAAGTGGATTAGCAGCTTCCATTGGGGAGAGAAACGATTCTTAAGAAATGTGAATCTCCCCTCATGAGCGTACCCGATGGCCGCCATCCCCTCCAGGACTTTATTGTCTGGAATGGAAATGTTGCCATCAACATCCTGAAGATGCAGGGCAGCCCTAATGCCAACTTTTGTCACCACAAATGGTCGACCATCTATGGTGGCATGGATCTTTGTGGGTTGCTCTACTAGATCCCTAACATCACCAGTAGCCCAAATCTGACATATAACGGAATCATAGACAGTGGGACATACAGTGAGAGAATACCTGGTGTGTGAGGCCTCCAAGAACTCCAAAATATCTCTATAATCTTCACGAAGTGTTCCTTCTCCAAGGTAAGCAACTTTGTTATGATCCGCCCTATATTTAAGTCCAGCCATTGATTCTGATGTTTGATTGATTGCAAGAAGATGGAGGATGATTGTGGGTAGGAGCGTGTGTGTGTGAAGATTGGTTCTGATAATTGGGTCAAATTTTCCCCTTTGACTATAAGTAATCACCCTTGTAATTGTTCATTAACCCCTAATTAAGGGGGTTGCCCTTTCAAACATATTACCATTAATGGTAATGACCACTTGCCAGCTAATCAGTTAATAGACGAAAATCCTTTACTTAATTATTGGGTAAATTGATAGACCAGAAGTAAGTAATGTTGACCAAAAGTCAAACGGTCAATAAGTGCACACCAGTAGCAATGTATGGTCAACAGAAGTCAATGAAGACTAACAGTGTTTCCTAGAAGGAACAGGATACAAACACACCATTTCTAGGATGACCATACAACCATAAGGAGGTAAGTGAAGTCCACCATAAGCTACTTAAACAAACCACCAGAAGCAACACACACACACACACACTAGAGTTCTATGAAAATTGCCGAGAGAATCTACAATTAGGAAGAATGAACAAGTATACATGTATAGCAAGCCTCCCCTTACGCTTAGCCTCCCCTCAATCCTAGGCTTCAAGGATTAAACATACCAATGTTGACTACCAAGTAGTTAAACTGAGTCCCGTCAAAGGCTTTAGTCAGCAAATCAGCAACATTGTCATTCGTATGAACTTTGAGAACCTGTATCAACTTCTTTTCATTGGCATCTCTGATAAAGTGGTGCCGAATCTCTATATGCTTGGTTCTTTGATGAAAAACAAGGTTCTTAACAATGCAAATGGTGCTTTGGTTATCAATAAAGATTTTGGAATTCATAAAGTTGAAACCATAGTCTAACATTTGGTTTTGTATCCACAACACCTGTCCACAGCAGCTAGCAGCAGCTACATATTCTTCTTATGTGGAAGAAGTAGCTACTATTGTTTGTTTCTTACATTTCCATGAGATAAGTCTTCGGCCTAAAAACTAACAACCACCAGTAGTTGTTCTTCTGTCATTATTAGCCCCTACATAATCACTATCACTGTAGGCTTCAAGTACAAAAGGGGATTCCCTTGGATACTATAAGCATAGCTTGGGGTTGGGCTTTAAGATACTTAAAAATCTTCATGACAACATTCAAATTTGAGGTGGTAGGTGATACTTGGTCTCAAGAACAAGCACTCACTGCAAACATAATACCAGGTCGGGACGCAGTCAAATACCTAAGTGAGCCTATCATGGATCTATATAAGCGATCATTGACAAGAGTATCCAGCTCATTCTTAAGTTTGACCTTGGTAACTTCATAAGGTGTTGCTGCTGGTCTAAGAGGTTCCACATCAAACTTCTGGATGAAATCATGAACATACTTGTCTTGACTAATAAAGATTCCATCCTATTGTTGCTTGACTTAAAGTTCAAGGAAAAAGGTAAGTTCTCCCATAGCACTCATCTGAAACTTATCCTTCATCAACTGTTCAAACTCATCACACCATTCCTTCATGGTAGAACCGAAGATGATGTCATCACATACACCTGGACTAGAATGATGTCTTTGGAATTCTTCTTAAGAAATATTGTTTTGTCGATGGTACCTCTTCTATAGCAATGTTTCAACAAGAAAGTAGACAGACGCTCATACCAGGCTCTAGGAGCTTCATGAAGACCATATAAAGCCTTGACAACCTTATAGACCTTCTTAGGATGAAGAGGGTTCACAAATCCTTTAGGCTGAGTGACATATACCTCTTCTTCAATCTTGCCATACAGAAATGCACTTTTGACATCCATTTGAAACACTGTAAATCCTATGTAAGAAGCAAAAGCAAAAAATAATCATATAGCCTCAATTCTGGCAACAGGAGCGAAAACTTCATCATATTCAATTCCTTCAAGCTGAGTGTGACCCTGTGTTACTAGCCTTGCCTTATTCCTTACCACAATGCCCCGAGCATATCTCTTGTTTTTGGGAATCCATTTGGTGCCTATGGCTAGTTTCTCATCCAACAAATCAACCAAGATCCATACATTCTGAAACAAGTATTGTTGCATTTCCTCCTACATAGCTTCTACCCAACTTTGGTCTTCAAGTGCTTGTGAGACAGACCTAGGTTCAATCTGAGAAAGAAAACAAGCAAACAAACAGTGAAGAAAATCTGTGTGATTATTCCGCTTCTGGTCTTCAATATAGCTCACAAGAGCATGATGACCAGAAGTAGCTTTCTTAAGCATGCTTCAAGTCTTTACTGTAGAACCATGATCCCTGAATAGGAGTAGGAGCTACTTCCACTTCTGGTTCCATGTTGTTAAGGTCATCAACGAAGTCATCATTATAGGATGAAGAGGTGAAAATGCCTGATGTGGGTTGCTTATGAATATCATCCAACTTAGTGATAGATTTCTTATGGTAGTTTCCTAGGTTAGAAGGACCAGAGAATCTAGTTGTAGAAGTAGGATCACTAAGTGGAATTCTAACAAGAGAAGGACTTTCACTAGAAGGAATGTGAGCATCACCAGAAGGAACTAGAACAGCAGGAGTATCCATAGGAAATTCAAACCCTCCCTTGTCAGGTGTAGTAGTAGCATCTTGTTGTTACTTGAGCAATATCTCAAGATCTACTTGTGAGCTAGAGATGTCTTGTAAAGTTGCACATGTAGTAGGAGCAGTAGTGTCCAGATGAGCGGTCAAAGAATAGAATGGGATAACAATAATATCATCATCCTCTTCTGAGTCCGAGAAGCTTGAAGAAGCATCTCCATTAGAAGGGGCAAACTCTTGTGGACCTGCATGTTAGTTAGTTTTGAAAAGAAAGTATCCTAATGAATCACTTAGATAATCAAGATAAAAATACCAATCAGGACCTTTTCCTTGAAGATTTGACTTCTCTTCAAAATACCTTAAGTTGATTGTTTCAATAACACACTTGGCAGTAATATTATAGACCCTATAGGCTCGAGAGTGAGCTGAATATCCCACAATGAAGCCTTCATCAGCATTGCCATCAAATTTCCCCAAATAGTCACTAGTGTTTAGAATGGCAACAAGACAACCAAAAGGTTTCAAATGACTAATGTTAGGTACTTTTCCTGTTAGTAGCTCATAGGGAGTCTTCTAATGAGGGTTTGTAATGGAAACCCTATTCAACACGTAGCAAGCAGTGTTGACCGCTTCTATCCAAAACATAGTCGGAAGCTTTGAATCAGCAAGCATAGTTCTTACTGCTTCTATAAGAGTCATGTTCTTTCTTTCAGCAACACCATTCTATTGAGGAGTTCGGGCAACAATGTAGTCTCTTTTAATAACCTTGGAATTGTAGAGAGCTATGAGTTCTTCATTCTTGAACTCAGTGCCATTGTCACAACGAATACCTTTTACTTTCTTTGACAGTTGATTCTCAATCAATGTAATGAAGTCTTTGAGAATGGGGTAAGTTTCACTCTTAGTAGCAAGAAAGAAGACCCATGAGAACTTGCTATACCCGTCAGTCACCACTACGCAGTATTGTTTATGATCAATGCTCCTGATGGAGTATGACCAAAGAGATCCATGTGAAGAATTTGCAAAGGTTCAGTGATAAGCCTGAGAGCAGTAATGGCCTTGAAGGATGCTTTGTGGTGTTTGCCTTTGCTGCAAGCAAGATAATTTATGTCAATCTTGATGGTTTTGGCAGGTAACCCAGAAACAAGGTTCATATTAGCCAGCTTATGAATTGTTTTAAAATTGACATGCCCCATCCTTCTATGCCATTTAGTAACTTCATCTTCTTAGGCTTTGGCAACCAAACAAGCCAATTGACTAGTTGGATTGACTTCATTCAACTTGATACTATAGAGATTGTGTCTTCTCGGGACTTTGAGTAGTACTTGTGAGTCATTTGGAAGTTGAAAGTCTTTGCATAACACCAGGCAATCTTTATCCATGAAGAGGACAAATTGCTTCTTATCACAAATCTGAGAGACAAAGATCAAGTTGAAGTGTTGGAGTACCTCCACATAGTACACCTGCTCAAAACTTAGTCGGGAGTCTCAATTGTTCATTTGCTTGTGATACGTCCTTCACCCCAACCAAAATACACATTTCTACCTTGAAATGGAACAAATTTAGTCAATCGTTCTTTGTTCCCTGTCATGCTTCTAGAGCAACCACTATCTACAATGCCAAGTTATGGATCTTGGTATGGATTAATCTACAACAACAAGAAACATATGTAATAGTTAGTGTCTTAAGGGGACCCAGGACATTCCTGACTTGAGACTACCTTGTGGATCATTGGAACATAGCCATTGAGATTGATGAGA
The DNA here is from genome assembly GCA_025667525.1 of Glebionis coronaria. Lineage (NCBI taxonomy): Eukaryota > Viridiplantae > Streptophyta > Magnoliopsida > Asterales > Asteraceae > Glebionis > Glebionis coronaria. Next base: position 404,664,537 of record CM046876.1, on the reverse strand, counting down.
TCCACTGTTGTTCTTGTATATCCTTTGCATCATTGGGGGTTTATAGTATTTCTAAGAACAACCTGCTGAGGGTTTAACAACAGTGCCCAAATGTCCCATGCCAAAATTCATGTGGCCAGTAGTATTATTATGATTAGCAACAGACTTTTGAAAGTTTTGAAAGTAAGTGCTTGTTGGTCTGTTGGTTTTACTGTGTTTGTTTCTCCAATTAGCAGAAGCAAAAGGAGAGTTCCTCCTAGTAGTAGGAAAATGTTGAGCACAAGGGTTTAACCTAGTATAAGAGGTATCCATGCCAGTAGGATTAACTACTGGTGGACCAGAAGGACCATATGGATGATGGCTAGTGGGCCATTGGTCATAAAAATCACAATCTTTAATCAAATGAAATCTACTGCCACATACAAAACATGTTTTAGAAGACAGGGACCTTTTATTCAAATGACATTGTTTATTGCTTCTATTCTTATTACACATTTGCCTAGGAGAAACAACATTTCTAGAAGACATAGCACTACAATCCAAAACAATTGAAGTAGAAGCAGTAGCAACTCTTTCATCACTAGGATTAGCACTAGAAGGAGGGGAAACAAATGTGCCATTTGTCTTGGGGCTTGAGGGACTAGACTTTTCACTTGAACCACAGGATACATAATCACTGTCCTTGTCACTGAAAGTACAAGAGACAAAGTCATTAGTGTTAGTAGTACTTTTAGGAGACTCATGAAATTGTGATTCATCTAAGTCTGTATGAATAGGTATGGGCATAAAAGTTCCTGTAAGAGGTGGAGGAACAACATGCATTGTTGCAGCTGGTTTAAACCCATTGTAGCGAGGTTTTCCCTCCTCCTCATTATCAGGATCAAATACACTAGAAAACGATGAGTCAAAAACATCATCTGGTCCAATGTAGTTATCAAAACCTACCCCTCATTTTGTTCTTCCAGACATGCAGCTATCTATAAGATTAGACATATTTTTGGGTGCATTTTGCCATTTATCAAACCTCATTAATGTAGCATCTAATCTAACCTACATTTCTTGGTTTCTTTGATACTTTTTGCATTAAGTTTTTCAGTATATTTTGTAACACCTGGTAATTTTCCCTACTTTGTAAAATGACTATTTTACCCTTTGACTTTTTATTTAGTCAACTATGTGATTTAACTGTGTTGGAACCGGGAGGTTATCCCGCGTTTTCTGAAAAACTGTTTTTTGACGAGTAATGGCCTGACTCTGAGCTCAGTCATTATTCTGAACATTATCTGTGAACCTGACCAAAGTGCTGAGACGGTCAATGAATTGACGATAATCCATGAGATTATTCGTTATCTGTGAATTATGTGCTTAACTGTTTAGTTTTTAACAGCGTGATCGTATTTTCTTGAGCAGCGTATTTAAATATTTCTGTATATGTTTATATATGCCTGTATTTTAGTATTTTTGCTATTTATAGTAATAAATCGTATTTACTGTGAATATTTAATTAACGTATCGCGTTTTCGTATTTTACGTCGTTTTTACGTTTAACCGTCGTTAACATGCATAAAATACTTCACCAATCATAAAATGTCAGTTTTTGTCGAGAAATCATAAATTTAATACATTTCGTCAAATTTTTAAGTTTTACGTAATTTTTAACTTAACTATATACTTTTTGATATTTACCTAAAACTAACTAACCTTTTTACCTTAAACCTTTTAACTAATTACCATAGTAAAAATTTTGAAAAATTTACCCCCATTAGGACCCCCATAACCGGCCAAAACAAGCTCCACGTGCAAGATAGACCAACACTTCACTCTTTGCCAAATTGAGCGTGTTTAACCTTATACCACAAATAAAACTTCATATACTTACACTTACTCATTTCACCTCAAACAAAAACACACACATCTCTTCCTCTCTCTCTCTAAACACACGACACAAACACAAACTCCTTTCCACCATTGTTGATTTCTAAAAAGCTTCATTTTAACAAGATTTAACACAAAACAAATACACCCTAGAGCTTGTATAAGCATAAAGAAGAATGGACTTTCTTGGTTTGACGATTTGAGTAGTTTTTGGGTTGAAGATTTAGGGTAGAGTTCTTGTTGATTTTATTGGGTTATATTGTAGATCGGATCGTTGTGGTTACGTAGGATCGTTACACAAGGTCATTTCTTAAACCTTTTTTGTCTTTTCATTTTTCCATGCATGATCTTTGTAGATCTATGCATGCATGTTACTCATCAAGTATTTTTATAAAATAAAATGATAAAAATTATTTTTGGTCATGAAATATTTCAAGATTTGTTGAAATTAAGTGTGGATCTATTAGATCCATACATGAAAATGGGTTAATTGAAAGATTTGTGAAACATATAAGTATATATATTTTGGATTTGTAAACTTGAAGAAAAATCTTTGATTTTGTTGTTGTATATGAAAAATTAGAAGAAACTAGTAGTGTTACTACTAGTGGTTACGTTTGAAAATGGTCGAAAACGAGTTTTTACGGAATACGTACAATCTGTCCGACTTTTGTAAGTGGCGTAGAGAGTCGTAAAAATTGTTTTGACACTAGTTTACTAGGATATTATGAAAAAATAAGTGAATACCTTCGTTTCGATATATTATGGGCTAAAAACGGAGCTAAAATGAGTAAGTTGTGGTTGTTTAAATTACGTTGACGGAAAACTTTATATTTGGAGAACAACACTATAAGTGGTTGCTGTCCAGATTTTTAAAGTGGTCGAAACGACATTTTCGAGTTAAACGGAGTTGTTTTTAGTGTCAAAATGGTTACTAAATGGTATGTATGGATGTTGGACTTGTTTTGTAAAAGCGTGTTACCTCGAAAAGCGGATACTTGATATACTATTGAAAGTTTGAACGTTGGAAGTTGAAATGGTTACGATTGTGAAAAATGAATTGTTGAATTGTTGGCGATTGATAAATTGTTGAAAATAGGGGTTTTAGGACGAGATTTGAGTATTTACTAAAAATGGCAAATTTTTATGTGACGCCGAAAGGCTGCCGAATTTTCGTTAGAATTCACGTAGGAAAATTTGTTAAGATAAATTTTGGTAAATTAAAATTTACGCCGAAAGGCTGTCGAAATTTCGTCGAGTCAAAAATAAATATTTTTGCCTAAGTATATATATACTATAATGTTTATAATGATGTAACATTTACAAGTCACGATTTTAACAACAATATATATACTTGATCGATGAGTAACGTACGTGATGAATTATTGTGACTTATTTGCTAGCGCCTAAACTATAGTATTATATTTAGGTTGTTGCTAGAGTTGATCGCTACTATTTGATCTTACTTGTGCGGTTTGAATCGTTGCTTAAGGTGAGTTTATAGATTCCCTATTAAACTATTTTTCTATGTTTAATGTTTTGGGATGTGATAAATGCTTTGATGACTTGCTTCTGGACGCAAGTAAAACTTGATTTCTGTGAACGCTTTGTGAACACTATTTATGAGATAGCTTAAGTTGCTTTAGCCATAGTCCCCACTATCGTGAATCGTTAGTTACTCTGCTGGAGTAAGCTCTTATGTTACGGATAGATCTATTGAGGGTTGACAACCTCCACTCGGGCATTCTGACGCCGGACGAGTGTGTACCATTTGTATGAACGGAGTTATCTTGGCTAGGTACTCCATTGGGGCAAAATTTATGTATGCAATCTATTGTATGCACTGGATCACTAGTTTCGATGTCACGAGCTTAGCGCTATCATAAATATTGTGAACCCCCAATTTATCCTACACTTGGCACTATATCTCCTATAGTTGCACGTGTACATGAAATGAAATTTTAAATTGAATGACTATGAATTTTTACTTGAAACCTATATTCTCACCAACTTTATGTTGACCCAATTTAGCGTTTATATCAGGTAATTGATGATGAGTTGTATCTGCTGTGTGAAGTACTTGGAGTCCGCATGCATTTCTTGGCTATCTTCGGACATTTATTTACTTATGTTTTTTAACTTTTATCTCGTTGATGTTTAAAACTTTTACATTCGCTGCACTATCTTTTGAAACTGAGACCTTTGTACTGTGATGCTTTTTATTTAAATTCAACGAGGTATTTTTATAAAACGTCTCATTTAGAGTCGTTCTCTTGTACCTTGAACTATGATACAATGACGTAACAGCCCCCAAGCTTCACCGCTTCCGCATACTACATTTTGGGGTGTTACAAAATTGATAATCAGAGCCTTGGTTATAGAGAACTAGGTTTGCATCTTAGGCCTAGACTATAACCGATGTGGCTACTTGTTACTCGGTATATATATGTGTACTACGTAATTTATTACGTAGGTTAACACTATAAGTAATATGTAATATATATTATGTAATACGTAATATGTATTATATACATATGCATTTCGTTGATTTGCATACTTTAACTTCTAACATGATTATTTCATGCATACCCTACAACTGCTTTAATACGCATTTTGGTTGTTGTAGGATATGTCATCGCATATTATCACGTATCATTTCGATTACATCTATAGTCTGATTTTATCCCAATCACCATTTTCGGTGTTATTTTTGGTATTTAATCGAAACTCTTATTTTATGACTATATACTCGATATTTTGATTATGAATGGGAATTTAACTTTATGACCTTGACCAATGACTATCCTTTTTATGTTTGTTGTACTGTTGAATTCTGCATTCTATTTTAGCATATGAAATATATAACGTGTATATTCGTGCTTGAACCTTATTTGCATTGTTGTCTTAACTCAGAGAAACAATGGTGAACACACGTAACGGAATGACTGACGCTCAATTGGAAGCACTGATTACGCAACGAGTGAGTGCTGCACTGGAAAACGTTCAAGCTAACAACAACGTGAACGAAGCACCACCGAACAATGTTGACAATCGACCGCCTAAGCCGTGTACTTACAAGGACTTTAGGAGCTGTGACCCTTTGACATTTAATGGTACTGAAGGAGCTGTCGGATTAGCTCGTTGGGTTGAAAAGATGGAAGCTGTGTTCCGTGTTAGTGGATGTGCTGTTGAAAACCAAGTGACTTATTCTACTTGTACTTTAGCTGTTGGAGCGTTGACCTGGTGGAACACACACGTGCAGACGGCTGGAGCCGAGGAGGCGTATAGAATGAGTTGGGAGGAACTTAAGAAGTTGTTGACTAAGGAGTACTGTCCTCGTAATGAGATTCCGAAAATGGAAATCGAACTGTGGAACTTGACTGTGAAGAACATTGACATTGGTACGTACACAAGGAGGTTCCAAGAATTGTGTTTGCTATGTCCTGGAATGGTTCCGGATGATGAGAAGAAGGTTGAACGCTATATTTGGGGTTTACCGGGTAGAGTTCAAGGGAATGTGACATCGTCTGGACCGACAAAAGTTAGTGATGCTATAAGGATGGCTCACAGTCTGATGGACCAAGTTGTTCGAGCAAATGTTGGGTATGCCGCGGACAACAAGAGAAAGTGGGGAATAACCAAAGGAACAACCATGGGAACTACCCGAATAAGAGGCAAGACACTGTGAAAGCGTACACTGCTGGTACTGGGAAAAAGGGAGTGTACAATGGGACGTTACCTCTGTGCAATCGATGCAAGCGTCACCATAATGGACAATGCAATGTACAGTGTCACAACTACAAGAAAACTGGACACATTGCTAGGGATTGTAAGTCACCACCTAACACGAAAGCCAACGTCACTTGCTTTGAATGTCAGCAGAAGGGACACTAAAACAATGAGTGCCCAAAGAAAAAGAACAAGGACAAGGACCAAGAAAAGATTGCTAAAGATGGGGAAGCTCGTGGTAGGGTCTATGTGATAGGAGGAGGAGAAGTGCAACAAAACCCCGACGTTGTGACGGGTACGTTTCTTCTCAATGGTCGTTATGCTTCTATTTTATTTGATACTGGAGCCGATAGGAGTTTTGTGTCGACTGCTTTTAGTGTTTTACTTGATGTGACCCCTTCGCCCTTAGACACTAAGTACACTATTGAGTTAGCTAATGGGAAGTTGATAGAAGCCGACACTATACTTCGTGGATGCACTTTAAATCTTCTAAGTCATCCTTTCGTAATAGACCTTATGCCTGTTGACTTAGGGAGTTTTGACGTGATTGTCGGAATGGATTGATTGTCGAGATATCGTGCTACAATTGTATGTGACGAGAAGATCATTCGTTTACCATTTGGTGATGAAGTTTTGGAGGTACAAGGGGATACAAGTGACGGAAAAGGGAAGTCACGACTGATCATTATCTCGCGTGTCAAGGCTCAGAAGTTGCTGTCGGAAGGTTGCCACATATTTTTAGCATGTGTTACTGAAAAGCAGACGGAAGAAAAACGGTTGGAAGATGTACCTATCGTACGAGATTTTCCGGAAGTCTTTCCTGAAGATTTGCCTGGATTACCGCCGGCTAGACAATTTGAATTCCAGATCGATTTAATACCGGGAGCTGCACCTGTTGCTCGAGCGCCTTACCGTTTAGCACCGTCGGAATTGCAAGAACTAGCGACGCAACTACAAGAGTTGACTGATAAAGGATTCATAAGACTGAGTTCTTCACCCTGGGGAGCTCCAGTCTTATTTGTAAAGAAGAAGGATGGGAGTTTTCGGATGTGTATCGACTATCGTGAGTTGAACAAACTTACCATCAAGAACCGTTACCCGTTACCTAGGATCGATGATCTGTTTGATCAGTTGCAAGGATCGAGCGTTTACTCGAAGATTGACCTTAGGTCTGGTTATCACCAATTAAGAGTCCGTGAGGAAGATGTTGCAAAGACTGCTTTTAGGACTTGGTATGGACACTATGAGTTCCAAGTGATGCCATTCGGTTTGACAAACGCACCTGCTGTGTTTATGGACCTCATGAACCGGGTGTGTAAACCGTATTTGGACAAGTTTGTCATTGTGTTCATCGATGACATACTGATTTACTCAAGGAATGAGAAAGAACATGAGGAACATCTTAAGATAATATTGGAATTACTTAAGAAGGAGGAATTGTACGCTAAGTTCTCGAAGTGTGATTTTTGGTTGCCAAGAGTACAATTTCTAGGTCACGTTATAGATAGCAAGGGGATTCATGTTGATCCTGCCAAGATCGAATCAATTAGGGAGTGGACTGCTCCTACAACACCGACTGAAATTCGCCAATTCTTAGGACTCGTCGGACACTACCGAAGATTCATCGAGGGATTCTCGAAGATCGCGAAACCATTGACGGAGTTGACTCAAAAGAAAGTGAAATACGAATGGGGAGATAAGGAGGAATTATTATTCCAAAAGTTGAAACAAATGTTGTGTAGTGCGCCTATTCTATCGTTACCAGAAGGATCGGAAGACTTTGTGGTCTACTGTGATGCATCAGCAAAAGGATTGGGAGCTGTGTTGATGCAGAGGAAGAAAGTTATCGCCTACGCGTCACGATAATTAAAAACGCATGAGAAAAACTACACTACACACTACTTGGAGCTAGGAGGGGTAGTATTTGCCTTGAAATTGTGGAGACACTACTTGTATGGAACCAAGTGTGTCGTCTATACCGATCACAAGAGTTTACAACATATTCTTGATCAGAATGAACTGAACATGAGACAACGTCGATGGATCGAGTTGCTCAGTGATTATGACTGTGAAATCCATTACCACCCTAGGAAGGCCAATGTAGTGGCGGATGCGCTAAGTAGAAGGGAACAACTGATGACACGTAGAGTTAGATCGTTAGCTATGGTTATCAATCCGAACTTACCTGTGCAAATTCGTGAAGCACAAACCGAAGCTCTTAAGCCGGAACATGTTGAAGATGAGAAACTAGGAGGAATGGTTACAAAGAAATTGGAGACTAGCACTAATGGAACGCTATGTCTGAATGGTAGAAGTTGGTTACCACGGTTTGGAGGACTAAGGGACGTGATTATGCACGAGTCGCATAAATCTAAGTATTCCATTCACCCAGGATCTGATAAAATGTATCAGGATATGAAGAAGCTGTATTGGTGGCCAAACATGAAAGCTGAAATCGCTACGTATGTAGGGAAGTGCCTGACTTGCGCTAGAGTGAAAACAGAACACCAAAAACCATCTGGATTGTTGGTTCAACCTGTAATTCCTATGTGGAAATGGGAAAATATAACCATGGATTTCATAACTAAGCTACCTAAAACGACAAACGGATACGACACAATTTGGGTAATTGTGGATCGACTTACGAAATCTGCACACTTTTTGGCTATGAAGGAAGATGATTCGATGGATAAGCTTACGAGACTTTATCTGAAGGAAATAGTTACAAAACATGGGATACCGATCTCGATAATTTCTGATAGAGATGGTAGATTTACTTCGGAATTCTGGAAATCACTTCAGAAAGCGTTGGGTACGCAATTGGACATGAGTACTGCTTATCATCCACAGACTGACGGACAGAGTGAGAGAACTATTTAAACGCTGGAGGACATATTGCGTGCTTGTGTGCTTGACTTTAGAAAGCAATAGGACATACATTTGCCTCTAGTAGATTTCTCTTACAACAATAGTTATCATACCAGTATTAAGGCTGCACCGTTTGAAGCGTTGTATGGTCGTAAATGTCGCTCGCCTGTGTGTTGGAGTGAGGTTGGGGATAGTCAACTCACTGGCCCTGAACTCATCTGTGAAACGACTGAGAAGATTGTTCAAATCAAGAGCTGAATTGAAGCAGCCCGTGATCGTCAGAAGAGTTACGCCGACGTTCGACGTAAGCCTCTCGAATTTCAAGTGGGAGACAAAGTGATGCTAAAAGTATCGCCTTGGAAAGGTGTGGTACGTTTTGGCAAGCGAGGAAAGCTGAACCCCCGTTATATTGGACCTTTCAAAATTCTGGCAAAGGTTGGAACTGTAGCCTATCGTCTCGAATTACCGCAAACGTTGAGCCGCGTGCACAGCACTTTTCATGTGTCGAACTTGAAGAAGTGCCTGTCTGATGAAACACTCGTTATACCATTGGAGGAACTCTGAATCGACGACAAGATGCAACTTATCGAAGAACCTGTTGAAATCATGGACCGTGAGGTTAAACGATTGAAACAGAGTCGTATTCCTATCATCAATGTGAGGTGGAATTCTAAACGTGGACCTGAATTCACTTGGGAGCGTGAGGATCAATTTCGCAAGAAATATCCGCAACTCTTTGACAATTCTAGAAACCGTGACACTCCTAAGCTTTGAGGACAAAGCTTCTCTATCAAGGGGATGATGTAACACCTGGTAATTTTCCCTACTTTGTAAAATGACTATTTTACCCTTTGACTTTTTATTTAGTCAACTATGTGATTTAACTGTGTTGGAACCGGGAGGTTATCCCGCGTTTTCTGAAAAACTGTTTATTGACGAGTAATGGCCTGACTCTGAGCTCAGTATTTATTCTGAACATTATCTGTGAACCTGACCAAAGTGCTGAGACGGTCAATGAATTGACGATAATCCATGAGATTATTCGTTATCTGTGAATTATGTGCTTATCTGTTTAGTTTTTAACAGCGTGATCGTATTTTCTTGAGCAGCGTATTTAAATATTTCTGTATATGTTTATATATGCCTGTATTTTAGTATTTTTGCTATTTATAGTAATAAATCGTATTTACTGTGAATATTTAATTAACGTATCGCGTTTTCGTATTTTACGTCGTTTTTTCGTTTAACCGTCGTTAACATGCATAAAATACTTCACCAATCATAAAATGTCAGTTTTGTCAAGAAATCGTAAATTTAATACATTTCGTCAAATTTTTAAGTTTTACGTAATTTTTAACTTAACTATATACTTTTTTATATTTACCTAAAACTAACTAACCTTTTTACCTTAAACCTTTTAACTAATTACCATAGTAAAAATTATGAAAAATTTACCCCCATTGGGACCCCCATAACCGGCCAAAACAAGCTCCACATGCAAGATACACCAACACTTTACTCTTTGCCAAATTGAGCGTGTTTAACCTTATACCACAAATAAAACTTCATATACTTACACTTACTCATTTCACCTCAAACAAAAACACACACATCTCTTCCTCTCTCTCTCTAAACATACGACACAAACACAAACTCCTTTCCACCATTTTTGATTTCTAAAAAGCTTCATTTTACCAAGATTTAACACAAAACAAATACACCCTAGAGCTTGTATAAGCATAAAGAAGAATGGACTTTCTTGGTTTGACGATTTGAGTAGTTTTTGGGTTGAAGATTTAGGGTAGAGTTCTTGTTGATTTTATTGGGTTATATTGTAGATCGGATCGTTGTGGTTACGTAGGATCGTTACACAAGGTCATTTCTTAAACCTTTTTCGTGTTTTCATTTTTCCATGCATGATCTTTGTAGATCTATGCATGCATGTTACTCATCAAGTATTTTTATGAAATAAAATGATAAAAATTATTTTTGGTCATGAAATATTTCAAGATTTGTGGAAATTAAGTGTGGATCTATTAGATCCATACATGAAAATGGGTTAATTGAAAGATTTGTGAAACATATAAGTATATATATTTTGGATTTGTAAACTTGAAGAAAAATCTTTGATTTTGTTGTTGTATATGAAAAATTAGAAGAAATTAGTAGTGTTACTACTAGTGGTTACGTTTGAAAATGGTCGAAAACGAGTTTTTACGGAATACGTACAATCTGTCCGACTTTTGTAAGTGACGTAGAGAGTCGTAAAAATTGTTTTGACACTAGTTTACTACGATATTATGAAAAAATAAGTGAATACCTTCGTTTCGATATATTATGGGCTAAAAACGGAGCTAAAATGAGTAAGTTGTGGTTGTTTAAATTACGTTGACGGAAAACTTTATTTTTGGAGAACAACACTATAAGTGGTTGCTGGCCAGATTTTTAAAGTGGTCGAAACGACATTTTCGAGTTAAACGGAGTTGTTTTTAGTGTCGAAATGGTTACTAAATGGTATGTATGGATGTTGGACTTGTTTTGTAAAAGCGTGTTAGCTCGAAATGCGAATACTTGATATACTATTGAAAGTTTGAACGTTGGAAGTTGAAATGGTTACGATTGTGAAAAATGAATTGTTGAATTGTTGGCGATTGATAAATTGTTGAAAATAGGGGTTTTAGGACGAGATTTGAGTATTTACTAAAAATGGAAAATTTTTATGTGACGCCGAAAGGCTGCCAAATTTTCGTTAGAATTCACGTAGGAAAATTTGTTAAGATAAATTTTGGTAAATTAAAATTTACGCTGAAAGGCTGTCGAAATTTCGTCGAGTCAAAAATAAATATTTTTGCCTAAGTATATATATACTATAATGTTTATAACGATGTAACATTTACAAGTCACGATTTTAACAACAAAATATATACTTGATCGATGAGTAACGTACGTGATGAATTATTGTGACTTATTTGCTAGCTCCTAAAATATAGTATTATATTTAGGTTGTTGCTAGAGTTGATCGCTACTATTTGATCTTACTTGTGCGGTTTGAATCGTTGCTTAAGGTGAGTTTATAGATTCCCTATTAAACTATTTTTCTATGTTTAATGTTTTGGGATGTGATAAATGCTTTGATGACTTGCTTCTGGACGCAAGTAAAACTTGATTTATGTGAACGCTTTGTGAACACTATTTATGAGATAGCTTAACTGCTTTAGCCATAGTCCCCACTATCATGAATCGTTAGTTACTCTGCTGGAGTAAGCTCTTATGTTACGGATAGATCTATTGAGGGTTGACAACCTCCACTCGGGCATTCTGACGCCGGACGAGTGTGTACCATTTGTATGAACGGAGTTATCTTGGCTAGGTACTCCATTGGGGCAAAATTTATGTATGCAATCTATTGTATGCACTGGATCACTAGTTTCGATGTCACGAGCTTAGCGCTATCATAAATATTGTGAACACCCAATTTATCCTACACTTGGCACTATATCTCCTATAGTTGCATGTGTACATGAAATGAAATTTTAAATTGAATGACTATGAATTTTTACTTGAAACCTATATTCTCACCAACTTTATGTTGACCCAATTTAGCATTTATCTCAGGTAATTGATGATGAGTTGTATCTGCTGTGTGAAGTACTTGGAGTCCGCATGCATTTCTTGGCTATCTTCGGACATTTATTTACTTATGTTTTTTAACTTTTATCTCGTTGATGTTTAAAACTTTTACATTCCGCTGCACTATCTTTTGAAACTGAGACCTTTGTACTGTGATGCTTTTTATTTAAATTCAACGAGGTATTTTTATAAAACGTCTCATTTAGAGTCGTTCTCTTGTACCTTGAACTATGATTGAATGACGTAACAGCCCCCGAGCTTCACCGCTTCCGCATACTACATTTTGGGGTGTTACATATTTGAGTAAGTTAGATGTATTTTCTAAAGCAATACTCAATACTCTAATTTTATCCTCATATTTTAGTCGAGCATTTTGTAACCACCTCTTTTGTTGTTTTAAGGTTTTTAGTGAACTTTTGTAGGCTTGAACTTCTAAAAAATATTTATCATTTTGAGCATTAAGTTCATCATGTTGTTTCATGAGGTCAAAATATTTAGCATCACAGCTAAGAGGGTAATTTTGTACCTTAGGAGTGATTCCCATTAATGCAAATTCCTCTGCTTCCTCTGCCTCGGATATGTGGCCAGCAATCATTGAAAACACATCAGTACTAGGTTCTGCTGCTGGTGTAGTTCGAGTCTCATGTTCATTCAAATTGACCATGGTATCATAAGATACCATGGCTTTCTTCTCCTCCTGAAGCTCTTGGACCTTGAAGGTTGAGTACCTAATCTTGTCATGGTCATTTCTACTAGAACATTCTCTAGCAAAATTTCCTTGTTGATGATAGTTATAGCATTTGACTTTGCTCCTATCAAACCTGGCTGGCTCCTTTGGGTTATAGCTGAATTTTTTACCAGCCTTCTTCTCAAACTTGTGAACTCTAAGAGTAAGCACAGCCATCTGCCACTTGAGGTCTATCCCATTCAGATCAAGCTTGTCCATCTGTTTGAAGTCATCAAATGCTAGCTGCTATTGTGGTTCAACATCAGCAACAAAAGAATGAAGGACAGATTTAACCATGCTACTGGACTTGGCCTTTGGTTCAAGAGCAGGAGTATGTTGAGAAGACATGGCATAACTTGAGCTACTGGCATAATTCATTAGATTGGAACTCATGAAACTCACAAAAGAAGAATTAGCAGGAGTGGAGTAAGATCCACTAGGGTATCCTCTCACATCAGACTCAAAGGTTTTGAGTTTGTAAAATAGGTCATCAAAAGAAAGATACTCAAGTCCTCCTTTTTATTTGAGAGAGATGACTACCTGGTTCCAAGAGTGAGGCAGAGCTCTAAGAAACCTAGCATTGATGTCTTCATTGTCTGGTTTAGACTTGAGTTGATTCAATTGGCTAAGCATCTTCTGAAACCTGTCATACCCTTAATGAAGTCCTTCTAATTCAGAGATCTTAAACTCTGAAAATTCATCTATGAGCATTGATTTTCTCATCTTCTTGGATTCTTCATTCCCTCCAAACCTTTCTTTGATAGCATTCCATATTTCCCATGCATCATCCAAGTGATACAAATCACCCATATGATTATCAGGAAGAGACTGAAGCAAAATAGTTTTTGCCTTGATTTCCTTTTGTACTGCTATGATTTCTTCATGTGTTTTGGGGTCTAAAATGGTGATATTGCCATTCTTGTCTCTGCCAGTACTTTTCTTACTGTTACCAACAATTTTCCATAGAGATAGATCAGTGTTAGTGATCCAACACTCCATTTTCATAGTCCAGCTTTCATACACTTCCTTCTTTTGGTGTGGAATTTTTCCATTCGTGTTGGAGACAATAGCAACGATTTTGTGTTTGTTGTCTTGGAGTGGTGATTGGGGGTCCATCTTCAGTAGAGCTTGAAGCAGACACGGTTTAGAAACGTTTTTACAAACAGAAAAATGGTTCTTCTTGTAAAGAGACTCTCCGAGGCTCTGATACCTCTTGTTGGGTCCTTTAGAGATAGATCTTTCAGCTTGTTAAGGATGGTGAACAACTTCTGTAATCATGAGTTTATTCACAGAAAGACTCTAATGGAAACAAAGTATTTGTGTGGAATAAAAACACAAAGAACAAGAAGAAACTCTTGGCTAAATGAATAACATGATCCTGTATCAGGATTTCTACTATTACTATTATGAAATGAAACTGGTGAAAGGTGTGTCTTACCCTTCTACTACTGGGTTCCTTTTATACTACAAGGAAACCCTAAAACTACATGAACACAAAACGTGTAACTGTTGATATGCGTATCCTTTCCTAAGATATCTCATGCATATCATAACAGATTACTACTAATAACATAGTTTAACTTTATACTAGACCAGGAGTAACGTATTACACCTACCAGGAGTAACTACTCCTACTACTTCTATGACCAGGAGGAACTACATACCTCCTTAGTCAACCTATTACAAAATTTCTATTACCTGAGTCCTAACAGAAAGTACGTAGCACAACTCAAAAGTGCGCCGCACTTCCTGTAGCGAACCAAAGTACGCCGTACAATTCAAAAGTGCGACACACATTCCATCCTGTAACACAGAAACCATTGTTGGATGCACACTCGTTCATCCGAAACTCCACCAGTATCACTGTTATCAGAACTTGAGCGTACCCTTAGCCGAAGGTTACGTAGACTTCATCGCCGTGTACCTATAGATAGGGACACGATCAACCTCAACCTCGCGAAATCAACCAACCTTTTGACAACCTCTCTCAATTTTTATTTCTCACTAAACTCATCGAACGTTACGATCAAATGTCGGACATCGATGATGAACCAATGTGGTCAGCCGATAGAGTTGTAGCACCAACTCCTGGCTCTACAATCGTTTTACCTGAAATTGCAAACGACTTTGCAATCAAAGGAAACCATTTGACACTTGTTAAAAATCACCAATTTGATGGTCGAATCAAAACCGATCCTCACAAACACATCCATGAATTTAGCGGAATTTGAAAAATGTTCAATTATGAAGAAGGACAAGCCGAAGTCGTTCAACTCATGATGTTTCCATCATCTCTTATTAGAGAAGCCAAGTCATGGCTTGACGAACTTAATGAAAGAACCATTTGATCATGGGGAACCGCGTTCATTAGCCGATTCTTTCCTCCTGCCCTATTTGAAAAACTCCTCAGAGAAATCCAAAGCTATTCTCAACAAGATCGAGAAACTCTCACTGACGCATGGTTAAGAATGAAAGAGCTACTCAGAAACTGCCACGGTCATGGACTCAAAAAGGAAGATATAATCAAGATTTTCTATCATGGTCTTGACGATGCTACTCAAGATGCATTGAATGCCGCATCGGGCGGTATTTTCCTTTACAAAACTCCTAACCAAGCTTACCAATTGTTAAATGACAAAGTCTTACTTAAGCTTGATTGGTCCAAAAACCATAAAAACAAAAACCCTCGAAAACCCGTAGCTTTTGCCGAAGAAAACGACAACCCAACCAACATAAAAAATGGCTCATATGGATGCCATGTCTCTTAAATTTGATATTTAATATAAAGAGATGAAAAACAAATCTAGTGAAACTTGCAAACACTATGGAGGAAACCATTCTTCTAGTGAATGTGATGACGATGACACTGTGACAATCCGTCAATTTGAGGTAGATATTTTATTCTCAAGTATTATTTTAAAATCGTTATTTTATTATTGATTTAAGAACTCACTCACCTTAGGGAAGAAATTTGGGTTTACATCTTAAAGTAGCATCGACTACGTCTAAAGCGGAGAACTCTACGTTACGTGCTTACGTTTACATACACCGTTTTTGTGACAGTCCGACATTTCAGGAAATAAATTTAGTCTCGAATATTATTTTGAAATTTTAATTTGTGTTGGTTCATAAACTCACAAATTTACGAGAAGAAATTAGGACTTGCGTGAATAATTCAACGTCTTTTACGATTAAATCGGAAACCCTAGGTTTACGTATTTACGCTTTTGAACTCTGTTTTTAATGAGACAATTTTATTAGAATCGTTTTGTGCCATAGATTCATAATTTATAAAAACATTTTTCGTAAAACGACCCGAGGGCACGCAAATCGAGGAAACTAGAATGGAGGAGTACCCGTAAATTAGTGGAGAATGAAACAAGTATACACTTGTCCCACCCCCCACTATGGGCGGCAAGAGCAAGCCTTTGGTGGGAAGTTTATACAAACTTAAAGGACACTTGTCTTTTACTCTTACTAAACCACTTAACCAACAAAAACAAGCTACATAAACCATTTGCATACATGCAAACTAGAAACTCACACACAAATCTCTCTTTGCTCCCTCTCTTTGCCATCCATACTCCATCACAAAACACCACCATTAATAAAAAATCTAGCCACAAATCTTATGTATAATTTACATATGATGAAAATCCAATGAAGGCATGATGATTTGAGGTGATCTTAACATCTAAAAAGAAGTTTCCAAAGGAGTTTAGGGATAATTTGTTGAAGGTGTCTTCTTATTCTTGGTGATCTTGAAGGAGGTCTTGGTATTTCTTAAGATTGGTTATCAAAAACCAAGTCTTGTTCTCAACCTTTTCATCATTTTGGTGGTATAGAGATTGTTTCTTTCTATCATCTTGTTATTTTGTAATATTAATCATGTATTTTCTTCTTAGATGTATATGTATATGAAGATGAATGATGATCAAAATATTATGTGGGGATTTTGTGTTAATATATTTGGTTAAAAAGACTAAAATCAACAAGTAAAGATGTTAAAATCCTTATTAGATTTATAGGCTGTATAAAACAGTAAGTAACCATATGATGACTTAATAAAAAGGCTTGGATTATTAAATATACAGTTAGATATATGATTTTTACATATGTGGTGAGTTGGCCACTCAATGGAATCATTAAAATGAGGAAGATATGATCAAAATACTATTGAGGTACAAATATGTATAGTCTGTTTTGGATGAATTTTTAGAAATACTTAGAAGATGATTGAGCAGTAGCTAGGTGTTATTTGTAGCACATATCATGTAGTTTTTGATTCTCAAATTTGAGCTTCTATCTCCTTGTAGAACTCAAGATATGGCAAAAATGGTGAAAGTGACTTTGATAATCAGATTTGTAAATAAAATTATATAATATAAAATAAGCACTCAAGTAATATTATTATAAAATAAATATATAAAACCCAATAACTAATAATAATATTTATTAAATGAGTTGTATACTATGATAAATAAGTATGGCATTTTTATAAATGTAAAGACTCATATGTTTTCTAAAGTTGTAAAACTATATATAAGTTTTACGTCTTTTCGGCTAAAACCGAACGATTAACATTTTCGCTAAATAAAACTTAGAAGGTCGGGCCCGTCTAATGTAGCATTTTTGTAACACATATACTGATATGTAAACATATTTGACAAGTAAAAACCGATAAAACCCGAGCTTTATAACTTATGGACCATAATGGGCCAAAGTAGCCTTATTGGACCACTAGCCCAACTAGTTTGGCTAAACACTAATGGACTTACTCATGGGCTTACCCCACTTGGGCCCAACATATGAGTATAGGCTTGGTATTAAAATTATAAATGGTCTATTATAATTAATTTAACTCTTAATTGGCTTATTGGGACTTAATATATAAATAAGTTGAAACTAGTGTAACTAGTCTAAAATTTGACTAACACATACCACTATAATGGGTATGAAGAGATAAAATCCCACTTGATCATCATTATAATTATAATGTCATCATATATACATAACCATTATTTTTATAAAGTCATTGGACAAGAGTCTAAGACCGAGTATTATTTGTCTAGGTTTTCGTGATTGAAGCACGTACCGTACATCCAAATCGTCGATAACCCGCCTTTCCCAATCAACGTGAGTTCATAGCCTCGCACTCTTTTAAATGTTTTATCAAATGTTTTAGAAACCCGCGAGGGAGATAACATGCTAGTTTTAATAAAACAGGACACCAGTTGTCCCGATTATTTGCTTATTGATATGGACCCGAATGATTATATGACCCGATGAATGAAATGAAATGGATTATTATTAGTTAGGTTATCTCACTAAAAGTCCCATTAGCATGAATTGTGAACTACCGGGATTTGGTAGATGCTTATGCATATAATAGTACTATTTAGGGAAGATCACCCTAGTTCGTGTCTTGACGGTTGAGCCCCGTCGTGCCACATTGATTGGTAAGCGAATTTATGTATGAGAAGATTTATATAAGCGTGATTATTGTGACGACACGCTGTTTTAGATGGGCAAAGGAATTACGGGTTAGCTACCCGTTGTTTGTTATAGTAAGGTAGCAATGTCATGCGGCTTATAATAATCCAATAACAAAAATACTTATATACGCATTGAATTATAATATATTGCCTGACTAGTAATACGGGGTCTTATTACTGATATTATGTTCGTGTTTTGGTTCTACATAACCATTTTCATATAACGGTTTTTATTTAACTCTATACAACGTTATAAAACCTATTGTATTATGTTTTCACGACAATGGTTCGTATAATGGTTTTGAAGGCAAAAGCCTATATTATGATTTCCGACAAAGGATTCGTATAAAATGTCTTTGGCCTATTTTATAGCCTACGACAAAGATTTGTACAAAATAATTTTTGGTATAAATTATATATCGGTGATATATTAATGATTTTTATTAAACTCTATGAATTCACTTGGCGTTTTCGCTGACTTTTTAACATGTTTTATCTCAGGTACTTGAAGGTAATTCTCGGGAAGACGACAAGAATTTATTGCCCGCATTCAAATAAAAATTTCCATTCAAATGTTTTGTAAATTTGTATGACATATTATGACTTGAGGACCTATGTAAATTTATATTTATGAATGGAAAATGCTTTATTATTAAACGACGCGATTTTTAAGCGTTGTCTATGATTTGAGTAATGTGCTATCCCGTAACACCAACGATTCTTCCGCTGAACTAAAGTATGAATATTTGGGGGTTTTACAGTTTGGTATCAGAGCCCTCGTTATAGAGAACGAAATATTTTTAAAACCAAGGTTTTGAATAAAACATTTAAAAATCTTTTAACTATAAATATTTTTAAATAAATATTTTGAGTAAAATGTTTAAAAATCTTTTGACTATAACGATGCCGAAGAATTCTCGAGATACCGACAAGGCCAGACTGAGAAGTGTTATTTTAATATGTATATAACTTGGATTATATATATATATATATATATATATATATATATATATATATATATATATATATATATATATATATATATATATATATATATATATATATATATATATATATATATATATATATATATATATATATATATATATATATATATATATATATATATATATATATATATATATATATATATATATATATATGTATATATATATATATATGTATATATATATATATATATATATATATATATATATATATATATATATATATATATATATATATATATATATATATATATATATATATATATATATATATATATATATATATATATATATATATATATATATATATGTTGTAATTTGATTACATGATTGTTTGATGATTATTTTAATACTTATATGAGGTATTTATACGACATAGATTGTCACAAGGAACCCTAACTCCCCTAGCAAATCAATAGGTGCTATTTTTGTAGGAATTCTAGTTATTCCAGATCTAAACCAAGTTGTGGATGTTTATGATCCCAACAAAATGGTTGATATTTGTAGTAATGTTGATAGTAATTTATTGTGATCTTGAAGAAGAATTGGCGAGATTAAATCTGATATCGATGTCATGACGATCTTTCCTTATTGAGTGGAGTTTGACAAAACCTTACCACCTAGAAAGGTGTCATCTGATTCGGTGTCACCCAATTCTTAAATTTGAAATCGAAAAGGTAAATGTTGCACCTGAGGCTGTCATTGGAACCATTACCCAAAAGCCTCATGCCACTAGTATCTTTCCGAGAAGTCTAATTGAATGTGTGAGTCATTTCATACTAGTGACTCATTTTATAACTATTGTTGTAAGAGCTATAGAATTGGAAGTTAAGTGTTGTTCATATCGAGCTTTTATTGCCCTTTCAAGGTCTAAGAATAAGGTTGAAAGTATTGGAGAATGAGGTAGGATGTCGCATTGATTATAATTTGGTTGAAACTTGAATAAAGTAAAATTTAACTCGTATGGAATAAGAAATTTTTAAGAGGAAGTCGTTGAGTCCTGTGATTGAATTATAAGGTTTTAAATGATTGTTGGTTCGTGTTAAGGGTTGTTCCTAGGCCATTGTCCAATGACGAGGATGCCTAGTGTCCAAGAAATAAATTGAAGAAATCTTCTTCTGAATTGGGACCAATGGATCTTCCGGGATAGCTGGAACACCTAATGACTCTTGTAGATTAGTATTCATTGTGGTATCTTTTAAAATCCCTAACTTAACTGAGACATCATTTGGTAGGATGAGTCCATGGAATTGTATGACATGGCAACACGTAATGTGTTACGAAACAATTTTTGACTTGTTTGTGATTAATGAAAAGACTACTTTGATTGCTAAATCCTACATGTATCGATGTTATCTATCTTTTCTTTCTTCCTAATGTTCGCATTAGTGATGCAACCATTGAACAAGTACTCATCTCGATTTGAGTTACGTTGTGGATTATTCTTTTTGAGTGCCATCGAGGTCATGAACCTCATGATTATTTGGCTAAGCTAATTTCCTATCATATTGTAGTTAGTTCTTGGTCAACAACTTTTCATCACTCTTTTGCAGATCACTCATTGTTTTTATAAGTTAAAACAGTGTCCCTTGAGAAAAATTGAATTTTCATCATCATATGGATTATTCAAAGTGAAACTTATAAATAATCGTTATCAAAATAAAGTTGTTTATGAAACACCTTGGAAAACTTAATTGTTTCCATAACAAATAACATCTCTGTAAATTCATTTTGATTCTTATTTCAGAATTAAGCATGAAAATATATATATTTTAAACATGATGGCAAAATTTTAACAAACTGAGTATTGCATCGTTAATCCTAAAATTATATATAGTTACGCGCCTACGTACAATTTGGAAGGGACCATGCAAGGCTGATTAGTAGTCACCATGAAATTGTTAATAAACATTACATTTTCTTTGTAATTGTGAAAGATTGAATTTTTATGAGATCTGCAAGAAGTGCAAAATAGGGACATATTGTTAGGGACACCTACATATGTGCCCGTACCATTTATTTTTCTAAATCAAATTTACTCATCTAGTGTCTTAATTGACAATTGACATCCCCTTATTGTTCATTTCTTTAAATGATAAGATTCTTTGAAAACCTATCTAATTATCGAGTATTGATACCCGACTGGATGTATCAACGTTCCTATTCTTCTTTTGATTAGATTCCATATGAACGACATGGGTAACGATTCGAGGTGCTTTTGAATGCGTAATCAATTCATAAAAACATGGGATATAATCATATTCGTTAGCGTTTTCGTCTTTATCTGATTTGAAATTCTCTTGCGTTAATCATGCGTTGACCTTACTCTTTTAATGGTAGTTATGTCTCCAGATATCCTTGATTTTGTGAAGGATTACGAGTTATTCTTAGCCTTTTGAGAAGTTCTCATCTTATCAAAGATAATGAAACTAGAAAGTTGATAGTTCCAGTAGAATGGACTGATTGATTATGACATAATGTCATTGTGTTAACTGATGGGAACTCGAGTAGAATTCCTCTAAAAGATAAGATGTTGGTTATCAAAAGTGATCTAAATAATTCCTGATGGATGATCATATCCTGCATTTAGACTTGAAATTATACCCTGAATGGTTGTGAACTAGTCATAGACCTTGTAATATATAAAGAACCTAAGGTGGATTTATTAAAAGATGTTCCTTTTATTTGAAACTTCTGAGGTATTTGCTGATGAATTACCTAGACTTCTGAGGCATGGTTATCATCAACTTCGCGTCCGCGAAAAAGATTATCTATTACAATCACTACACCCAGAACTCGTAATGAACATTATGAGTTTCACGTGATGTCATTTAGATTGACCAATGCACATGTAGCATCCATAAATTTGGTGAATGACGTGTGTAGGCTGCAATTTGATAAATTCGTGCTTGTGATCATTAAGGACCATCTGTTTGTTTCTAAGAATAAGAAGGAGTTAGTAATCATTTTTAAACTGCCATGCGTTAGCCAAGCAGTGAAAACCTGTACCTTGAGTATTCATCATGTGATTTAAGGCTTAATCATTTACATTATTATATCGTGTGATTAATAGATAATGGAATCTATATTGACTCTTCAAAGATTAGAGCCATTAAGGCTTTGGGTTATACTAAAAATAAAGTGCAAAAATGTTTTGACAAATATTTATCAAAGGATTTTTAAGGAATCATTCCCTTATACCCAGATCATTTAACTAAACTCCCTTAGGAGTAGATGTTTTTGTATACCTCAATACAACCTAGGAGGAATGGAGGAAAACATTTAAACCATGACTTGGATTTTGAAACGACAATTTTTTTCAACTAAGAAAATTTTGACCGAAGTATAAACAAAGATTTTTCGAACATTTACAGATCTTATTAATTAGTTTCGATAAATCAACAAAACAAACACCGTGTTAATTAAATTCAAATTTATTTTGAACATTTTTCTATGATTGGACGAACTGAGAAATTTAAAAAATTTTACGTTTACGTTTCATAAATTTTTTTAAATTCAATTTTTAATTATTTGTAATATTTATCGACGCTTTAAACGTCAGATTGAGCAAAACTAATAGAGATACTAGTAGAGACGAAACTAAAACTTAAAAAATATGAAGAAAGAATTTCTGAGTGATTATGGTTATGATATTTATTTCATTTAGGAAGGTGAATGTAGATAGTGACACGTTATGTAGAAAGGATAAAGAATCAATTACGATGTGTTCCTTAGTAATGAAATGTGCAAAATAATTTGTCCGAACAATTTAAAAATAGCCGATGCTTGTAAGAAGGATAATATAGATAATAAAAGGGGATTCGTGTCTAATGTGAACCATTAGAAATGAGAGCCGATGGCGTTAAATGTTTAAAAGGCCGCTTGTAGTTGCCTAAGTATGGAGGATTTTGAGATTTAGTAATGTTGGAATCTCATAAGTTTAAGTATTCTATTCATATCATTTCTGATAAAATGTATCTTTATCTGAAGAAGTTGTACTAATGGCCAAATATGAAAGCAGACATCACAATATACGTTGGCAAATGATTAACTTTTGTGAAGGTCAAGGTTGAGCACCAAAATCCATAGGGATTGCTTCTATAGCTTATAATTCTTGTTTGGAAGTGAGATAAAACCACCAAGGATTCTTATGATAAATCTTCCAAGGTCATCAACTGGATTTGATTTGATTTGGGTCATCGTCGACAGACTGACCAAATATGCTAATATCATTCCTGTTAATGATAAATTCTCGATGGAGAAGTTGATCGTTTTGTATTTAAAGGAGTTGTGTAAACATAGTGTGCCTGTATCGATCATCTCTATCAAGATCCTCGCTTCACATCAAATTTCTAGAGATTTCCTCAGAAGTCATTGGGAACGAATCTTGATGAGAGTACTGTTTACCATCCCAAATTGAAGGGACAGGGTAAAGTAACGATACAAACACTAAAAGTCTTGTTTTATGTTGGAATAATTAATCCTTGGTAATGAACGGGATAATCGTTTTCCTTTGGAGAGATTATCATTGATAATTATCATATTAGGATCGAGATCAAATCTTGTGAGGATCTATATAAAGAGCACCTGTAGGTGGGAGTTGGGATGAAGATCCCCGACATACACTCATTGTGAGTTGGAGATGTCTTTTAGGTTTAAAGTTACCTATGATGACAAACCTACCTTACAAAATACACCCATTGTGAGATGTATGTCTTGAAGTGCAGGATGGGTAGCGAAGTTATGTAAAAAAATTTCACCATGGAAAAATGAATTGATGATCTGAAAGATCATGGGAAAATAAGTCCCTTTTGTATGGGACCATTGAGATAATATAAAAAGTTGGTTTGAAAGGCATATAAGCTGGATCTACCCTAGGACTTCAAAGGCTGCACGAATTATGTTTCGTATATCGAACTTGATAAAATGTCTATCATGTGAAAATCTGATTATTTCTTAATAAAGTTTAGATCGGCGAAAAGTTGCATTCATCAAAAACCCGTAAACATCATGGATAGAGAATGTAAGTCAACTTAAGCCTGATCGTGTTCCTGTAGTTATCTTTGATGAAACTCGCGTATTATAATGAATTATACTTGAGAGAATGAACCGAATGTGGAGGAAATACCCACATGGATTTAACTCTATAAGAAGCGAGTAGTAAGATAAATCGATCTTTGAGGACAAAGATCCTCTTTAGGGGTAACTGCTGTGACAATCCGTAAATTTGGGTCGATATTTTATTCTCAAGTATTATTTTAAAACCTTTATTTTGTTATTGATTTATGAACTCACTCACCTTTGGGAAGAAATTGGGGTTTACGTCTTAAAGTAGCATCGAATACGTCTAAACCGGAGAACTTTACGTTACGTGCTTACGTTTACATACACCGTTCAGTCCGACATTTTAGGAAATAAATTTATTCTCGAATATTATTTTAGAATTTTAATTTGTGTTGGTTCATAAACTCACAAATTTACGAGAAGAAATTAGGACTTACGTGAATAATTCGACGTCTTTTACGATTAAACCGGAAACCCTAGGTTTACGTATTTACGCTTTTGAACTCCATTTTTGATGAGACAATTTTTATTAGAATCGTTTTGTGCCATAGATTCATAATTTATAAAAACGTTTTTCGTAAAACGACCCGAGGGCACACAAATCGAGGAAACTAGAATCGAGGAGTACCCGTAAATTAGTGGGGAATGAAACAAGTATACACTTGTCCCACCCCCCACTATGGGCGGCAAGAACAAGCCTTTGGTGGCAAGTTTATGCAAACTTAAAGGACACTTGTCCTTTACTGTTACTAAACCACTTAACCAACAAAAACAATCTAACATAAACCATTTGCATACATGCAAACTAGAAACTCACACAAAAATCTCTCTCTACTCCCTCTCTTTTCCGTCCATACTCCATCACGAAACACCACCATTAATCAAAAATCTAGCCACAAATCTTATGTATAATTTACATATGATAAAAATCCAATGAAGGCATGATGATTTGAGGTGATCTTAACATCTAAAAAGAAGTTTCCAAAGGAGTCTAGGGCTGATTTGTTGAAGGTGTCTTCTTATTCTTGGTGATCTTGAAGGAGGTCTTGGTATTTCATAAGATTGGTTATCAAAAACCAAGTCTTGTTCTCAACCTTTTCATCACTTTGATGGTATAGAGATTGTTTCTTCCTATCATCTTGTTATTTTGTAAAAGTAATCATGTATTTTCTTCTTAGATGTATATGTATATGATGATGAATGATGATCAAAATATTTATGTTGGGATTTTGTGTTAATAGATTTGGTTAAAAAGACTAAAATCAACAAGTAAAGATGTTAAAATCTTGATTAGATTTATGGGATATATAAAAATAGTAAGTAACCATATGATCACTTGATAAAAAGGCTTGGATTATTAAATATACAGTTAGATATATGATTTTTACATATGTGATGAGTTGGCCACTCAATGGAATCATTAAAATGAGCAAGATATGATCAAAATACTATTGAGGTACAAATATATATAGTCTGTTTTGGACGAATTATTAGGAATACTTAGAAGATGATTGAGCAGTTGCTATGGGATTTATTTGTAGCACATGTCATGTAGTTGTGCTGCTCAAATTTGAGCTTCTATCTCCTTGTAGAACTCAAGGTATGGCAAAAATGGTGAAAGTGACTTTGATAATCAGATTTGTAAATAAAACTATATAATATAAAATGAGCACTCAAGTAATATTATTATAAAATAAATATATAAAACCAACTAACTGATTATAATATTTATAAAATGAGTTGTATACTATGATAAATAAGTATGTCATTTTTATAAAAGTAAAGATTCAAATGTTTTCTAAAGTTGTAAAACTATATATAAGTTTTACGTCTTTTCTGCTAAAACCGAAAGATTAACGTTTTCGCCAAATAAAACTTAGACGGTCGGAACCGTCTAATGTAGCACTTTTGTAACTCATATACTGATATGTAAACATATTGGACAAGTAAAAACCGATAAAACCAGAGCTTTATAACTTATGGACCATAATGGGCCAAAGTAGCCTTATTGGACCACTAGCCCAACTAGTTTGGCTAAACACTAATGGACTTACTCATGGGCTTAACCCACTTGGGCCCAACATATGAGTATAGGCCTATTATTAAAAGTATAAATGAGCTAATATAATGAATTAAACTCTTAATGGGCTTATTGGGCCTTAATATATAAATAAGTTGAAACTAGTGTAACTCGTCTAAAATTTAACTAATACATAACACTATAATAGGTATGAAGAGATAAAATCCCACTTGATCATCATCATACTTATAATGTCATCATATAAACATAACCATTATTTTTATAAAGTCATTGGACAGAGTCTAAGACCGAGTATTATTTGTCTAGGTTTTCTGTGATTGAAGCACGTACCGTACATCCAAATCGCTGATAACCCGCCTTTCCCAATCAACGTGAGTTCATAGCCTCGCACTTTTTTAAATTTTTTATGAAATGTTTTATAAACCCGCGAGGGAGATACCATGCTAGTTTTAATAAATTAGGACACCGGTTGTCCCGATTATGTTCTTATTGATATGGACCCGAATGATTATATGACCCGATGAATGAAATGAAATGGATTATTATTAGTTAGGTTGTCTCACTAAAAGTCCCATTATCATGAATTGTGAACTACCGGGATTTGGTAGACGCTTATGCATATAATAGTACTATTTGGGGAAGATAACCTCAGTTCGCTTCTTGACGGTTGATCCCCGTCGTGCCATATTGATTGGTAAGCGAATTTATGTATGAGAAGATTTATATAAGCGTTTTATTGTGATGACACGCTGTTTAGATGGGAAAAGGAATTACGGGTTAGCTACCCGTTGTTTGTTATAGTAAGGTAGCAATGTCATGCGGCTTATAATAATCCAATAATGAAAATACTGATATACGCACTGAATTATAATATATTGCCTGACTAGCAATATGGGGTCTTATTACTGATATTATGGTCGTGTTTTGGTTCTACATAACCATTTTCATATAACGGTTTTCATTTAACTCTATACAACGTTATAAAACGTATTGTATGTTTTTACGACAATGGTTCGTATAATGGTTTTGAAGGCAAAAGCCTATATTATGATTTACGACAAAGGATTCGTATAAATGTCTTTGGCCTATTTTATAGCCTACGACAAAGATTTGTACAAAATGATTTTTGGTATTGATTATATACCGGTGGTATATTAATGGTTTTTATTAAACTCTATGAATTCACTCGATGTTTTCGCTGACTTTTTAAGATGTTTTATCTCAAGTACTTGAAGGTAATTCTCGGGAAGACGACAAGAATTTATGGCCCATATTCAAATAAAAATTTCCTTTCAAATGTTTTGTAAATTTGTATGACATATTATGACCTGAGGACCTATGTAAATTAATATTTATGAATGGAAAATGCTTTATTATTTAACGACGCGATTTTTAAGCGTTGTCTATGATTTGAGTAATGTGCTATCCCGTAACACCAACGACTCTTCCGCTGAACGAAAGTATGAATATTTGGGGGTGTTATAGACACTCCCATGACGAAGGAAGAAGAAGCCAATTTCATGAATACCTTTCGTCGAACTCGATTTTATAACGATTATCGTAATCGTGACCACGATAATTAGAGATCTAACGATAAACCAAGTTACAATCGAGATGAAAAGAAACCAACTCAAACCGAAGACAAACCTAACCTAGAAACCAAGCTCGACAATTTTATTGAATCTCAAAGAAATACCAACCTTTTCGTGTGAGATACATTCACTGACTTCATAACAAAGTTCGAGATTCAAACAAAAACCACCAAACTTCCATTCAAAACCTTGAAGTTAAATTTGATAGTTTTGACGATAAGAAATCAAATCGCGCTTCTGGTTCTTTACCAAGAAATACGAACCCAAACCCAAAGAAAAACAACAAATGTTAACCACCACAAGCTCGTAATGAGCATGTGAATGCCGTATTCACGCGGAGTGGT
Organism: Glebionis coronaria; assembly: GCA_025667525.1. Classification (NCBI taxonomy): domain Eukaryota; kingdom Viridiplantae; phylum Streptophyta; class Magnoliopsida; order Asterales; family Asteraceae; genus Glebionis; species Glebionis coronaria. The sequence continues at coordinate 404,636,186 of CM046876.1, read as the reverse complement.
TTATCTTACGAATCACCTGCCAAACCAACCCAAGATATACCCATAGAAAATCCACTCGATAGTGACGATGAGGACGAAGCACAACTAACAAAAACCAAACCTACTTAAGACATAAACCCTACACCCAAACCATATAAACCAAAATTACCATACCCCCAACGCTTACGCAAGCTAAGTAATAAGTGTGAAAATACTTATCCTTTTACCACTTAGAACAAGGAAAAACCAAAACAAAACGTGTATTTAATATCGTAAATGTCGGAATTATGCGTGGTTTTGTGTTTTTGTGTGAAATAGGTTCAGAAAGATCATAAATGAAGAAAACACGGGATTTCACAGGCTTTTATTGAAGAAAAAGACAAAAGACATGCTCAAGGGACCAAAAGTATTAAGAGGCACGAATATCGAGAAATCACCAAGGAAAAAGGTAAAGAAAACAGCAAAACGAGCACGAGAATGGAAAGAGCACAAAATTACGAAGCCAACAGTTCTGGCCTTGCCGCGTAACTCGTCTCGGTTTGCATTTTTCATATTCTAATATTTTATTTCTAATTTTAACATTTTATTAAACTTAGTAAAAATTAAACAAATAAAAGTTTATTATTTTATAATAGTTAGTTTAGTATTAAAATAATTAATTTTGATTTTTAAATATTTTTAGTTTTAGTAGTTTTATTTTTATTTATTTTTAAACTAACACAAAAATATTAAAAAGAGAAAAAAATAGCATGTGTGTTTCTTTTGTGAGTAGTTAGGTGCATGCTTCTAGAAGATTAAAGATGGTGGAATTGGTTAAAGAAGATTAATCAAGAGCCCTTGGATAAAATAATAATAAAAGGTGAAGATGGTGATCCATGTGAAGTGCTCCCTCTAAAGTACTCCTATTGGTCTATCCAAAAAGCGTCTTTGATCCTATTGGTGGAAACACATCATCACCTACTAAATTACCAAGATGTCCTCAAGTTAAAGAAGAGAAGGTGGTTAAGAGCATAAAAAGACTAATCTACCCCAAGCACCTTGACTTCAACTATAAATAGCACCTCATTTTTCTTTATTTTGTATGTATATTTTAGGTAGCTAAATAATGTCAATTTTATTTCTGGTTTTTTTAATGTATTTTTCTTTCAAACTTTTGTATTAGATTATTTTTATGCACTCTTTATTATCAATGAAAGTTCAAGTTTTACCTTATTATTAATCTCTTTTAGCTTATTCTTATTCTACCTTTCTTTACTTTTTTAATAATCTAGCTTATATTTGGATTAGTTTTTATGACTTTTTCCAAATAAGTTATATTTATATAAACGTTTGAAATAAGTATTATCTTATTTCAAGCTTATTGTGGGCTTATATTTCGAGATCTAGCTTATTGTGGGGGAATTTGTTCAATTAGCTTTTTAAGCTTTTTGAATCACATAAGTTTTAAGCTTAGGCTTATAACTTGTTAATAAGCTAGCCTTTTAATTAATTGTGTTAATTATTACTAAGAGGAATAAATAGCTTATTTTGGGTGCCTTTTTCAACTAGCTTTTTAAGCTTTTTGAAACACATAAGTTATAAGCTTAGGCTTACAACTTATTTATAAGATTTATTCTAAATAGTATTTTTAGCCTTTTAATTAATTACTTTTATGCACTTTAATTTACTTCTTTAATTTATTGCAAGTAGTTAATTAATTTAGTTTAAATTTATTTTATCTTTGATTAACCTTTTAATATTGTAAATCTATTAGTTTTTATCCTAAAAATTAAAATATTTTTATAAAACCTAAAAAATAGGGTAAATCTATTAGTTTTTAGCTTAAATATTAAAATATTTTTATATAACCAAAAATAGTGTAGATCTATTAGGTTTTTGAAAAATTATTCTAGATCTATTACTTTTTATCTTTAAAAAATTGAATCTCTTTATAAAATTCAAAATCAACTTAATCAAATATTAATTGTTGCTTATCATCCTAACCTCTTGTGTTCTTTTGATCTCGGCGTATCAATTCATCACTTTTGGTGAGGAGCTTACGGGTTTAATAGATATAGTTGATAGGTGGAATTACTTACAGTGTTTGGTTGGCAAAAGTTGTGAAGTTCGGTTTCAATCGGTTTAGTAATTATACGGTTTGAGTTTGATTTGAGAGGTCGTGTACTTTACAGGCCATATTTTGTTGGTTATGAGAGGCCATTTACTTTACGGGTCATATTTTGTTGGTTATTTTGATTGTTTTTAGAACGTTTTTCTTCGAACCACGGGTACTAAAGTTCATTCCTTTTTCAATATCTAGCTTAAAGTTTATTTTTTCTCTAAATCGTTTTAGTTTAATTAATTAGATTAATATAGTTTAAATTATTTTAAAAAAATATCTCTTTTATAAAAAAAATCGTTTTAATTAGTTTTAAAAAATTAATTTTGTTATAAAAACAGATTTAAAAATTAGTTTTCATTTAGATAAGCTTATTTTGAGTATACAGTTTACACCTTTTTGTGATTATTAAGCTTATTATTATATAAAGCTTCAACCTTTATCATCTAAAAAGATTAATAAGCTATAAAGATTAAAGCTTTACGCTTTAATCTTAAGTTTATATTTTTTATTTAAGTTTTGTCATTTTACTTGTTATTACGTGCTTGCATTTAGTTTAAATTTGCATTTAGAATAATTATTTTTTTTAATTATAGTATAGTTTTGGTGCATTTTAGATTTAATAAGTTTCATCTAGATTTTAAATTTTAGTATAACAGTATTGCATTTTAGAGTAATTTTATGGGAACTATTTGCGCTTTTATTTCTATACTTCCTGAGCCTAAAATAGTATCCCCGTTTTAAGTTTAATTAGACATAGATACCAAACAAGTGTTATTAACCAAAAACGATAAATCCTGTGATTAATTTGATATCAATTCGAGTCGAGTCGAGGAAACGAACAATAATCTCTCACACAAATTGGCTATATTAAATTTCCTATATTAAATTGGCGCCACTGCCGCTTCGATCTCGTTACGATTTATGTTTTTTCGTGAGACGATTTGGATTTTGGGATCCGTTCACTTTTGAACGTTATTTTTCTTGTTAAAAAAATCAAAAATATAAAAAAAATAAAAAAACTTAAAAATACAAAAAATTAATAAAATCATCAAAAGCATATTCTTTTCTAAGAATTACAACAAAAAAATTAAAAAAATCAAAAAGTAATACTTTTCCTAAATTATTACAACAAAGATATTAAGTATTATTATTATTTTTCCTATTTCGATTTCTCTTGTCTTTTATTGTGAATATCTTTTATTTTAAAAAATAAAAATACAAAAAATATTTATTTTTTACAATAGATATTACTTATACGAACCTCAATACACAATACTCCATAAGTATTGCTTTGCAATACCCCGTATTTGGAGGCGTTCTGGTTCCATATACGTGTATCGATCAAACAAAATATAAAGCCAAAAATAGATAAACACTTTCTGACAAGCATAAAAAAGGACCTAGATCGGGGGGGTCGGGGATGATCAAAGAACATGATGAACATTGTTTGTTCTAGTGAGAGAAAGTTAGAGTGAGGTGAGAGGAAAAGTGCGTGTTTTATTTCAAGTGAAATGAAAACCAAAAGAAAATGAAACTATTCTTCCACACCCCCATGGAGAGTCATGGGGGGTATTTATAGACCTATCTAATCTAGACTATCCCTTGTAGACAACTTTAGTCCCTGCGTATAGCAATAGGCATATATCTAGTCCAACTCACGTGAAAGGCGCCAGCTTACCAAAAAGTAAGTCTAACAATCTCCCTCCAAGATGGTGACTCACGTGAGTTGGTTACAATGATTCCTACAAACAAAAATAAAGAAAAATAATAAACGTGAATTCCAGCATTCCTTGAGACAGTCTTCAACGACCTTCATCTTCTTGAATATTCCAGCTCTATTTCTTCAGCTTGTAGAATCTAGTTTAGTTTTACTCCCTCCCAAATAAAAGGCCTTTCATTAAACAAGTAGTAAAGACTGCTCCATCCCAAACAGATCCTTCAGAGGAAATCTGTGGGAGGTGATAATGTCATCAACATTTTCTCACAAATTGAAGCAATCCCAGTCTTGATTCTTTGAGAGATTACCAGAAGTACACACTCTATCCCGAACATGAAGTCAAACCGTAGCACCAGAGTCAATTAAGTCCCGGAAATGCACATTTCTCCTGACATGACAGTGATGATAAAAAATTACCACATCAAAGTCAATTAAGTCCCGAATGTAGACAACTTATCCCTTTATGAAGAAACAGTAACACCAAAGTTAAGTGACCCCGCACGTGCACATTTCTCACTCCAGGATGATACCCATTAAGGGAATCACCCTTCATGTGTGTACATGGTATGTCAACTAGAACCGCTTACTTAGTAACCAATACTATGTGAGAAGATGTCAACAATATCTCTCTAAAAAAATTCTCTCTTGGTCACCCCGAACTGAATCCCTTATAAATTTTGTTGGCTATTGATAGTGACCACTGATGAAGATAATCTGATAATCCTAACTTAAAACTAAAGTAGAATTCCCCAAACTTGAACTTAAGCTTGCACTATTGTAGAATGAAGAGCGATGCAAAGAAGTATTAAACGTACCCTATACCAAAATGCGGTATAAAAAAGGTACAACTTCTCTAAAGTATCCTATACCAAAACAGGCGGTATAAGAAAAGGTACTACACCTCTTGAAGATATCCACAACAGCAAGTGCGTGTGACACTGAGAACCGCAACGAAGCTCCCAAAAATGATAGTTATCCATGCCGTCGACCATCCTCCCCTTGACACTGGAGACTAGACACTTCAAGTCTTATTCATAACCGTATATGCTCGAGCAGTTTATCTTATAAAGTTATAAGTGCTCCTTTAAAGATAAAATAAGAACGCCTTTGAGAAATCTCACTTCAGACCCCACATAAGTAGCATCAAATCATCTTCGTAATCACATAAACCATAATAGCCGTTAGGAATTTAAGTTAATTTTTGATAAGGATCGTTTTAGTGTAATGTATCGTGTTTGTTTTGTTTGTTGTACGTGAAGAAATGACATGATCGAAAACGGATATCTGGCCTTGAATGTCACTGTTTAAACGGCCTGCCAAAGTAATAAAATACGATCACATAAGCATTTTACCCGTCAAATATTTTACTACTTTTTCGAAATACCCAGCTCAATCCAATAAATCCAACCTGATTAATTTTGCAAGATTCGGAAATATAATCGATCAATCCAAAATCGATTGCAAAAACTAATTGGCCTATTAAATGTCTTCACTTAGTGTAGTGATTGGCCCATCAATCAAGTACCTAAGAATAAAAATATTCACGGCCTTAGGATCTCATATCCAAATGACATTTAAATAAGGAAAAAAACGTGGCATTTGATTTGGAACATTCAATTTGCAACGTCTCGATAAACATGGCCAACATATAGATGATATTCGGATATGGACAAAAAAATATTATCTCTCCATCCACTTGAAAATTAATCCAATGCTGCCCAAATCAAAGTACATTTAGTAGACGGCCCATGAGACAAATTAGTAGTAGCCGAATAGAGGAAAAATGTTAGGATATATAACTACTAGTATTACCCTAATATTTATCTCACACCTAACCCTAAACTCTTATCACATCGCCGCTCCGTCTCTTTTTCTCTCGTCCCAGCCTTTCAAACATATACTAATCTCCATCAATCTCATATTATCAAATTCAATTCGATAGATAAGTCCCCTCCATTAATCATTCATCCTTATACTATATCAAACCCACAAATACATATCCTATAGTATATACGCCGATTAATCGAATCCATATGGAGACATGCACCTAATGCATCTTCAAGATCTTATAAAAGATCAAAGGTAGGTTTATTGGTGATGTTTTTGAGATTTAAACCAAATTGAACACTGATTCTAACAAAGTTGTTATAAATCAGTGAAAAAAATTCGAAAATTATGAAGGGTTTGGCCTCACAAAGATCTATGTTGATGAGTTATTTCGTGTATGGATCTAGGCATGCATGTGGTGATTTGATTTTTTTTCATTGGCCGAATCGGAGAACGATCGTAACAAATATGTTATGGATCTTTCTTTAAACTCGAACCGAATATATGGGTTTACCCCAAAAGATCTATGATGAATTGTGTCAAACGAAAAAAAATCTTGAAAAGATATGAAAAACGTTTAACCAAATCTGAGATTATTTTGATTTGTCTATTTGGGTTTTAAGTGACGATGGGTTAGGATTATATATGAGAAGGTGATTATGGAGTGATAAGGCAGGTATGTTGTACAAGACTTAGTGAGTTAACCCGGTCAACTCGGTAATTACCGAGTTGACACGATGTGATGTAGATGGGTTGAGTTTTGGCTAGGCCAAGATAACTTGAAATGTGTTCAATCCACGCTGTCGCAATGTTTTTGAAACCTTCGCAATATTCAGAATCTCCATCACAATGATTTCTAAAGACAGTATCACAATGATTCAAAATCGACCATGTCGTAATATCTTGAAAAAGTGCAATCACAATGTTTTGAAACATCACCTATCACGAAGGTTCCATTCACCCCATCATAATAGTTTCAAACTCCCATCCCAATGTTCCATTGCAAAAGTGTTTTAACACCCGAAAATAGTGGATCTGGTCCATTTTTGTTTTTTTTGTCCTTTTCACCAATAAAAATTTAGATTTAATGATATTTGATGGGACAAAAAAATGGGTACAAAAAGATGGACAAAATTTGATGACGTGAATAGAACAGACACAGATACGGACAAAGATTTCGAGACTTTAACATATTAAAAGGATTTGATAATAACGAGACATGATAAAATAAGATAAAAAATTGAATCAGAAAAGTACGAACCATGAACCTGATAACACATCACGAACAACAACACACACGGATACAAAACACCCCCGGTTATCTCTGATACCAGTTGATGAACATTGTTTGTTCTAGTGAGAGAAAGTTAGAGAGAGGTGAAAGGAAAAGTGTGTGTTTTATTTCAAGTGAAATGAAAACCAAAAGAAAATGACACTATTCTTCCACACCCTCATGGAGAGTCATGGGGGTATTTATAGGCATATCTAATCTAGACTATCCCTTGTAGACAACTTTAGTCCTTGCGTATAGCAATAGGCATATATCTAGTCCAACTCACGTGAAAGGCGCTAGCTTACCATAAAGTAAGTCTAACACTTTCGTTAAGCAAAAATTTGAAAAAATACGAATTATACGCTGAATAGAAAGGCGATGTGCTATAAAAGGCCGTCTAAGGGAAACAAGGTACTTAAGTGCTTCACGCCACCTCATTCCTCCCGTTCACTTGTGAGTATTTTGAGAAGAAAGGCTAATTGAGGGTTTTGCCACCGAAATAGTATTACATATATATTTTTTGTAGCTTTTTAATATTCAACCTCAAGGGGGATAATATCTTCCCTTTAAAAGTCGACCGAGGGCTCCTCCCTCATTCCTCGTTGTTAGTTGTATTCGTACTCGTGCATTTTCAAACATACCGCTTGGTGCATCATATTCTTCTCCGAAGAAGAATAATAATATTGTGACGAGTCAAGCCGATCTCGAGTATCATGCTTTTGACACGGATATGGATCATCGATCGATTTATGATTTGATGCAAGTACCTACTGAGGGATGTCTCGATAGTGCGATCGTGATACCGGATATCGAGGATGATTATTTTGAGCTTAACCCAGATTTGATTATGTTGATATCCGGTCTCTCTTTTTACGGATTTGATGACGACGATCCTTACGCTCATATCCGACAATTTCTCTCATATGTCAATACCGTCAAATACACCAATGTAACACAAGACATTATTTATTTACACCTTTTTCCTTTCTCCCTCGATGGAGCAACCCGACTTTAGCTAGAAAAGGAAGCACCATGATCTATTTTTACATGGGCTAATCTTGAGTCAAAATTCTTAAATCTATTTTACCCTTATGCTAAAACGAGAAAAAACCGTTTGGAAATTACTAATTTTGTAGAGTCTAATACTGAAACGTTTACCAAGGCTTGGGAAAGATTTAAGGATTTAGTGCGTAGTTTTCCTCATCATGGATTTATCGCTTTGCACTTGATTGATTTGTTTTATAATGGGTTGACCCAATACGATCAAGATTTTCTTAACACGGCTGCAAGCAGGAACCTATACTCTCGGAGTACTAGTGAGGCTTTAACGATTATTGAGAACAAATCTCAAGCATGGAGCAAGGCCGAAGTATCCAGTAACACGGTTATCATTAAGAGTGGGCCTTTTTTCTCATATACTCCGAGAGTTAGTGATGAGCCATTTATTGATTTAGATGACCTTATTTATGATGATTCTTCTAGTCCCCTTTCTCATGTGACTAGTGACTCTTCTCCTCTGGATTTTGAGGAAGAAGTAGTTATTGAGCAACTCTCGGTTGAGTTGACTCCCGATGTACCACAAATTAATGAAGGGTGTTATGGGGATTTTCAAAATCAAGGCTTTACAATTCAAGAAGATTTTCAAAATCATAACAATTTTTAAATTAATAGTCAAGGGGATTTTCAAATTCAACCTTAACAAATGGATGGAATAGTTGAAATATTCGAGGAATGATAGGTGTGTAAACACCCATCCTTTTTACCACTTAATTACAATAATAACCGAGGCAAAACGTGTATTTTATGTCTTTTATGTCGGAATTATGCGTGGTTTGTGTTTTTGTTGTGATTTAGGACGAAATTGTGAAAAGTGGAGAAAACACGGCATTTACGGGCTTTTATTGAAGAAAAAAAGATGAAAGATAAAGTCAAGAAGTCAAGAGTGCAAAAAGAACGGAAGTCCAAGACCAATTCTGAAGATTTATCGAAGGAAAAGTCAAAAGACGGAAGTTTATCAAAAGCCGAAGAACTCAAGTCTATTTTATTGAAGAATTAAAAGACGAGTTTAAAGAAATCCCGTGCCATAAGTTATTAAAGTCCAAGATTAACAAAAGATTAAGAAGGGAAGGACTTAATGGTGCAATTAAGAAGAAAGGAAGGAGAGGAGGAAGCTTCCTCTAAACACCTTCCTAATCTCCTATAAATACTTCTCATTTTCATTTCATTAGTTTTTGTTGGCTAAGGTGACAATTAGTCTTCCATGTTTATTTTTCTTGCACTTTAATTACTTGTCTATTTAAATACTTGTCTTGCACTTTAATTTTCAAGTAAGTTAATTTTATCTTTATTGCACCTTTACTTTACTTGTTTGATCTCTCATTCTACCTTTCTTTCTTGCTTGATCTTTATGTTTACATGCTTATTGTCTTGTTTATTTGATTAAAGATTACATTTTTATGCTTTTGATTGTTTTGGATCATTTATTTTTATAGCTTATTGTGTTTATTTTTAAGTTTATAAAGTTTTTATAAAAGTTATTTTTATATAAAAGTTGTTTTTCGTAAAGCTTATTCATTTCGTGTCTTATAAGTCTTTAGATTTCAGTTTGGTAGCTTATTTTCATACGGTTTGCCTTAGGATTTTTGTGGTGTGCTTATTAGAATTATAACTTATTTGTTTAGCTTAATTTGTGCTTTTTCCTCCGTATTCCGATCTGGTAAATCGGAAAAGGGTTTCACATTCCGACCATAGCTCTTTGGCTTGGTCGGAAAAGGGTTATAACATTCCGATTAGGTGGCTTGGTATTCCGATCAGAGGCATTTGAGGTATTCGGATCAAGGTAAGGTGACATATTCCGATTGGTACCCCACTGTTCATTCCGATCAGCATTCTAGTCTTTATTCCGATCAGGTAAGTAAGTATTCCGATCAAGGTGAGTTTGGTATTCCGATCAAGGTAAGGTGACAGCTTTCCGATTGGATTTTCCGATCCCCATTCCGACCATTGGTTTGAGTACATTCCGATTGGGTCTGATCGGAATATATTCCGATTGGGGCTTATTTTTCATGTTTTGTCTTGTTTAATTTTTACATTCTCGTTTTAATTCTTGTCTAATTTTAATTTCAGTCACGCTTTAATTTTTTGTCATTTTATTATTTTACTTTTCAAATATTTTTTAAATATCGCACCCTTTCTTTTAGACTTAGATTTATTTTAACACCTTTTATTTCAACGCCATTTATTTTAAAGTCATTTACTTTTAAGTCTTGCATTTTTAATATACTACAACGACATCACTTTTGTTTCACCAAAGAACGACTGAGTCACATAGTTAACCAAGATCAATTCGATTAGACACACATCAAAGAACAATTTTCTTAACTAAATTCGAGTTATAAAATGGCGCCGCTGCCGGCTCTTTTCGTGAGGATTAACGGTTTTATGTGAGAGACGCGTTGGCTTTTGAGATCCGTTCACTCGTGAACGTTATTTTTCGTGTAAAAAAAAAATTTCAAAAATCCCAAAAACATTTGAAAAATCATAAAAAACATTTCTTTTTCAAAGTTTTGCACCAAAAATATTCTTCTTGCTTATCTATCTTTCTTTATGGATTCTTATGTCCATTGCGTCCGGTGTGGGAAACAATTATCTGGGAACAACTCTTGTCAATGGTGTACATGTGAGCTGTGCGGAAACGATCTCGACAATAAACAATTCCTATTCGGATTTTGTCCTTTGTGCAACTCAACTAATTCACTCTTTTTGAACCCACCTCCTCCTGTTCCCCCGTGCATCTATTGTGGAAGCGATTCTCATTGGCATGTTTCGTGCCCGGTTCAATACGCGTATGGACACGGGCAAGAACCGGGGTATAATTATGACAATGGTAATAGCTATCCACAAGAGGCACCCAGTTTCTCTTCATACCCATGGTGCTATATTTGTGGGGGCCCTCACGATGCTTCTTTTTGTGATCCGTCGCAAATCTTTGAGAAAGTACCGTGCTATCATCCTAGTGTCTATAATTTTGAGCCCCCACATCACACCCTCAATCATCAATCCTCTCAGCAGACTAGTCTTGATCAACAACTCACTTCTTTGAATGGCATTTTAGAAAGTATAGCTCAACTTCGAGCTGACTTGCATCAGGAAAGGCAACCGTTGCTTGATGTGGACGAAACCTTGAAAACCACCGATACCTTTTTGAGCCAATTTAGTCGTTTTCCCTTCTTTTCTACACCAAAATGTTTAATTACAGCGTGGGATAGAATTGGTGAATATGAACATACTCGGGGCGACGAACAACAAAAGTTGCTGCATGAGCTTCTTAAAGATGTGGAGGTTATCAAGGAAGAGTTAGCCGACTACGTCACTCCTAACTGGACTAGTCCCATCTATTACGATGATGATGACGATGAGCCTACTATTTCTTGGAATGATCTTACTGCTCAATGTCCTAGTGCTATTGTCATCCCTCCTCTCAATATCCCAAACGTGTCTAAGGATTGTGATACGTTGAATGAGCTTAGTGATGTTGGTCTTGATAAAGTGTTTGATGATGAGGTTTGTGACATACCAGCTGCTATGGAGCTTGAGGACGACGTTACTCTTACGGAAGAGGTCGATCCAAATGATGATGATTTTTCTCCACGCTATGAGAATTTCACTTTTGAAATTTCTCAATCTCCACCGGGAGATGCGGGTGATGACGATTTATTCTCTCCGGTTTACGAGAAGTTCACCGATGAACATGATCTTGTGGATGAGGTGGAAGACGTGCTTCTTCGCGATAGATTACGGAAAGTGCACCTTCTTATTGCTCAAATCGAAGCGTTGACTTCTCCTTCTCTTTCCAAGTCTTTACCTCTATCTATTCCTCCCGTTGAAGATAATGACCCATTGCTGGAAGAAATCGATATCCACTCCATCCCTCCAGGTATTGATGATTATGACACGGAGGGGGACATTATTTTTGATAATTTGCTGCAGGAAAGTATTGACCCAAGTCCCCCTCCCGAGCACCTTTCATCCTCCCCTTTAGCCACTATCACGGAGGATGAGTGCTTTGACCCGGGAGGTGACATTGATTATGCTATGATTGATACCATTACGGCTTTGCCGTTGGCTCAGCATCCATTGTCTTTGGGGGAGGATAATGTGCTTACTTTACCCACCCCACCTCCCGTGGATCTTGAATTCACATACTTCTCGTATGTTGAAAGGGCTTTTCTCCCATTCAAGACTTATCCCCCCGCCTCTCCTTTGTTGATGTCAACCGGGAACGAGGACAAGGTCTTTGATCCCGGTATCACATTCGAGGCTTCCCCATGGACCATTTAATTCGGGGACGAGTCAGGCTCGTGACTCGGTTAACAAAAACAAGCGCTTTTGGGAGGCAACCTAATTATCTATCTATCTTCACCATAAGTGTAGGGGGAGCCCCGTGGTGTTTCTTGCTTTCTTTCTTATCATGTGCAGGGATTAGAGCTTCAAAGACACACTCTTGATGACTTTTGACGAACCGTGATTCCGTGTTCCCTTCTTCCCGGTTCTATCCTAAACTCTTTTCGATTCACTATTTTATATTTTCTCAATATTAAAATAGGAATCTCTTTAGTTGTCTCTTCCTTAGCGAGATTTAAACAAAGTGCACAATGTCCTAAGTGTAGGGGAGTTTACTCCCACATGCTTAAACATTGAGGACAATGTTTATATTAAGTTTAGGGGGACTTCTATCGAAGTTAAGTGGTCGCTTCCTTGTTTTTGTCCTCATTTTAACCGGAAAATTTGATTTTTCGAAATTTCTCAAAATTTTTAATCTATGTTGGCCTAGTTGTATAGTTGTATTTTCCTTTGTTATAGTTATTTTGTTTCCTTATTAGAATAAATTTCAATAAAGTGGTTTTAATTTTCAAACGGTGTGAATCTTTTGACTCAACTCGAGTTTACTTATCTAAGTTACTCTAGCTAGTATCCTTAACGTGTTTAAGTCAAGTTTTGCTAGTCTTTTATATAGGGAGCTATAAAATGCGAAAGTCTTAACTCTCACGGGTTAAGAACAAGAACTTTTCGCAAGTTCCTATAATTGATCCTAGAGAGTCGTTTATCAAGGGAACTTTAAAATGCGATTTCTAAACTTGAAAAAGTCTAAGAGTTTGCAAGATCCTATAGGCGACTCGAAAACCCAAAACTTTGATTTAATAGGCTAAGCATCCACGAGTCTCATTCCTTGAGATTTTAAACTGTGGAGAACGAGAGATGATAGAGTCAATTATAAGTTCGGTATTCTTTCGGGAATTTATGTGAGTTAATTATAAGCCTATTCTCCCATCGCCTGCTAATAAATTTATCTGCAATAAATAAGGTTGTACGATTTGAAAAGTTACTTAGCTTCTAGCCCAAGATCGTTTAAAAGTTGCTCGGTATGGATTAGAGTTCATAGCCAAGGCATAACTTATTGAAGCGGGATGCGAAGATTGGCGAGTCCAAAAAGGTCCTAACAAGACATGAGGGCTATATTTTGTTGCTAAAGATCCAAATGATGTGAAGAATCATTTATCAAAAATCAATATGAAGGATCGAGACACACGACGAAAAGCAAAAACTCCCCAAAAGTCATTGGGGGTTGTGTTGCGAAGGTGTTGGTGAGGTGAGAGTCTGTTGATCTGTTACAAGTGTTTGTTTTGAGATTAGTCAAGTTTGATTAAAACTACCTGCCAATTAAGACGAGTCTGTTGGAGGGTGTCGGTGAGGTCTTTTTATGTTGTCGAGTCTAGGTTCGAGTCCTGTTGGTTTGGTCAAAACGAGTCTAGGTAAGTTATAGTTCCATCGCAATATGTTTCATCTTCATCGCAATATCAACCACACCCACCGTCGCAATATTTAAAAAACTCACCATCGCAATGTTTATCAAAACACTTCCATCGGAATGTCCTGATAAAAAATTCGACAGAGTTTCGTTACAATGACCCTTAAAAACCGTCGCAATCCACGATCGTATAGTACGATCGGAATCCACGTCGGAATAAGATATCGGAATCCTTGATCGCAAAGTAGAACCCGAGGGTTATTGCGATCAAAATGTCGGAAGTATCGGAATAAGGCAGCTTACTTATCGGAATGGGACAAAAAATGAAAGCATCGGAATGTTATACCCTTTTTTTAGACACAAAACGTTGATAACAAAAAAACAAAACAAAAAAAGATGAAGAAACTTGGATAAAAGGAAAGACAAAACAGAAAAACGTTTTAACAAATAAAAAAAACAGTAGAAAGGTAAGTTATATCAAAAATAGATTTAATTGAAAGATGTAATAGAATTTAATTGAAAGATTTTATTAAAACAGTAGAAAGGTAACCAATTTTTTATTAAGAGTCAAAGATTTACTTGAAAGAGATTTGCCGTAACCTTAAAGAAAAAATTAGACGAAAGAAAGAAAAAAAATTTGTAAAAGAAAGAAATTTTACCACCAAATCAATAGATAAAACGTGCTAATCCGAAGAATCAACCATGCTCTTGATACCAATTGTAGGATCTTGTTTTTCTAAGGATTTAGCATTGTATGGATTAATCTATTGAATGATGATAAATGGAAAACTTAGAGAGAGAAAGAAGAGAGAGAAAGGAGAGAATGAAGAAGAAAGATTGAATGCATTATGTGAAAAATGGAAGTGAACCAACAACCCCTCCTAACATGCTAGGAGGGGGGTTTATATAGCCCACCCTACATGTGGGCTATATGGGCTATATTGGATCACGAGCCCAATATCATTGGAGTGACCGATCCTTTCTAAATACGTAAAAACGTATTTCCAACAGATAATCATGAGTTTTACTCCACGTCCGGTGTTGACACCCACATATACATTTAGCTCTCCTTCTTCCTCACCTTTTGAGGAAATTCCCGAGATTATACTTGAGCCTATATTACCCATTGATGACCCATTCCTTTTCTTACTCCTTCACCTACTCCTCTAAATTATTTTATGCTTTCTTTAAAATCTCTTAGTGAGACATGTTTTGATAAACCAATTTTTTAGGAGTGTGAAGAACTTTATAATGAGTCCATAGAAGAAGAACCTTTAATTGATCCTACACCTAAGGAGTTTGTGTAGTTGGTTTTCAATGAGGAGGATCCTATACTCTTCGAGATTGCTACCATATTACTTAAGGAACCTTTAGAAAAATCTAATTAGGATGATCATTTGGATATGGATGTGTTATCTTATGAATCCGACTATACTTTTAATTCGGGATCGGATGAGGATGACTCTCCTATTTTACAAAACCCGAATTTTGAAAATCACGATAAGGATGCTAATGATTTTTCAGCTCCTTCACCCCTTAGTGTTAATTTTTATAACCCGAGTCTTGAGAGATTCCATCACGAGGACACTTTGTATGATCCCGTGGTATTGGATTTCTCGGATGATCTTAATTGTGATCATGGTATCGATGAGAGGGAAAATGTAGATTTCATACTTGATATTGAAATTGATTTTGAAAACTCGTATTATGACAAATTCACATTTCCTTCTTCACCAATTACTTTTGATTCCACTATCGATTCTCTTCCATATATCACTTTTAGTGATAATGATGGTTTTCTCATTCCTGAGATCGATGAGTTTCTTGATATTGACACAGCCGTGGAGTACACATCTGGGTATTTTGATAATGAGGGAGATATATTTTTCTAGAGAATTTATTACACGGTGATACTATACTTTCTCTCCCTCCAACCCCACCCATTCATGATGATAAAGAGAACAAAGACTCGAGGGTTCTGACTATTAGTGTTTTGACACCTACCTTTTCACCCTCGGTGTCTATTGTTGATTTCACATTTGAGGGTGATTCTTTTATGGTTGACACCGAGTTATCTTGCTATGGTCCCATAGAGGGAACGGTATTTGATCCGGGTATAAAATTTTTTTAGCTATCTAAGTATCTTACTAATGAAATCAAAGGAAAACTTTTTACATACCCGAGATCATTACCTTAAGACCATACCCTTCATTATGAGATACTTTTGCTTAAAGGAAACCCATCTTTCTTATACGTGTTTGCTATTGCCACCTTGGGCTCTATTTACTTTAGGGATGGAAATCATGTATTTGACCCCGGTGGAATTTTATGGGGTTTTACTTATTTAGGATGTTGTTTCACTTATCATGGAGGGGTTTTCTTTTACGGGTAAATCTTTTTCTCTCCATGATGGTTTTCTCAAGGACAATTTAATTCTGGAAATCGAGTCGAGCTAGAGACTCTTGTAATAAAATCAAGCATCGAATAACTAGGTTAGATTTTACCTTTTTCCACCTTTTTACCTTTTCCACCAATAAGTGTAGGGGGAGCCAAGTAGGTTGTTGTTTTGTGGTGTTGTACAGGGATATGTGCTTTAATGATCCACTTTTGGTGCTTTTGACGCTACCTGTGATGTAAAACCCGCATGCTTTTACCATGCATAGTACCCTTAGGATCGTACGTACTAGTTAAAAACTTTCCTAATATAGCATGATTACGATTACGTGTTAGGAGTTTACGTATTGCGTACGTGTTAGAACACGATAAGTATTTTATATGCACGATCACGTAATAATTATTTAGCAATAATTAATCACGAACATGCGATCACGAAATCACGAGCGTAATTAAAACCCGAGCTATTATTAATTACGTATATATATTTATTACGAGCGTAATTAAATATATTAGATTATGGTATTTACGTAACGAGAACATTTAAAACACGAACATAAATAAACACAAACGAGTAACTAAATAACGAGACACGAAAAGAGGTACGGGAACCCCATGGGGGGGTCCCTACCCGCGGCCAAACAAGGTTAATGGGCCAAGCCCATTATCAATTTTACTAAAAGGGGGGTTAATTAATTTTTACTACTCAAAAATCACTTTACAGAAGATTTCAAGAAAAACCTAAAACCCTCTATTTCTCCTCCTCTTTGTGCCGCCACCTATAGATCACCATACAAGGTGATTCTTTGATCTTGGATCTTTAAGATTTGTTGTTTGTTCGTGTTTGTTCTTCGTTCTCTTGATCCACGAATACGGTAAAACCTTTTTAAACCTTTTCTTTTAATTTAATCTTTTTACTAATTATGAACATGTGGTGTTTTTTATAAAAACATATTAATTAAACATAGATCTAACATGTTTTGATGATTAATTAAATCAAAGGTTCGATTTAAGGGGTGTTTTGTTTTGGGCCGCAGGCTGCAACCGACCCCAAGGGGGTTTCGGTTTGCTTAGCCGACCACCACCAAGACCATATGGTCTTGGTTGGTGCGTGTGGGTCCCACGGCAGCAAGGGGTACCCCGATTTGGTTCGGGGTACGGTGTCGATTCATGTCCGGTTCATGTTTTTAAGCTTAGATCCGGTTCATGGTTATGTTAGTTTTTTTTATGTTATGAACTTATGTTAAAATTAAATTAATAAAAGATGTGATTAATTTAATAACATGACTTAGTTAATTAATTATTAATAATCATGAAATTATTTTAACCTAAGTATTTATATTATTAAGACTTATAATTAATTAATTATTTTAAAAACCATGGATATAATTAATTAATTAACATGACTTAGGTTATACTATTAATATTTAATAATACATATTTTAACCTAAGTATTTAATATATTTAATTAAAAACATGTTATACATTAATTAAATATTATAACCTATAGTTTAATTAAATTACATGAAATAATTATTAAACTATACAATATATCATATGACTTAGAAAATAATCATGAAAACACTAGGTTTATTTACTTAGCTTATTTAACCAGCTTATTTCTAATTATGGAAACTTTCTATTTTTAGAAACTTAATTAAATAAGGCAGTTAATTTATTTATGGAAACCAGCTATTTTTAGAAACTTATTTATTTAAGGCAGCTAATCTATATATGGAAACTTATTTAATTAAGGCAGCTAATCTATTTATGGAAACTTTCTATTTTTAGAAACTTATCTATTTTAAGCAGTAAATCTATTTTTGGAAACTTTCTATATTTGGAAACTTTCTATTTTTGGAAACTTTCTATTTCTAGAAACTTTCTATTTTACCTTATTATTAATCTCTTTTAACTTATTCTCATACTACCTTTCTTTCCTTTTTCAATAATCTAACTTATATTTGGATTATTTTTTATAAATTTTTCCAAATAAGTTAGATTTATACAAAAGTTAGAAATAAGTATTATCTAATTTCAAGCTTATTGTGGGCTTATATTTCGAGATCTAGCTTATTGTGGGTGAATTTGTTCAATTAGCTTTTTAAGCTTTTTGAATCACATAAGTTTTAAGCTTAGGCTTACAACTTATTAATAAATTAGCCTTTTAATTAATTGTGTTAATTATTACAAAGAGGAATAAATAGCTTATTTAGCGTGCCTTTTTCAACTAGCTTTTTAAGCTTTTTGAAACACATAAGTTATAAGCTTAGGCTTATAACTTATCTATTTTAAGCAGTAAATCTATATTTGGAAACTTTCTATTTTTGGAAACTTTCTATTTTTGGAAACTTTCTATTTTTGGTAACTTTCTATTTTTGGAAACTTTCTATTTTTAAAAACTTTCTATTTTTGGAAACTTTCTATTTTAGGAAACCTGCTATTTTTGGAAAGTTACTTATTATTACCCAGTAAGTATAATAACACATGAAATATCAGAAATACTTAATCAGAATGAACAGAATATAAGATTTAACACAGTTTAAGGCTTTAAACAGTAAAACATAGTAAGAACATATAAAATAAGCTAAGACATGACATAAAACCAGCTATGTATTTAGTAAGCAGATACTTATTTCATGTACGTATTTATGTAGCACTAGTGTTTCGGAAGTAGGATTCTCGCAGTTCATCGTTCTCGTTCACTGGACATAAGGTACGGATTCCCGTCCTTTCAGTATGGACATTCTTTCCTTATTAGGATTCCCCGTATGCAGCCAACTGTTTTCCCGTAGTATAAGTTACGTGTTTGATTGCTTATGTTTAATTATGATTACCTATAGCCATATACATGCATGACCAGTTTCACCTAGTTATGGAGGTACCATAACCGTAACATTAGAGGCACTGATGTTATGACTTCACCACGGCGGAGTGATTGCTCGTGGCGTCCCTTCAGCTTTTGGCCATTTATTTATATTTATCATGTGGGGCGTATGGGTGCATCCTAGTTACATGTTTTTATTCAGGATTACATGGTGAATGTGGTGTGTGCCTTGCATCCTTCACAAGGAGCTGATCCCTCCTACCCATAAAAACCAGTATATTAAATTAGAGGCAGCCCCTCTAATTTGCATGATGAGGTCACCCCTCCAATTATTCATGCACGGTGGATTTTCATGACCTATATTGGCTAACGGTAAAATATGACAAACAGTTTTTATAAGATAAACATAAGACTTTCAAACTATAAAACCAGTTTTATTAAGACTTAATCAGGTTACTCGGGACTTAGTTTTCTTCCGCTGTTATTATGTTATATGCTTATCCTATTCATGCTTTATTGTACATCCGTGCACTGAGCGTATTGCTCAGCTGTTTTCCTTTTCTATGTTCCCAAAACGGCAGGTACTCAGGGACGCTCGTAGACACTAAGAGTACGTGCATATGGACTGGAAGCTGTCTAGCCTTCTTTACACTATGCATCCTTTCTTTATGATACTTATGCTTTGGACATTGTTTAGTCCTTTTCCTTTACTATACTATGTTTGTGTGTGATGAGCTTTACTTTTGGACTACCGATGTTTGATTCCGGTATTTTCCTTTATATGGTCAAGTAATGTTTAGACATTTTACCTTGTATGCTTTGATGACACGCCATAATTACTTTGATATTTCCATTTCCAAAATGGGGTGTTACATGTGATCCCGTGTACCCATGATACCGGTTCTATCAAAAACTATTGTGATTCAATATTATTTATCAATAAATGTTGAATAATTGAAATCACTTTAGTTGTCTCTTCCTTAGCTCGATTTAAACAACGTACTCAATGTCCTAAGTGTAGGGGAGTTTATTATTCCACATGCTTAAACATTGAGGGCATTGTTTATATTAAGTGTAGGGGAGACTTCTATCGAAGTATAATGGGCTTTACCATGAATATGTCCTTATTAATCCGGAAAATTAATATTTTTTGACATTTTTCAAATTTTTGACCCATTCTGGCCTAGTAGTAATTTCCATTTATATTCTATTATATCTTTTCCTTTTGTCATCACCATCATATGTATATATTCCATTTCATGAATAAAGTCAATAAGGAAAAAAATGAATAAATAAAATGGTTTTAACAAGTTTAGACGTCTTTGATATACTAGACCCGTCGTGAATATTTTGACTCAACCCGAATTTACTTATTAAAGTTTATTCTAGCTAGTATCCTTAACCATGTAGACCGTAATTGGTTTATTAGGCTAAACATCCACGAGTCTCATTACTTGAGATTTTAAAGTATGGAGAACAAGAAATGATAGAGTCAATTATAAGTTACGTATTCTTTCATGAACTTATGTGAGTTAATTATAAGCTTTTTCTCCCAACACTTGTAAATAAATAAATGCAATAAATAAGGTCGTACAATTTGAAAAAATTAATTAGCTTCTAGCCCAAAATCGCTTAAGATTTGCTCGGGATTAATTAGAGTTCATAGCTAAGGCATAACTTATTGAAACAGGACGCAAAGATTGGGGTATCCAAAAAGGCCCTAACAAGGGATAAGTATACCTGAGTCCAAAAAGGCCCTCGGACGGCATGAGGATTCACTTTTTTTTGCTAAAGATCCTAAGATGATGTGAAGATCATTAAACCAAATCAATATGAAGGATCAAGACACACGACAAGAAACAATTTACTCCCATAAAGATTGTGGAAAAGTCTATCCAAAAAGACCCTAACAAGGTATGAGGATAAATAGATCCAAGTTCAAAAAGGAGACGGATCGTTGTATATCAAAATCCTAAATAAAGAAGAGGATAAATGAAGAAATCGTGGTCAAAGGTTGAAGTATGTCTCAAATGCTCCAAGTGAAGATATATTCCATATATGAAGAGAAGACCATAATTTCAATATCGTCTCTCAAGATTTGAAGTTTCAAGTACATGCCAAATATCGGTCCGAGAAAGGTCTCAAATCGTGAAACGAGTTATGTCAAGATATGAACTTTATGATATTTCGAGAAACCGTTTTAAAAGATTTTTTCCTTTAGCTAAATATTAATTAAATCGTCATACTTTATTTTTGGCCTTAATAAATTATCGAAATAAGTCTAAATGCATCCTCGTGATCATTCAAGACAAAAATAAAATACAAGAGATACACCATAGGAATAATGGGCTCTAAGTGAATAATTAAACCACATGAGTAAGTATTAGCTTTACTATCTTATTATTACAATGATCTTGTTTTTTACGCATGGTATATGGAACGTGAACCTTTTGGGTGATAAATACTCATGACACCAAAAGCCCTAATTTAAGTCTTAGATTTCTTTACAAGTTTTTTCCATCAAATAATTTCAAAGTAAATAAATTAAACGAAATTGTTATATCTTTTATAAATTTTTGATCTTTTCATCGTTATTAAGTTTATTTTATTGTAGTAGTAATAGTATATCGTAATAAAGGCCGAGATGGGTTAATTATGATTAAGAATGCAAATTTGTTCTTTAAACTCGTGCATTGCATGGGGACATTGCAATGGTCAAGTGTAGGGGATTTAATAAGTGTGAAAATAATTATCATTTTACCACTTAAAACAAGGAAAAACCAAACCAAAACGTGTATTTAATATCGTAAATGTAGGAATTATGCGTGGTTTTGTGTTTTTGTGTGAAATAGGTACAAAAAGATCATAAATGAATAAAGCACGGGATTTCAAGGGCTTTTATTGAAGAAAAAGACAAAAGACATGCTCAAGGGACCAAAAGTATTAAGAGGCACGGATATCGAGAAATCACCAAGGAAAAAGGTCAAGAAAAAAGCAAAACGAGCACGAGAATGGAAAGAGCACAAAATTACGAAGCCAACGGTTCCGGCCTTGCCGCGTAACTCGTCTTGGTTTGCATTTTCATATTCTAATATTTTATTTCTAACTTTAACATTTTATTAAACTTAGTAAAAATTAAATAAATAAAAGTTTTTTTATTTTATAATAGTTAGTTTAGTATTGAAATAATTAATTTTGATTTTTAAATATTTTTAGTTTTAGTAGTTTTATTTTTAGTTATTTTTAAACTAACACAAAAATATTAAAAAGAGACAAAAATAACATGTGTGTTTCTTTTGTGAGTAGTTAGGTGCATGCTTCTAGAAGATTAAAGATGGTGACTTGGTTAATGAAGATTAATCAAGAGCCCTTGGATAAAAGAATAATAAAAGCTGAAGATGGTGATCCATGTGAAGTGCTCCCATTTGTCTATCCAAAAAGCATCTTTCATCCTATTGGTGGAAACACATAATCACCTACCAAATGACCATGATGTCCTCAAGTTAAAGAAGAGAAGGTGGTTAAGAGCATAAAAAGATTAATCTACCCTAAACACCTTGACTTTAACTATAAACAGCACCTCATTTTCTTCATTTTGCATGTAAATTTTAGGTAGCTAAATAATGTCAATTTTATTTCTTGTTTTTTAATGTATTTTTCTTTCAAGATTTTGTATTAGCTTATTTTTAAGCACTCTTTATTATCAATGAAGTTTCAAGTTTTACCTTATTATTAATCTCTTTTAACTTATTCTCATACTACCTTTCTTTCCTTTTTCAATAATCTAACTTATATTTGGATTATTTTTTATAAATTTTTCCAAATAAGTTAGATTTATACAAAAGTTAGAAATAAGTATTATCTAATTTCAAGCTTATTGTGGGCTTATATTTCGAGATCTAGCTTATTGTGGGTGAATTTGTTCAATTAGCTTTTTAAGCTTTTTGAATCACATAAGTTTTAAGCTTAGGCTTACAACTTATTAATAAATTAGCCTTTTAATTAAATGTGTTAATTATTACAAAGAGGAATAAATAGCTTATTTAGCATGCCTTTTTCAACTAGCTTTTTAAGCTTTTTGAAACACATAAGTTATAAGCTTAGGCTTATAACTTATTTATAAGTTTTATTCTAAATAATATTTTTAGCCTTTTAATTAATTTCTTTTATGCAATTTTATTTACTTCTTTAATTTATTGCAAGTAGTTAATTAATTTAGTTTAAATTTTTTATCTTTGATTTACCTTTTAATATTGTAGATCTATTAGTTTTTATCTTAAAAATTAAAATATTTTTATAAAACCTAAAAAATAGCGTAGATATATTGTTTTTTAGCTTAAATATTAAAATATTTTTATAAAATCAAAAATAGTGTAGATCTATTAGGTTTTAGAAAAATTAGTCTAGATCTATTAGTTTTTATCTTTAAAAAAATTGAATCTCTTTATAAAATTCAAAATCAACTTAATCAAATATTAATTGTTGCTTATCATCCTAACCTCTTGTTTTCTTTTGATCTCGGCGTATCGATTCATCACTTTTGGTGAGGAGCTTACGTGTTTAATAGATTTAGGTGATAGGTGGAATTATGATGAGACTCCTTTTATACATGGTCTCATCGTCCAAAATGGGCTTAAAATGCATAAAATATCATAAAATGTGCCAAATATATGTTTGTGTTTGTTCCATGTGTATTTTAGGGATGGATATTAAGAAAATCACAAAAGATCACAAGAATCAAAGAAAAACAAACACGGGAAATGAAGCCGCACAATGAACCAAGCCCTAGAGTTGATTTTCCAATAAAAACCCTTGAAGAATTGAATATTGTACAAGAAGGGTCCTCTAATATTTAAGAATTGACACTTTAAACCCCTATATATTCATAATTACAAGTTTGGTCCGTAAAGTTTGTCAAATTGTAAAAAGGACCCTCAACTTTGAAGAATTGGCAAGAATGGCCCCTCGTATTTGAAGACTTGTCACTTTTAGTCCTCCAAAAAGTCAACAATACAAGTCAACACCATGATGATTGAAGACATTACAAGATTGGTCCTTCAAATATCAACAAATGGCAAAACAAGTCCTTGAAAACACTTTGCAAAACTTTTTGTGGCAAAAGTGTGAAAGACATAACTTGTTTACCAAAGGGAATTCTGTTTTTTCAAGTTTAAACACAAGTGACAACAAAGGAAGAAGGGAGGGGTTTAATATGGGCAGACATGAAAGATACCTAGACTAGTAATGAGTTGCCACGTGCCCTACTATCTCATTTCAACCAATCAAAACCTCCCAACTTGCCACATCATAATCCCACTCACCAGCTGTTTAACTAATTAAATTAATTAGTTAACTCGCGCCTAAAAACTTATTTAAAAACCAAATCAGATCAAAACCTTGTTCTTCATATTCTTAATACGATTTGGGTCTTTCTTAACCATGATGAATTAAGACCTAATCTCTTCCAGAATGATGATTAGGGGTCTTATTATCATAACCCAACCCTTAATCCCCCATCACCATCAACTCACATGTCTCCACCACCCTCCCCTGCCCCACTTTTCACCTTCAAACAAAAACCATGCAGCAAATCTACGACTTAAGGCTTTGCTTACTTCCTAAGCATGTATTGGACGTCTAAGATCACCCCTATCCCACTGGCATCACATGTATCTTTATACAAGTCAAATTCAGTCAACAAATTTCAAAATTCATAGGGAAAAAGAGGAACTTCATACATTAGGGTTTTTATGTTTCCAGCTTTATAGAACACATGTACACCCTCTATATAAAGGGTATAGCATCATACGTTATTCTTTGTTCTTGGTTTTCTTTGGTCAAAAATCAGTAAATCTTTGTTTTCAAGTGAATGAAAAAAGTGTTTGATTTTGTGACGAATTCCGAGTTCCAACCTTTATATTCTATTTTTATTGATATATGTTTGTGAGTTTGAAGTCTCTTGGTTTGGTTTAAAAGATTGTGCAAGATTTTGCAAGTTTTTCAAAAACCTGATTTTTTCTAAGTCCTTGTTCAAACACTTAAACTTTTTAGGCTATAAGTTGATCATATCACCCTGATAAAGAGTTTATCAAGGTGTTGTCAGACTTGTGGTTTGGGAAGCATCAAGGGGTGGGGTTCAAGCTTGAAAAGATCTTGGTCACTTTTCATTTTTTCTTTATTATTCTGTTTGTTACTAATCTTGTTGTTCTTAGTAGCCTCTTGGAAGCTTGTGGTTGTTAAGCTACCACATAAGCTCTAACATACGTGAGTGTGGATGTACATTCATGAGGTTTGAGTCATATTTCCCAAAAATCTGTTGAAAAAGGTGTTTTAAGTTATTTTTGTGTTCTGTTGGTGTATGTGTGTTTTTATGCATGTCAGTTGGTTATTTGTTCATATATTGGATGTTATGATGCTTATTTGGGCTTAATTCAGTCTTGAGAATACTTTTACTTGTTTAAAATTGGACTTAAAAAGTATAAAGGGTGTTTGGGATTTTCTTTTGGTTCTAATCTGCATGAGTTTGAGTAGTTGTTTAAGGCTGCTTGTTGTTTATATATGTTATTAAGGTGTTTGTGGTCTGATATTTACAATACTTGTGCCTTTAAACATAAATCTGAAATCTTGGCTTATTGAGTTTGTTCTAGGCTGTTTTGACTTGAAATGTTGTGCACACCTAGTTTGCATGTTAATCTAGGGCTATCAAGTGTTAAATCATAGTTATTGCAACCTGAGTAAAAGATCTGAGGCTTTGAATTTGGATTTTTGGTCAATTAGTTCAACAAACATTGTTCTTGTCTGTTTATTGTTCATCAGTAACTTGATTTTGCTTGAATCTTGTTCAAAACTTGGAATCAGTGCATGAAATGAGTTAATTTGTGTGTCATTGAGTTTTATTGAGCTTGTGTATTCATTTGGTGGACTGTGGATCAACTTATACTAGCTTAAACATTAGCTTATATCACCAAATCTGCCTGTTTCACATCTGGACCATATCTGAGCATAGATTGATTAAACTGTATCATTTGGCTGTGTGATTTTGTGTTTTTCTCCTTGATTGTGACTCCCTTCAACTCACTGGTTGTAGGGGTTCCCTTATTGTCCAAAATCATCAAGTGGATCTCTCTAAAAAGCAAAGTCAAATAGTCAAAGCAGTGGGAACCCTTTCCCACTACTACTAGCCACTCCTAGTTCAAATTGGTTCACAGCTTATTTTTAAGTCATTCTAGCTTATTCTAATGTGCAACAACTTATTTATCGTGATAGATCTTATTATTTGAGCTTATAAGTCAGTTTTGAAGTTTATAGCTTTTGGTTTTAGCTTTTGACTAAAAAACGACTATTTTGTCTTTTTCAAAAACATCTTATTGCTTATTTCAGCTTATTGAGTGTGCTTGTTTGAAAACTTTTTGTTGATTAAGCATAGTTTTGTCATTTAAAACCTTTTGCAAGTTGAATCATCCCTTGAATTGGTCTAGAACTCGAAAACGACTATTTTGTCGTTTTCAGTAGAGAGCTTTCTCTTATTTCAGGCTTATTTCTTGGGCTTATTCAAAAATTCTTTTTACAAACAACTTAATTAGGTCAAGAGAAGGTTGTGTGTCAAATTTCAGCTTATGGCATCAGCTTATAGCTTAATGGGCCAAAAAGCCCATTAAGAATAAGCTGCTTCAAAATAAGCTGTGATAAGCTCACTTTCAGCTTTTGGGCCATTGAAATTTTGTGTTTAAAATTGAATTTTAAGCTTAACTGGATGTTTTGGGCTATTTTTGTGTACTTTTTCTTATTGGGCCAAAACTAAGCCCATTAAGGGTCTGTTTTTCATTTTGGCCCATTTGGAGGCCCATTAGGGATATTTTCGTCATTTTAATTTAATTTTCTGTTTAATTAGGTTAAAATAAACAAGTTTGCAACTTTTTAGAATTTTTTATAAATTCTGAATTTTAAATATTATTTTATTATTATTTTATTATTAAAATTAGTTATTTTAAGATTTTTGCAAGTTTTTCATTTTTCATAGCTTGAATACATTAAGTTAGGAATTTTAAAACTTTTAGATTAATTTTCTTGTCATTTAATTAATTTTTAGAATTATTTTAAGATTTTTATCGTTTTTAATCATTTTTAAATAGTTTTAATTAATTTTAAATTTTTCAAAAATAGTTTTTAATTTGTTTAAGTTATTTTAGAGGTTTACAAAGTGAAAAATCTCATTTTGGGCTTTTTATTAATTAAATTGATTTTTTGGCTTTAATTAGCATTAAAAAATTAATATCTAGTGTAATAAAAGGTTTGAGTGAATTTTGATTTTTTGTAAACTCTAATTATATTTTTTAGGATTTATTGCAATTTTCTATGAATTTTTTGATTAATTTTTAAATTTCGTCATATTTTACGGTTTTACGTGCACGACTTTCGTCTTAGTTTAATTTAGATTCGTAACCGTCATCCTTTTCTCTTTTCTTTTCTCATAATCATAATCACAAACATTTAATCATTTCTTTACACAACACACAAGCCTCCTTGAGAACGAACTCACTTTTGGGTCATAAGCACTTGGTTTTATTAAACCACTTGTTTAATACTTGCCCTAATTACGTTCTTTTTCCTAAAAGACGTATAAATACTCAAGATCATTTTGGCGCCGCTACCGGGGAGGCGTGTTGTGTTTTGATTTGAACAATTGTTGTTTTTATATTATCCATAAATTTAATTGTGTTAGTAGAACTCTACTAATACGTATCATTGGTTTTTCGCTTTTTGTGTGAATATTATTACTATATTGTATACGTAAAACGATAAATTCACAAGTACTCCAAAAGTGTGAAAACACAACCTCGATTCGGGATTTCATCACTCGATCATTGTATTCGAATCTCAAACAAAGAAAAAAAGGCAAAATAGATAATTACTTTCGTGAAGCTTAATTTTGAAAAACACAAACTATAAGGTGGGTATAAGGCGGGTGTTATAAAATACACCCTAAAGTAAAAGGCTCTTAAGTGCTTCGTGTCGCCTCGTTTCTCCGCTTGCTTGTGCGTGTTTAGATAAAAAGGGCTAATCGAGGGTTTGCCAACCAAAGTATTATCTACATATCATGTATATTTTCTTGGTTTCAATTGATTAAACCCTCTTGAATGTTTTGGTGTTCCACCAACGTTCTAAAGTCATCAAAGGCGTTCACTTCACGTGATCGTTTTCATTCCTTAAGGCTCCTTTAATCGAGAGATTTGACTTGAGGAGAGATTTGTAGATTTTTGTCTACGTAATACATCACCAAAATCCAAAAAAAGTAAAAACAATCAAAAACAAAAAAATTGGAAAAATTCAAAACACCAAAAAGAATCTTCTTTGCTCATCCCCACGTTGTACGTGACATTTATGCAAACTCAAAATCAAGCAAGACGTGCACGTAAACGTCGTAATCAAAAGGAAAACACACCAACACCTTCTAGTGAAGAGTCTCCAAGTGAGGAACCCATTATAGAACAAGAAGTTATCATGGCTAATCGTACTATGATGGAGTTACTTCAAGCACCCACCGAGTGTTTTGGAGAGGCCATTGTGATTCCCGCCATCCTTGCGGAGAACTTCGAGATCAAGACAGTTTTAATATCTATGCTTCAAGCAAACAAGTTTCGTGGACACGAAAAAGACAACCCACATTATCACATTAGCCAATTCAATCGGCTCACCGCGACTAGCAAGTTTAAGGATGTACCCCACGATGCCATTAAGATGATGTTGTTTCCATACTCATTAGATGGACCCGCCAAGATTTGGCTCGTTTCTAAGATGATGTTGTTTCCAAATTCGATTTTGACGTGGGGTGATCTCGTTTCTATGTTTGTGAATCAGTTTTTTCCACCATCTAAAATAACACATTTGAAAAACGAGATTTCACGATTTACTCAAAGGTCTAGTGAGAGTTTTTCTATGGCTTGGGAAAGATTTAAAGAAATGTTACATGAATGTCCACACCCTAATTTTTCCGAATTGCGTCAAATTGACACTTTTTATAATGGGCTTAATGATCATGAACGAGATTATTTGAATGCCACCGCGGGTGGTAAATTTTTTGTGCAAAACGACCGATGAGGCATTAAAAATCATTGAGAATAGGTCTAAGGTTACAACCCTCGTAACACACCGAGTATTGCCACTATGGGTTCATCATCGTCGTCTCGTAGCATGAGTGCCTTGCAAGATGAAACAAATGAGGAAAATCGGTTTTTCGACTCTTATGACTCATTGGAAAGCACAAGATGCTTTGAATTCCGCATCGGTTAAGGTGGTTGGAAAGAGTTGTATTTCATGTTGTGGAGCTCATGATTTTTCCGAGTGCATTACCGCGGATGGTAACACTTTGAGTGCTTATGTAGCCACGGGAACTTATAACAAAGACGGTCAAGGTTCCCGCCCAAATCAAGCTCAACGAAATTAAAATGCTAACAACTATCGAATAACAATCAAAGTGGTGGTTATCAAGGAAATTGATACATGGCTTTTGACACCCTGTAAGAAAATTAATGTTCATTGTTCTGGTCTAATCAAATTGATCTAGGTTCTCTATGTGACTCAGTTTTATTTTGGTGGGAAAAACAAATATTTTTGGTTGGTTTTAAATTTAAATGTGCAAAGACTTAAAAGTAAATGTCGTTGACAGTAAAGTGGCGTTAAAGTAAAGTGCGTGAAAATAAATGACTGAAAATTAAAGCGTGACAAGAATTAAAATTAGACAAGTATTAAAATGATAACGTAAAAATTAAACAAGACAAAGCACTAAAAGTAACTCCCAATCGGAATATATTCCGATCCTACCAATCGGAATATCAAACCTGGCCAATCGGAATGTCAATTGGAACCCCAATCGGAATGCTGTCACCACCAATCGGAATATCCAAAACACCTCCAATCGGAATGTTTAACTGCCTCTTGATCGGAATATGGTGACCTGGTCGGAATGCTAATCGGAAACCACTGATCGGAATACTGTCACTGTCCCAATCAGAAAACTGATTATGCACCTCGATCGGAATGTGGAAAGGAGAACCAATCGGAATGTTTGTCACTCACACACGATCGGAATACCACTACCTTGCCCCAATCGGAATACCAAGCTCCCTCAATCGGAATATTAAAACCCTTTTCAGATTGGTACCAATCGGAATGTATAACCCCTTTCCGATTGTCACGATCGGAAAACGGGGAAAAGTACACAAAATAAGCTACACAAATAAGCTAAGATTCTAATAGGCACTAGACGAAAAACTTAGTTAAAACCGTGTAAAAATAAGCTATAAAACTGAAAGTTAACAACTTTTAAAACACGAAAAAGTTAAACTTTAAGAAAAACAACTTTTTATATAAAAATAACTTTTGTAAAAACTATATAAACTTGAAAACAAATCAAATAAGCTATGAAAATAAGAGATTTAAAACAATCAAAAGCATAAAAGTCAAATCTTTAAACAACTTAACAAGATGAAAACGTGTAAATCAAAAATTAAAGAAAGGTAGAAGAAGATTAACAAGATAAAGTAAAGGTGCAAGTAATTAAAGAAACACTTACTTGAAATTAAAGGTAATTAAAGGTGCAAAACATGTATTTAAATGACAAGTAATTAAAGGTGCACAAAATAAAAGTGGAGGAGCTAATTTGTCAAGTTAGCCAACAAAATGAAAAGTGATTAGCTAATGACTATATATAGGGGATTAGAGAGGAGGTTAGCGGAAGCTTCCTCCTCTCCTTCCTTTCTTCCTTAATTGCATGCTTAGGTCCCTCCTCTTCTTTAATCTTTTTGTTAATTGCGCCATTAGTCCTTAAGCCTTCAAATCTTCTTTAATCTTGGACTTTAACGACTTTTGGCTCGGGATTTCTTTGGACTCGTCTTTTAAATCTTCAATAAATAAGACTTGAGTTCCTCGGCTTTAAGTAAACTTCCGTCTTTTGACTTTTTCTTTGATAAATCTTCAGAATTGGTCTTGGACTTCCGTTCTTTTTGCCCTCTTGACCTCTTGGCTTCGTCTTTCATCCTTTTCTTCAATAAAAGTCCGTAAATACCCGTGAATTCCCGTGTTTTCTCCACTTTTCACCTTTTCGTCCTAAATCACAACAAAAACACAAACCACGCATAATTCCGACATAAAAGACATAAAATACACGTTTTGATCTGGTTATTATTGTAATTAAGTGGTAGAAAAGATGTGTGTTTTCACACATATCAAATCCCCTACACTTGACCATTGCAATGTCCTCATGCAATGCATTAGTTACAAAGCACGTTTACATTTCATCATGATTAATCCACGTTGGCCTTTATTAAAAAGATAGACAATTACAAAAATTCAAAGCAAAGAAATTAAAAGCATACCTTGGTTTTTGAAAATGTCATGAATAATCATCATCCTCAACTTTTCACTTTCTCCAAACCAAGCTTAAAAACGAGATCATTGTTATTATAAGTTAGTAGACTAACACGAACTCATGTGGGCCAATTATTCACTTAGACTCCCTTATTCCTACGGGTATCTCTTATATTTTATTGTTTGTCTTGAATGATCACGAGGATGCATTGTTTAACTTATTTCGATAGTTATTTAGTCTGAAAATAAAGTGAACGATTTAATCAATAGTTAGCTAAAGGACCAAATCTTTTAAAACTGCTTCTCGGGACCTCATAAAGTTCATATCTTGGCATAACTCGCTTCGCGATTTGAGACCTTTCTCGGACCGATATTTGGCAGCGACTTCATACTTCAAATCTTGAGAGACGTTCATGAAATAATGGTCTTCTCTTCATAATTGGAATTTCTTCACTTAAATTTTTTGAGAGATTCATACTTGGACCACGACTTCTTCATTTTTCTCCAATCTTTATTTTGGACTTTGATATACAACGATCCGCCTCCTTTTATGACTTGGATCTATTTATCCTCATACCTTGTTAGGGTCTTTTCGGATACACTTCTCCATGACTTTTGGGGAGTTTTTGCTTTACGTCGTGTGTCTCGATCCTTCATATTGATTTTCGATAAATGATTCTTCACATCACTTTTGGATCTTTAGCAACAATATATAGCCCTCATGCCTTGTTAGGGCCTTTTCGGACTCGCCAATCTTCGCATCCCGCTTCAATAAGTTATGCCTTGGCTATGAACTCTAATCCATACCGAGCAACTTTTAAACGATCTGGGGCTAGAAGCTAAGTAACTTTTCAAATCGTACAACCTTATTTATTAGCAGATAAATTTATTAGCAAGCGATGGGAGAATAGGCTCATATTTAACTCACATAAATTCATGAAAGAATACCGGACTTATAATTGGCTCTATCATCTCTCGTTCTCCACAGTTTAAAATCTCAAGTAATGAGACTCGTGGATACTTAGCCTATTAAATCAAAGTTTTGGGTTTTCGAGTCGCCTATAGGATCTTGCAATTTCTTAGACTTTTTCAAGTTTAGAAATCGCGTTTTAAAGTTCCCTTGATAAACGACTCTCTAGGATCAATTATAGGAACTTGCGAAAAGTTCTTGTTCTTAACCCGTGAGAGTTAAGACTTTCGCGTTTTATAGCTCCCTATATAAAAGCCTAGCAAAACTTGACTTAAACACGTTAAGGATACTAGCTAGAGTAACTTAGACAAGTAAACTCGGGTTGAGTCAAAAGATTCACAACGTTTGAAAATAAAAACCACTTATTAAAAATTTATTCTAGCAAAGAAAGAAAATAACTATACAAAGGTAAAAACTAATAGGCCAAAATAGATCAAAAATTTTGAAAAATGTCGAAAATTTGATTTTCCGGTTAAAATGAGGACAAATACAAGGAAAAGACCACTTAACTTCGATAGAAGTCCCCCTACACTTAAGATAAACATTGTCCTTAATGTTTAAGCATGTGGGAGTAAATTCCCCTACACTTAGGACATTGTGCACGTTGTTTAAATCTCGCTAAGGAAAAGACAACTAAAGAGATTCCTATTTTAATATTGAGAAAATATAAAATAGTGAATCGAAAAGAGTTTAGGATAGAACCGGGAAGAAGTAGAACATGGAATCACGGGTCGTCAAGAATCATCAAGAGTGGATCATTGAAGCTCGAATCCCTGATTAAGAAGTGAGGAGAGGGAATAGCAAACAAAAGGGTCCCCCCTACACTTATGATAAAGAAAGCGAAAAGATAGATGCATGGGTTGCCTCCCAAGAAGCGCTTGATTTTTGTTAACCGAGTCATTAGCCTGACTCGACCTTGATCATCAATGGAAGCAGCATGAAACATATCCACCAGGATCAAAGACATAGTTTTCATCCATCAATAAGCACGAGCTTAAGGCGAACAAGGAAAGCCAAATAAGAAGTGGGAAGGTTCCCTTAAGCAGTGATGGAGCGCGGTGGAAGCAAAGTTGAAGTGGAGCAAGCATGTCGTCAAAATTTCCAAAGATTTTTCCTTTTATTTCATCAGGTGGATACTGAGATGGCTTAAAGACTTCAATACCAGGGTCGAACACCTTTTCCTTTAAGGGAAAATAGCACTCAGGCTCAGCCGAGGGTGAAGAAGATCCGCAAAGAAGCACAACCTCGTCCTCAAAAGTGGGATAAAGAGGTGTCAAATCATACGTGCAACGGATTTCGGTGTCGACCGGTTTCTTCTCCTTTGACAAAATTTTCGTCAAATCCAAAGAAGGATCAAGACGATAATCTTCAAAGTCATAAGGAGGAGCATCACTCTCATGAGGGAAGTAAGTGTTGAGAAATTCAGAGAAATCTTCCTCAAATGAGTAATCGTCCAAAGTAGGATCGAGTGATGGCGGAGGATCTTCATCATGTGAAGAATCGCTCGAGAGAGTATCAGCCTCATCAAAATCATCGAAAGTGGGCAGCTCGGGATACTCAGAAGTACAATCAAAATCATCCGAGTCTGAGCTAGAATCATTATCATAAGCATCAAAGACTGGTGGTGAATCATAAATGGGAGAAGCTTCGAAAGTAGGGAGAGAATCATCTACATCATCATGAAAAAGTGGATTATCGATGCAAGAGTCGAATAGAGGATTGTCGTAGACGGTAAAGTCATCGAGCACATTAATCATATTCACTGATTCTCGGCCTCCAAAAGTTGTACTAGTAAGCTTCCCAATTTTAAATACTTGTGAATCATCCCCGACTCTTAAGATTAACTCACCTTCGGCCACATCTACTAAAGCTCGTCCGGTTCTCAAGAATGGCCGACCAAGTATTAAAGGAATACGAGGGTCCATTTCATAATCAACTACGACAAAATCGACCGGGAAAGTAAATGCGCCAACTTTAATGAACACGTCTTCGGCTATACCAACGGGGTAAGCGAGAGTGCGATTTGCAAGTTCAAGAGTCATCTTTGTTGGAGTGAGGTCGGGCAATGATAGTGTTTTCCAAACACTTAGTGGCATCAAATTAATACTGGCCCCGAGATCAGCAAGGGCAGTAAATTCTTCAGTTTTGTTGAACACGCAAGGCAACACAAAACGACCGGGATCTCCAAGCTTTTCCGGAAGTTTTTTAAGAATAACTGCAGAGCAGTTTTCATTTAAGCGTGTGTTGGCGAGTTCAATCAGCTTCTCCTTCTTGTTAAGCAATTCCCTAAATGCTTTAACAAATTTGGGCATGTGGACAAGTGCTTCAAGAAAACTAATGTTGAAGTTCATTTGAGAAATCATCTTCACATAGCGTGACACTTCGGAGTCCTCCTTGGTTAGCATTTTGGACTTGCCTAAACGAGAGGGATAAGGGATATTGGGTTTGGGTGGTGAAGGTGCAGGTGTAGGTAAAGGTTGAGATGTTGAAGGATCATTCGTGGGAACTTCATCACGTCGAGGCGGAGACGGTAATGGTGCACTAATACTAGGTGTAGGAGGAGTAGGGATACATGGTGGTGGAGGAGGTGTAGATGATGGGGGTGGGATTGGTGGTCCTTCGATGGTGACTCCACTACGAGTAGTAATAGCACTCACATTTGCTCGTGGATTGGTGACGGTGTTTGAAGGTAGAGAACTCGAAGTAGAAGGTTGAGTTGCGGGTAAGAAACTAGCAAGCATATTCTTCAAATCATTGGTTTGATTGCTGAAGGAGGATTGAATATCATTTCGAAGCTCGGATCGTATCTCATTTCCTTGCTTTGTGATATCTCCTTTAAGATTGATAATTTGGCTCTGCAGATTCTTGATTTGCTCACCTTGGGTTCTCATGATGGCCTCAACATCCGGGTTACTGGGTGGGTTTTGTTGGGCGGGTGGGTGATAAGGATTAGAAGCTCTTGGTGGGATTTGGTTGCTTCTAGTGTAGTTGTTGGCGGGGTTTTGGTTTTGAGGAGAAAAACCGGGTGAAAGGTAGTTGTTGGAACGGTAGCTCAGCAGATTTCTATCCCCTTGTTGTGTAGCTTGGTAATTTTCCGGTGAATAACTACCGTAAGCTGCATACACATTTTCCGGATTTCCTTTTGTCGAAGGACAATCGGTGTATGAGTGAGGACCACCACATGTTTCACAAGGATTAGCAACCGCTTTAACTTGTTGTTGTTGTTGGTTTGAAGCGAGAAGCGTAATACTTTTGCTCATTTCAGCCATCATGCGGGTGAGTTCGGTCATCTCAGGGTTTGTTGAGGTAAAAGAAACATTGACTCTCGTGTTGTTTCTAGAAGAAGCAGAGGAATCCCAGTTCTTATGATGAGTAGTCATGTTTTCAATTAACTCTCTACACTCCTCGGGTCTTCTTTTCATGAATGTGCCACCGGCGGCTGCATTGATCGTATCACGATCTCGAAAAGTCAATCCGTTATAGAAAGTATCTATCAAAGTGACGGGAAGCATGTTGTGGTTTGGACAACGGTCGATCAAGACATTATATCTCTCCCAAGCGTCAAAAAGAGATTCATCAGGGTCTTGCGTGAAACCACTGATCTGATTGCGAAGGCTTGTGACCATGGATGGTGGAAAGTAGCGCGAAAGAGAGCGTTGAGTCATATCATCCCAAGTGTGAATAGAATTCTTCGGGAGACGATCAAACCATTTCTCGGCATGATGTAATAGAGTGTGTGGAAAGAGTTGTAGGCGAAGCTCATCCATAGTGGCACCAGCCAACTTCATGCTCTGGGTGATTGTAATGAACTTGTCGAGGTGTTTGTTGGCATCATCATCAGGCAATCCTCTAAATGGGTTTGTTTGTACTTGCTGAATCATGTGGTGCTTCAACGAAAACTCAGGAGCGTTGATTTGCATCGGCGCAATCGGTCCTCCTCGTCCAAACATGGTTGGTTGACAAAGTTCCTCCATGGTCCGAAGATCGGGCTGTGGAAGAGCATTGTTGTTATTATTATTATTATTGAGGTGTGGTGGCATGTTGTTGTTGTTAACACCTGCCATATCTAAATCTTCTTGAGGCTCGGGCTCTTGATAATTAGAAGATCTAGTACGCATACACCTGAAAATGCAAAAGAAAACAAAACCAAACACAAAGACAATATATATACACAAGAAAGATAAAATCTTTTTGGATTTTTGAAATTTTTTAATTTTATGGTTTTTATGAATTTTTTTTAATTTTTATGATTTTTGAATTTTTTTATGCAAGAAAAGTAACGTTCACAAGTGAACGGATCCCAAAAAGCAACGTGTCTCTCACAAAAAACTGTTGATCTTAACGAAAAGAGCCGGCAGCGGCGCCATTTGATACATGGCTTTTGACACCCTGTAAGAAAATTAATGTTCGTTGTTCTGGTCTAATCGAATTGATCTAGGTTCTCTATGAGACTCAGTTTTATTTTGGTGGGAAAAAAAAATATTTTTGGTTGGTTTTAAATTTAAATGTGCAAAGACTTAAAAGTAAATGTCGTTGACAGTAAAGTGGCGTTAAAGTAAAGTGCGTGAAAATAAATGACTGAAAATTAAAGCGTGACAAGAATTAAAATTAGACAAGTATTAAAATGATAACGTAAAAATTAAACAAGACAAAGCACTAAAAGTAACTCCCAATCGGAATATATTCCGATCCTACCAATCGGAATATCAAACCTGGCCAATCGGAATGTCAATCGGAACCCCAATCGGAATGCTGTCACCACCAATCGGAATATCCAAAACACCTCCAATCGGAATGGTTAACTTCCTCTTGATCGGAATATGTTGACCTGGTCGGAATGCTAATCGGAAACCACTGATCGGAATACTGTCACTGTCCCAATCGGAAAACTGATTATGCACCTCGATCGGAATGTGGAAAGGAGAACCAATCGGAATGTTTGTCACTCACACACGATCGGAATACCACTACCTTGCCCCAATCGGAATACCAAGATCCCTCAATCGGAATATTAAAACCCTTTTCAGATTGGTACCAATCGGAATGTATAACCCCTTTCCGATTGTCACGATCGGAAAACGGGGAAAAGTACACAAAATAAGCTACACAAATAAGCTAAGATTCTAATAGGCACTAGACGAAAAACTTAGTTAAAACCGTGTAAAAATAAGCTATAAAACTGAAAGTTAACAACTTTTAAAACACGAAAAAGTTAAACTTTAAGAAAAACAACTTTTTATATAAAAATAACTTTTGTAAAAACTATATAAACTTGAAAACAAATCAAATAAGCTATGAAAATAAGAGATTTAAAACAATCAAAAGCATAAAAGTCAAATCTTTAAACAACTTAACAAGATGAAAACGTGTAAATCAAAAATTAAAGAAAGGTAGAAGAAGATTAACAAGATAAAGTAAAGGTGTAAGTAATTAAAGAAACACTTACTTGAAATTAAAGGTAATTAAAGGTGCAAAACATGTATTTAAATGACAAGTAATTAAAGGTGCACAAAATAAAAGTGGAAGAGCTAATTTGTCAAGTTAGCCAACAAAATGAAAAGTGATTAGCTAATGACTATATATAGGGGATTTGGGAGGAGGTTAGAGGAAGCTTCCTCCTCTCCTTCCTTTCTTCCTTAATTGCATGCTTAGGTCCCTCCTCTTCTTTAATCTTTTTGTTAATTGCGCCATTAGTCCTTAAGCCTTCAAATCTTCTTTAATCTTGGACTTTAACGACTTTTGGCTCGGGATTTCTTTGGACTCGTCTTTTAAATCTTAAATAAATAAGACTTGAGTTCCTCGGCTTTAAGTAAACTTCCGTCTTTTGACTTTTTCTTCGATAAATCTTCAGAATTGGTCTTGGACTTCCGTTCTTTTTGCACTCTTGACCTCTTGGCTTCGTCTTTCATCCTTTTCTTCAATAAAAGTCCGTAAATACCCGTGAATTCCCGTGTTTTCTCCACTTTTCACCTTTTCGTCCTAAATCACAACAAAAACACAAACCACGCATAATTCCGACATAAAAGACATAAAATACACGTTTTGGTCTGGTTATTATTGTAATTAAGTGGTAGAAAAGATGTGTGTTTTCACACATATCAGAAATCAACGTAACTTTAACAAGGGTAATTACCAAAGTGAAAAGGGTAAATTTCAAATCAAAACCACAACCGTGATTTTCAAAATACCACACAAGGTTTTCAAAATGCCCACACTAAAAATATTAATGGAGATTTTTTGGATTATGCAAAAGCAAACGATGCTAAGTTTGATAACATGCAACGTAAGATGATTAGCTTAAGATCCGAGTTGAAAAACGAGCTTAAAACGAACTTTCTAATGAATTGAAAACTCATGCTAATAAAATGGAAGGAAATTTTCAACGTCTCCAACAAAATCAACAAAAAATGGAGAAAGGTCAACATGAGATTAAGAAAGAGTTGTTAAAAGCGGATGCTAAGCAATAAAAATTTGAAGATCGAATGGGAAATATGTTTGAAGCAATCATGTGTAAACCCTCTTCTTCGGGTGGTCTTCCTAGCGATACCATTGTAAACCCGAAAGGAGAATTGAAGGTTATTACTACTCGTAGTGGTAAAACTTTCAAAGAACCCATATCTCGTCCAAGTACTTCTACGAAGAAGGAAATAGAGAAAGAGCCCGAGGTGGTGGCCGAAAAGGAGCATATCCCAATCCCACGTAGTACCGCTCAAACCACACCTACAGTTGAACCTATACCAATTGTGGAACCCGAGATTCCAAGGCCGATGCCTATGCCCCAACCCACACCACCCTTACCTTACCCATCAAGACGAAACAAGGAAAAGGCACAAGAATGTAACAGTTATCAATTTGAACTTTTTATGAAAATGTTTCGTGACTTGCATTTTTACATAATTTTTTCCGACGCTTTGGTCATGATGCCTCGATTTGCCGCAAACTTCAAAAGTATGTTGAATAACAAAGAGAAATTGTAAAATTCGTCTAGTTGTTCATCGGTTTTTCTTAGCCGCATACCTCAAAAAGTCGGTGATCCCGGTAAATTTTTAATTTTGTGTGCTATCCAAGATATGGAAGAATGCTACACCTTGGCCGATCTTGGTGCTAGTATAAATTTGATGCCTCTTGAGATTTTTAAGTCGCTCAATCTTTCCAAATCTCACTCCTTCAAGAATGTCAATCGAGATGGCCGATCATTCTACGATTCTTGCTTGTGGAGTTGCCGAAGACCTTTTCGTGAAAGTTGGAAAGTTTTACTATCCCGTGGACTTTATCGTTGTAGACATTCCCATTGATCCTAAAGTTCCTCTAATTTTAGGTCGATCATTTTTGGATACCTCGAGAGCACTTATTGAAGTTCATGCTAGGAAAATCACTCTACGTTTCAATGAGGAGGAACTCGTCATAAATGCAATTCAAAACTCCACGCTTTTTCATGTTTATTCTGTCACGTCTTTGAACAATGTTGATTCAATCAAAAACATTTGCAAAGGATTTTCAAAAAGAGTTTTAGGAGTTGTTGATAAAAACGATTTTCCATTCCCTCCGCCGATGGAGGTTAAGAGTGTTGAACCTACATCTCCAATCATGTAAGATTCTTCGGATGATGAATATTTTGACCCCAAGGGGGAGGTGTTATTTATTGATAAAAGTTTTGAGAACTTACCACCACCTAAACGTAACTTAAATGTGAGAATTTTTAGTGTGCCTAACATCGTTTTAGAAACACCAAATATTTTTGACATAATCAAATCGGGTTTTCATAAGGAGTTCTCAAAAGATGAAAAAGGAAAAGATTTTGAATTTGATTTAAAAGATTTTTCTACAATTCTAACTCCGTCATGACATCGTGTTTTGAGTACTACAAGCGCGTCTACTCCTTTTGACGATGCTTTGTGTGGTTTTAGTGTGGGGGAAGCCCCTTATGTTCCCTCCCCTTTCTCCATCGAGGACGAGATATTTGATCCCGGAATGCTTATAAAAGGAAATCTCGGTCTTCCACCGATGCAATAAATGGAAAATACTTTAATTTGATTGGTACGAGTCTACCTCGAGTAGCTCAATAGTTTGTCTTACCATTTTTCCCACCCTTCTACTTCTCATCCTTTTTCTTCAAACTCTTTGAGTTTTTGGCACGTGTTGAAGTGGCATTGGTTTGTTTATCCAATGAAAACGAGGACGCCATCTTCGATCCCGGTATTTTGCATCATCAAAGGACTTAGTCCTTAATATCGG
Organism: Glebionis coronaria; assembly: GCA_025667525.1. NCBI lineage: Eukaryota > Viridiplantae > Streptophyta > Magnoliopsida > Asterales > Asteraceae > Glebionis > Glebionis coronaria. The sequence continues at coordinate 404,595,689 of CM046876.1, read as the reverse complement.
TTGCTTTTGGGCCTTGTTTATCATGTAAGCCCCACCAAAAATTGACCATACCATGATTATCCCTAAATGTTCACATTTATGGGGATTCGAGTAGAGCTTTTGACTCGGTTATCAAAAACAAGGTGCCTTGTGGGGGAGTCCCATGCTTATCCATGTACATATTATCGCTTTCTAATGTAGCTTACGTGAGGGGATTTGTGCCTTTCCAACCCTTGTTTCGTGGTTGTATGTGAATTGTGGTTTTTAGATGATCATGATCTTCACGATTTGAGCCTCTCGTGTTCGTTTTATGGGGGCACTCGATCGTTTGCTTTGAAGAATTTCTTGATATCCACTCATGATATCTCCTTATATGTTCTAACCTTAGGTTTTTAGCACACTTCATAAACGGCTTTAAATTTAATGGTTCCACCCTTTCCATGCTAGATTAGGCATTCGACTACGTCTCTAGTATGGGGGTATCCTACCCTTAGACTCGAAACATTGAGGACAATGTTTAACTTTAGTATGGGGGTGAATAGATACTTGCCTTGCCAAACCTTCACGCTTTCCAAAGTTTATCTTTTTGTTTATCGTTTTGTTGCAAATAAGTTTAAAAATGGCCAAATCTTAAAAATTTTCTTATGTTTTATAAGTGTTTGAAGACACGAATGTAGATTTTCTGATGGCGAGACTAAGAGTAATTTTTGACTCGACCGTGCGTTTTGAGCACTTAACTTCGATTCCTTGACTTTATATTAGGCTAAGTCTCTTAAATGAGGACGAGAATTTATAGAGTTAATTATAAGTTACTATGTTAAACGTAGAGTACTCGTATTCTTACAAAAACTCATGTTTTCTCGTCGTTTGCTTATTCTCCCTTCGCTTGTATATATTTTGCTTAATAGGTATCGGCTTAGAGGTTTAGTCTTGATTGTTGGTTTCTAATCTTTTCTAGTAGCTTCCATGTAATTAAATTGGGAAGACATTAAGGTATCGCCTGTGTCACGGTTTTGAAGTATTGGCAACCCGAATAATCGAAAGCTTCACCTAATAATAAGATTTCAAGTGCTCACCTAAATCAAGCAAACAATTTGAAGTTCACAAGGCCGAAAAATTTATGCGAAATTGAAAGTGATTTATGCCTTAATCTTTGAAGCTTTAAAATCCAAAATTCTCTTTTAGCGTGAGGATATACGTGTTGGGAATAAAATATGGGTCAGTTCACTAGACGCTGATAAGAAGAATGTCAACGCTGATAAGAAGACATTGGACGCTGACAGCCAAGCGTTGACATTGAAGAAGTCAACGCTGATAGCCTTGAAGATTGACACTGATGGAATATCTTCATACTTATCTTGTTTATTTGTTTCTTTATTTATGTATGGTAAAGATAAGCACAACATTGTATTTTCTATTATTATCTTTACCTAGAATAGTTGATTCGTAGCTTATTGTACAAGACTTCTTGTTCTATAAAAGAAGGTCTTTTAGGTTAAAGTCATATATCAGTTTTCATAGTATTCGCAAGTTAAACCTTTCATTGTAATCAACACGATTATTCTAATACAAGTGAAAGTTTGTTTAACATCATTGTGTTTTAGATTAAGTGTTAATTCCGCATAACACTTTGTTACTTTATTCATAAGCAAAGGTTTCTCTACGTGTTATACTTGATCTAATCTCGTATACACAAAGCTAATCGATCTAAGTTTGGGATCAACAAGTGGTATCAGAGCTTGTTGAGAAACTTTTGATCTTTAAGTAACACAAAAACCCTAAAAACCCTAAAATTCTCAAAACCCTAAAAACATCATGTCTGGCACAAATCAACCTCCTGCTTTGCTACAAAACAACTTCTCAAACCCTAGTATCAAAATTCCCATGTTTGATGCCAGGAACTTTGAGCTTTGGAAGTCAAATTTTGAGCAATATATAGCTATTCATGACTACACTCTTTGGGAGATTATCGAATATGGGAACACATTCGATAAAGCAGCAAAGATTACTGCTGCAATTGCCACAAGGACAGCTGTTCCTAATTGTCCTGAATCTGATAAGGTGGAAAAGCCTGAAGATGGGAGAGCTGTAGCTGTTGAAGACATAGCCAAGAAGAGGGTGGACATGAAAATCTTGAATATCTTGAAACATGCCCTAGGTCATGAGAATCAGCACAAGTACAAACGCTTTGAGTCTGCAAAAGAGCTTTGGGAAGCTCTTGAAGTAGCACATGGTGGCAATGCTGACACAAAAGAAGAAAAGAAGAAGCAACTCCTGCATGAGTATGCTGTCTTTAAAGCTCAACCTAATGAGAATCTCAGCAGTGTGATAAGTAGACTTCTTGACATCACAAGTCAACTTTCCTTTATGGGAAAACAGATTGATGACCCTGAATTGAATGCTACTTTTCTCAAAAGCCTTGGTGATGTATGGAAGATTGAGACAAGATCCATTCTTGTCAATAATACCCACAAGACTTCCAGGTTTGATGACATCTTCAACAAACTAAGATTGTTGGAGAATGAATGGCAATTGGAGAGTGATAACAAATCTTCCAGCAGCAACATGGCCTTCTTTTCACAAAGTGAAGGCCAATTTGATTCCATGAACTTCTATGGACATTCAGCCACTGGATCTCAAGGTGTCAGCGCTGGATGTCAGTCTGTCAGCGCTGGATCATATCCTGTCAATGCTTTGTACTCAAGCGCTGACACACACAATCATGGCGCTGATAGAATTAAACCTGCTGGTTTTGATCTTGATATTGTGTGTGCATTCATTGCTTCTTTGCCCAGTGATTCAAGGATTACATATGAAGATCTTGAGCAGATAAGTGATGAACAATTGGAAGAGATGGACATCAAGTGGACTATGGCTCTTGTAAGTTTAAGAGCAAACAGGTTCAATAAAAGGTTCAAGAAGAAGATGACCTTTAATGCTAAGGATGTTGCTGGCTTTGACAAGTCCAAGGTGGAGTGCTACAACTGTCATAGGATGGGGCACTTTATGAGGGAATATAGATCTCCAAGGAGATCTGATGCTGGGAAGCCTTCAAGCCAAATGATTAAGAGCCCAGATCCCAAGGCTATGGTTGCTGTTCAACAAATTGATGGTGTTGGAGAATGGGATTGGAGCTGGATGGCTAAGAATGAGGAAGAGGACAGAGCTTTGGTTGCTGAAGTTAAAGAAGAGCATGCTGAATATGCTCTCATGGCACACTCCTCCTCTTCATCAGATAATGAGGTATATGATGATGCTTTCTGTTCTAAGGGTTGTCGTTTAAATACTGAAAAATTAAAACAAGAGATAGTTAAATTATTAGATGAGGCAAGTACTGAAAGATGCAAAGTATCTAACTATCAAATTGCTCTTACCCAAACAGAAAAGACAGTAGCTGAGTATAAGAAAATGGAGTTTGATTTAAAGGATCAAATAAACATCTTAAAACATGAGTTATTTCAGAGTAAAGATGTGCAAGATATAGTAAATAGGGTTAATCTTGATTTGATAGCTCAGTTAGAGGAGGCTAACAAAAACAAAGATAATGTGAGTCTTAAAATCCAGAGATTTGATAAGGCCACACAATCCCTAGGAGAGTGTGTTAGTAAACAAAGAGACTCTAAGGATATGAGTGGGATTGGGATGAATAATTATACTGTTGTTCCACCACCAGCTGGGGATTTCTATGGTGTCCAATCAAAGGACTTATCTTGGACTGGCTTGCCAGAATGCCAAGAGGAGGAGTTCATTCCTCCACCTAGAGTGACTTCCCCAGTTGAGGAATATCAGCAAAAGCTGACTGACCTAGAAGAGTGGAAGAAAGCTAACCACACTTTGTTTGTTAAGGGAGGGTTGTTGTGTGAAAGTCCAAATGAGCCCACACCAATCACAAAACCAATTGATGATCCTAAACCTATTAAGATCACACACCCTACCACTGGCAAAGCTGTTGACCTTGGCCCACGAACTGTTAGAAAACCTAGTGTTAAATATGCAGAGATGTATAGGAATACTAGGTCACCAAAAAGCCAAGTTAGTAATCATGGAACAGGCTTCTTTGCTTCTAGACCTAAGACTATGTCTAGAAAAGCTTGTTACACATGTGGGAGCTTCTCACATTTGGCCTACAAATGTGTCAACGCTTCCAATGTCAACGCTGATAGGAACCATTTCAGCGCTGACAAAAGTCAACATAGGTCAAACACTGTCAGACCCAATACCTTTGTGAACAAAAGTTCACAAGTTGTTAGACCAGCCCCATTCTTTTCTAGAGGGTCTAACACACAAGGCCTAAGACCTTTTCAAAAGTCAAATACTTGGTCAAATAGGCAATGGGTTCCTGTAGCAAACCCTAGGTGCAACGCTGATAAGAGTAATCGGGGCGCTGACAAGAGAAATTTCAGCGCTGATAGAAACACTGCTAAACCTAGGTATTTGCAGCCACAGGGAAATAGGTCTAAAGCTTCTACTAGCTTAACATGGAGACCAAAACAAGACCAGAACCCTAATTCTACTGGTATTTCTATGACATGCAACAGGTTTCATTATATTTCAAAGGCATTGTCAACACCAATCGGGGTTAATTGGGAATTTCATTCAAACAGGGATGAAAATGGGGTTGTTATGAGAACCAAGTATGTTCTTGTTGAACAACCAAATGAATCCAAGTCTTGCAAGGCTTGGGTTCCCAAAGAAAACTAATGTGTTTTCTTTATGTGCAGGGCATTCAGAAGAAGATCAATGATTATGGATACTGGGATAGTGGATGCTCAAGGCACATGACAGGAAAGGAAGACTATCTGACCAATTTCTCTCCTATTCAAGATGGTGATAAGGTATACTTTGGAGGGGGCTACGGCACCATCACAGGAAAAGGAACCCTTGTCACCAACAATCTAAGATTTGAGAATGTCTTCCTGGTAAAAGATCTGGATTATAATTTGTTTAGTGTATCACAAGTGTGTGATAACAAAAATAAGGTTCTTTTCACTGATACTGAGTGCTTGGTGTTAAGCAAGGATTATAAGCTCCCTGAGGAGAAATACATAGATTTTAGAACACCAAGGCATAAAGACATATATAATGTGAATCTTAATGGAATTAAGGTAAATAATAAAATGTCATGTCTGTATGCTAAAGCCTCAGTAGATGAAAGTAATCTTTGGCACAGGAGATTAGGGCACATAAACTTTAAGAATATTAATAGGCTTGTGAGACTTGGTTTAGTTGATGGTTTGCCTGAAAAGGCTTTCCACAATGACCACTCTTGTGTTGCATGCCTTAAGGGCAAGCAGCACAAGGTCTCATTCAGGTCTAAACAGGTGCACTCTAGTTCCAAACCACTTCACTTATTGCATATGGACCTCTTTGGTCCAACTAATATAGAAAGTTTGAAGGGTAAATCATATTGTTTTGTTATTACTGATGATTACTCCAGGTTTACATGGACTTTCTTTTTAGCCAAGAAAAGTGAAACTGCCCTAAGTCTGATTAAATTCATTACCCAAATAGAGAAGAAGAATGGTAATGAGGTCAAGATTATTAGAAGTGACAATGGGGGTGAGTTTAGAAATCAGTTGTTAGATGATTTTTGTGCCAAGAAAGGGATTACTAGGCAGTTTAGCATAGCTAGAACTCCATAGCAAAATGGAGTTGCTGAAAGGAAGAATAGGACCCTTATTGAAGCAGCCAGAACCATGTTGGCTGATGCCCACTTTCCTATAGCCTTTTGGGCTGAAGCTGTTAACACAGCTTGTTATGTTCAAAATAGGGCATTGGTCAACAAGATACATAATAAGACACCTTATGAATTACTTTGGGGAAGGAAGCCAAATATTGGTTTTCTAAAGCCTTTTGGATGTCATGTAGTTGTTCTAGAAACTAGTGAGGCCCTAGGTAAATTTGATTCAAAAGGTGATGAAGGCTACTTCATGGGTTATTCAGTGCAGAGTAAAGGATATAGGGTTTACATTAAAAAGGAAAAACGTATACTTGAAAAGGTACATGTTAGGTTTTTAGAAAGTAAACCTAGTGATCCTGAGAGTGGTCCAAATTGGTTGTTTGACTTAGAACCTTTGTCTAGAGCTTTAAATTATATGCCTGTTACTGATCCAGACATTGTGAAGGTAACTTCAAGTGTTTTGGAAAAGAGAATTGGTAGTGTTTCAGGTATACAGGTTGCTAAGGAGGATGGACCACCAGCAGTTAAATCATCTCCCACACAAGAATTTGTTACACTTCCTATATGGACAGATGAGTATTATGCTACTGCTACTGCTGCAAGGAAAGATAATGGTGGTGTTCAAATACCATCAAATACAAACATGCATGATTCTTCAGGCGCTGACAAAGGGAAATCAAGCGCTGACACGACCAATTCAGACGCTGATGGCTCCAACGCTGACAACACCAGTTCAAGCGTTGTTAGCCCAAACGCTGATAAACAAGGATCAGACTTTGGAGACACCTTTACACAGCTTTTCTCTTCTCATTTTGAACAAGGTGGACCTTCTAATGTCCATGAAGAGATCGCTGTTGATCAAGAAGAATCTGAAGAAGATATTGGCAACATGGAGCGTGAAGTTGAGGACACCAGACTTTTTGAAGGAGGAGTTCTCACTTCTACAGCTAAGGATCACCCCACATCTCAGATCATTGGTGATGTTATGGCTCCAGTTCAGACAAGAAGATCTCACCAAGGTCTTGGTGGATTTATTGCCAATATACACAAGAAGGTTGATACCCCTCTTGTACAAGCATGTTTGTTTGCCTGTTTTCTGTCACAGGAAGAACCCAAGAAAATTTTTGATGCTCTCAAGGAACCAAGTTGGGTGGAAGCAATGCAGGATGAGCTTCACCAATTTGCTATACAGGATGTTTGGGAGCTGGTTGATTGTCCTAGGTATGTGAGACCAATTGGGACAAGATGGGTTCTAAGGAACAAGAAAGATGAAAGAGGCATTGTGGTCAGAAACAAGGCACGTTTGGTAGCTCAGGGATATACACAAGAGGAAGGAATTGATTATGAAGAAGTTTTTGCACCAGTTGCAAGAATTGAAGCTATAAGAATTTTTCTAGCTTATGCCTCTTGTATGAATTTTACTGTTTACCAAATGGATGTGAAGAGTGCTTTCGTCTATGGGACAATTGTTGAGGAAGTATATGTCATGCAACCTCCTGGTTTTGAAGATCCTGAAAATCCAGACAAGGTTTATAGAGTGAAGAAAGCAATGTATGGACTTCATCAAGCCCCAAGAGCATGGTATGGTACATTGTCCACCTACTTGGTGGAAAATGGTTTCAAAAGGGGCACCATAGATCAGACACTATTTACAAAGAAGAAAGGAAAACATGTGTTGCTTGTGCAGGTCTATGTTGATGACATCATTTTTGGGTCTACTGATCCAAAAATGAGTGAGGAATTTTCCAAGCTCATGACAGATAAATTCAAGATGAGTGCAATGGGTGAGATGAACTTCTTTCTAGGGTTACAAGTTCAGCAGAAAGAAGATGGTATCTTCATCTCTCAAGACAAGTATGTAGCTGAAATCTTGAAGAAATATGGTTTTTCTCCACATGAAAAGGAGGCTTCCACTCCTATGGATAGACAACACCCTTGGGGAAAAATTGGAGCTGGAAAGGATGTGGATGTTAGGCACTATAGATCAATGATTGGATCATTGATGTATCTTACAGCCTCAAGACCTGACATCATGTTTGCTGTGTGTGCATGTGCACGCCATCAAGTGACTCCCAAAGAATGTCACCTTTTTGCTGTGAAGAGAATTTTTAGGTACCTAAGATGTTACCCAGATCTTGGATTGTGGTACCCAAAAGATTCTCCATTGGATCTTATTGCATATTCAGACAGTGACTATGGTGGTGACAAGTTTGATAGGAAATCCACAACTGGTGGATGCCAATTTCTTGGGAGCAGATTAATATCTTGGCAATGCAAGAAACAAACAGTGGTGGCAAACTCTACAACTGAAGCAGAATATGTGGCTGCAGCTGCTTGTTGTGGACAAGTCTTATGGATTCAGAACCAGCTGTTGGATTATGGGTATAATTTTATGCATACCAAGATTTTTGTAGACAATAACAGTACTTTATGCATTATTAAAAATCCTGTACATCATTCTAAAACCAAACACATAGAAATTAGACATCATTTTATAAGAGATTGCTTTGAGAAAGGTTTAATACAACCAGATAGGGTAGACACAGAGGACAATGTGGCTGATTTATTAACTAAACCTTTTGATGCTGGAAGATTTCAATATTTGGTAACAAATATTGGAATGGTTAATCTCACTTAATATGTGTTTTGGAATCTTTTTGTAAAAGTATGTACAGGATAATGCATTGTTATTGGTCTTTGTGATGATTTAGATTTTCCACATTATTTTTCTAACACTGACAAAGGTAAATGTAACGCTGTCAAGTGTTATTTTGCCGTTGTTAGAGATATTATGGTCTAACGCTGACAAGAGTTCCTTCAACGCTGATAAGTGTTGTCGGGACGCTGTCAGCAACAAATGTTAGTTTTGTGGTTTTCATCTAAATGTGCAGGTAATGGTAGCTTTATGCCATTGGATACAGAGTTGCTTATGGATCTTTGAAGAGCTATTTGGACATGTTTTGTTTATGGATGATGGTTGGAATATTTATATTCCTATCTTGACATAAATTTTTAATGTTCATATATTTTCTGAGAACTCATGTATCATAGTTTAAGGGGAGGTTTAAGGAACCTTTAGGACTCTTGGGTATTCTTAGAATACTCTCATCACAATTCTAGATTGTGTCCACAGGTGAGTATGGGTTAGTTTTACTAAACCATGAGGCACTGTAGCATGCAAAGGTGACAATCTATGCATGCTGCCAAGACACTTTTGGCCTAGACTTGGTTGTGGTCTGATGGGAGACTTGGGAATACTTTGGTTATGGGTTTACCTGGGAGTTACAAAGAATTTTATGAAATAACTTTGTTGGTAAGTATTTTGGTTAGCAAGGGACTCTAGAGGACATTTGTGTCTATCTTGCTTATGCAAGTGTGCATAAATGGACAGTGCTTGCCGCCCAGTAATTATTATCAACTTGTAAGATATTTCCCTTAGGATAAATTACTTTGTTAAGGTCTTTTTCTTTTTAAATATTTTTATTTTTAGACGCTGACAAGTTTTTCTCCAAACGCTGTTACGTCCAATCGTGACGCTGACAAGGCTTTAGGCAAGCGCTGACAAGAAAATATAGCCGTTGGGCGCTGATGGGCTATTTTTGACCGTTGACACCTAGTGGGCCCTACCCAGTTGTTATTTTTGACTAATCTTTGGCCGTAATTTTGGGGAGAAGTTACTTTTAATTAATGCATGAGATAAGTTATATTTGATTCAAGATTTTCATGATTGCTCTTTGAATATAACCGCCTCATTTTTGACCAATCAAAATCATGTATCTCTCCTATAAATTTGGCTAATCTTTTTATTCTGGGTATTCATATTTTCTTGTCTAACACTTTTTCTCCTAGATTTTTCCCATATCACATAACCTAAACAGCTTTCAATCATGGCACCCAAATTCAACTCAAAGAATTTAACATTGGAGTTCAAGAGCCAACACAATATGGTAGCTTACTTGACTGCTGATGATGCTTTATTTCCTCAGTATTCACAGATGGTGGCATTTTTAAATGCATCTTCATTGAGGTATGCACTTTCTCATACACCATTAGTCCCTGTCGCACACATTAGACAGTTTTGGAACAATGTTAGTTCCACAACAACTAATGGAGTGACCACATTAACATCTACTGTTCATGGAAGAACATGGGTGGTCACTGAAGCTTTGGTTCGCCAAGCTTTGCGTCTTGATGACGCTGATGGTGTGACTACCCTTGCCATTGCAACAATAGAACAGGGTCTTAGGGAATTGGGTTATCCTATTCCTGCTGATGTCACTTTAAATAAATATCATAAGCAGGAATTTCCCTCTGACTGGAAATATTTGATACATGTCCTTTTACAATGCTTAAGTCCAAAATGTACTTCTTTTAATGAAATAAACAGGTCAATAGCAAGTGCTTTGGTTTGTATAACACGTGGGCTTAAGTATAATTTTTCAAAAATGATTTTTGAAGGGATGTGTAAAAACAAGGGAAGTAAAATGACTTTGGCTTACCCTAGATTTTTGCAAATGGTCTTTGATTTACAAGAATATTGTTCTAGGGATCATGACACTTTTTATGAGATCCCTAAACAACAGAAAACCATTTTTGCTAAAATGAGCTCCACAAACGACCCCATACCTCTTACCCAACCCATGCTTGAAGTAATTCAGGCTGCTCAACCACAACCAGAACCACAACCAGACCCTGAACCCCAACTTGAGCCTATTCATGATCCATCACCTTCACCAGAAAACATGGACATTGACCAACCCAGCGCTGACACTCAAAATGTGGGCGCTGACACAGCTAATCCCAACACTGATACACTTCCTGAACAATCCCAAACACCCCTTAATCAACCCACACCCACACAATCTACTTCATCTTCTACCCCATTACAATCTAGGTTGACTAAACGCCAAAGGGTTACTGGAGTGTTCTCCTCTAGTGATCCTAGCCTTGTAGCAGAGAGAACCACCTCCACAAGTGTGGCTGGTGAAATGGGTGAGGCTGGGGCTATTGACACAAGCTTAGAAGCTGGTCAAGACAGTCCCAACATCATTAAGACCTCATCCATGCCCCATGATTCTATTTTGGGAGGTCAAATCCCCATTCTAGCTGAGGGCAGATTGGAACCTATGACCATAATTGAATTGACGGCGGCTGTCATTAGCTTGCAAAAGCAAAATGTCAGTCTTATACAAACTGTCAACAAACAGGGACGAGAACTCCAAGTTTTGAGGGAGAGAGTAACTGTTTTGGAGAATCCAAGTAGCAGGAGTCTAATGGAGGAATCTTCCAAAGGGGAGGATAAAGAGGATGAGGAGGATGAGTTGATTCACACAGCTAGTGAGAAGAGTTCAGAAAAGAGTTCACAATTTAGTGAATCTTTGCAGATTGCTGAAGCTCTCACCAACTTGAAGAAGCACCCAGTTGTTGATACATCCAAGGTGACACCAAAGAACTTGGAAGGATCTTTCAAAGAAACATTGGGCGCTGATACAGGTTTGGACGCTGACACATCCAGCGCTGATAAAGGTAATCGTGGCGCTGATAGGAGCAACTTGGACGCTGACAAAGTTGCAGGTGGTGTTGATGTATTCCAGCCATCAACAATCATCAAAGATGTGTCCACACAGGTTTCTTCTTCTACTTTACCAATTATTGATCCAAAAGACAAAGGTAAAGGTATTTTGATTGAAGAAGATGTTCCAAAGAAAGATGCAGCACAAATAGCATTTGATGAACAGTTGGCTGCACAACTTGTGGAAAGAGATTTGAAGAGGAGTAGAAGATCACCATTTGTTGTTTCTGAGAGTGAGGAAGAAAGTGGTGATGATAAAGAAGGTGATAGCTCAGATTCAAGCATTCAAATTATTGAAGATCCAGAAAGGCTTGAATATGGGGATGAGCTAGCAAAGGAAAGGTTGAGTGAGTTGAAGAATCAGATTGATTGGGACCTACCAGAAATCACCAGAATGTACCATGCTTGGGAAGACCAGGTGATGGACAACCCAGGTATGAGTTTATCAGATCAAATTTGGGGGTTGGAAGTTCTTCTTAGGGTACAAGAAGACATAAAGGTGATTATGAGATTTAATGCACAAGAGGTCAAGACCTGGCTCAAAAGAGATAGAAGGCAGTTGTACTATAAGTTGCTTAGATGTCATCAGCCTAATTGGACATCAAAGAAGTTGCTGGCCTTGTCTTTTGAGGAGCTAGAGTATAGGGCACATCCTATTTGGAGGAAGGTGCAAGAACAGAATGTCTACCAGTTTCTTTCAGAAGAAAGAAAACAAGAGCTTGCAGAGGAGATGCAAATTCAAAAGGAAATAAGGATTGCTCAAAGACCAGTGAAGAAAGGAGATCCTTTTCAATTTCCTAAAGACATGGATGTGTATTTTCCAACTGAAGGTGTTATAAGGAAGCATCTCAAGCTTTCTCCTTTGGAAGCTTCAGATTTGGTAAATGTAGTACCTCTAGATGACAGAAATCCAATCATCAGTTTTGATGAAGATGAGTGTGGTTTTTGGAAGATTGGACGATTTGGAAAGGAGGTACATACTTTCACTTCAGTTATTTCTATATTTGCAAGCATAGACAGGGAAGACTTGGTGCATCTATGGAGGTTAATAGAGGCCAAGTATACAGCTGAAGCACCTACTTCAGCTAATGGAATAAGACTTTGGAACACATTTATGACTTTGTGTGGTCCAAAAGAAGCAGATCCTGCCATTTGGAAGGATCTTGAAGATGATCTCAGTAATCTTCATTGGAGGCTATATTCTACTTGTGGTGTATTTCATATGAGCTCTACAAAGTTTTCAGAGTATTTACTTGTGGATGCTGACTATTTCTTGTCCAAAGAAGTGTTGGAGAAGATGTTAGAGACACCCTTGGAGATTGATTATACTAGTGATGTGGCCAAGGACTTGATCAGATATGTTTATCACCAACATAAGAAGTTTTTGCAAGATTCCTCCTAAGCTTTTAGTTTTTATTCAGAAACTTGATCATTGGAATGGATATCAAGTTTAGGGGAGGATTGTTGGGAATAAAATATGGGTCAGTTCACTAGACGCTGATAAGAAGAATGTCAACGCTGATAAGAAGACATTGGACGCTGACAGCCAAGCGTTGACATTGAAGAAGTCAACGCTGATAGCCTTGAAGATTGACACTGATGGAATATCTTCATACTTATCTTGTTTATTTGTTTCTTTATTTATGTATGGTAAAGATAAGCACAACATTGTATTTTCTATTATTATCTTTACCTAGAATAGTTGATTCGTAGCTTATTGTACAAGACTTCTTGTTCTATAAAAGAAGGTCTTTTAGGTTAAAGTCATATATCAGTTTTCATAGTATTCGCAAGTTAAACCTTTCATTGTAATCAACACGATTATTCTAATACAAGTGAAAGTTTGTTTAACATCATTGTGTTTTAGATTAAGTGTTAATTCCGCATAACACTTTGTTACTTTATTCATAAGCAAAGGTTTCTCTACGTGTTATACTTGATCTAATCTCGTATACACAAAGCTAATCGATCTAAGTTTGGGATCAACAATACGTCTTTAGCCATAATAAACAGCTCATGGCGAGGTTAAATAAATGGCAAGGCAAGACCGAAGTCATAATAAAATCTTCATGGCGAAGTTGAATAAAAGATGGAGGTAAACCTATGATAATAAGGCCCATCCGTTAGGGGGCATATAAAAGTATTGGTAATAAGTCTCATGTTCAAAACCATTATAAAACCGTGTTTATCGATCCTTCTTGTTAACTTAATTTTTTGACATCGTTGTCTATTAGGGGGGGTTATTAATTCGATGGTCTTGGTTACACCGTTATGACTCTATTTTTAGACCTAAATCTCTATCATCGCATAAGTAAAAAATGTATCCTCGTGAAACATTCAAGACAAAAATAAAATATAAGAGATACCACTTAGGAAAATGGGAGTCTAAGTACGTGATTAGGGCATATGAGTAGTGTTAGCATTACTAACTTATAATGACAATGATCTCGTTGCACGCTTGGCATGGAATTGGGGTGAAAATCGAGGATGGCGAAATTATTTCTAACGAAGCATTCACGTGTTCTTGTTCTATGAACCTAAACGTCCCATTTTGCGATGGAAATCATACATTATGTCTAAAACGCAAGTAGTAGCAAATAGTGGTAGTGTAGCAAGTTTATCATTCAATAAAAGTGCATAAAAATGAATTTTGGAGATGCTATGGTACTTTATTCAAGCATTGCGTGAGGGCACGGCAATGGTTTAGTTTGGGGGGGTGATGAGACTACTTTTATACATGGTCTTATCGTCCAAAATGGGCTTAAAATGCATAAAATATCATAAAATGTGCCAAATATATGCTTGTGTTTGTTCCATGTGTATTTTAGGTACGGATATTGAGAAAATCACAAAAGATCACAAGAATCAAAGAAAAACGAACACGGGAAATGAAGCCGCACAATGAACCAATCCCTAGAGTTAATTTTCCAAGAAAAACTCTTGAAGAATTGAAAAAGGACCCTCAACTTTGAAGAATTGGCAAGAATGGCCCCTCATATTTGAAGACTTGTCACTTTCAGTCCTTCACAAAGTCAACAATACAAGTCAACACCATGAAGATTGAAGACATTACAAGATTGGTCCTTCAAGTATCAACAAATGGCAAAACAAGTCCTTGAAAACACTTTGCAAAACTTTTTGTGGCAAAAGTGTGAAAACATAACTTGTTTAACAAAGGGAATTTTGTTTTTGCAAGTTTAAACACAAGTTACAAAAAAGGAAGAAGGGAGGGGTTTAATATGGGCAGACAAGAAAGATACCTAGACTAGTAATGAGTTGCCATGTGCCCCACTATCTCATTTCAACCAATCAAAACCTCCCAACTTGCCACATCATAATCCTACTCACCAGCTGTTTAACTAATTAAATTAATTAGTTAAACTCGCGCCTAAACACTTATTTAAAAACCAAATCAGATCAAAACCTTGTTCTTCATGTTCTTAATATGATTTGGGTATTTCTTAACCATGATGAATTAAGACCTAATCTCTTCCAGAATGATGATTAGGGGTCTTATTATCATAACCCAACCCTTAATCCCCCATCACCATCAAATCACATGTCTCCACCACCCTCCCCTGCCCCACTTTTCACCTTTAAACAAAAACCATGCAGCAAATCTACGACTCAAGGCTTTACTTACTTCCTAAGCATGTATTGGACGTCCAAGATCACCCCTATCCCACTGGTATCACATGTATCTTTATACAAGTCAAATTCAGCCAACAAATTTCAAAATTCAAAGGGCAAAAGAGGAATTTCATACATTAGGGTTTTTATGTTTCTAGCTTTATAGAACACATGTACACCCTTTATATAAAGGGTATAGCATCATACATTGTTCTTTGTTCTTGGTTTTCTTTGGTCAAAACTCTGTAAATCTTTGTTTTCAAGTGAATAAAAAAAGTGTTTGATTTTGTGACGAATTCCAAGTTCCAACCTTTATATTTTGTTTTTATTGATATATGTTTGTGAGTTTGAAGTCTCTTGGTTTGGTTTAAAAGATTGTGCAAGATTTTGCAAATTTTTCAAAAACCTGATTTTTTCTAAGTCCTTGTTCAAACATTTAAACTTTTTGGGCTATAAGTTGATCATATCCCCCTGATAATGAGTTTATCAAGGTGTTGTGAGGCTTGTGGTTTAGGAAGCATCAAGGGGTGGGGTTAAAGCTTGAAAAGATCTTGGTCACTTTTCATTTTTTCTTTATTATTCTGTTTGTTACTAATATTGTTGTTCTTAACAGACTTTTGGAAGCTTGTGGTTGTTAGGCTACCACATAAGCTCTAACATACGTGAGTGTGGATGTACATTCATGAGGTTTGAGTCCTATTTCCCAAAAATCTAATGAAAAAGGTGTTTTAAGTGATTTTGTGTTCTGCTGGTGTATGTGTGTTTTTATGTATGCAACTTGGTTCTTAGTTCATATATTGGATGTTATGATGCTTATTTGGGCTTAATTCAGTCTTGAGAATACTTTTACTTGTTTAAAATTGGATTTAAAAAGTATAAAGAGTGTTTGGGATTGTCTTTTGGTTCTAATCTGCATGAGTGTGAGTAGTTGTTTGAGGCTGCTTGTTGTTTATATATGTTATTAAGGTGTTTGTGGTCTGATATTTACAATACTTGTGCCTTTAAACATAAAATCTGAAATCATGGCTTAATGAGTTTGTTCTAGGCTGTTTTGACTTGAAATCTTGTGCACACCTAGTTTGCATGTTAATCTTGGGCTAACAAGTGTTAAATCATAGTTATTGCAACCTGAGTAATAGATCTGAGGCTTTGAATTTGGATTTGTGGTCAATTAGTTCAACAAACATTGTTCTTGTCTGTTTATTGTTCATCAGTACCTTGATTTTGCTTGAATCTTGTTCAAAACTTGGAATTAGTGCATGAAATGAGTTAATTTGTATGTCATAAAGTTTTATTGAGCTTGTGTATGCATTTGGTGGACTTTGGTCAGCTTATACTAGCTTAAACATTAGCTTATATCACCAGATCTGCCTGTTTCATATTTGGACCATATCTGAGCATAGATTGATTAATCTATATCATTTGGCTGTGTGATTTTGTGTTTTTCTTCTTGATTGTGACTACCTACAACTCACTGGCTGTATGGTGCCCTTATTGTCCAAATCATCAAGTGAATCTCTCTAAAAAGCAAAGTCAAATAGTCATAGCAGTGGGAACCCTTTCCCACTACTGCTAGCCACTGCTAGTTCAAATTAGTCAACAGCTTATTTTTAAGACATTCTAGCTTATTCTAATGTGAAACAACTAATTTTATGATAGATCTTATTATTTTAAGCTTATAAGTCAGTTTTGAAGTTTACAGCTTTTGGTTTTACCTTTTGACTAGAACACGACTATTTTGTCTTTTTTAAAAACAGCTTATTGCTTATTTCAGCTTATTGAGTGTGCTTATTTGAAAACTTTTTGTTGATTAATCTTAGTTTTGTCATTTAAAACCTTTTGCAAGTTGAATCAGCCCGTGAATTGGTCAAGAACTCGAAAACGACTATTTTGTCATTTTCTGTAGAGAGCTTTTGCTTATTTCAGGCTTATTTCTTGGGCTTATTCAAAAATTCTTTTTACAAACAGCTTAATTAGGTCAAGAGAAGGTTGTGTGTCAAATTTCAGCTTATGGCATCAACTTATAGCTTAATGGGACAAAAAGCCCATTAAGAATAAGCTGCTTTGAAATAAGTTGTGATAAGCTCAGATTTAGCTTTTGGGCCTTTCAAATTTTGTGTTTAAAATTGAATTTTAAGCTTCACTGGAAGTTTTGGGCCTTTTTGTGGACTTTTTCTTATTGGGCCAAAACTAAGCCCATTAAGGGCCTGTTTTTCATTTTGGCCCATTTGGAAGCCCATTAGGGGTATTTTGGTCATTTCAAGTTCATTTTCTGATTAATTAGGTTAAAATAAACTAGTTTTCAACTTTTCCGAATTTTTTATAAATTTTGAATTTTTAATATTATTTTATTATTAAGATTTTTTTTATGATTTTTGCAAGTTTTTCATAGCTTAAATACATTAAGTTAGAAATTTTAAAAACTTTTAGATTAATTTTCTTGTCATTTAATTAATTTTTACAATTATTATAAGATTTTTATAGTTTTTAATCATTTTTATATAGTTTTAATTAATTTTAAATTTTTCAAAAATAGTTGTTAATTTATTTAAGTTATTTTAGAGGTTTACAAAGTGAAAAATCTTATTTTGGGCTTTTTTAATTAAATTTATTTTTTGGGCTTTAATTAGCATTAAAAAATTGATATTTAATTAAAAAAAAAGGTTTGAGCGAATTTTGATTTTTTGTAAACTCTAATTACATTTTTTAGGATTTATTGCAATTTTCTATGAATTTTTAGGTTAATTTTTAAATTTCGTCATATTTTACGGTTTTACATGCACGACTTTCGTCTTAGTTTAATTTAGATTCGTAACCGTCATCCTTTTCTCTTTTCTTTTCTCATAATCATAATCACAAAAATTTAATCATTTCTTTACACAACACACAAGCCTCGTTGAGAACGAACTCACTTTTGGGTCATAAGCACTTGGTTTTATTAAACCACTTGTTTAATACTTGCCCTAATTACGTTTTTTTTTTCCTAAAAGACGTATAAATACACAACATCAAATTACTTAGCGTGTTTGGTTGGCAAAAGTTGTGAAGTTCGGTTTCAATTGGTTTAGTAATTGTGTGGTTTGAGTTTGATTTGAGAGGCCGTGTACTTTACGGGCCATATTTTGTTGGTTATGTTGATTTTTTTTAGAGTGTTTTTCTTCGGACCATGGGTACTAAAGTTCTTTCCTTTTTTAATATCTAGCTTATATTTTATTTTTCCTCCAAATCGTTTTAGTTTAATTAATTAGATTAATATAGTTTAAATTGTTTTTAAAAAAATATCTCTTTTATAAAAAATCGTTTTATTTAGATTTAGAAAATTATTTTTGTTTTAAAAATAGATTTAAAAATTAGTTTTCATTTAGATAAGCTTATTTTGAGTAAAAAGTTTGCACCTTTTGTGAATATTAAGCTTATTTGTATATAAAGCTTTAGGCTTTATCATCTAAAAAGATTAATAAGTTATAAAGGTTAAAGCTTTACGCTTTAATCTTATGTTTATCTTTTTGATTTAATTTTTGTCATTTTACTTGTTATTACGTGCTTGCATTTAGTTTAAATTTGCATTTAGAATAATTTAAAAAATTTAATTATAGTATAGTTTTGTTGGATCTTAGATTTAATAAGTTTCATCAAGATTTTAAATTTTAGTATAATTGTATTACATTATAGAGCAATTTTATGTGAACTATTTGCACTTTTATTTCTATACTTCCTAAGCCTAAAATAGTATCCCCATTTTAAGTTTAATTAGACATAGATACCAAACAAGTGTTATTAACCAAAAAACGATAAATCTTGTGATTAATTTGATATCAGTTCAAGTCGAGTCGAGGAAACGAACAATAATCTCTCACACAAATTGGCTATATTAAATTTCTTATATTACTAAGTATGGTAAGTTCCTCGACTTAATCCAAGAAGTTCGAATTAATATGCCTTAAGTCGATGTTCTGGCTGGAATGCCAAACTATAGCAAATTTCTCAAAGAACTTAACAAAAACAAACATAAGTTTGAAGATGTTTCTTCAGCTTTTCTAAACGTTGAATATTCTGCCATTATCCAAAACAAAGTTCTACCAAAACTTGGAGATCCTGGAAGTTTTCTAATTCCATGTACTTTCTATCATTCATACTCTTGTAATGCCTTGGCCGATCCTGGCGCTAGTATCAACCTCATGTCATACTCTTTGTATGCTAAACTCTCAAAAGATGTTCTCAAACCCACAAAAATGAGTGTTCGCCTCGCAGACCGATCTTTTCAATACCCATTGGGAATAGCCGAAAACATGCTCGTAGGAGTTAGAAAATTCATTTTTCCTATTGACTTTGTAAGCCTAGAGATGGAAGTAGATAACAAGGTACCACTTATCCTTGGTAGACCTTTCTTACATATAGTTGATGTTGTGATTCGAGTAAAACAAAAACAACACAACCTTGGAGTTGGAGAAGATAGAATTTCTTTTTCTATCGACGAAGCAATGAAACACTCGTATTCTAATGACGATACTTAATTTAGTATTGATGTCATTGACGAAGTTGTTGAAGCTGATTTCGACGCTCTTCTTTATGAAGAAAGCGAAATTTTATATTCTATCGAAGGAACAATCCTCGAAGAACTTTTTGCTGAATTTGACGCCTTCATAGCCGTTCACACCGACGAACAAGTAGAAACACTTGAGGAAGAAAAAGAAACCCCATTTGAAACCATAACTTTCGAAACCGATTTCAAAGTTAAGAAATCTCTAGAAGAACCTCCTATGGATTTAGAACTTAAACCTCTTCCTGAACACTTGGAATATGCATTTCTTCACAAAGAAAAATTACTGCCTGTAACTATCTCATCCTAACTTTCGGAAGAAAACAAAATCAATCTAGTCAAAGTTCACAAAGAACATAAACAAGCTTTTGCTTGGAAGACTTCTGACATTCCTGGCATATGTCCATCGTTCTGCAAACACAAAATCTAACTTTTGGATAACAAAAAACCAATAGTTGAAAAACAACAAAGATTAAATCCTAACATGAAGGATGTTGTTAAAAAATAAATACTTAATAAGTGTGAAAACACTTATCCTTTTACCACTTATTTCCAATAATAACAAGACCAAAACGTGTGATTTATGTCGTAAAAGTCGGAATTATGCGTGGTTTGTGTTTTTATTGTGTTTTAGGACCAAAATATGAAAAAGGAAGAAAACACGGGTTTTCACGGGCTTTTATCGAAGAAAACGGGAAAAGACGAAGTCAAAAGATCAAGAGTGCAAAAAGAACGGAAGTCCAAGGCCTATTCTGAAGATTTATCGAAGAAAAAGTTTAAAGACAGAAGTTTAACGAAGTCGAAGAACTTAAGTCTAATAGAAGAAGAAAATTAAAAAGACAAGTTCAAATCCCGAGACGACAAAGACAAAGAATTAAAGTCGAGTCGAGAAAACGTGAAGAAAGCAAGCAAGAAGATGCAACACATGCACTCCTTCCACCTTCCCTATAAATACCCTCCTAATAGTCATTAGGAGGGTAGTTAGTTAATTTGTCTATTTTTTATTTTTCTTAGTTTTATATAGTTTTAGAGAGAGAAAGTCTTAAACTTTCTCTCACTAAACTTCATTTTCTTTCTTAATCTTTTAAGATTAAACACCTTTGTATTGCTTATTTTTATTAATCAAGTTCATTTTAAGCTTTTATTTCTTAATCTCATTCTACTTTTCTTTGATTTAAGATTGATTTTGGTGCGATTATCAATAGATACGTGTTGTTCTTAATGATTTCGTGCTTAAAAAGTTAATCTTTTGATCATTTCATAAGTTTTCATTTGATTAAGCTTTAAGGCTTTTGTGCTTATTGGCTTATCTTTATGATTAGCTTATTTACCTTATAAAAGTTTTCCTTAAAAAGTTTATGTTTTTATTGTTTGATCCAAAAAGTTGTTTGATTTCGAGTTAGATAAGTTGATAAGTGCTTATTTGATCCGGTTTAATCATTGATTCGGCTTAGTTTGGTGAAAAGCTTATTATATAGCTTATTTCATTAGCTTAACCGAATTCCACAATTTTAGGAAGGGGTACAACTCCCCTTTCCGATTGCACTTTTCCGACCAGCCCACCAGACCACCCTTTCCGATTGAGTCCAATCGGAAAAGGGTTTTGCACATTCAGATTTGCACCCTCGATATTCCGACGGTGGTTGTTTAGCTTATATTCCGATTGCCACTTTTCCATTTATTCCGATTGAGCAACCTTGTGTATTCCGATTTGGTATTGTGAGTGATATTCCGATTGTAGCTTGCTCAATATTCCGATTAATATCTTTTTGCTAGTATTCCGATTTGATCAAGATTGACATTCGGATTGGGACTTTTTTGTTGTATTCCGATTGTGTGCATTTCCCATATTCCGACCAACCGATCGGAAAACATCCCGATCGGGGCTTCTTTTGGCTTGTTTTGGTGTACTCCGTTCTTACTTTCTTATAGTACTTTTTAACTAAGTTTTTATTTTTTTTAGAAAGTTTTCCTAGTGTTAATTTTTATTTAGTGTGCTAGTACTTTTACATTGTCACCTTTAAGTTTCCATGCATTTATTTTACTTGTCATTTTAATATTAATCTTTTAACTTCCATTTTACTCAACGACACTTTAATTACTTGCTAATAGTTTAAAACAAATCAACCAAACCATTCTCTTGATTCACCAAAAGACGATTGAGTCGCACTTAAGACTGGTTTTTAATTCGAAAATACTTGGGACTAACGAATTTTGATACTTTGGGGGTAAAACTTCAAGTATTAAATGGCGCCGCTGCCGGCTCTTTTCGTTACGATAAACGGTTTTTAGTGAGAGACGCATTGAATTTTGGGATCCGTTCCTTGAACGTTATTTTCCTTGCTTTTAAAAATTTTCAAAAACCTAAAAAATATAAAACTCTTCAAAAATACAAAAACATTATAAAATTATTAAAAAGCAACTCTTTTCAAAAGGTTTTGCACCAAAAAGATTGTAGATATTCTCTTTGTGTATATTTTTCTTCTGCAGGTGTATGCGTACTAGATCTTCCAACTATTCTGAGCCCGAGACTCTTGAAGATTAAGATATGGCTGGTGTTAATAACAACAATAATCACCCACCTCAAACCAATTTGAATAACAACAACAACAACAACAACAATGTCCTCTTACCTGATTTACGAACCATGGAGGAATTGTGCCAACCCACCATGAACGGACGCGGAGGCCCGATTGCGCCAATGCACGTCACGGCTCAGGAGTTTTCGTTGAAGCATCACATGATCCAGCAAGTGAAAACGAACCCATTTCGTGGAATTCCGGATGATGATGCCAACAAACACCTCGACAAATTCATTACCATGACCCAAAGCATGAAGTGCTCCGGTGTTTCTATGGATGACCTTCGCATCCAACTTTTTCCACACTCGCTTTCTCACCATGCCGAAAAATGGTTTGACCATCTTCCTAAGAACTCTATTCATACGTGGAATGACATGACTCAACGCTTTTTATCGCGCTACTTTCCCCCATCCATGGTCACTAGCCTTCGTAACCAAATCAGTGGATTCATGCAAGAGAATGATGAATTACTTTTCGATGCTTGGGAATGGTACAATGATTTGATTGACCGCTGTCCTAATCACAATATGCTCCCCGTCACTCTCATTGACACCTTCTACAATGGTCTCACTTTTCGTGATCGTGACACGATCAATGCCGCCGCCGATGGTACTTTTATGAAAAGGAGACCGGAAGAGTGTCGAGAGTTGATTGAAAACATGACTACTCACCACAAGAATTGGGATTCATCCACATCCTCAAGATCTAATCAGAGAGTCAATGTTTCATCTACTTCTTCCACCACCAACATGTCCGTTATAGAACGTGCTATTCTTGATATTAACAAAAGTCTCAAAATTTTGACTTCTAACCAAACTCAACAAGCTAAAGCCGTTGCTATTTCTTGTGACACATGTGGTGGTCCTCATTCCTACAATGAGTGTCCTTCTACTCACGGAAATTTTTCTGAAGACGTTAACGCAGCTTATGGTACTTATCCCACGGGAGGCTATCAAGCCCGCCCTCAAGGAGACCGTGGCTTGCTAAGTTATCGTTCCAACAATTATCTTGCTCCTCCCGGTTTCCCTCCTGCAAACCAGAACCAACAACAAAGCTATAACCGAAACAACCAATCCCAACCTCGTGCTCAAAATCAATATCAATCCCAAAGAAACCCATACGCAACTCAAGGAAATTCTCAAGCTTACCAAGCTCCACCTCTCAATCAACCAATGGCCGTAAACCAAGACGTCGAGACGTTCATGAAGACTAATCGTGAGATGGTGACGAATCTTCAGAGTCAATTTGTCAACTTGAAGAATGACATGGTGAAACAAGGGAGCGATATTCGAGCCGAGCTAAGGAATGATATGGCCAAACACAGCAATGAAATTAATGCCAACATGCAAAACTCTTTTAATAATCAAGCGGTTCATCTTCGTGATATGATTGGTTCGCTCATCCAAGGTAATCAACCCTCTTCTTCGGGTACTCTTCCGAGTAATACCGTTGCGAATCCAAGAGGGGAGATGAAAGCAATCACCACTCGTAGTGGAAAAGGTTATATGGAACCCGAGCTTCCTACACCTCCACCCGTGATTGTGAACAAGGAAAAAGAGCAACTTTCCCCACCTCCTTCACCTTCTATCCACATTTCCCCACCACCCGTGGTTGTGAGTGATCCTACTCCCTTAAAGCCTTCTTCTTCATCCAATATACCTTATCCTTCAAGGTTGAGGAAAGAGAAGCAAAAGAGCAAGGATGATATTCAGGTTTCAAACTTTCTAAAAATGTTTAAACAATTGAATTTTAACATCTCCTTTGCCGAGGCTCTCGCTCACATGCCCAAATATGCTAAGATGTTTAAAGATCTTCTAAGTGATAATGAAAAGCTTCTTGACATTGCTCAGACCCACCTTAATGAGAATTGTTCCGCCGTTCTCTTAAGGCAATTGCCCACCAAACTTGGTGATCCGGGTCGCTTCTTGATTCCTTGCAACTTCCCGGGAGTAGAGAATTGCATGGCCCTAGCCGATCTAGGTGCCAGTATAAACTTAATGCCTTTAAGTGTTTGGAAGCAATTATCTCTCCCCGAGCTAGTCCCCACCAAAATGACTTTGGAATTAGCCAACCGTACGGTTGCTTATCCAGTGGGGATAGCCGAAGATGTCTTTGTTGGCGTCGACAAATTCACCTTCCCGGCGGATTTTGTTGTCGTTGACTACGAGATGGATCCCCGTGTTCCATTAATCGTTGGACGTCCATTCCTGAGGACCGGTCGCACTCTTATTGATGTAGCCGCGGGCGAAATAATCATGAGAGTTGGTGACGATAAAATTGTCTTCAACATGGGTAAGATTTCTAAGCAACCTTATTCATATGAGAGTGTTAATGCTATTGATGTTCTCGATGAGGCTTGTGAAGAACATTTTCATGATGCTTGCAAGAGTACTCTCTCTTCTCTACCCAATGTTGAGACCGTTGCCTCAACTGCTCCAGCATTGACTCCTTTCGGAGAAAGTGACTTGGATGACTTCGAAGCTAGCTTGGGTCCTCTCGATATTAAGTATGATAATTTGTCCACCAATTGGGATGAAGACATTAGTACTATTGAGAGACTTCTCAATGAGGACCCGTTGTCTCCTCCTTCTCCTAAAGAGGTGACTAATGATGATCCATCGTTGGTTTCACCATCTATTGAGGATCCTCCTACTCTCGAGCTTAAGGACCTACCTCCTCATCTTGAGTACGTTTTCCTAGAAGATAACGAGAAGTTACCGGTCATCATCGCAAAGGATCTGAAAGAAGACGAAAAAGCCCGACTTGTCGCTGTGTTGAAGAAGCATAAAAGAGCTATGGCTTGGAAAATCTCCGACATCCGTGGAATTGATCCTCACTTCTGCACACATAAAATTCTCATGGAGGACGACTTTAAGCCCACAATTCAAAGCCAACGAAGGGTGAATCCTAAAATCCATGAAGTCATCAAAAAAGAGGTTATCAAACTTCTTGATGCGGGTATGATTTACCCTATTTCGGATTCACCATGGGTTAGTCCAGTCCATTGTGTGCCTAAGAAAGGCGGTATCACCGTTGTGCCCAATGCAAACAACGAGTTGATTCCTACCCGTCTCGTTACTGGGTGGAGAGTTTGTATAGACTACCGCAAACTCAATGATGCCACGAGAAAGGATCATTTATCTCTACCTTTTATGGACCAAATGCTTGAACGTCTAGCGGGTAATGAATATTACTGCTTTCTTGATGGTTTCTCGGGTTATTTTCAAATACCCATCGATCCCCAAGATCAAGAGAAGACGACATTCACTTCTCCCTATGGCACCTTTGCTTATAAAAGAATGCCTTTTGGCTTATGCAATGCCCCTGGGACTTTCCAAAGGTGCATGTTGGCTATCTTCCATGACATGGTTGAGCAAACCATGGAAGCCTTCATGGATGATTTCTCGGTCTTTGGGGATTCCTTCTCTTCTTGCCTTGCCAATTTGGAACGTATGCTTAAGCGGTGCGAAGACACTCGCCTTGTTCTGAATTGGGAAAAATGCCATTTTATGGTAAAAGAAGGCATTGTGCTAGGACACAAAATCTCTAAAGCCGGTCTTGAAGTCGACCGTGCTAAAGTAGATGTCATAGCCAAATTACCTCCACCTTCAACCGTGAAGGGTGTGAGAAGTTTTCTGGGTCATGCGGGCTTCTATCGTCGATTCATTCAGGATTTCTCTAAAATCGCTCGCCCGATGACCCACCTCTTGGAAAAAGATACTCCTTTTATCTTTTCTAAAGAGTGTCTCGAAGCCTTCAATCTTCTTAAGGATAAGCTAACTAAGGCACCGGTCTTGGTTACCCCTAATTGGGAGCTGCCCTTTGAATTGATGTGCGATGCTAGTGACTTTGCTATTGGTGCGGTTTTGGGCCAACGTGTGAATAAAAATTTCCAACCAATCCACTATGCTAGCAAAACAATGACGGGGGCTCAATTGCATTATACGACAACCGAAAAAGAGCTTTTAGCTGTTGTCTATGCTTTTGAGAAATTTCGCCCCTATCTTGTTTTATCCCCCACCATCGTATACACGGACCATTCCGCGTTGAAGTACTTGATGACAAAGCATGATGCTAAGCCAAGACTTCTTCGCTGGGTTTTACTCCTTCAAGAATTCAACATTGAAATTCGTGACAAGAAGGGAGCCGAAAACCTGGCCGCGGATCATCTGAGCAGACTTGAGGATCCATATCAGGGGGATCATCCGAACAAAGAGATCAATGACTCTTTCCCCTTTGAGACCTTAATGTCTATAAATCTCAATCTTGATGGCACCCCGTGGTTTGCAGACATTGCAAACTACTTAGCGGGTGGTATTCTCATCCAAGGGTTAACATCCCAACAAAAGAAGAAGTTCTTGAATGATGTTAAGACTTACTTTTGGGATGACCCTTATCTATTCAAACAGTGTGCTGATTTGATTATTCGTCGATGTGTTGATGGACCGGCAGCTTTTGACATCCTCCAAGCTTGCCACAAAGGACCCACCGGTGGTCACTTTGGTCCCAACTACACCGCTCAGAAAGTGTTTGATTCTGGATTCTACTGGCCCACCATTTATCGTGATGCTCACGAAATGGTTAAGCATTGTGATGCTTGCCAACGTCAAGGCAAGATCACACATAAGGATGAGATGCCTCAAAATTTCATACAGGAATGTGAAATCTTTGATGTATGGGGCATCGACTTTATGGGGCCATTTCCATCCTCCAAAGGGAACAAGTACATCCTCGTCGCCGTCGACTATGTTTCTAAAGGGGTTGAAGCTAAGGCTGTTCCTACGAATGATGCGAGGGTGGTTGTGAACTTTTTGAAGCAGCTTTTCGCTCGATTGGCGTTCCTCGTGCTATTATCAGTGACCGCGTGACTCATTTTTGCAACGATCAATTTGCAAGAGTCATGGCTAAGTATGGTGTCAATCACCGTCTTTCCACTGCCTATCATCCCCAAACCAATGGGCAAGCCGAGATTTCCAACCGTGGCTTAAAGAGAATTTTGGAGCGTACTGTGGGAGAGCATCGCGCCGCGTGGGCCGATAAGTTAGATGATGCTCTGTGGGCTTTCCGTACCGCTTACAAGACCCCGATCGATTGTACACCTTATCGTCTTGTGTACGGGAAAGCCTGCCACCTACCCATCGAGCTGGAACATAAGGCGCACTGGGCCTTGAAGTGGGCTAACTTCGACATCCTCAAAGCCGGTGATCATCGCAAGATTCAACTCAACGAGCTAGATGAACTGAGGAATAAAGCTTATGAGAACTCGCTGATCTACAAGGAGAAGACGAAGATTATCTACGATGCTAAAATCAAAAACCGAGAGTTCCACGTTGGTGATCAAGTCTTACTCTTTAACTCTCGGTTGAAGATCTTCTCTGGCAAGTTGAAGAGCCACTGGTCTGGTCCATTCACCGTCGCCAAAGTTTTTCCGTATGGGACCATTGAGCTTTCTCAGCCGAATGGGCCCAATTTCAAGGTGAATGGCCAGCGTCTGAAGCTGTACTTTGGTGAGGACATCTCTCAAGAGATGATTCCATCCCTCACCACGTTCCCCATGAACTAAAAATTGGGTCGAGTCAGGCTCGTGACTCGGTGAACAAAAACAAGCGCTTCTCGGGAGGCAACCCGTGTTCTATCCTTTACTTCTTTCATAATAAGTGTAGGGGGGGTGTCCCGCATATGTTTGTTGTCTTGTTTCTTGTGCTGTGCAGGGATTAAAGCTTAAGAGAGCATCTTGATGACTTTTGACGAACCGTGATACAGTGTTTCCCATCTTCCCGGTTCTATCCTAAACTCTTGTGATTCAATATTTCATATTTTATATGTTCACATTGAATTCACTTTAGTTGTCCTTTCCTTAGCAAGATGTAAACAACGTGCACAATGTCATAAGTGTAGGGGAGTTTACTCCCACATGCTCAAACATTGAGGACAATGTTTATCTCAAGTGTAGGGGGGACTTCTATCGAAGTAAGTGGTCTTTTCCATGAATTTGCCCTCATTTTAACCGGAAAATTTGATTTTTCGACATTTTCCAAATTTTTAATCTATTTTGGCCTAGTTGTATAGTTGTACTCTCCTTTATTATGTTATTTCCTTTCCTTGCTTAAATAAAGTGGTTTTAGATTTTTCTTAGTCATGAACATTTTGACTCAACCCGAGTTTACTTGCCTAAGTTTACTCTAGCTAGTATCCTTAACGTGTTTAAGTCAAGTTTTGCTAGGCTTTTATATAGGGAGCTTTAAAACACGAAAGTCTTAACTCTCACGGGTTAAGAACAAGAACTTTTCGCAAGTTCCTATAATTGATCCTAGAGAGTCGTTTATCAAGGGAACTTTAAAATGCGATTTCTAAAACTTGAAAAAGTATAAGAATTTGCAAGATCCCATAGATGACTCGAAAACCCAAAACTTTGATTTAATAGGCTAAGCATCCACGAGTCTCATTACTTGAGATTTTAAACTGTGGATAACGAGAGATGATAGAGCCAATTATAAGTTCGGTATTCTTTCGTGAATTTATGTGAGTTAATTATAAGCATATTCTCCCTCCGCTTGTTAATAAATTTATCTGCAATAAATAAGGTTGTACGATTTAAAAGGTTACTTAGCTTCTAGCCCCAAATCGTTTAAAAGTTGCTCGGTACGGATTAGAGTTCATAGCCAAGGCATAACTTATTGAAGCGGGATGCGAAGATTGGCGAGTCCGAAAAGGCCCTAACAAGGCATGAGGGCTACATTTTGTTGCTAAAGATCCAAAAGTGATGTGAAGAATCATTTGTCGAAAATCAATATGAAGGATCGAGACATACGACGAAAAGCAAGAACTCTCCAAAAGTCATGGAGAAGTCTACCCGAAAAGACCCTAACAAGGTATGAGGATAAATAGATCCAAGTCCTAAAAGGAGGCGGATCGTTGTATATCAAAGTTCAAAATAAAGATTGGAGAAAAATGAAGAAGTCGTGGTCCAAAGATGAAGAATCTCTCAAAACTTCAAGTGAAGAAATTTCTATTATGAAGAGAAGACCATAATTTCAAGAACGTCTCTCAAAGATTCGAAGTATGAAGTCGCTGCCAAATATCGGTCCGAGAAAGGTCTCAAATCGTGAAGCGAGTTATGCCAAGATATGAACTTTATGAGGTCCCGAGAAGCAGTTTTAAAAGATTTGGTCCTTTAGCTAACTATTGATTAAATCGTTCACCTTATGTTCGGACTAAATAACTATCGAAATAAGTCAAACAATGCATCCTCGTGATCATTCAAGACAAAAATAAAATATAAGAGAAACACCTAGGAATAAGGGAGTTTAAGTGAATAATTGGCCCACATGAGTTCGTGATAGTTTGCTAACTTATAATAACAATGATCTCGTTTCTAAGCTTGGTATGGGGAACGTGAAACTTGAGGATGATAAACGTTCATGGCCGCCAAAACCCCAATGTAAGTTTTTAATTTCTTTACTTATTTTTATCTTTTATGTTTAGTATTTAATAAAGGCCAAGTGGGTTATTTATGATGGAAAATGTAAACCGTGCTTTAAAATTAATGCATTGCATGAGGGCATTACAATGGTCAAGTGTAGGGGATTTAATAAGTGTGAAAACACTTATCCTTTTACCACTTATTTCCAATAATAACAAGATCAAAACGTGTGATTTATGTCGTAAAAGTCGGAATTATGCGTGGTTTGTGTTTTTATTGTGTTTTAGGACCAAAATATGAAAAAGGAAGAAAACACGGGTTTTCACGGGCTTTTATCGAAGAAAACGGGAAAAGACGAAGTCAAAAGATCAAGAGTGCAAAAAGAACGGAAGTCCAAGGCCTATTCCGAAGATTTATCGAAGAAAAAGTTTAAAGACGGAAGTTTAACGAAGTCGAAGAACTTAAGTCTAATAGAAGAAGAAAATTAAAAAGACAAGTTCAAATCCCGAGACGACAAAGACAAAGAATTAAAGTCGAGTCGAGAAAACGTGAAGAAAGCAAGCAAGAAGATGCAACACATGCACTCCTTCCACCTTCCCTATAAATACCCTCCTAATAGTCATTAGGAGGGTAGTTAGTTAATTTGTCTATTTTTTATTTTTCTTAGTTTTCTCTAGTTTTAGAGAGAGAAAGTCTTAAACTTTCTCTCACTAAACTTCATCTTCTTTCTTAATCTTTCAAGATTAAACACCTTTGTATTGCTTATTTTTATTAATCAAGTTCATTTTAAGCTTTTATTTCTTAATCTCATTCTACTTTTCTTTGATTTAAGATTGATTTTGGTGCGATTATCAATAGATCCGTGTTGTTCTTAATGATTTCGTGCTTAAAAAGTTAATCTTTTGATCATTTCATAAGTTTTCATTTGATTAAGCTTTAAGACTTTTGTGCTTATTGGCTTATCTTTATGATTAGCTTATTTACCTTATAAAAGTTTTCCTTCAAAAGTTTATGTTTTTATTGTTTGATCCAAAAAGTTGTTTGATTTCGAGTTAGATAAGTTGATAAGTGCTTATTTGATCCGGTTTAATCATTGATTCGGCTTAGTTTGGTGAAAAGCTTATCATATAGCTTATTTCATTAGCTTAACCGAATTCCACAATTTTAGGAAGGGGTACAACTCCCCTTTCCGATTGCACTTTTCCGACCGGCCCACCAGACCACCCTTTCCGATTGGGTCCAATCGGAAAAGGGTTTTGCACATTCAGATTTGCACCCTCGATATTCCGACGGTGGTTGTTTAGCTTATATTCCGATTGCCACTTTTCCATTTATTCCGATTCAGCAACCTTGTGTATTCCGATTTGGTATTGTGAGTGATATTCCGATTGTAGCTTGCTCAATATTCCGATTAATATCTTTTTGCTAGTATTCCGATTTGATCAAGATTGACATTCCGATTGGGAATTTTTTGTTGTATTCCGATTGTGTGCATTTCCCATATTCCGACCAACCGATCGGAAAACATCCCGATCGGGGCTTCTTTTGGCTTGTTTTGGTGTACTCCGTTCTTACTTTCTTATAGTACTTTTTAACTAAGTTTTTATTTTTTTTAGAAAGTTTTCCTAGTGTTAATTTTTATTTAGTGTGCTAGTACTTTTACATTGTCACCTTTAAGTTTCCATGCATTTATTTTACTTGTCATTTTAATATTAATCTTTTAACTTCCATTTTACTCAACGACACTTTAATTACTTGCTAATAGTTTAAAACAAATCAACCAAACCATTCTCTTGATTCACCAAAAGACGATTGAGTCGCACTTAAGACCGGTTTTCAATTCGAAAAGACTTGGGACTAACGAATTTTGATACTTTGGGGGTAAAACTTCAAGTATTAATACTCAAACTCTTAGATTCTAGAATAATCTACCCAATCGCCGATAGCCTATGGGTTAGTCCTATTCACTGTGTACCAAAAAAGGGAGGTATCACTATAGTGACTAACGAAAACAATGAGTTAGTACCAACACCAACCTTGACCGGATGGAGAGTTTGTATTGACTATCGAAAATTAAACGATGCAACCGCGAAAGATCATTTTCCTTTACCTTTTATGGATCAAATGTTATAAAGACTCGCAAGGAATGAATACTTTTGTTTCCTTGATGGTTTTTCCGGATACTTTTAAATTCCAATCAACCCTATGGATCAAGAGAAAACCACATTTACTTGTCCATTTGGAACTTACGCTTATACGCGCATGCCTTTTGGCCTATGCAATGCACCTACTACTTTTCAGAGGTGTACGATTGCAATTTTCCATGATATGATTGAAGAATTAGTCGAAGTCTTTATGGACGATTTTTTCGTCTTTGGAAATTCTTTAGACACATGTCTCAGCAATCTCGATAAAATGTTAGCACGTTTTAAAGAAGCAAATCTTATGCTAAACTGGGAAAAATGTCACTTTATGGTTAAAGAAGGAATTGTGCTTGGACACAAAAATGTTTAGCGCAGGCTTAGAAGTTGACAAATCAAAGATAAATGTAATCTCAAAACTCCCACCACCTACAAATGTGAAAGGCATTAGAAGTTTTTTAGGTCATGCCGGTTTTTACCGACGATTCATTAAAGACTTTGAGAAGATCGCAAGACCTTTAACTCAACTTCTAGAAAAAGAAAGAACATTCGATTTTAATGATAAATGCTTTTTAGCATATGAGACTCTCAATATAAAGCTTACATGCACACCAATTATTGCAAGTCGCTATTCGAATCTTTCATTTGTACTTATGTGTGATGCAAGGGAACATGCCCTTGGCCCTGTGCTTGGACAAAAAGATGGAAAACAAATTCACCCCATCTACTTTGCTAGTAGAACTTTAAACTCAGCCCAACAAAATTACACCATTACGGAAAAGAACTCATGGCTGAAGTTTATGCGTTTGACAAATTTCGAGCATACCTCGTTTTGTCTAAAACAATAGTTTACACAGATCACTCAGCTCTAAAATACTTGTTTAAAAAGCAAGACGCCAAACCTCGTCTCATACGATGGATATTGCTTTTACAAGAATTTGATTTAGATATTAACGATATAAAAATAGCCGAGAATGTTGTTGCCGATCATTTATCTCACATAGTTAATGATGATTCTAGCGATGATGAATCGATGATTTTCCCTATGAGCATATAATGCAAATAATTACTGACGATACACCATGGTTCGCCGACTTTGCAAACTATTTGGTTGTAGGTATTTTACGAAAGGGAATAGCGTATCAACAAAAGAAAAGATTCTGTTCTGAACTCAAAAATTACTTTTGGGACGAACCTCACCTATTCAGAATATGTTTCGATGGAATGATCCGACGTTGTATTTTCGGATCTAAATCTCGAAAAATTCTCGATGAATGTAACTACGGACCGACCGGAGGATATTACGCCGCGAACACCACCGCTAAAATGTGTTCGACGCTGGTTTTTACTGGCCTACGATTATTCGTGAAGCGCATACCTTAGTACGATTATGTGAAGCATGTCAAAGGACTGGAAATCTTTCAAAGAGAGATGAAACGCCTCTCAATAACATCCAAGTCTACGAAATCTTTGACGTGTGGGGCATCAAATTTATGGGAACATTTCCTAAATCCTATAAATGTGAATACATTTTAGTCTTCGTCGACTATGTATCGAAATGGGCCGAAGCTCAAGCCTTGCAAACTAATGATGCAAGAGTTGTTATAGCATTCTTAAAGAAATTATTATGTCGTTTATGAATTCCAAAAGCACTAATAAGCGACAAAGGAACTCATTTTTGTAACAAACTCATGGACAAAATCATGAAAAGATATGGAGTTAACCATCGACTTTCCACATCTTACCACCCTCAAACGAGTGGCCAAGTTGAAAACACTAATAGAGCTCTTAAACGAATTCTCGAAAAGACCATCAAAAACAACCCTGATTGTTGGTTTTAAAAATTAGAAGATGCTCTATGGGCCTTTCGTACCGCATTCAAAACACCAACTGAACCACACTGTACAAACTCTTGTATGGAAATTAAACATCGTGCATATTGGGAACTTAAGAACTGCATTTCCGATCTTATTGCAGCTGGAGAAAAACGAATATTATAACTTCATGAGTTAGATGAATTTCGACATCAAGCTTATGAAAGTTCTCATTTATATAAAGAATGACCGAAAGTCTGGCATGATCGCAAATTAAGAATAAGAAAAGAATTCAAACATGGAGAGAAAGTACTTCTCTTTTTCACGAAATACAAATTCAAACAACCTAAACTTACTTAGAGATGGACTGGACCTTATACTGTGAAACGCCAACATCCATCCGGATATGTTGAACTATATGGCACAGACGACATAACTTTTATTGTCAATGAACATAGACTCAAGATCTACCACGAAGAAGAAGAATGTAATGAATTCGACATAGAAGAGATCCCATTCTTCTTAAAATAAACCAGAGTAGCCGAGTCTGGTTGAAGACTCTAAACTTAGCGCTTCTCGGAAGGCAATCCACGTTTTATTCCCCACTTTTTACCATAAGTGTGGAGGAGGACTTGTAGCATAAATAAAATCGTCCTTGTATATATTTTGCATGTGTTTTTTGTTTTATCATGTCATGCAGGAAAAATAAAAAATTTTGAGCTCTAAGCTGGATTCACCTCTTGAAGTCCCGCGATTTTCTACTTAGCCCTGGGAAGTTCTCGTTTCCCTTTGTATTTTTACTAGTTTTAATTTTATTAGTTATCACATCGAGGACGACGTTCACCTTAAGTGTGGAAGCGGAGACTAAAAAAATAATAATAAATAAGTCAATTTTCTCCACATCAAATTTTTTTTTTTAAATGAAGTAAAAATATATATGTTTTGTAAACAAATAAAGTTATTAGCAAAGCAAAAATCTCATAGATTGATACTATAACTAAGCACAAAACCATCCACCAAATATGTGAGAAAACCTAGCCTTATATTTCTCTATTTTGTGTGAAAGTCGATAATCTAGTATGCTTCAGAACTTGTGCTTGATCTTCATTTACTAAACCGCAGTGTGGTTAATTTATAGATATTTTCGAAAAGAGGCAAAATGTGACAAATCTAACATTTTCAGGTAGTGAAATATTTTCTCGTATAATATTTTGAAACTTATTTTTGTGTTGGTTGACGAACTCACAATTTACGAATTTAAATTTGGGCTTACGTGCATAATTTGGCGTCTTTTACGACTAAACCGGAAACCTTAGGATTACGTATTTACGTTTTTGAACTCCGTTTTTGATGAGACAATTTTTATTGGATTCGTTTTGTGACGGTGATTCATAATTTATAAAAACGTTTTTCGTAAAACGACCCGAGGGCACGCAAATCGAGAAAACTAGAATCGAGAAATACCCGTAAACTAGTGAGATGGGACAAAACACTTTGCCCCACCCCACTAGCAATATGGGACGGCCAACATGACACCACACCATCAAGGTGGCATCATGTTAGCTAACACATACCATGTGTAAGCCTTAGCTTAACCTTTAAGCTAACTTTTCCCACTAACCTCCCAAACTAGCTACTTGTTTTCATTCCTACCATTTCTTCCATGCAAACCACTCTAAAACTCTCTCAACTCCTCCCTTTGTGCCGTCCACTATAAGCTAACAAACACCATCATTGATCTTTTCTAGCCATAAACCACATGTTTACTAGTCCTATTAAGGAGTTCTCTTGAAGCCTTGATCATTTGGTGGCCATATTAACAACTTTGGAGGTGATTTGCTTGTGTCCTAGGGATGATTTTCCAACCTATGTTCTTGATATTTGATGGTCTTGGAGATACTTGTTGTGTTCATCAAGTTCTTGCCTTCCTAAAACAAGAAATCCACTTGGATTGGTAAAGAAGATCATCCTCTACATTTTTCTCTTATTATTTTGTAAAGAACAAATATATTTTCTTTCATTTTGTATATGTATATGATGTATATATGATGATAAAAATGTTGTGTGGGGATCAAGTGTTGATAAACATGCTTAAAAATGATGATAACTATAAGAAATGAAGCTAAAATCTTGACTATTTAGTTGGCTGTATAAAAACAGTAGATAACTAAAAGATGAACTGATAAAATTGCATGGTTTGATCCATTTACAGTAAGTAGATGATGTTATACACATGTGAGAGTTGGCCATGCAATGGAATCAAAATAATGAGTGAGATATGATCAAAACAAGTTAGGTGGTGTAATCTGAATAAGCAGTTTTGTAGGGACTGTTAAGGCAACTTAGACTCAAAATGGGCAGTAGCTATAGCTAAGTTATATGTAGCACATATTATGAAGAACTTGTCATCCAAAAATGAGCTTCTAAGTCATTGTAGAACTCTAGATATGGTAAGAATGGTGAATATGAAGTTAAAAATCAGATTTTGGAAATAATGTTTATTATTATTATATAAGCACTCACATTATAATGTATAAAATGTAAAAATATAAACCCACTAACTTATAAAACTTATTTATATAAATGTATAAAAGGTTAATTAAATGGGTAAATTATATAAATGGTGGTAAAAATAATATTTATAAGTAATAAAAACTATAAACTTGATTTTTACGACTTTTTCGGCTATCGCCGTAAAATTAACGTTTTTCGCCAAATAAAACTTAGACGACCACACCCGTCTAATGTAAAGTTTATAAAAGTTGTATACTGATGTATAAGTAACTAATACAAGTAAAAACCGATAAAACCCGAACTATAAGAAATACGGACATTTACGAGCTAACTAAACATATTGGACTAATAATTGGACTTAATAAGATAGAAACTTGTAAAAAGAATTATTTGGGCTTAACCCATTTGGGCCCAACATGAAAAATATATATACTGATCATATAGGTATAAAATGGGTAAAAACAAGTAAAATAACTTACAAAAGAATTAATGGACTTAAAATAGGTAAAATCAATAAAACTAGTGAACTAGTAAGACGTTACCAAAACGTAAACACTAAAATGAGTAAACGAGGATTTATAAAGCCACTTGATCATCATCATATGTACAAAATCATCATATGTATATTGTTATTTTGATAAAAGTCATTGGACCGAGTCTAAGACCGATTATTATTTATATAGGTTTCCGTGACCGAAGCACGCCCGTAGCCGACAATCCGCCTTTCATTAACGACGTGAGTTCATAGCCTCGCACTGTTTTAAATGTTTTATAAAATGATTTGTAAACCCGCGAGGGAGATAACATGCTAGATTTTTATAAAAATAGAACACAAGTAGTCCCGATTGTATGCTAAATGATATGGACCCGAATGATGCTATGACCCTATATTCGAGACTAAAAGGATTATTAGTAGTTAGGTTATGTCACTTAAAGTCCCATTAGCATGAATTGTGAACTACCGGGATTTGGTAGACGCTTATGCATTTGATAGTACTATTTGGGGACGATCACCCCAGTTCGCGCCTTGACGGTTGATCCCCGTCGTACCACATTGATTGGTAAGCGAATTTATGTATGAGAAGATTCCATAGCGTGATTTTTGTGACGACACGCTAACCTAGATGGGCAAATTGTTTGTCGGGTTCGCGGCCCGTTGTTTTCACAGTAAGGTAACAATGTCATGCGGCTAATAATAATCCTAACACAATATAAGACATAAATAATACAAGATAACGACGCTATTACGATTAATATATTACCTATCATGGTAATATAGAGACTACGGTCTCATGGACGGTTTAAGATGTATGCTTGATATATATTTCATGACTAGCAATATGAGGACTTACTTCCGATATTATACTTGTGTTCTAATTTTAAATGAATATAAATGATTGTTTTATATAACGGTTTTCATTAAACTCTATGAATTCACTCGGCATTCGCTGATATGATTTTTGCATGTTTTCTATCTCAGGTGCTTGAAGGTAATCCGGATGGAGATCGACTCTGATGGCCCACACTTAATATTAAAAATGTTCATTCGATCTGTGTTTTGTAAACTTAATGACCTGTATAATTTGGGACCTGTTGTACACTTCTAAACCTTTTTATCGAATGAATGTTTGTTAAACCTTGTACAACCATTTTTATGTGTTGTCTATGATTGGAGTTATTGTGCTATCCCGTAACACTCTGAAAGACCCTTCCGCTGTACCGATATGAAAAATGAGAGTGTTACAGTTTGGTACCAGAGCTCTCGTTGTAGAGAACAAAAGATTTTAAAAACCAAGGTTTTGAACAAAACTTTTCAAAATCTTTTGACAATGAACATTTGAGAAAATATTTGAAAAATCTTTTGACTATAACGGTGCCAGAGATCTCCGACGTTACAAACAAGCCCTATTGAGAAGATATATATTTTGATATATATAATTTAATTTATATATATGTATATATCGTGATTTCATTATGTAATTGTTTAACTAGTATGTTATCCTAATACGAGATATATATATAAATGCAGATTGTCATGGCTGACCCTAATATTCCTGTAGAAAACCATGCTATTCCCGAACCTAATATAGAAGATGATCCTTATTTAGACTTAGTAGATTATGATATCGATGACGAGGAGGAACCATTTGAGGATCCCGAGCCCGAGTTAGGACTAGGAGATCAGATTGCCCCTCAGGTTGACTTAGTAGAGAATGAGATTGAGAATGTGGGTAATGAGAATGTGGATATTGAGAATGTGGGTAATGAGAATGTGGAGATTGAGAATGCTGATATTGAGAATGAGGATGAGATGGGGTTAGATGAGTTAGATGATGAGATTGACGACGAGGATGTCGAGGAGGACATAGGTATAGATGTTGAGGTTGATGACGATGAGGAAGCTGAGCTTATTTATCCGTATGATGTTCCAGAGGGCGAGCCTTTGCCCCCACCAGTTTGTTTGTCTGATTCTGAGGATGAGTTACCTAGGGATGAAATGTCTGAATCGTCTGAATCTGATTCTGAATCAGAGGAGGATGAGGATGACGATGCACCTGATGGTACCGATGGTATTGCTACTCGTAGACGTGAGATAGGAGAGTCGTCTAGTACTCGAGAGGCTACTCATATTGATGGTCTTGCACCATGGGCCTTGAGACGTGATCTAGATGCTTCCCGTGTTAAGAGTTGTGTGACAGAGGTTGGATTAGGTGTTGTTCAGACTCAGGTTGCTTATTTGGAGTCGAAGACAAAGGTTGGCGAGAAAGAGCGAGAATTGCTTAGTTTGGATTTGAGCGATGTAGAGCGTGGATTGAATGAGGCATTTAGGAGGTTATCAGTGTTGGAAAGTGGTGAGTATGCTGCCATGAAGAGAAAGGTGAATTCTATGGAGATTCAGTTGAGTGTGGCTTGTGCGATGCGTGAGAAAGCTGAAA
The DNA here is from genome assembly GCA_025667525.1 of Glebionis coronaria. NCBI lineage: Eukaryota > Viridiplantae > Streptophyta > Magnoliopsida > Asterales > Asteraceae > Glebionis > Glebionis coronaria. The sequence continues at coordinate 404,556,878 of CM046876.1, read as the reverse complement.
AGGAGTTGAATATATCTGTGGGTTGGAACAGTAGATTTTATGCCGACATGGTTGAAAGAGGAGTAATCCGTAAGCGCCCAGCTGAAGATGTGTCTAGTGATCGTCCGGCGAAGATCCAGAAGACGATGGATGATGGACCATCTGGCGGTTCTCAGTAGACCAGTCTGTGTTTAGTAGTGACCTTTATATCTTTTGTGTTTGTAGCTTTGACTGAACCGACTTGTTAGTAATAGACTTGGCACAAATTTTGAGTGTATATAGTGTTAGAACTTTGATATGGATGTACTAAGACAATACTTTTGTTTCAGATCGAATGAAATATATATCTTGTCTTGAATTCCATATTGTGCCTTATTTGTATCTTGATTATAAATTCGATCCATATTATATGAATCCTTTGTTGGATGAATGCTTAATGCTTTGAAATTGTGGAATTATAGAACTATGCCGCCCAAGAAGGCTGTGACTGAGGATGATGTACGTAGGATTATTACGGAGCAAGTTACCGCATCTATGACTGAATTTATGGCAAATGCTAGAAATGAAGCTGGCGGTAGTGGAGCTGGCGGTAGTGGAGCTGGCGGTAGTGGAGCTGGCGGTAGTGGAGCTGGCGGTAGTGGAATTGGCGGTACTAATGTGAATGTGAATGCTAATAATGTGAATGCTAATGCTGGAGGAAATGTAGGAGGACTTGGAACGAATGCACCTGAAGTTGGTGGCTGTACTTATGTGACGTTCATGAAGTGTGAACCTCTACCTTTTAATGGAACTGAAGGTGCTGTAGGATTAAGCCAGTGGATTGAAAAGATTGAATCAGTGTTTAGGATTAGTAAGTGTAAGGAGGAAGATAAGGTGACTTTTGCTATGGCTACTCTTAAAGGTCGTGCGTTGACTTGGTGGAACGGGGGAATTGCTTTCATGGGTCTTGATGCTGCTAATGCTACTCCTTGGGCTGAAATTAAGAAGTGGATGACTTTGGAGTTTTGTCCTCGTAGTGTGATCATTAGGTTAGAGCAGGAGTTGATTCATTTGAGAATGAAAGGTGTGGACATTGATAGTTACACGAACCGATTCCATGAGTTGGCCTTGCTATGTCCTCGATTGGTTGAACCCGAAGAGATCCGAATTGAGCAATATGTGAAAGGGTTGACCAGGAATATCCGGGGGGACGTGACATCATCGAAACCACTGACCATTGATGATGCTGTTCGAATGGCTTACCAACTCATTGGACAGATAATTCAGGATAAGGAAGATGAAGCCCGTGTTGGTGAGAAAAGGAAGGGAGACGGTGTAGATAGAGGTGATAATAGGAAGAATTTCAATCGCCGTCAGAACCAGAGAAAGGGGAATGCAAATGCTCTTACCAACAATACACCGCGCAACGATGATAGATGTCCTAAGTGTGGCAACAAGAGGCATGCTGGCGACTGCTGGAAATGTCGAAATTGCGGAAAGCTTGGACACAAGGTTGAAAGGTGTAAGAAGGGAACCATTTGCTTCAACTGTAATGAAGAAGGTCATAGGAAATTGGAATGCCCCAAGTTGAAAGCGATTGTACCTGGAAGAAACCCCCAGGGTGGTATCTACCAACTTGGAACAATTGAGGTGAAGAAAGAGGATCCGAATGTCGTTACCGGTACGTTTTTACTCAACAATCATTATGCTGTTTCTTTATTCGATTCGGGTGCCGATAGGAGCTTTGTATCCACTAAATTTAGTGCCCTTATTGATATTGAACCTGTTGAGATAAGTACCAGTTACGAGGTGGAATTGGCTAATGGTAAATTAGTGAAAACTAATAAGCTATTAGAAGGATGCTCTCTAAATCTCTTGAACCATTCCTTTCCGATTGATTTGATGTTGATAGAATTAGGTAGTTTCGATATTATTATTGGTATGGATTGGTTGTCGTTGAACAATGCTACTATTTTATGTGAAGAGAAGAAGGTTAAGATTCCTCTTAGGAATAGGACGTTAGTAATTGATGGTAGTCGAGGTGAATCCCGTTTGAAAATCGTTTCATGTATTAAAGTCCAAAAGTACATCAGGAACGGTTGTGAGTTATTCTTAGCTCAAGTGACCGGGAATGAGTCAAAGGAGAAACGATTGGAAGATGTACCTATTATTTGTGAATTTCCTGAGGTATTTCCTAAAGATTTACCCGGACTTCCACCGATAAGGCAAGTAGAGTTTCGAATCGATTTAATTCCTAGTGCTGCACCGGTGGCACGTGCGCCTTACCGATTAGCCCCTTCTGAATTAAAGGAGTTATCTAAGCAACTTAAAGAGTTGTCTGATAAAGGTTTTATTTGATCGAGCTCGTCGCCTTGGGGAGCTCCATTCTTGTTCGTTAAGAAGAAGGATGGATCTTTTCGTATGTGCATTGATTATAGGGAACTGAATAAGTTGACAATTAAAATCGATATCCTTTACCTAGGATTGATGATTTGTTTGATCAACTGCAAGGATCTAGTGTGTATTCTAAGATAGATTTACGGTCAGGATATCACCAACTTCGCGTCCGTGAAGAAGATATTCCTATAACTGCATTTAGAACTCGTTATGGACACTATGAATTTCAAGTAATGCCATTTGGGTTAACTAACGCACCTGCGGTTTTCATGGATTTAATGAATCGAGTGTGCAAGCCCTACTTGGATAAATTTGTGATTGTGTTTATTGACAATATTCTAATCTATTCTAAGAATGAAGATGAGCATAGAGAACATTTAAGGATTGTTTTGAAGTTGTTGAAGGATGAAAGGTTGTATGATAAGTTTTCGAAGTGTGATTTCTGGTTAGATTCTGTGCAATTTCTTGGTCATGTGATTAACAGAGATGGAATTCATGTTGATCCTGCAAAGGTTGAAGCTATTAAGAATTGGTCTGCACCGACAACGCCAACGGAAGTGCGAAAATTCTTAGGATTGGCTGGCTATTATAGGCGATTCATTAAAGAATTTTCTTTGATAGCTAAACCCTTGACTAAGCTTACTCAGAAGAATAAACCTTTCGTTTGGGTAAGTAATGAAGATGGAGCATTTCAGATATTGAAGCAAAAATTATGTAGTACGCCAATCTTATCATTAGCCGACAGGAGTGAAGATTTTGTAGTGTATTGTGATGCATCTATTAGAGGTTATGGAGCTGTTTTGATGCAGAGAGAGAAAGTGATAGCTTATGCTTCTAGGCAATTAAGGAAGAATGAGGAGAACTATGCTACTCATGATCTTGAGCTAGGAGCGGTGGTGTTTGCTCTTAGGTTGTGGAGACATTATCTGTATGGCACCAAGTGTACGGTATTCACCGATCACAAAAGCCTACAGTATATTCTCGACCAGAAGGAATTGAACATGAGGCAACGAAGATGGATAGAGTTGTTAAGTGATTATGATTGTGATATAAAATATCACCCAGGAAAAGCCAATGTTGTTGCTGATGCGTTGAGTAGGAAAGATAGAGAGCCTATCAGGGTGCGTTCTCTAGTCTTGACCGTGCACAATAATTTGCCTGAGCAAATTAGAAATGCACAAATAGAAGCTTGTAAGAAGGAGAATTCTGTTAATGAAGGGTTCCGAGGAGAAGGAGATCCTTTAGAGGTTAGAGCTGATGGAGTGAAATGCTTAAGAGGTCGTATGTGGATACCTAAGTTTGGAGGATTAAGAGATTTGATTATGTTAGAATCCCATAAATCTAAGTATTACATTCATCCGGGATCTGATAAGATGTACCATGATTTGAAGAAGTTGTACTGGTGGCCGAATATGAAAGCTGACATAGCTATGTATGTTCTTCAATGCTTGACTTGTGCTAGAGTTAAAGCTGAACATCAAAAGCCATCAGGACTACTTCAACAACCAAAGATTCCTGAATGGAAGTGGGAGCGAATTATGATGGACTTTATCACCAAGCTTCCTAGAACATCATCTGGAAACAATTCGATTTGGGTTATTGTCGATAGACTGACCAAATCAGCACACTTCATTTCAGTTAAGGAGCAGTTCTCACTGGAGAAGCTGACTCGAATATACCTTGATAATGTTGTATGCAAGCATGGAGTGCCTGTATCGATCATTTCAGATCGAGATCCTAGATTCGCATCGAATTTTTGGAAATCTCTCCAAAGATCTTTGGGAACGAATCTCGACATGAGCACTGCTTATCACCCCCAGACTGATGGGCAGAGTGAAAGGACGATACAAACACTTGAAGATATGTTGAGAGCTTGTGTGTTAGACTTTGGTAAGAATTTGGATAAACATTTGTCGTTAGCAGAGTTTTCGTATAACAATAGTTACCATTCTAGTATTAAGGCTGCACCGTTTGAAGCTTTGTATGGTAGGAAGTGTATATCTCCTGTATGTTGGAGTGAAGTTGGGGATACCCAGCTCACGGGACCGGAATTGATCCGGGAGACTACGGAGATGATAGTTCAGATTAAGAAGAGGTTGTTGACTGCCCGAAGTAGACAGAAAAGTTACGCGGATGTGCGGCGGAAGCCAATGGAGTTTGAAGTGGGTCACCGAGTAATGTTGAAGGTATCGCCATGGAAAGGCGTTATAAGATTTGGAAAGCGAGGAAAATTGAATCTCCGTTATATTGGACCCTTTAAGATTTTATCTAGAGTAGGTCCGGTGGCTTATAAACTAGAGTTACCCCCAGAACTTCATGGTGTTCACAACACATTCCATGTATCTAATCTGAAGAAATGTCTAGCAGTGAGTGATGAGAAAATTCCGTTAGGTAAGGTTCGAATAGATGGGAAGTTGCACTTTATCGAAGAGCCCGTAGAAGTTATGGACCGTGAGGTAAAGCAACTGAAACAAAGTCGGATACCTATTGTCAAGATCCGATGGAATTCAAAGCATGGACTGGAGTATACTTGGGAACGAGAGGATGAAATGTGGAAGAAATATCCGCACCTCTTCGATTTCAATAAGAAACGGACATCCAAATGAAATGGATCACGAGGACGTTGATCCCTTTTAGGAGGAAAAGCTGTGACAAATCTAACATTTTCAGGTAGTGAAATATTTTCTCGTATAATATTTTGAAACTTATTTTTGTGTTGGTTGACGAACTCACAATTTACGAATTTAAATTTGGGCTTACGTGCATAATTTGGCGTCTTTTACGACTAAACCGGAAACCTTAGGATTACGTATTTACGTTTTTGAACTCCGTTTTTGATGAGACAATTTTTATTGGATTCGTTTTGTGACGGTGATTCATAATTTATAAAAACTTTTTTCGTAAAACGACCCGAGGGCACGCAAATCAAGAAAACTAGAATCGAGAAATACCCGTAAACTAGTGAGATGGGACAAAACACTTTGCCCCACCCCACTAGCAATATGGGACGGCCAACATGACACCACACCATCAAGGTGGCATCATGTTAGCTAACACATACCATGTGTAAGCCTTAGCTTAACCTTTAAGCTAACTTTTCCCACTAACCTCCCAAACTAGCTACTTGTTTTCATTCCTACCATTTCTTCCATGCAAACCACTCTAAAACTCTCTCAACTCCTCCCTTTGTGCCGTCCACTATAAGCTAACAAACACCATCATTGATCTTTTCTAGCCATAAACCACATGTTTACTAGTCCTATTAAGGTGTTCTCTTGAAGCCTTGATCATTTGGTGGCCATATTAACAACTTTGGAGGTGATTTGCTTGTGTCCTAGGGCTGATTTTCCAACCTATGTTCTTGATATTTGATGGTCTTGGAGATACTTGTTGTGTTCATCAAGTTCTTGCCTTCCTAAAACAAGAAATCCACTTGGATTGGTAAAGAAGATCATCCTCTACATTTTTCTCTTATTATTTTGTAAAGAACAAATGTATTTTCTTTCATTTTGTATATGTATATGATGTATATATGATGATAAAAATGTTGTGTGGGGATCAAGTGTTGATAAACATGCTTAAAAATGATGATAACTATAAGAAATGAAGCTAAAATCTTGACTATTTAGTTGGCTGTATAAAAACAGTAGATAACTAAAATATGAACTGATAAAATTGCATGGTTTGATCCATTTACAGTAAGTAGATGATGTTATACACATGTGAGAGTTGTCCATGCAATGGAATCAAAATAATGAGTGAGATATGATCAAAACAAGTTAGGTGGTGTAATCTGAATAAGCAGTTTTGTAGGGACTGTTAAGGCAACTTAGACTCAAAATGGGCAGTAGCTATAACTAAGTTATATGTAGCACATATTATGAAAAACTTGTCATCCAAAAATGAGCTTCTAAGTCATTGTAGAACTCTAGATATGGTAAAAAGGGTGAATATGAAGTTAAAAATCAGATTTTGGAAATAAAGTTTATTATTATTATATAAGCACTCACATTATAATGTATAAAATGTAAAAATATAAACCCACTAACTTATAAAACTTATTTAGATAAATGTATAAAAGGTTAATTAAATGGGTAAATTATATAAATGGTGGTAAAAATAATATTTATAAGTAATAAAAACTATAAACTTGATTTTTACGACTTTTTCGGCTATCGCCGTAAACTTAACGTTTTTCGCCAAATAAAACTTAGACGACCAAACCCGTCTAATGTAAAGTTTATAAAAGTTGTATACTGATGTATAAGTAACTAATACATGTAAAAACCGATAAAACCCGAACTATAAGAATTACGGACATTTACGAGCTAACTAAACATATTGGACTAATAATTGGACTTAATAAGATAAAAACTTGTAAAAAGAATTATTTGGGCTTAACCCATTTGGGCCCAACATGAAAAATATATATACTGATCATATAGGTATAAAATGTGTAAAAACAAGTAAAAGAACTTATAAAAGAATTAATGGACTTAAAATAGGTAAAATCGATAAAACTAGTGAACTAGTAAGACGTTACCAAAACGTAAACACTAAAATGAGTAAACGAGGATTTATAAACCCACTTGATCATCATCATATGTACAAAATCATCATATGTATATTGTTATTTTGATAAAAGTCATTGGACCGAGTCTAAGACCGATTATTATTTATATAGGTTTCCGTGACCGAAGCACGCCCGTAGCCGACAATCCGCCTTTCATTAACGACGTGAGTTCATAGCCTCGCACTCTTTTAAATGTTTTATAAAATGATTTGTAAACCCGCGAGGGAGATAACATGCTAGATTTTTATAAAAATAGAACACAAGTAGTCTCGATTGTATGCTAAATTATATGGACCCGAATGATGCTATGACCCTATATTCGAGACTAAAAGGATTATTAGTAGTTAGGTTATGTCACTTAAAGTCCCATTAGCATGAATTGTGAACTACCGGGATTTGGTAGACGCTTATGCATTTGATAGTACTATTTGGGGACGATCACCCCAGTTCGCGCCTTGACGGTTGATCCCCGTCGTACCACATTGATTGGTAAGCGAATTTATGTATGAGAAGATTCCATAGCGTGATTTTTGTGACGACACGCTAACTTAGATGGGCAAATTGTTTGTCGGGTTCGCGGCCCGCTGTTTTCACAGTAAGGTAACAATGTCATGCGGCTAATAATAATCCTAATACAATATAAGACATAAATAATACAAGATAACGACGCTATTACGATGAATATATTACCTATCATGGTAATATAGAGACTACGGTCTCATGGACGGTTTAAGATGTATGCTTGATATATATTGCCTGACTAGCAATATGAGGACTTACTTCCGATATTATACTTGTGTTCTGATTTTAAATGAATATAAATGATTGTTTTATATAACGGTTTTCATTAAACTCTATGAATTCACTCGGCATTCGCTGAAATGATTTTTGCATGTCTTCTATCTCAGGTGCTTGAAGGTAATCCGGATGGAGATCGACTCTGATGGCCCACACTTAATATTAAAATGTTCATTCGATCTGTGTTTTGTAAACTTAATGACCTGTATAATTTGGGACCTGTTGTACACTTTTAAACCTTTTTATCAAATGAATGTTTGTTAAACCTTGTACAACCATTTTTATGTGTTGTCTATGATTGGAGTTATTGTGCTATCCCGTAACACTCTAAAAGACCCTTCCGCTATACCGATACGAAAAATGAGAGTGTTACACAAAATAAATCCCCTTGTGTCATTTTAGTCAAGCTACAGTGGCGTGCTAAAATATGTTGCACTCGTACTTATGTGCTATATTATCCCACGTGCTATTATCTCGATGTTGTGCCTATCCATTGTCAAGTCAAAACTATATATGATGTTCTCTTAAAAAAAGAGAAAAAAATAGAAAGAATAAGTAGTATAGTATAGTTTGTTCTACCACTTTGACAAGGCATATTTTGTTACTAAACCCACATCATTTATCACGTTTTACTTCTTTGAAAGATTATCTGGTGCTCACGCTGCAACAGTTATGTTTATGTTTCAGGTACAAGCATATGGTAGCTATCTATTTTATGTATGCGCTATTTGAGTGTTATCTTACATTTTCCCCTTGTGAGTGACATTTGTGTGAACTTAAATTCAAACACTATCCATGTGAGGTGCTAAAATTATTTTGTCATTTGCTTTTTCTAAATAGGAAAATCTAATCATTTTCCTATCATACTTCACATACTTAAAATCTTTTAAAATCTAATTTGTTTTCTCTCTTTGATTGCTTGAGGGAAAGAAATAGCTAAGTGTAGAGGAATTTGATAACGACCTAAATATATATATATATATATATATATATATATATATATATATATATATATATATATATATATATATATATATATATATATATATATCTATATATATATATATATATATATATATATATATATATATATATATATATATATATATATATATATATTCAATCCGTTACTATTATGCCACTTTGTATTATAAATAGGAACTTTCGATACTTAATATTGTGTTTGAAGGAACAAAGTGAAGAAACAAAAAGAAGAGTACTTGAAGTGAAAATAATAAAGACTTATATGAGAAGATTCTGAAACGCACGAAAGTGCGGCAAACAAACTCAAATGTGCGGCTAATAAGTGTGAAAACACTTATCCTTTTACCACTTATTTCCAATATTAACAAGACCAAAACGTGTATTTTATGTCATAAAAGACGGAATTATGCGTAGTTTGTATTTTTATTGTGTTTCAAGACAAAAATATGAAAAAGTACGAAAACACGGCCTTTCACGGGCTTTTATCGAAGAAAAAGACAAAAGACGAAGACAAAAGGTCAAAAGTGCAAGAAGAACGGAAGTCGAAGGCCTATTCTGAAGATTTATCGAAGAAAAAGTCTAAAGATGGAAGTTTAACGAAGTCGAAGAACCAAGTCTACTAGAAGAAGAAAAATAGAAGACGAGTTCAAGCTATCATTCGATTAATCCCGAGACAAAGTCGAGAAAGACGAGTTAATTAAAAGTCGAGAAGACAAGAAGAAATAGAGAAGACACAAGACCCTCCCTTTCTCCTATATAAACCCTCCTAATCCTTCATTAGGAGGGTGTTAGTATATTTAATTAGTCTTTTAATTTTAGTAGGTACTTAAGTGTGTTTTATTTTTCTTCTCTCTAGTTTTTCTTTCAAGCTTATCAAACCTCCATCTTAATCTTGTAATCTTTGATCTTAATCTTGAATATTATTAAGCTTTTTAATAAATTCTCATTCTACCTTTCTTAATCATAATCTATTGTTTTTCTTAATTAATCATGTAGTTGGTTTAATTTTGTTGATGATGTGATTGTTTTGCTTATTGGATTGTGCTTATTGGTTTGGTGTGTTTTAAGTTTCTAGATTATAGTGCTTATTGCTTAATTTTTATGTATATTAGTTTTTAAATAAGTTGATTTTGGTAGTTTAATATTTTTTATAAAAAGTTGATTTTAAATTTTTGCTCATTTAATGTTTTTAAATTTTGTCTTATTAGCTTTTTCTAGAAATTGATTTGGTTTAAGTTTTGGTTAGTGCTTATTGTGATTTTGCTTATTTTGGTTTAATCTGGATTGTCAAAACCCTTTTATTCCGAACTGTGTCAAAATCTTTTATCCCGACTTAAGTGAGTTTTCATTTCCCGAATTAGATGCAATCTTCCATTTCCCGATTTATGTGCATCTCAGCTTATCCCGAATTAAGTGTTTAATCTTCATTTCCCGAATTAGTTGTAAAACATAACTTCCTGAATTAAGTGCATAGCAGTGGATTCCGACTTGTGTGTGGACATGTTTTCTGAATTAAATGCTTGATTGGAGATTCCGAATAAGATCTCAAACCATTATCCCGAATTAGATGGATAACAGCTCGATTCCGAACTAGTTGAAGGATCCATTATCCCGAATTAGGTGGTGGACTGGATTGGATTCCAAATTACATACTAAGTTGTATTCTGAATTATATGTGAGTTCTGTATTCCGAATTAGTTGTAGAAGACATTTCCCGAATTGTGTGCATCATCAACATTCCGAACTAGGTAGGAGAAACAGATTCCGAATTACGTCAAGCTTCTGATTCCAAATTAGGTTGAGCAAACATACATTCCGAATTATGTGTGGGTTACACATTCCGAACTAGGTTAAGGCTTCACTGATTCCGACTTAGGTCTAGTTTTGGGTGTATTCCGACTTATGTTTTGTTTTTAACTTTCAGTATTAGTTTTGAAACTTTATTTTCCCACCAATTTTCTTAAGTGTTATATCAATTGATTTATCTTAGTTTTATTTTAAGTTTTAATTTTATTAAGTTTTCAAAATTTACTTTTTAAAGTTTTAATCTCTCGTCATTTATTTTAAGTCTAAATTTTTAGTTTAAATTTTTAAGCTTCCGCTTTTACTTAACGACATTTACATTTTCATTTTTACTTTTAGGTTAAAATAGATAATCTATTACCTTTCTTTTTAATTAACCAAGAACGACTGAGTCACACTTAAAACAATGATCAATTCAAATCGAGATGAGACGATAATTTTTTCATACTTGGCAAAAACCTTGTATCAAATGGCGCCGTTGCCGGCTCTTTCCGTAAAGATTAACGGTTTTAGTGAGAGACGCGTTGGATTTTGGGATCCGTTCACTCTTGGACGTTATTTTTCGTGTCAAAAATTTTCAAAAATCCATAAAAACTAAAAATTTCAAAAATCCAAAAACATTTAAAAATAATAAAAAAGTAATTCTTTTTCAAAGATTTTGCACCAAAAATATTTTCTTTTTCACATTAACCATTAGTTTTCTTCTATTTTGTTATCTTGTTCTTTTGTAGGTTTATGCCTACCCGTTCAAGAAGGAGGAAATCCATTCAAGCCGCTACTATTGAACCTCCCGTTGTCGAGCCTCCCGTTGTCAATACAATGGAGACCGTCCAATGATCGAGCTCTTGCAATCACACGTCGAAGGCAACGATGATGCGATTGTGGTGCCGACTATTGACGCAAACAACTTCGAGCTCAAATCCGGGTTTATCCAAATGGTTTCCGCAACACCTTTTCTGGGTCGTACTCATGACGATCCTCATGATCATATCAAGAGGTTCGTACACTTATCAAATACTTTAAAATGCAATGGGGTTTCACAAGAGGCAATTCGTTTGCTCCTCTTTCCTTTCTCCCTCGAGGGACAAGCCCGGACTTGGCTTGATAAGGAACCACCCCGGAGTATTACAACATGGACGGACCTTGAAACAAAGTTCATAAACTATTTCTTTCCACCCTCACGTACTACCGCTTTGTGGAATGACATTATCAACTTTGAACAAAAGTACGGTGAGACATTTAGTGAATCTTGGGATCGTTTTAAAGAACTTTTAAGAAAGTGTCCACAACACGGTTTTACAAAGGTACATCAAATTAATACTTTTTATAATGGATTAACTTTGAATGACCAAGATTCACTAAATAGTGCCTCGGGGGGTAATATTCTTGTGAAAACTATGAATGAGGCTTGGACAATTATTGAGAACAAAGCCAAAGTCCAAACCAAGAGTGTTAGGGCTACTAAGGCTAGTGCTAGTTCTAGTGAGACAGACAAAAAAATTGACGCACTTACCGCACTAATGACAGATTTTGTTTTACACAGTAAGAACAATCCGTAAGTTAATGCTTTGAGTGAGTCATGTGAAATCTGTGGGGGATCACATTCATACTTAAATTGTGATAAGGTTCATGACCCCTCTCAACAAGAAGTGTATGCTTATAACACTAATGAGAGGGTGCATTTTAAACCAAATGTGGATGCTAATAATATTTCTTATAGATCTACTAATTATTTGGCTCCTCTCGGTTTTCAACCTCATGCTAGACCCCCTCCTCAATTGACCAATGCCCAATACCCACCAAGGAACCAAGGCCAACAAAGAAATAATTATCAAGGGAATTCTTCCAACAATCAAAGGAATTTTAACTCAAATCATGGGAATTTTAATGGTCAAAATCAAGGGAATTTTAATGGGCCAAACCAAGGGTTTCAAAATAACAACTTTAATCAAGGTTTTTATAATAACAATGGTTTTCAACCACAATTTCAAAACCAAGATTTTAATAACCAAGGGTATAATCAAATGAACATGCAAAATCCTATGGACTTGGTTCTACAGAAGTTGACTGAACATGAACGAACAATGAAATCGCTGCAAGAATCTACTAGAGAGATACAAGAATCTACCGTTAGGAAAATTATGCAAATGATTCAAACCCTTTGTCCCTAAGGTGCCCTCCCTTCTAACACCGTGACCAATCCTAGGGCCAACGTTAATGCCATCACTACTTAGGAGCGGTAAGACCATCGTAGAACCTTCTTATTCCCCACCTAACCAAGGACCCGACATTCCTTCTACTTGTACCTCCCATTCTTCACCCTCTACTTGTGACATACCACCCGTTATGCCTTCGTCTACACCTTATGTTCCACCGATGCCTCAAGTTTATACCACACCTTCAGTTCCAAAACCGGTTTCTCCACCTTCCACTTCTACCCCTCCTCCACCCAAGGACGTGAGTAAGAAATCCATTCTAAATCCTTCATCTCAACCCAATATACCTTATCCCTCAAGGTTGAGGAAAGAGAAATTGAATAATAAGGATGATATTCAAGTTTCGAACTTTCTAAAAATGTTCAAACAATTGAATTTCAATATCACCTTTGCCGAGGCTCTCGCTCACATGACTAAATATGCTAAGATGTTTAAGGATCTTTTAAGTGATAAGGAAAAATTGCTCGATATCGCCAATACCCAATTGAATGAGAATTGTTCTGCCGTTCTTTTGAGAAAACTTCCAGTTAAGTTAGGAGATCCCGGTCGATTCCTTATTCCTTGTAATTTTCCGGGTGTAGAGAATTGTATGGCTTTGGCGGATCTTGGTGCGAGTATCAATCTTATGCCATTGTCCGTGTGGAAGCTATTATCTTTGCCCGAGCTAGTCCCCACTCGTATGACATTGGAATTAGCTAACCGATCGGTTGCTTATCCGGTGGGGATATCCGAGGATGTGTTCGTTGGAGTTGACAAATTCACTTTCCCTGCCAATTTCATTGTTGTTGACTATGGAATGGATCCTCGTGTTCCTTTAATTGTGGGACGACCTTTCTTGAGAACCGGGCGTACATTGATTGATGTCGCCGCGGGTGAACTTATCATGAGGTTTGGGGATGATAAAATCGTCTTTAACATGGGCAAACTTTCCAAACTTCCCGATGAGCCCGAATCCATTAATTACATTGATGTGCTCGACGAAGCATGTGAAGAACATTTTCACGAGGCTTGTAAGAGAGGTATTTCTCCTTTACCTCATGTTGAGAATGTAGCTTCTATTGCTCCATCATTGACTCCATTTGGAGAAAGTGACTTTCTTTTGAAAGAATTTGAAGCAAGTTTAGGGGATGTGGACTTATAATATGATGATTCTCCCTCCAATTGGGAAGAAGACATTCGTACCATTGAGAAACTTCTCAATGCGGACCATATTTCTCCTCCTTCCCCTATAGAGGTTACACACGATGATCTGAATTTGATTAAACCTTCCATCGACAATCCTCCAGAGTTAGAGCTTAAGGAATTACCGTCTCATCTTGAATACGTTTTCCTAGAAGACAATAATAAGTTACCCGTCATCGTTGCAAAGGACTTAAAAGAGGATGAAAAATCTCGACTTATCGATGTGCTAAAAAATCATAAGAAAGCAATTGCTTGGAAAATTTCCTACATTCGCGGGATTGATCCAAACTTTTGTACTCATAAAATTCTCATGGAAGATGACTTTAAACCTGCAATCCAAAGCCAAAGAAGGGTTAATCCTAAAATTCATGACGTCATCAAGAAAGAAGTTATCAAACTTCTAGATGCCGGAATGATTTACCTATTTCGGATTCGCCATGGGTTAGTCCCCTCCATTGTGTGCCTAAAAAAGGCGGAATAACCGTTGTTCCCAATGAAAACAACGAGTTGATTCCTACTCGACTTGTCACGGGTTGGTGAGTTTGCATAGACTATCGCGAGCTCAATGATGCCACTCGTAAGATCATTTTCCTCTTCCTTTCATGGATCAAATGCTCAAGCGTTTAGCGGGTAATGACTATTATTGCTTCTTAGAAGGTTTCTCCAGGTATTTTCAAATTCCCATCGATCCTAAAGACCAAGATAAAACCACATTCACTTGTCCTTATGGAACATTTGCTTATAAAAGAATGCCTTTCGGCTTATGCAATGCTCACGGGACTTTTCAAAGGTGTATGATGGCTATATTCCATGACATGGTTGAAGAAACTATGGAAGTCTTTATGGATGATTTCTCGGTCTATGGTGATTCTTTCTCTACTTGCCTTGCCAATTTAAAACGTATGCTCAAACGGTGTGAAGACACTCGTCTTGTTCTTAATTGGGAAAAATGCCATTTCATGGTAAAAGAAGGTATTGTTCTTGGACATAAAATCTCCAAATCCGGTCTTGAAGTCGACCGTGTTAAAGTTGATGTGATTGCTAAATTACCTCCACCTTCAACCGTGAAGGGTGTGAGTAGTTTTCTTGGTCATGCGGGCTTCTATCGTCGATTCATTCAAGATTTTTCTAAAATCGCTCTCCCGATGACCCACCTCTTGGAAAAAGATACTCCTTTTATCTTTTTTAAAGAGTGTATCGAATCATTCAATCTTCTTAATGATAAATTAATTAAGGCACCAGTCTTAGTTACTCCTAATTGGGAGTTACCTTTTGAATTGATGTGTGATGCTAGCGACTTTGCTATTGGAGCGGTTTTGGGACAAAGAGTGAACAAACACTTCCAACCAATCCATTATGCTAGCAAGACAATGACGGGGGCTCAATTGAATTACACTACAACCGAAAAAGAGCTTTTAGCTGTTGTATATGCTTTTGAAAAATTCCGCCCCTATCTTGTACTTTCCACCACCATTGTGTATACCGATCATTCCGCGTTGAAGTACTTGTTAACTAAACAAGATTCCAAACCAAGACTTCTTCGTTGGGTTTTACTCCTTCAAGAATTCAAAATTGAAATCCGTGACAAAAAGGGAGCGGAAAACCTAGCCGCGGATCATCTTAGTAGACTTGAGGATCCCTATCAAGGGGAACTTCCAAATCAAGAGATTAATGAATCTTTTCCCCTTGAGGCCTTAATGTCTATTAACTCCAATCTTGACGATACCCCATGGTTTGCGGACATTGCAAACTATTTAGCGGATGGTGTTCTTATGGAAGGGTTAACGTCCCAACAAAAGAAAAATTTCTTCAAGGAAATTAAAAACTATTATTGGGACGACCCTTACCTTTTCAAGCAATGTGCGGATCTTGTAATTCGTAGGTGTGTTGATGGACCGGCAGATTTACTAATCCTAGAAGCTTGCCACAAAGGACCCACCGGTGGTCACTTTGGTCCTAACTATACCGCAAAGAAAGTTCTCTATTCTGGATTTTATTGGCCCACCATCTATCATGACGCTCATGAAATGGTTAAGCATTGTGATGCTTTCCAAAGACAAGGCAAGATCACACATAAAGATGAGATGCCTCAAAATTTCATCCAAGAATGTGAAATCTTTAACGTATGGGGCATCGACTTTATGGGGACATTTCCATCATCTAAAAGGAACAAGAACATCCTCGTAGCCATTGACTACGTATCTAAATAGGTTGAAGTAAAGGATTTACCTACTAACGATGAGAGGGTGGTTGTGAACTTTCTGAAACAACTATTTGCTCGATTTGGTATTCCTCGTGCTATCCTTAGTGACCGCGGGACTCATTTTTGCAATGATCAATATGCTAGAGTCATGGATAAGTACGGTTTCAATCATCGTCTTTCCACCGCTTATCATCCCCAAACAAATGGTCAAGCCGAGATTTCAAACCGTGGACTTAAGAGAATCTTAGAGTGAACTGTGGGAGAGCATCGTGCCTCATGGGCCGATAAGTTAGATGATGCTTTGTGGGCTTTCCGTACCGCATATAAGACACCTATTGGTTGCACTCCAGATCGTCTTGTGTACGGAAAGGCATGCCACCTCCCCATTGAGTTGGATCATAAGGCTTATTGGGCTTTAAGGTGGGCTAATTTTGATATCAACAAAGCCGGTGATCTTAGGAAGATCCGACTCAATGAACTAAATGAACTTAGGAATGAAGCTTATGAGAATTCATTGATCTACAAGGAGAAAACCAAGCTCATTCATGATTCTAGGATTAAGAACCGAGAGTTTCACATAGGTGATCAAGTTTTACTCTTTAATTCTCGGTTGAAAATCTTTTCGGGCAAGCTTAAATCTCGTTGGTCCGGTCCATTCACCGTTGCCAACATCTTCCCTTAAGGCACCATTGAGTTATCTCAACCAAATGGGCCAAACTTTAAGTTGAATGGCCAACGTGTTAATTTGTACTTTGGTGAGGACATATCTCATGAGATGATTCCATCCATCACCATGTTTCCCTTGAATTAGTTCTGGGTCGAGTCAGGCTCGTGACTCGGTTAACAAAAACAAGCGCTTCCCGGGAGGCAACCCGATGATCTATCCTTTACCCGTTTTCATAATAAGTGTAGGGGGTCCACGTAGGTGTTTGTTGTCTTGTTTCTTATGATGTGCAGGGATTAAAGCTTCAAAGAGCACTTTTGATGATATTTGAAGACCCGTGATCCCATATTCCCGTCTTCCCAGTTCTATCCTAAACTGTCGTGATTCAATATTTCATATTTTATATGTTCACATTGAAATCACTATAGTCGTCTCTTCCTTAACCAGATTTAAACAAAGTGCACAATGTCCTAAGTGTAGGGGAGTTTACTCCCACATGCTTAAACATTAAGGACAATGTTTATATCAATTGTAGGAGGGACTTCTATCGAAGTTAAGTGGGCTTTTCCATTAATTTGTTCTCATTTTAACTGGAAAATTTTATTTTTCGACATTTTTCAAAAATTTTAATCTATTTTGGCCTAGTAGTTTTTTTTCCTTTATTATTGTTATTTACTTTCTTTGCTAGAATAAAGTTTAATAAAGCGGTTTTAATTTTTCAACGTCATGAATCTTTTGACTCAACCCGAGTTTACTTATCTAAGTGTACTCTAGCTAGTATCCTTAACGTGTTTAAGTCAAGTTTTGCTAGGCTTTTATATAGGGAACTTTAAAATGCGAAAGTCTTAACTCTTATGGGTTAAGATCAAGAACTTTTCGCAAGTTCCTATAATTGATCCTAGAAAGTCGTTTATCAAGGGAACTTTAAAATGAAAATTCTAAATTTGAAAGAGTCTAAGAAGTTGCAAGATCATATAGATGATTTGAAAACCCTAAACTTTGATTTAACTGGCTAAGCGTCCAAGAGTCTCATTCCTTAAGATTTTAAATTATGGAGAACGAGAGATGATAGAGTCAGTTATAAGTTTGGTATTCTTTCATGAATTTATGTGAGTTGATTATAAGCTTTTTCTCCCATCGCTTGTTAATAAATATATTTGCAATAAATAAGGTCGTACGATTTGAAAAGTTACTTAGCTTCTAGCACAAGATCGTTTAAAAGTTGCTTGGTATTAATTAGAGTTCATAGCCAAGGCATAACTTATTGAAGCGGGATGCGAATATTGGCGAGTCCGAAAAGGCCCTAACAAGGCATGAGGGCTACATTTTGTTGCTAAAGATCCAAAGTGATGTGAAGAATCATTTATCAAAAATCAATATGAAGGATCGAGACACACGACGAAAAGCAAATACCCCTTAAAGATCATGGAGAAGTCTATCCGAAAAGACCCTAGCAAGGTATGAGGATAAATAGATCCAAGTCCTAAAAGGAGGCGGATCGTTGTATATCAAAATCCAAAATAAAGATTGGAGAAAAATGAAGAAGTCGTGGTCCAAGTATGAAAAAACTCTCAAAAACTTCAAGTGAAGAAATTCCTATTATGAAAAAAGACCATAATTTCAAGAACATCTCTCAAGATTTGAAGTATGAAGTCACTTCCAAATATCGGTCCGAGAAAGGTCTCAAATCGTGAAGCGAGTTATGCCAAGATATGAACTTTATGAGGTCCCGAGAAGCAGTTTTAAAAGATTTTGTCCTTTAGCTAACTATTGATTAAATCGTCCTACTTTATTTTCGGCCTAAATAAACTATCGAAATAAGTCAAACAATGCATCCTCGTGATCATTTAAGACAACAATAAAATATAAGAGATACACCTAGGAATAAGGGAGTCTAAGTAAATAATTGGGCCACATGAGTTTGTGTTAGTTTGCTAACTTATAATAACAATGATCTCGTTTATAAGCTTGGTTTGAGGAACGTGAAACTTGAGGGTGATAAACATACATGATAACCAAAACCCGAATGTAAGTCTTAGATTTCTTTACTTATTTTTTTTAATAATTTGCAATTTTCTATCTTTTTAAGTTTCCTTAATGTTTTGTATTTAATAAAGGCCAAGGTGGGTTAATTATGATGAGAAATGTAAACTGTGCTTTGAAATTAATGCATTACACGAGGGCATCGCAATGGTCAAGTGTAGATGATTTAATAAGTGTGAAAACACTTATCTTTTACCACTTATTTCCAATAATAACAAGACCAAAACGTGTTTTTTAAAAGTCGGAATTATGCGTAGTTTGTGTTTTTATTGTGTTTCAGGACAAAAGTATGAAAATGGAAGAACACACGGGCTTTCACGGGCTTTTATCAAAGAAAAAGACAAAAGACGAAGTCAAAAGGTCAAAAGTGCAAGAAGAACGGAAGTCGAAGGCCTATTCTGAAGATTTATCGAAGAAAAAGTCTAAAGACGGAAGTTTAACGAATTCGAAGAACTAAGTCTACTAAAAGAAGAAAAATAGAAGACGAGTTCAAGCTATCATTCGACTAATCCCGAGACGAAGTCGAGAAAGACGAGTTAATTAAAAGTCGAGAAGACAAGAAGAAAGAGAGAACACACAAGACCCTCCCATTCTCCTATATATACCCTCCTAATCCTTAATTAGGAGGGTGTTAGTCTATTTAATTAGACTTTTAATTTTAGTAGGTAATTAAGTGTGTTTTATTTTTTTTTCTCTCTAGTTTTTCTTTCAAGCTTATCAAACCTCCATCTTAATCTTGTAATCTTTGATCTTAATCTTGAATATTATTAAGCTTTTTAATAAATTCTCATTCTACCTTTCTTAATCATAATCTATTGTTTTGCTTAATTAATCATGTAGTTGGTTTAATCTTGTTGATGATGTGATTGTTTTGCTTTGGATTGTGCTTATTGGTTTGGTGTGTTTTAACTTTCTAGATTATAATGCTTATTGCTTAATTTTTATGTTTATTAGTTTTTAAATAAGTTGATTTTGGTAGTTTAATATTTTTATAAAAAGTTGATTTTAAATTTTTGCTCATTTAGTGTTTTTAAAAGTTTTTAAATTTTGTCTTATTAGGTTTTTCTAAAAATTGGTTTGGTTTAAGTTTTGGTAATTGCTTATTTTGATTTTGCTTATTTTGGTTTAATCCGGATTGTCAAAACCCTTTTATTCTGAACTGTGTCAAAATCTTTTTTCCCGACTTAAGTGAGTTTTCGTTTCTCGAATTAGATGCAATCTTCCATTTCCCGACTTATGTGCATCTCAACTTATCCCGAATTAAGTGTTTAATCTTCATTTCCCGAATTAGTTGTAAAACATAACTTCCCGAATTAAGTGCATAGCAGTGGATTCCGACTTGTGTGTGGACATGTTTTCTGAATTAAATGCTTGATTGGAGATTCCGAATAAGATCTCAAACCATTATCCCGAATTAGATGGATAACAGCTCGATTCCGAACTAGTTGAAGGATCCATTATCCCGAATTAGGTGGTGGATTGGATTGGATTCTGAATTAAGTACCAAGTTGTATTCCGAATTATATGTGAGTTATGTATTCCGAATTAGTTGTAGAAGACGTTTCCCGAATTGTGTGCATCATCAACATTCCGAACTAGGTAGGAGAAACGGATTCCGAATTACGTCAAGCTTCTGATTCCGAATTAGGTTGAGCAAACATACATTCCGACTTATGTTTGCGTTACACATTCCGAACTAGGTTAAGGCTTCACTGGTTCCGACTTAGGTCTAGTTTTGGGTGTATTCTGACTTATGTTTTGTTTTTAACTTTCAGTATTAGTTTTGAAACTTTATTTTTCCCACCAATTTTCTTAAGTGTTATTTCAATTGATTTATCTTAGTTTTATTTTAATTTTTAGTTTTTATTAAGTTTTCAAAATTTACTTTTTAAAGTTTTAATCTCTCGTCATTTATTTTAAGTCCAAAATTTTTAGTTTAGATTTTTAAGCTTCCGCTTTTACTTAACGACATTTACATTTTCATTTTTACTTTTAGTTTAAAATAGATAATCTATCACCTTTCTTTTTAATTAAACAAGAACGACTGAGTCACACTTAAAACCACAGTCAATTCGAATCGAGACGATACGATTATTTTTTCATACTTGGCAAAAAGCTTGTATCAGCGGCGCACATTTCCCACCTCCAAAGTGCGACGCACTTTTGGAGAAGCGCGGCGCACATTTACCCCCAGTCTGCACTATAAATAGGGACCCTCTCTTCTCATTTTACACACACATCTAAAACTACTACTCTATAACCCGAGTATTCTTAGCTTCTTAGTGATATTTTCAGTATTATCCACTTTTAGGAAATACTTGTAACGAGAGTATCTTACTCTTTGGTTCTTGGAAAGACGATACAATCGTGACACTTGTGTACTCGTTCATTTGATCAATCTAAGTATGATGTTATCTTACTATTTTCCATTTGTTATTTTGATTAATATATTAGGCTAAGCTATTTGTGAATATATGGGTATGTGACTATAACTAGTGATGACGCTATGATATGATCCTTTATAATTGATTTCAAGCTAATATTGTATAACCATTTTGCCACTTATTTCTATCACCATATTTTATCTAAAGTTGATTTGTTATGATAATTTGACGTCGAGAGACTCAAGTTGTTATAATAAGTTTTTAAGAACTTGTCTATGGTTTTTAATCTTTGGTTGGAGAGATCCACTTAGATACTTTGACAAAATATTGAACTTATTGGAAACTTGTTTTAAGCTTAGTCGCTTAATCAAACGTAAGTCTTGAATTATACTATAGTGAATTGTGTAAATGCCATTTTGACGAAAAGAGACTTATCACTCTTTACATAAATAAACATATCTAGATCATTATTATCATCATCACGAACTTATACGAACTATCCCATATTAGTCATACTTGTTATTATTGTTACTATTTCAATAATTTCTTTTTTCAATTATTATATTTATTACCAAAATGAAACTAAGTCCTAGCGAACGATCCTGGCTTACCACTACAAAACTGTATTACGAACGAAAGGGTATACTTGCCCGTGTTTGTATTCTAGTCCCTTTTTTTCAAACCTTGTTATAAATTTAAGACTTACGAAACGAACATCAACACCCAACTAGAACAGCTTACACAAGCCTTGCAAAAGCTGATATCCATAGGAATCTTGTACTCTATGAAGTACATCAGGTCTAAATTCAAGGGGTGGGGATGTACACCCATTAATGTAAGGCTTTGAGACCTTTTTCTTCAAGTTTTCTGTATATGATGAGTTTATGTGGATCTTTTGCTTTGGCTGTTTGAGTTTGCATTTTATGTGTTTAATTGTCGTTCTTTGTTGATATTTTGTGTGATTAGATAGTTGAGTTTTTTTATCCATCCTTTTGAGTGTAAGCCTTTTGTTATTTTTGAATCAGCTAGGCTAAATGGATGTTTGGGTAATAGGGTTCAAAAACTTTTGGGCGTGTGAGAACACGTATATTTTTTGTAATTAAATTATTTCTTTTATACAAACATTCTTTGTAATTTACGATTAATATTGAATTCTTGACTAACCGACAAGGTTAGGGCTTTAACGTATCGAATACATGTCAATTATTATTTATCGAAAAAAAGTCTATGTCCGTCATCGATCGTAAACGTTATCGTCATGACATATAAATATTTTCTATTGTCATCATTTAAATTTTGTTTGTTTTACAAGCATTTTTCGTAATTTACGTTAAGCTTTTAGGTGTCATTCGTTTATTCGACGCGCTAACATTTATTAAATTATAAGCCTCATTTAGTTATCGAAATATCAATGTTATCCGAATGTTGACGTCTTTTATTTTTTATTCAGTGTTTATTTTTCGTTTTTAACGCGTATCTTTCAAATCGTGTAACATTTAAAATATTGGGATTCGATAATACCCGCATTTACAGATGTCATAAAAATGTAATATTTATTAAACAACACCACCCATTCTAATGGGTGGCGTGTCACAATTTTGTAGCAAAACAAAAAATGTTGTACTTGTACTTGTGAACTACACATCCAATTCCTCGGATAGAAGTCATATCCAACTATTAGATATCCTCAAGTATGTTCCTATCCTATCTATACCAAATTGACACAAACAAACTCCTATGCTCGGCTCTATTTTTATCCATGTCTTCATGCCCTGTGCGAGAAATCATGCTACATACCGTAAGTTGTAATAACTAACCTCGATATATAGCTCGCATATGGATATTATGACAACCATCTAGCAGCGAAGGATCATGTTTATCTTATCCACGAGCAGCAAGAAATTTAAGGTATTTCTGAAATTATCAAACAGTTGTAGCTCCACACCTATGACCATCAAAAGCAATACATAATCAGCATACCATCCTTGGATAAGAGCTAGTGGTGTTTTTATTTAAACACTAATGTGTAAATCACACTCAATTGAAGATACGTAACCTTCCTACTGGGTTGAAATTCGGTTGACTAGTGAGCGCTAAGGAGGTGTTGGTCCGTTCACTAGCGGGTTTATTCGTTGGTCGCTTACAGTTTGTAACAAGGGCGTACCCACATGGGAGTCGGGTGTAGCACGGGCTACACCCAATTTTAGGTCACGAAGGGTAAATTTGTTATAAAATAGGTCTTTTCTCGATACGTGCAACACTCGTTTTTACGTAATATGAGTCAACTTTAGTATTAATAATCGTAAAAAAATTTGTGCAACACCCTATTTTAAATTCTGGGTCCGCCTCTGTTTGTAACGGGGTTGAAAGTTCGCTTATCATATACATGGGTGCGAGTTTTGTTCGAATTTTGTTGTACTCTAGTGTTTGTATTCGGGTTGGATTGGAGTTGTCCTCGATTTTATTTCGAATCGTCTTGTTTGGCTTGGAGGTATACTCTTGGATTCACGTTTATGCTTTATATGTTTTCATAAAACCCGCGAGGGGTGTGTGGCACAAGCTAAAATTAGTGATCAAACCACTAAAATGATTTGTAGGACTCATGAAAAATTGTTCTAAGTTGTTTAATAACCTGAGTTATGTCAAAGACGTATTTTATATAGCTTAGGGTGAGTTTTGGCCCGTTTTGGTGGTACTTAAGTTTAGGACATCAAGTGTTGCAGAAAATCATTCAACTTCGCAGGGCTGTAGAGAACAAATCGTTTATCGTATTGAGTTGAGGATTAAACGAAATTGTATCCCTCTGAGTCTATTTCAATTATCATTCTTTAAGTTTCGGCTATTTCAGCCATTAAACTGAGGTAAAACGCAAAGTACTACAACGGGTCTGATTTGGATAGTGTGCAGCAACCAAATCTTTAAAAATTCATATCGGATAAACCGTATCCCCGCAGAAGGTGTGCCTTATATTTTCAAAAGGCAAAAGAGTATAGTTTTATGGAAAAATTTTCTTATAAGCCGATTCAAGGTTTAACATGTTCAAAATGTGTAAAGTACAGGCTGTGCAGCCTTGCCATCTTTGCGTAGATTTTATGCAGTTTTCAAACATTCAAACATTCTAAGAGTCTACTTTCATGTGATTCTCATCTCCTGATCTGATTAATAGCAGAATTATATCAGGATGAGTAATTTTTAATATGAGTCAGAATTGGTGCTTACCAAGAATTATAAAATATGTTCTGAACGTAGCGGTGGGATAAAGTGTTAGTTTATTTTTAAACGAAGAGAATTGTACAAGTTTTTAATAGATGAAGGCATGTGTAAAACCCGTATTTAAGATGATAATATTAAATACGCAGTTTTAGATTTTAAATAAACTGTAATTGTATTATTTTAGCATATGGAAATAAAACACAGAAATTAAATGAGAATGTAAAAAAAAGAAGAGAAAAACTATATAAAGTTATAAAGGGGCGATTTGTAAAAAAAAGAAAGGAAATTTCAAATGGCTTTAGGCCCGGTTTTAGAGAAAGAAAAAAATAAAACACGGGGTTACCCCCTTTTGTATAGTCAGACGCAGCAATCATCAGAACAATAAAAATATATAAAGTAGGGTTTCATAAGCCCTACTGCTGCCAGCCATATAGAAGAAAAAAAAGGAGGATCGGGTTGTTTTCTTCATTGACTTGTGTAGTCCGTTTTTCTTTAGCAATCAAACAAGGTAATCAATTTCTTTTCTTTTGATTTTCAAGAAAGACGAATTAATATGTTATTTTTCAAGAAAAAGGGAGGCTCGATTAGGGGCTGCAATGAAACCGAGACCTCACAAGTCTCGGGGTGTGGGATTTGTTCCGCCGAGACTCAAAGAGTCTCGGTGATGGTGTTGGCTGTGGTCGACGAGGGCCAGAAAACCCCAAAGGGGTGTGTTTGTTTAGGCTATGAAACGGGGATGTGTTTGGTTTAATGAAACCGAGACCCTAAGGTCTCGGTGGTCTCAGCCTTGCCCAACTGTGACCTACACAGGGGCGGCTAGGGTCGTGTTTTTACCCAAAAGCTGTCAAAACCCACTCGGGCTGTGAAACTGTTAAAGGGGTGTTTGGGACTGTGATGAACAGTGGGAAACCTTAAGAAACAGTGGGAAGAAATTAAAGAGCATTGGGAACTTTTTAATCAGAAAATAAAAGGGTTTAGTTCTGAAATTAGCGACAGTTTGGTGACAATAATTTCTGTCACATAATTTGTTTATTGACAGTTTTTAAAACTGAGTTTTTAGCGACAGATTTACTGTCACTAATTCATTTAGGCAAATTTAATATAGTTTGGTTGAATTGTTTTAGTGCAACCGAGAAGGGGTATCTCGGTAGGCTCGGGATATAGTTATAAAAATAAAAAAGAAGATTTTAGATTATACCTTTTTATTACTTATTCTTTTTATTTAAATGATTTAATTGTACATTTTTAATGAATTAAATTAAAATAGTTTTATAATATTTTAAAAAGGGTATATTTTATTAAATGAATTAAATTATTTTGGGAACTTTTTAATTTAGGAAATTTCTATTTTTAGCAGGATACTTAATATAGTATTACTATAGCGTCAGAAATACGCTTGTACCGTAATTAATAGTAGAACGATAATACATTAAAAGGAATTACTATAAGATCAGATTTATTAGTTAATATACGTATAGAATTTTAGAAATAAAATAAATAAATGAGAAGCCAATATGATCAGTAACTTAAATAAACGAATATCAGTTAACTTATTCGCGTCCTTTATTCATGTAGCTCGCGTGAAATTAGAGTAGAATTTCTGGCAGTTGATCTCGGTCGGTTACTGGACACGAGGTACGGATTTTCCGTCCTTTCAGTAAGGACTTCCTTTCTATGCATGATTAGGATTCCCCGTCTACAGCCAAATGTTTTCCCCAGTATATGTTATAAATTATTAGAAGTTATTTTAATAACTAAGATATTGTCTGAGCCTTATATACAAGCATGACCAGTCAGTAGTACTAGTTACGGAGGTACCGTAACCATGACACTTGAGGTACCGGTGTCATGACTCACCTGCGAG
Source organism: Glebionis coronaria (assembly GCA_025667525.1). Taxonomy (NCBI): domain Eukaryota; kingdom Viridiplantae; phylum Streptophyta; class Magnoliopsida; order Asterales; family Asteraceae; genus Glebionis; species Glebionis coronaria. The sequence goes on along the minus strand of CM046876.1, from coordinate 404,530,596 downwards.
AGAGTGATATCCCGCAGCGTTCCACTCTGTTCAGCTTGGCCATTTTATCAGTATTATTAGTGGGGCGTATGGATGCATCCTAGGCTTATCAGTTTACAGTTATCAGGTGAATGTGGTGTGTGTTCTACATCCTTCACATTGGAGCTAATCCCTCCACCCAACACATTATTTAGAGGTCACCCCTCTACAGCATGACGAGGTCACCCCTCCAGTTATTTATGCACAGTTGTTACAGCACATGACCTATATAAGCTCTGGGCAATTAAAATACAGTAAATGCATGTTTTCAGATTTAACAGTTAGTAAACCAGTTTTATTATTTATAACTCAGACATATCAGATTTTACACAGTTTGCTCCAAATTATCATAACAGTTTTAGTTCAGTATAAGTTATCAGTTCTAATTCTGTATATTATTATCATGCTTCATATCCGTTCACTGAGCGTTATGCTCAGCCGTAGTTTCCTTTCATGTTTTCAAACGGCAGGTACATAGGGACGATCTTAGGACTTCTAAGAGAGTACGTGCATTGGATGGGAGCTATCCAGACTCCTTTACTTTATGCACACATACATTACTTTGGTTGTTGGACATTGTTTCGTCCTTTTTTTCAGTAATTAATCTTTATATTTTGAGCTTATGTTTGGACTACCGATGTTTAATTCCGGTATTTCCGTTATGGTCAGTTAATGTATAATACATTGCCTTGCATGCTTTGATGACACGCCATAAATACACGTAACGGTCCATTTATCCAAGTGGGGTGTTACAATTATGGTATTAGAGAGCAAGGTACGACCTGTAGGCTCTAAAACTTGACATGTGACTAATAGGTAGTCACCAAGAACTTCCTGTATTTTGGCATCGTTATCTTCCATGCTACTCATGTATTTTATCAGTCGGGTTTTCTAAATTTTGACTAAGTAAACGGTTGGTACAGGACTGGCCATACTTAGTCGGATGTGCTTTTCAGCAAACTTTTCGTTTTGGTGACCATAGGCGTTCACCCTTGCCCGTTTAGATTTGTATAGATGAACTGACCATAGGCGTTCATCTTTACTCATGTCAGATTTATGTTTTAGTAAATTGTCATTTTGTGAAATGACCATAGACGTTCACAAGTATTCATGTCATATTTTGTTGGCTATGCCTTCATGAACTACACCATGCATATTCAGATTTATTACTCCAAGTTCTAACAGATTTATCAACTTATCCTCTTTCATTTTATATGCCACCTAGACGCGAAAATGAGAATGATGCCAATGCAGCTGCTATTACTACTGCTTTTCAGGCGGCTATACAAGCCATGTTACCCCAAATTCGTGATGAGATCCGAGCTGAATATCAAAACGGACCTCAACAGAATAACAACCCTCCCAATCCACCACCTGCCAATTTAGCCACCTGGATAGATTTGTTTAACAAACAAAAACACTGACCTTTTGAACAAACTGTAGCCCCAACAGACGCAGAAAACTGGATTTATCATGTAAAGAAAATTTTTGGGGCTATGGGTTGTGGTGATGCTTTCAAGGCTAGGCTTACAGTTTACAAACTGGAGGGTCATGCTCTACACTGGTGGAGGGCTCAGAGATTGTCGAATGGGGGAGATGCTTAGGTGCTTACATTGACCTAGACAATGTTCTATGACCAGTTTTTCCTGCATGCTAAGCAAGCTAAACTAAAGAGGGACTTTCACGTCATTCGTCAAAATCATGGCGAAAAAGTATAGAGTTCATGCACCGTTACCGTAGGATGGCTTGATTCTTAGGAGAGGCTGCGGGTACCGCGGAGGAGCTAGCGAAACGATTTCGCTGGGCCCTTTACTCTAGGACTACAGATAGGCTGATGAGTACCACGTTTACGAATGTGTCACAAGTAGCTAATGCAGCTCGTGATATTGAGATGCTTTTCGAGAGGGATGAGCTCGAGAATGTAGAGTGTCCTGAGAAGAGGTATATCTTATTTAACAGACTTAAAACAATTTAACTCCGATTTTACTTGTCAAATTTATACAATGCCTTATCCTATTATAATATTGCAGACACTGAGTAGGAGACCGATCCTAATCGGGTACTCCACAACAGAACTACAGAAACCACGGTCAGTCTTATGAGCGCAATCGATCAGATAAGAGAAGCGGTGGTGATAACTACCGCGGCAACTCAAACTCATCTGGCAACTACAGGTGATTCTTTAAACTCCAAAAACAATAAACTATCGTGGAAAACAGATTCTAATTTTGTTTATCCCAACAAAGATGTTAGACAGGGGCGTGACCAAAACTACAGAGGTCAGCAGTCTTCCCGACCAGCAAATTCTGGTAATTTTAAATTTCAGCTAAACAACCTTATTTCAGTTATGTTATCAGGATCGTGACACGTGTACATCTTCGTAAATCAGGTTCTCAGCAAACCAGGGCTGCTTCTACCGGGTATTCTTATCCCACTTGCATCACATGTGGGAAGAAACACCCGGGACATTGCCGTCGTAGTTCGAGTGGTTGCTACAAGTGTGGTCAGCCGGGCCATATGAAGAGGGATTCCAAGAGCGGGGATGTTGCCGGTACCTCAGGGATTTTACCTCCACCACAACCACTACCACCAACTACTGGTCGCGTCTACACTACTACCCGTGAGCAAGCAAATAAGACCACAGTTACCATTAATGGCATTTTGTTTATACACGGACAGGCTGCCTGCGTGCTTTTCGGTACAGGCGCCACGTCCTCAGTAATATCTACCTCGTATGCTGTTAGAATAAAAATGACCCCTACGCCACTAGACATTGTACTTAGTATATCAACACCTATGCGAGACTCGGTACTCATTACCCAGGTGTACAAGGACCTTTCTCTTGAGTTTGACGATAAAATCCGTTCAGTCAATGCCCTTCCTCTAGATATGTGCGAGTTTGATATTATTCTGGGTATGGATTGGTTATCAGTTCATCGTGCCACCATAGATTGTCATGCACACTGGGTCATATTCGGTGATGTTCAGACACCAGAGTTTATTCACAGTGGTTTTCTGCCAGGAAAACATGTTCAGATTATATCAGCTTTACAGGCCCGTACTCTATTATACCATGGTTGTGAGAGTTTTCTAGCTACAGTTCATGACACTGCTTTTGAGACACCTTCACTTCCTGATCAGCCAGTCGTGTCAGAATTTCCAGATGTCTTTCCAGAGGAACTCCCAGGCATACCTCTCATGCGAGAGGTAGAGTTTAGCATCAATCTCATTCTAGGTGCATAACCAGTATCTAAAGCTCCTTACCCTATGGATCCTATAGAGCTTAAGGAACTGAAAGATCAGCTTCAGGAAATTCTAGAAAGGGGTTCCATTCGTCCAAGCATGTCACCATTGGGCGCTCCAGTTTTGTTTGTCAAAAAGAAGGACGGTAGTATGCGGCTATGTATTGACCACCGCGAGCTGAATAAGCTCACTATTCGTAACCGTTATCCACTTCCTCGTATTGACGATTTATTTGATCAGCTTCAGGGTGCCAATCACTTCTCAAAAATTGATTTACGATCAGGTTACCACCAGTTACGTGTAAAAGAGCATGATATATCCAAAACTGCTTTTCGCACGAGGTATGGTCATTACGAATTTGTGGTTATGCCATTCGGTCTCACGAATGCGCCTACGGTATTTATGGACTTGATGAACCGAGTCTTCCACGAGTTCTTAGACAAGTTTGTGATTGTATTCATCGACGATATCCTTATTTCTCCAAATCTAAAGAGGAACATGAGGATCATCTCCATACAGTTTTGTAGATTCTCTGACGAGAGAAGCTTTATGCTAAATTTTCTAAGTACGAGTTTTGGCTGAATAAAGTGGTGTTTTTAGGCCATATTGTTTCTGCAGAGGAGATCACCATGGATCCTGCAAAGGTGGAGGCTATTACTAAGTGGCCGAGACCGACATCTGTCACAGAAATCCGCAGTTTTTTTGGGTTAGCAGGATATTACTGCAGATTTTTAGAAAATTTCTCACGTTTGGCATTACCGTAGACCAAACTTATGCGTAAAGGGGAAAAGTTTATATGGACTAAGGAGAGAGAAAAGAGTTTCGAGGAACTCAAGCATCGTTTAATTTTAGTGACGATCCTTACTCTCCCATCTGGTACAGGTGGTTATCAGATTTACAATGACGCTTCAGGAAAGGGCTTATGTTGTGTACTTATGTAGCATGGGAAAGTCATTGCCTATGCTTCGCGTCAGCTAAAGCCGTATGAGAAAAATTATCCTACGCATGACCTAGAGCTCGAAACAGTCGTTTTCGCCCTTAAAATCTGGAGGCATTATTTATACGGTGAGTCGTGTGATATCTTCACCCATCACAAAAGTCTCAAGTACATATTTACACAGCGAGAGCTGAACATGAGACAGAGGCGATGGTTGGAACTGGTAAAAGACTATGACACTAATATTCAGTATCACCTAGGTAAAGCAAATGTAGTAGCAGATGCCCTTAGCAGGAAGTCAGGAATGATAAATGGCATCAAGGTTCAGGAGAAATTATTGAGGACTTAGAACGGTAAGATAGAACATCAGCGTACCAGCAGTCTTCTCCAGCCATTAAATATTCCTATGTGAAAATGGGACAAAATCTCTATGGATTTTGTCACCGGATTACCACAGACTCAGCGGAGACATGATGCAATCTGGGTTATTGTCGATCGCTTGACCAAGTCAGCACATTTCATTCCTATCTGTAAAGATTTCACAGTCGGTAAATTAGCAGATCTATTAACCAAGGAGATTTTACGGTTACACGGTACACCTTCAAAAATTATATCAGATAGGGATCCACGTTTCACTTCTCACTTCTGGGGAGGTTTGCATAAAGCTTGGGGAACCAAGCTCAAGCTCAGTACAGCTTTCCACCCGCAAATGAACGATCAGTTAGAGCGTACCATCCAGACTTTGGAGGACATGCTACACGCCTTTGCAATGGAATGGACAGGACACTAAGATGAATATATTTGCTTGGTCGAGTTTGCCTACAACAATAGTTGGCATGCCAGTATCAAGCGTGCTCCTTTTGAGATGTTATACGGCAGGAAATGTCGTGCTCCTATTTTTTGGGATCGGGTTGGAGAATGTTTGATTGAGGGACCAGAATTAATAGAACTGGCCAATGAAAAGGTCGCCATCGCCAGGGCAAAGCTGCAAGAAGTGCGTACTCACCAGAAGAGTTACGCCGACAAAAATCGCAGAGATCTATCATTTCAGACTGGGGATCGTGTGTTCCTCAAAGTCTCACCCGCATGCACCGTTAGACATTTTGGCCTCAAAGGCAAGCTGAGCCCTCGCTACATCAGACCGTTCGAAATCCTTGAACGTGTCGGTGAAGTATCATATCGGTTGGCGCTACCGCGTCAGCTTTCACATGTTCATAACGTGTTCCATGTATCACTACTCAGAGGGTACAACTATCATGAGCTTCACAAAGTGAATTATCCACTCGATCAGATTCGGGAGGACCTATCTTATATTGAGGAACCTGAAGCAGTTTTAGATCGCCAGGATTGAGTTATGAGAAGGAAAACCATTCCTTTCGCCAAGATCCTGTGGAGGAACCATACCGAGCGGGAAGCCACTTGGGAAACAGAGGAGTCTATACGGACTTCTTATCCTCACTTTCAGTTTTTAATTCGGGTATGTCTTTCAGTTACACGTCTCTCAGCTTATATGTTTCAGCTTTCATGTTCTTTCAGTTCATGTATCGTTCAGTAGATATATTCCCCAGCTTAAATTACCCTAAATTCGAGGACGAATTATTTTTTTAGAGAGGGAGAATTGTAAAAACCCAGCACGGTTGTATTTTTAATTTGGGGACGAATTATTCTTTTTAGAGGGGAAGAAATATAAAACCCGTATTTAAGATGATAATATTAAATACGCAGTTTTAGATTTTAAATAAACTGTAATTCTATTATTTTAGCATATGGAAATAAAACGCAGAAATCAAATGAGAATGTAAATAAAAGAGAAACTATACAAAGTTATAAAGGGGCTATTTGTAAAAAACAGAAAGGAAAGTTCAAATGGGCTTTAGGCCCGGTCTTAGAGAAAGAAAAAAATAAAACACGGGGTTACCCCCTTTTGTGTAGTAAGACGCAACAATCACCAGAACAAGAAAAATATAAAGTAGGGTTTTATAAAACCTAACTGCCGCCAGCCATAGAGAAAAAAAAGGAGGATCGGGTTGTTTTCTTCATTGAATTGTGTAGTCCATTTTTCTTTAGCAATCAAAAAAGGTAATCAATTTCTTTTCTTTTGATTTTCAAGAAACACGAATTAATATGTTATTTTTCAAGAAAAAGGGAGGCTCGATTTGGGGCTGCAATGAAACCGAGACCTCACAAGTCTCGGGGTGTGGCATTTGTTCATCCGATACTCAAAGAGTCTCAGTGATGGTGTTGGCTGTGGTCGACGAGGGCCAGAAAACCCCAAAGGGGTGTGTTTGTTTAGGTGTGGAACAGGGGTGTGTTTGGTTTAATGAAACCGAGACCCTAAGGTCTCAGTGGTCTGAGCCTTGCCCAGCCGTGACCTACACAGGGGCGGCTAGGGCCGTGTTTTTACCCAAAAGCTGTCAAAACCCACTCGGGCTGTGAAACTGTTAAAGGGGTGTTTGGGACTGTGATGAACAGTGGGAAACCTTAAGAAACAGTAGGAAGAAATTAAAGAGCATTGGGAACTTTTTAATCAGAAAATAAAAGGGTTTAGTTCTGAAATTAGCGACAGTTTGGTGACAATAATTTCTGTCACATAATTTGTTTATTGGCAGTTTTTAAAACTCAGTTTTTAGCGACACTTTTAGTGACAAAGATTTCTGTCACTAATTCATTTAGGAAAATTTAATATAGTTTGGTTGAACTGTTGTAGTGCAACCGAGAAGGGGTATCTCGGTAGGCTCGGGATATAGTTATAAAAATAAAAAAGAAGATTTTAGATTATACCTTTTTATTACTTATTCTTTTTATTTAAATGTTTTAATTGTACATTTTTAATGAATTAAATTAAAATAGTTTTATAATATTTTAAAAAGGGTATATTTTATTAAATGAATTAAATTATTTTGGGAACTTTCTAATTTAGGAAATTTCTATTTTTAGCAGGATACTTAATATAGTATTACTATAGCGTCAGAAATACGCTTGTACCGTAATTAATAGTAGAACGATAATACATTAAAAGGAATTACTATAAGATCAGATTTATCAGTTAATATACGTATAGAATTTTAGAAATAAAATAAATAAATGAGAAGCCAATATGATCAGTAACTTAAATAAACGAATATCAGTTAACTTATTCACGTCCTTTATTCATGTAGCTCGCGTGAAATTAGAGTAGACTTTCTGTCAGTTGATCTCGGTCGGTTACTGGACACGAGGTACGGATTTTCCATCCTTTTAGTAAGGACTTCCTTTCTATGCATGATTAGGATTCTCCGTCTACAGCCAAATGTTTTCCCCAGTATATGTTATAAATTATCAGAAATTATTTTAATAACTAAGATATTGTCTGAGCCTTATATACAAGCATGACCAGTCAGTAGTACTAGTTACGGAGGTACCGTAACCATGACACTTGAGGTACCGGTGTCATGACTCACCTGCGGGAGAGTGATATCCCGCAGCGTTCCACTCAGTTCCGCTTGGCCATTTTATCAGTATTATTAGTGGGGCGTATTGATGCATCCTAGGCTTATCAGTTTACAGTTATCAGGTGAATGTGGTGTGTGCTCTACATCCTTCACATTGGAGCTGATCCCTCCACCCAACACATTATTTAGAGGTTATCCCTATACAGCATGCCGAGGTCACCCCTCCAGTTAATCATGCACAGTTGTTACAGCACATGACCTATATATGTTCTGGGGCAATTAAAATACAGTAAATGCATGTTTTCAGATTTAACAGTTAGTAAACTAGTTTTATTATTTATAAATCAGACATATCAGATTTTACACAGTTTGCTCCAAATTGTCATAACAGTTTTAGTTTAGTATATGTTATCAGTTCTATTTCTGTATATTATTATCATGCTTCATATCCGTTCACTGAGCGTTATGCTCAGCCGTAGTTTCCTTTCATGTTTCCAAACGGCAGTTACATAGGGACGATCTTAGTACTTCTAAGAGAGTACGTGCATTGGATGAGAGCTATCCAGACTCCTTTACTTTATGCACACATACATTACTTTGGTTGTTGGACATTGTTTCGTCCTTTTTTTCAGTAATTAATCTTTATATTTTGAGCTTATGTTTGGACTACCGATGTTTGATTCTGGTATTTCCATTATCTTCAGTTAATGTATAATACATTGCCTTGCATGCTTTGATGACACGCCATAAATACATGTAACGGTCCATTTATCCAAGTGGGGTGTTACAATTATGGTATCAGAGAGCAAGGTACGACCTATAGGCTCTAAAACTTAACATGTGACTAATGGGTAGTCACCAAGAACTTCCTGTATTTTGCATCGTTATCTTCCATGCTACTCAGGTATTTTATCAGTCGGGTTTTCTAAATTTTTGACTAAGTAAACGGTTGGTACAGGACTGGCCATACTTAGTCGCATGTGCTTTTCAGCAAACATTTCGTTTTGGTGACCATAGGCGTTCATCCTTGCCCGTTTAGATTTGTATAGATGAACTGACCATAGGCGTTCATCCTTACTCATGTCAGATTTATGTTTCAGTAAATTGTCATTTTGTGAAATGACCATAGGCGTTCACCAGTATTCATGTCATATTTTGTTGGCTATGCCTTCATGAACTACACCATGCATATTCAGATTTATTACTCCAGGTTCTAACAGATTTATCAACTTATCCTCTTTCATTTTAGATGCCACCTAGACGCAAAAATGAGAATGATTCCAATGCAGCTGCTATTACTACTGCTGATCAGGCGGCTATACAAGCCATGTTACCCCAAATTCGTGATGAGATCCGAGCTGAATATCAAAACGGACCTCAACAGAATAACAACCCTCCCAATCCACCACCTGCCACTTTAGCCACCTGGATAGATTTTTTTAACAAACAAAAACCCCGACCTTTTGAACAAACTATAGCCCCAACAGACGCAGAAAACTGGATTTATCATGTAGAGAAAATTTTTGGGGCTATGGGTTGTGGTGATGCTTTCAAGGTTAGGCTTACAGTTTACAAACTGGAGGGTCATGCTCTACACTGGTGGAGGGCTCATAGATTGTCGAATGGGGGAGATGCTTAGGTGCTTACATTGACCTGGGGAAAATTTAAGACAATGTCCTATGACCAGTGTTTCCCGCATGCTAAGCAAGCTAAACTGAAGAGGGATTTTCACGTCATTCGTCAAAATCATGGCGAGAATAGTATATAGTTCATGCACTGATACCGTAGGATGGCTGGATTCTTAGGAGAGGCTGCGGATACCGCGGAGGAGCAAGCGAAACGATTTCGCTGGGCCCTTTACTCTAAGACTACAGATAGGCTGATGAGTGCCACGTTTACAAATGTGTCACAAGTAGCTAATGCAGGTCGTGATATTGAGATGCTTTTCGAGAAGGATGATCTCGAGAATGTAGAGCGTCCTGAGAAGAGGTATATCTTATTCAACAGACTTAAAACAATTTATCTCCGATTTTACTTGTAAAATTTATACCATGCCTTATCCTATTATAATATTGTAGACACAGAGGAGGAGACCGATCCTAATCGGGTACTCCACAGTAGAACTACAGAAACCACGGTCAGTCTTATGACCGCAATCGATGAGATAAGAGAAGCGGTGGTAATAACTACAACGGCAACTCAAACTCATCTGGCAACTACAGGTGATTCTTTAAGCTCCAAAAACACTAAAATATCGTGTAAAACAGATTCTAATTTTTTTATCCCAACAGAGATGCTAGACAGGGGCGTGACCAAAACTACAGAGGTCAGCAGTCTTCCCGACCAGCAAATTCTGGTAATTTTAAATTTCAGCCAAACAACCTTATTTCAGTTATGTTATCAGGATCGTGACACGTGTACATCTTCGTAAATCAGGTTCTCAGCAAACCAGGGCTGCTTCTACCGGGTATTCTTATCCCACTTTCATCACATGTGGGAAGAAACACCCGGGACATTGCCGTTGTGGTTCGAGTGGTTGCTACAAGTGTGGTCAGCCGGGCCATATGAAGAGGGATTCCAAGAGCGGGGACGTTGCCGGTACCTCAGGCCAGATTCCTCAGATTTTACCTCCACCACCACCACTACCACCACCACCACCACTACCACCAACCACTGGTCGCGTCTACACTACTACCCGTGAGCAAGCAAATAAGACCACAGTTACCATTACTGGCATTTTGTTTATACATGGACAGGCTGCCTGTTTGTTTTTCGATACAGGCGCCACACCCTCAGTTATATCTACCTCGTATGCTGTTAGAATAAAAATGACCCCTACGCCACTAGACATTGTACTTAGTATATCAACACCTATGCGAGACTCGGTACTCATTACCCAGGTGTACAAAGACCTTCCTCTTGAGTTTGACGATAAAATCCGTTCAGTCAATGCCCTTCCTCAAGATATGTGCGAGTATGATATTATTCTGGGTATGGATTGGTTGTCAGTTCATCGTGCCGCCATAGATTGTCATGCACACTGGGTCATATTCGGTGATGTCCAGAAACCAGAGTTTATTCACCGTGGTTTTCTGCCAGGAAAACATGTTCAGATTATATCAGCTTTACAGGCCCGTACTCTATTATACCATGGTTGTGAGGGTTTTCTAGCTACAGTTCATGACACTGCTTCTAAGACACCTTCACTTCATGATCAGCCAGTCGTGTCAGATTTTCCAGATGTCTTCCCAGAGGAACTCCCAGGAATACCTCCCATGCGAGAAGTAGAGTTTAGCATCAATCTGATTCCAGGTGCATAACCAGTATCTAAAGCTCCTTACCGTATGGCTCCTATAGAGCTTAAGGAACTGAAAGATCAGCTTCAGGAACTTCTAGAAAGGGGTTCCATTCGTCCAAGCATGTCACCTTGGGCGCTCCAGTTTTGTTTGTCAAAAAGAAGGATGGTAGTATGCGGCTGTGTATTGACTATCGCGAGCTGAATAAGCTCACTATTCATAACCGTTATCCACTTCCTCGTATTGACGATTTATTTGATCAGCTTCAGGGTGCCAATCACTTCTCAAAAATTGATTTACGATCAGGTTACCACCAGTTACGTGTAAAAGAGCAGGATATATCCAAAACTGCTTTTCGCACGAGGTATGGTCATTACGAATTTGTTGTTATGCCATTCGGTCTCACGAATGCGCCTACGGTATTTATGGACTTGATGAACCGAGTCTTGCACGAGTTCTTAGACAAGTTTTTGATTGTATTCATCGGTGATATCCTTATTTCTCCAAATCTAAAGAGGAACATGAGGATCATCTCCATATAGTTTTGCAGATTCTTCGAAGAGAGAAGCTTTATGCTAAATTTTCTAAGTACGAGTTTTGGCTGAATAAAGTGGCGTTTTTAGGCCATATTGTTTCTGTAGAGGGGATCACCATGGATCCTGCAAAGGTGGAGGCTATCACTAAGTGGCCGAGACCGACATCTGTCACAGAAATCCGCAGTTTTCTTGGGTTAGCGGGATATTACTGTAGATTTGTAGAAAACTTCTCACGTTTGGCATTACCGTAGACCAAACTTATGCGTAAAGGGGAAAAGTTTATATGGACTAAGGAGAGAGAAAAGAGTTTCGAGGAACTCAAGCATCATTTAATTTCAGTGCCGATCCATACTCTCCCATCTGGTACAGGTGGTTATCAGATTTACAGTGACGCTTCAGGAAAGGGCTTATGCTGTGTACTTATGTAGCCTGGGAAAGTCATTGCCTATGCTTCGCGTCAGCTAAAGCCATATGAGAAAATTATACTACGTATGACCTAGAGCTCGCGGCATTCGTTTTCGCCCTTAAAAAATCTAGAGGCATTATTTATACGGTGAGTCGTGTGATATCTTCACCCATCACAAAATTCTCAAGTACATATTTACACAGCGAGAGCTTAACATGAGACAGAGGCGATGGTTGGAACTGCTAAAAGACTATGACACTAATATTCAGTATCACCTAGGTAAAGCAAATGTAGTAGCAGATGCCCTTAGCATGAAGTCAGGAATGATTAATGGCATCAAGGTTCAGGAGAAATTATTGAGGACTTAGAGCGGTATGATATTGAGCTCTTAGTACGCGGACAGAGGGGCTACTAGGCTAGTCTAAGGGTTGAACCGGATTTACTCTCTCGGATTAAAGCCGCACAAAAGGATGATGGTGAAATCTGGGCGATTGTCCAGAACATTGACCAGCAGACTGAATTTCGTATCGATGACGATGGTATCGTGTGGCAGGGTACAAAACTCTGCGTTCCAGAAGACCCTGCTCTCAGAGAAGCCTTAATAACAGAGGCTCACAGCTCTCCGTTTTCTATCCATCCAGGTTCCACTAAGATGTACCACGATCTTAAGCAGCATTTCTGGTGGAGCGGCATGAAACAGGATTTCACCACTTTTGTTTCTAAATGTACGACCTGCAGCCGGTTAAGATAGAACATCAGCGTACCAGCGGTCTTCTCCAACAATCAGATATTCCTATGTGAAAATGGGACAAAATCTCTATGGATTTTGTCACCGGATTACCACAGACTCAGCGGAGACATGATGCAATCTGGGTTATGTCGATCGCTTGACCAAGTCAGCACATTTCATTCCTATCCGTAAAGATTTCGCAGTCGGTAAATTAGCAGATCTATTAACCAAGGAGATTGTACGGTTACATGGTACACCATCAAAAATTATATCAGATAGGGATCCACGTTTCACTTCTCACTTCTGGGGAGGTTTGCATAAAGCTTGGGGAACCAAGCTCAAGCTCAGTACAGCTTTCCACCCGCAGACGGACGATCAGTCAAAGCGTACGATCCAGACTTTGGAGGACATGCTACGCGCTTGTGCAATGAAATGGACATGACACTACGATGAATATATTTGCTTGGTCGAGTTTGCCTACAACAATAGTTGGCATGCCAGTATCAAGAGTGCTCCTTTTGAGATGTTATACGGCAGGAAATGTCGTGCTCCTATTTTTTGGGATCAGGTTAGATAACGTTTGATTGAGTGACCAGAATTAATAGAACTGACCAATGAAAAGGTCGCCATCGCCAGGGCAAAGCTACATGAAGCGCGTACTCACCAGAAGAGTTACGCCGACAAACATCGCAGAGATCTATCATTTCAGACTGGGGATCGTGTGTTCCTTAAAGTCTCACCCGCACGCAACGTTAGACATTTTGGCCTCAAAGGCAAGCTCAGACCTCGCTACATCAGACCGTTCAAAATCCTTGAACGTGTCGGTGAAGTATCATATCGGTTGGCACTACCGCGTCAGCTTTCACATGTTCATAACGTGTTCCATGTATCACTACTTAGAGGGTACAACTATCATGAGCTTCACAAAGTGAATTATCCACTCGATCAGATTCGGGAGGACCTATCTTATATTGAGGAACCTGAAGCAGTTTTAGATCGCCAGGATTGAGTTATGAGAAGGAAAACCATTCCTTTCGCCAAGATCCTGTGGAGGAACCATACCGAGCGGGAAGCCACTTGGGAAATAGAGGAGTCTATACAGACTTCTTATCCTCACTTTTAGTTTTAATTCGGGTATGTCTTTCAATTACACGTCTCTCAACTTATATGTTTTAGCTTTCATGTTCTTTCAGTTCAAGTATCGTTCAGTAGATATATTGTTGGAAATACGTTTTTATGTATTTAGAAAGGATCGGTCACTCCAATGGTATTGGGCTCGTGATCCAATATAGTCCATAAAGCCCACATGTAGGGTGGGATATATAAACCCCCTCCTAGCATGTTAGGAGGGGTTGCTCACTTTGTCATTTTACAATTTCATTAATCTACCTTTACTTTCTCTCTCTACACCTCCTTCTCCTCTCCTTTCTCTCTTTAGTTCTTTCTTCTCCATTTCCATTCAATAGATATTTCATAGATTGCTTAATCCTAAGAAACTATGGACCTACAATTGGTATCAAGAGCTTGGTTGATTCTTCGGATTGAAGCGTTTTTTTTATCTATTATTTTCGGATTGATTTGATGGTATCACATATTGCTAAAGTTTTTGGTGTTTCGAATTTCTATCAAATTTTTTTTAAGCAATCACTTTTATTTTTAGATCATCAGTTTTTTATAATTTTTTTTGTTATCCAATCACAATTTTTTATCTATTTTTTTTCACATTCGTATCAAATTTGTCCAATCAGTTTTTTCCTATAATCTATTTTTTTTATATAATCAGTTTTTTATAATCAGTTTTTTTATTTATAATCTACATTTTGTTATCCAATCAGTTTTTCGTTATCTGGGTTTCTTTCAACCTCTTTGTCCCATCAAATCTGTAAACATTTTGTCTATTTAATTTTGTCTCATCAGTATCTGTAGTTTCAGAAAAGGGTTTGTCTCATCCGTATCTATGTTTTCAGAAAAGGATTATTTTTTTCGAAGATTTTTCTGAAAACCTACTATTTTTCGAAGAAATTTCTGAAAACCCACTATTTTCCGAAGAAATTTCTGAAAACTCATTTTTTTCCGAAGAAATTTCTGAAAACCCACTGTTTTCCGAAGAAGTTGTTTTCCGAAGAAGTTGTTTTCCAAAGAAGCTGTTTTCTGAAGAAGCTGTTTTCCGAAGAAGCTGTTTTTCGAAGAAGCTGTTTTCTGAAGAAGCTGTTTTCCGAAGAAGCTGTTTTCCGAAGAAGTTGTTTTCCGAAGAAGTCGATTATTCCGAAGAAGTTGATTATTCCGAAGAAGTTGATTATTCCGAAGAAGTCAATTCAAATTTTTCAAGACTCACTCACAGAGACACACGACTACACTCTACAAACAGACTCAATCATCCCCCGACTCATAGAATCGAAACACAAACCCCTCTCGTCCAAACAAACAAACAACCTCACACTCTCACGTTCTCACCCTCGACTCCCTCACCCAGACCCTCGTCTCATTTTCGACTCGACCCTAACCAAACCACAACCGTTTCATACCCTTCTTTCGTCTCCCTAGCTACAAAACTCTCCTCTCCAATATTCTCCGGTTCATACGTTTCTTGCAAAAGCCACTTGAGCACCGCAACTTTCTCCTTCGACAAACTCCCATCTATCCCAATATTAAAAAACTTCTCCGTTTTCAACCCAACAATCTGCTCCGATATCTTCGCCTGAACTGACTTAAGCAGCTCCTCACTCTTATTCTCTTGCAAAAAAAAGGCGTTCTATAAAAATGAATTACTTTTTCCTTAACCGCGTTCTCAACATCACCTACTTGTGCATCTATCGATAAAACAGCCTTAACTCTTGAGGCATTTCGTCCAACCCCTTTGCTACATATTCTAGCTGACCCATTCTTCTTTCGAGATGACCCGAATAGCAAATGGGTATTTCTACTTTTTGGTAGTGGTTTCGGCAAGAAGAAATTGCAATTATCTGAACCTTGCAAAGATTGAGCAACTTTGATATCCAAAGAATGAGTAGCAGCCATTACTGCATGTATGAATCTTGAACTGAAAATGAAGTGAGTGATGATGATCAAGAAGATGATGGTGGCTGAGAAGTTGTGAGAAACAGATAGAAAGAGGTGGAGAGTTTGAGGAGATTAGGATAGTTTTGAGATTAGGTTTGTGTTTGTGGGTTTGAGGAGAGAGAGAGAGATAAAAGAGAATAGAAAGGATTTCATAGTTTACTGTTTGAGGAGATATTTAATAGCAAGTTGATAAGGGCGGAAGTTACAAGGTCATTAGCAGCCACGTGTCGGGGACAAGTCAATGGCACATTTTGCATTTTGATCATCATTTTGTGTGTAAAATATGATGTACACGTGGGTGGAACACAACCAAGTTGTTGTTTAAACATCTAGTTCGTAATTCGTTTTTTGTTGACTGGGTACCTCAAATGATTTTATGGGAGTGTATATAAATAATATACACAAGACATATTCTTTTGTTAAAATTTGTTTTTTTTACAAATTTTTGCATATGGAGTATAATGGAGCTATGATTTAATTTGGTTGACGGGCCGATCACTACTTTTATCGCAGACATATAGTTGGATTAATTAGTTTACGGGCTTTATTCTTGGAGTGAGCCGAGTTTGAATTGGATTCCGGTTTATTTTATCAACATTTGAGCCGATAAAACTTTTTTTTAGCCGAGCGAAAGATATTTTTCAATCAATGATCCAAGAATTTGTCGTCGAACATTCAATGGAGTCGTCAAATTCGACAGTTCAAGAGGAAGAACTGCAACACATGGAACTCAAAGCGATCAATTTGCTTCAAAAAACATTGGAAATCTTTCACGAGCTCAAGACACATCTTGCACTTCTTTATCCGCACAACATGCCTGAACTTCCAGCCATGGTTCAAATATTCTTTGGCAAAGTGGATAATTTTAAAGAGATGATTTTCAATAATTTGGATGAGTTACGGTTGCAACTTGAAAGAGAAAATCTTCATGAGGTTAAAGAAAAGATATTTCTAGAAATCCTTCGCAATCAGTTTAAGGATTTCTTTGCCTCAACAATGGTACCTCCTTTTGATTATTCGACTTCAATTCTTCACTAGCTTTTCAACACGTATACGGGTTGCCAGACTGAAACCTTTAAAAGTGGTTTACTCAATCACATCAATATACTTGAGAAGTGTATTGAGGTCAGGTTAGTTAATTACAACGAGGTACAATTAAAAGAGGGTCAGATTCAAAGAATAGATGAGTCGTCTAAATCATTGCATGAACATGAGAGAGAGATACGCTTCAAGTTGTCGTCAACAGATGATCAGATCTTCCCGGTGCAAGAAATGGGTGCCAATTTGGTCGTCCCGGTAAGCAATGGCAAGGAATCATGAGGAACACATGAACCGAGCAGCAAGTCACAAGCACCAACTGTTCAGGTGCCAAGTTTCAACGATATACAGCATGTTAAGCATTCCGAACCTAATTATGCCACACATGGGATGGAAAAGAGTGATAGCAATACCACTTCTGATTCATCCGATGTGAGTCATAATGGGGGAGAAAGTGTTCAAAATGCTAAACATCATGATAATTGTCTTATAACTGCTTCATTGACTGCTTCCGATTCCAAGATTAAAGTGCTCGAAACGATCGTAGCTCAGCAATCTAAAGAGCTTGAGGATGCCAAAATTGAATTTTCAAAGAAAACGAACATATTTGAAACATACTTTGAAAAACTTGAAAAGTCTAACGTAGTTCTTGAAAGAAAATTGGATCAAAAAGTTTTAGATTCTAAAGCTGAAAAGGAAAATCTTTTGAAACAAATTAAGTTGCTTGAATCTAAGTTGGCATCTCAAGATGAATTGCTCAAAGAGAATGAGACTTTAAGGGCTCAAGTACAGGAAAAGGTCTTTGCTATAGCTGCGTTGAAAAACGAATTGAGGAAAACCAAAGGAACTAGTGTGGACACTAAGCTTGAAAAACCATCAATCTTGGGGAAACCGCCTACAAATCAGTTCGTTAGACAACAGACTGCATTTAGATCCGAGCGACCACAATCCTCGAGACCGCGGTTTGCCTCCCAAGTTGATTTGGTTCATCTTTCTAGACTAGTCACTCCTGCAACTAAGCCCAATGTGACCAAAACAACTTTAGCAAGACCTAATCACATGATTGCCTCTAGTTTCTCTAAAAATACCAAGACCACGTCTAGAACTAGTTCAAATGACGTTCACCATAAATCTGGTCTGAGGGAAGTTAAGTAAAAGACATAAGTAAGAGATCGGAATTTCAAACCTAGACAGATGCCTTCTAGATTACCCAACACTGCTAACCGTAGCATGTCAAATCCTAGGAGCATCAATCAATCGTCCAGGAATTCTAGATCTTACTCAGACATTAAATATGCTACTTGTAAAACATGTAGAAAATGTGTCTTTACGGCAAATCATGATTCTTGTATCAAGAAATTACTTAATGAGGTGAACTCCCATGCTAGACTTAAATCCCAGTGGGTCGCTAAAATCAAACCCATTGGTAAAATGTGGCGCCCCAGTGGTAGAACTTTCACTCTTGTAGGAAACGAGTGCCCTTTAACTATGATTGTCTCTGATTCTACTAATACTACTAGGGAGGAAATTGCAAAGATTGATACATCACTTAAGCCTGATCTTAAGGTTTTCTATAAAAGGAAATGTTTACCAGCTAAGACAAGTGAATCATCTCCTCAGGTCACCTCTAGCACAAGAAAAGAAAACTGTGAACCCCCACTTGCTTCTAAGATAGATATCGCTAACCCATATCAAAGCATGCAAATTCCAAATGAGAATGCAGGTACCAAAGAGGATGTTCCAAAAGAACGAAGCGGTCCAATCATTGTATACCATTCAATTAAGGACACTCTCAGAGTTTGGTTGCTGAAGAAGCTGATATATAAGAAACAAGTGTGTCAGGGGATTTGCAGTTAAGCTTACAGTGTACAAGGACTTATAGTCACATCACAGACTGTAACTCATACATCAAAGAAAGGAAAGTTTATCGCCGATGATAAACTTATCCTAACAACGAGAAATTAAGTTTTCTCGGGCATGAGCTAAATTTAAAACTATTCAAAGGTTTTAAGCTCATGTATATGGCTCCTCGTTAAATGAAAGACGATGACCCGGATTTAAGAAGAAGGGAAGTTTATCTACGCAACGATAACTTACCCTCAAAACGAGAAATTAATTTTTCTCGGGCACGAGCTATTATTAAAATTATTTTTAAGCTAGTGTACAAGGCTTACAGTCGAATGACAGATTGTAACCCGTGCTTCAAAGAAAGGAAAGTTTATCTCCGATGATAAACTTATCCTCAAAAATGAGAAATTATTTTTTCTCGGACACGAGCTTACATTTAAACTATTCAACGGGTTTAAGCTCGTGTACAGGACTTACAGTCACATAACAGACTGTAACTCGCTCTCAAAAGACAGGAAGGTTCATCCCGATGATGACTTATCCTCAAAATGAGAAATTAAATTTTCTCGGACACGAGCTTACATTTAAACTATTCAATGGTTTTAAGCTCGTGAACAAGGTTTATAGATAAATCACAGTCTGTAACCCGTTCTTCAGAGAAAGGGAAGTTTATCTCGTCAACGATAACTTACCCACAAAACGAGAAATTAATTTTTCTCGGACACGAGCTAAATTTAAAACTATTCAAAAGTTTTTAGCTCGTTTATTTGGCTCCTCGTTAAATGACACTCGAATACCTAGACTTCAGAGACAGGGAAGTTTATCTACGCAACGATAACTTACCCTCTTAACAAGAAATTAAGTTTTCTTGGACACTAGCTTATCCTAAAACCATTCAAAGGTTTTAAGCTCGTGTATAAGGCTCATCATTAAATAACAGATGATGACTCGTTTTTCAATTAAAAGGAAAGTTTATCGCCGATGATAAACTTATCCTTACAACGAGAAATTAATTTTTCTCGGGCATGACCTAATAATAAAAACATTCGAAGTTTTTAAGCTCATGCACAATGACTTACAATTAAATATCAGACTGTAACTCGGACTTGAATTTTAGGAGAACTCATCTTTAAAGATAGTTTATCCTCGTAACGAGAAATTCATTTTTCTCGGTCATGAGCTTGTCTTAAAACATTCCAAGTTTTAAGCTCATAAAGTAAAGTGTATCTTTTAAATAAGAGAACTTTTCTTCTTAACGAGAAATTCATCTTTCTCGGTCATGAGCTTTATGTTAAAACATTCAAAGTTTTTCAAGCTCATGAAAACGACTTCTAAGTAAATGTCAACTTAGGACTCGTTCTTCAGTTGAAAGGAAAGTTTATCGCCGATGATAAACTTATCCTTAACAACGGGAAGTTTACAACTTCTCGGACTTGAGCTCGTTTTGCAAGATATTCAACATATTAAGCTCAAGTAATTGGTTTTCAAAACGTTGAACACAATTTTTCGAGAATTTCTCAAAAAGGTTTTTCTAAATCTTTCAAAATTGTGTGTTCAAAAATGTTTTGATAAAAAGAGCATGTCTTCTGGAATCGATAATATTTACGATACTAGAAATGTCATTCAATAATGACACGGGGTTGTAAATAAAGTTCGAGCAGAAGATCAAATGATTTAATACATGCTCAAAATGGTTTGCTATTATTTCAGATAGTAACCCGATTTTCTTATTCAAGTCAAGCATTTCACTGGAAAGCTTTGACTCAACAACGGGAATTAATTTTCTCAGGAATGGTTTACTTTATAACCATGTAAGGGATTGTGTTTACGTAATAACACAATCTAACAAAAATTTATGTACGTGTCAGTGCATTTATTTGTTAAAACAAGAGAAATCTTGTTTTTATGAAGTTATCATCTCCACCAACTGTAGCAATTTACAATTGCTGTCTACATACTCGACGATGCGACTACTCAAACGGCGACTACAACTCTTTCAATAGAACACGGGTCAACAATTGAGGGGGAGCAATTGTCCAGCATTCAGAATCTTTGACGCCGAAAGGGCCAAGTTCACATGTTGGTGTCAAGACTACGATATCAATCGTACTCATGGAGTCAAGAGATAACTTCAGACGTGATGAGGCGACCAACATTCATAAACAAGAACCATGTGCTTCTTTCATATGATGTTCTTCATCATTCAGGTCCAACCTCATAAATCGCTAATCTTGTGAATACATTATCATATATGATCTTTGCACGTGATAAGTACCTTACACTTGTGTTTAAAAGGTATTTAATTTACGTTTCAAGTACACCCTCATTAATTTGAGGGGGAGCTTGTGTAATTCATGTAGATAATTGGATTTGCATTTTTCTTCCAAAATTTTCTTAAAATGCTATTAAATCAATTGATATTAAAAACATCGATTGGGTTAATATTTTTAATATGGGGGAAAAATGTGATTTAATATGGGAAATGATTAATCACAAATGGGTTGACTTAACGTGCTAGCTCATCCCGACATGTGCGAAATGTTTTCGGATATCGTAGCATATGTTAAGGGGGAGCAAAATGGATTTGCACTTCAAAATAGATTTCATGGAGACATACACTTACCCAAAACATCTCTATTCACAAAGGTGAACATTGTGGTGACATAAGGATGGTAGGATAGGTTAAAGTCCAATGATTTCTCTAGAACCGGAGGAATCTTCCCAAGGACATTCCATAGCTAGAAATAGTAGTCCTTAGGAAAGATGGAGAAAGATTGTGAACGTAGCTGAATGCCGACCAAGTACTTAAGTTAGCACTGGAAGAATCACAACAAGGTGCTAGTGATGACATATTGGTAAGCATTGAAGGGGTTGAAGAATGAAAAAGAATTGTAAAGATAAAGGGTGTAAAGAAAGAAGCCCTCCTTACAACCTTAGGCAGAAACCGGGTCAATTCATATGCTATTGAGATCATTTTTAATGATTCTTGATATTGAAGATAGATATCATGGACCCAGTGATGCAAGGCACAACCCATCCCAGCTAACTCAGATATCTCTCAAAAGATATTTGTTTTAATCACACGGAGACAACGCATTATCTATTGATTTATTCACTCCGAATAAATTGGCATTGAAAAGGTGGCACTCCTCTCCAGCCTCCGATCACTAAAATCCAAACTGCACGATCGAGTCTAGAGCCATTTGAGATCATCATATACCTTATTAGGATACACTTTCATTATTCCTTGCTTGTTCACACAATGTGAAAAGTAAGAAAGATATTAAGAGTCCTACGCAAAATCTTTATGATCTTGCCTGAACATCCGAGTAATACGAAACTATTTACAATGAAGATGGAAATCCTTCAAGAGAGAACGTCAAAAAGCTCATGGTAGGTGCTTGTGCGATTCTTTATGAATCAAACTTGTGATAACTGGAAAGCAACAGTGGTTTAATTTTTAAATGAATTTAAACATGTTCCAGGCCTCTACGCAATATCTTAGTGATCTTGCCAGAACACTCAGAGTGATACCTTAGTGTTCACAGTGATGAGTGGAAATCCTTCTAGTGTTAACCTCAAACAGCACTTGGTAGGTGACTTGCAAGATTCTATACGAATCAAGCTCGTGACAACTGGAAAGCAACGATGGTGCGGTTCTTAATTGAATTTCACTTGTTCCAGGAACATGAATTGACGGCTTCAAATCATGCGGATATTATTATCTAAATGATTCACTCTTTATGTTCGCAGTCAGCCTTGGACGGTCGAATAAAGAGAACAGGTTTACCCGCGAAATCTTGTCAAGGAGGTTCTTAATTGAAACTACCTGCCACAAGTACGATATTTAATATCGTCCAACGGTCTTCACCGACAGGAGATAAAATGCTACCGAATTAGAATGAAATGTTCAAGGCCATTTCATCCGTGTATATGTTTTGTTGCTAACTGTCTTATGCAGCGTAACAAGAAGGTGGCATTGCGGTGTTCAATCCATAAGAAGTCGTCAACACATGCTTATGCTTTCTGCACTTAATACTTCAACAAATTCAAGAAAGTCTAAAAGTCAAGTCTTCCGCTGTATCAAACTCTGAAGCTTTCATGAATTTATAAAAGTATAAGTATGTGGAACATGAAGTCACGAAGAGGCAAATATCACAAGTGGTGAATGCACAAGGTCAAGGCAAGAGAACATGCTCAAGACTAAAGTCAAAGATCTCATCAGCATATTCACGAGAACAAGATCGAAGAATCAAGCATAGTATGCTAGGTTTAAGATTTTGTAAAATGGTGTGACCTCCCTTTGGGGAGATTATTGGAAATATGTTTTTCTATGGTAAGTCTCGGTCACATCATTATTAGCATAGATCACGAGCTATAGACTATTTAGGACATTGTAACTTGGAGTGACCTCCCTTTGGGGGAGATTGTTGGAAATATGTTTTTACGTATTTAGAAAGGATCGGTCACTCCAATGATATTGGGCTCGTGATCCAATATAGTCCATATAGCCCACATGTAGGGTGGGCTATATAAACCTCCTCCTAGCATGTTAGGAGGGGTTGCTCACTTTGTCATTTTACAATTTCATTAATCTACCTTTACTTTCTCTCTCTACACCTCCTCCTCCTCTCCTTTCTCTGTCTAGTTCTTTCTTCTCCATTTCTATTCAATAAATATTTCATAGATTGCTTAATCCTAAGAAACTATGGACCTACATATATTCCCCAGCTTAAATTACCCTAAATTCGAGGACGAATTATGTTTTTAGAGAGGGAGAATTGTAAAACCCAGTATGGTCGTATCTTTAATTTTGGGACGAATTATTCTTTTTAGAGGGGAAGAACTATAAAACCCGTCTTTAAGATGATAATATTAAATTCGCAGTTTTAGATTTTAAATAAACTGTAATTGTATTATTTTAGCATATGGAAATAAAACGCAGAAATCAAACGAGAATGTAAAAAAAGAGAAACTATATATAGTTATAAAGGGACGATTTGTAAAAAAAAGAAAGGAAAGTTCAAATGGGCTTTAGGCCTGGTTTTAGAGAAAGAAAAAAAATAAAACACAGGGTTACCCCCTTTTGTGTAGTCAGACGCAACAATCATCAGAACAAAAAAAATGTAAAGTAGGGTTTCATAAACCCTAACTGCCGCCAGCCATAGAGAAGAAAAAAAAGGAGGATCGGGTTGTTTTCTTCATTGAATTGTGTAGTCCGTTTTTCTTTAGCAATAAAAAAAGGTAATCAATTTCTTTTCTTTTGATTTTCAAGAAACACGAATTAATATGTTATTTTTCAAGAAAAAGGTAGGCTCGATTTGGGGCTGCAATGAAACCGAGACCTCACAAGTCTCGGGGTGTAGGATTTGTTCAGCCGAGACTCAAAGAGTCTCAGTGATGGTGTTGGTTGTGGTCGACGAGGGCCAGAAAACCCCAAACGGTGTGTTTGTTTAGGTGTGGAACGGGGGTGTGTTTAGTTTAATGAAACCGAGACCCTAAGGTCTCGGTGGTCTCAGCCTTGCCCAGCCGTGACCTACACAGGGGCGGCTAGGTCCGTGTTCGACCCAAAAGCTGTCAAAACCCACTCGGGCTGTGAAATTGTTGAAGGGGTGTTTGGGACTGTGATGAACAGTGGGAAACCTTAAGAAACAGTGGGAAGAAATTAACGAGCAGTGGGAACTTTTTAATCAGAAAATAAAAGGGTTTAGTTCTGAAATTAGCAACAGTTTGGTGACAATAATTTCTGTCGCATAATTTGTTTATTGACAGTTTTTAAAACTCAGTTTTTAGCGACACTTTTAGTGACACATATTTCTGTCACTAATTCATTTAGGCAGATTTTATATAGTTTGGTTGAATTGTTTTAGTGCGAACGAGAAGGGGTATCTCGGTAGGCTCGGGATATAGTTATAAAAATAAAAAAGAAGATTTTAGATTATACCTTTTTATTACTTATTCTTTTTATATAAATGTTTTAATTATATATTTTTAATGAATTAAATTAAAATAGTTTTATAGTATTTTAAAAAGGGTATAATTTAATTAAATGAATTAAATTATTTTGGGAACTTTCTAACTTAAGAAATTTCTATTTTTAGCAGGATACTTAAAAGTATTACTATAGCGTCAGAAATACGCTTGTACCGTAATTAATAGTAGAATGATAATACATTAAAAGGAATTACTATAAGATTAGATTTATCAGTTAATATACGTACAAAATTTTAGAAATAAAGTAAATAAATGAGAAGCCAATAAGATCAGTAAATTAAATAAACAAATATCAGTTAACGTATTCGCGTCCAATATTCATGTAGCTCGCGTGAAATCATAGTAGATTTTCTGTCAGTTGATCTCGGTCGGCTACTGGACACGAGGTACGGATTTTCCGTCCTTTCAGTAAAGACTTCCTTTCTATGCATGATTAGGATTCCCCGTCTACAGCCAAATGTTTTCCCCAGTATATTTTATAAATTATCAGAAATTACTTTAATAACTAAGATATTGCCCGAGCCTTATATACAAGCATGACCAGTCACTAGTACTAGTTACGGAGGTACCGTAACCATGACACTTGAGGCACTGGTGTCATGAGTCACCTACGGGAGAGTGATATCCCGCAGTGTTCCACTCAGTTCAGCTTGGCCATTTTATCAGTATTATTAGTGGGGCGTATGGATGCATCCTAGGCTTATTAGTTTACAGTTATCAGGTGAATGTGGTGTGTGCTCTACATCCTTCACATTGGAGCTGATCCCTCCACTCAACACATTATTTAGAGGTCACCCCTCTACAGAATGACGAGGTCACCCCTCTAGTTATTCATGCACAGTTGTTACAACACATGACCTATATAAGCTTTGGGCAATTAAAATACATTAAATGCATGTTTTCAGATTTAACACTTAGTAAACTAGTTTTATTATTTATAAATCAGACATATCAGATTTTACACAGTTTGCTCGAAATTGTCATAACAGTTTTAGTTCAGTATATGTTATCAGTTCTATTCCCGTATATTATTATCATGCTTCATATCCGTTCACTGAGCGTTATGCTCAGCTGTAGTTTCCTTTCATGTTTCCAAACGGCAGGTACACAGAGACGATCTTAGGACTTCTATGAGAGTACGTACATTGGATGGGAGCTATCCAGACTACTTTACTTTATACACACATACATTACTTTGGTTATTGGACATTGTTTCGTCCTTTTCCTTTAGTACTTAATCTTTATATTTTGAGCTTATATTTGGACTACCGATGTTTGATTCTGGTATTTCCGTTATGGTCAATTAATGTTTAATACATTGCCTTGCATGCTTTGATGACACGCCATAAATACACTTAACGGTCCATTTATCCAAGTGGGGTGTTACAGCATGTATTTAGTATTCTATAAGATAGACGAAATATAGAAGCCAATATGATTAAATAAATGGGTATTCTAAGAAGTAAAGCTAGTTAAACACGACATGTGCATACCCATTATTAAATGTTAGCCGAATATTGTTTTCGAAGGTGTTTACAACTAATTTTTGTAAATAGATGATCAACTTCCGCACGTGAGGTGTATGTTAGTTCTTAATATGACGCGCGCCAAGTAAGGTCTACGTTCGAGGGTTACTTATATG
The DNA here is from genome assembly GCA_025667525.1 of Glebionis coronaria. Classification (NCBI taxonomy): domain Eukaryota; kingdom Viridiplantae; phylum Streptophyta; class Magnoliopsida; order Asterales; family Asteraceae; genus Glebionis; species Glebionis coronaria. The sequence continues at coordinate 404,504,417 of CM046876.1, read as the reverse complement.
AATCTCTCAGGTATTCCGTTGCTTCATTTGGTTACCATTATCCTCGTTTGATATCGTCGTAGAAAAGGTAAGTTCATAGCCCCTTTTTACTACTTCTACATTGTTTCTAAATGCGGGGTGAGATTTTACCTGGTGGAACACATTCATTTAAAACTGTATGATATCCAAAACTTGAATGCTTTCCAGAACTTGTATGCTTTCCAAGAATTTTCATTATTATTGCTTTTAGTACCAATAGCCATAAAGTCCCCTATCTAACGTGAACCGTTATTTGTTGAGTACCAAGCGAGAATGTTGTGGATGGATCCATCGGTATTGACAATCCCCGTCCCGTAATACTTTGACGCACTTACATTTGTTTATTACTTGAGTATTTACGTTGAATACTCACAAGGGGAACTATTATTCATTAAGCTTCGGTGTCATGTGATATATTAGCAATAATAATTGTTTCAGACTATGGTTAATGTACATAGCCATTTTCCCTAGTACTTGTTTTACAAATGAACGCTTGTGTTCCACAAATATATTACTAAACCTATGAATACTAAAATTTTTGTTGACGTTTTACATGTTTAATCTCAGGTAATAATGTTAAATTTTGCTTGGATGGGAGCCCGCAGGATATTTTCACAGCTTAGATATTTCTGATTAGTTTAAAGCCTTTTTTATTAAAAACAGCCAAAGAATATTTATCCTATTCTTTTGGTAATTATGTGTCAAAATTTGTTTATCAGTACTTTATTATGTTTCAAAACTATGGGACCTTTAAGTTAGAAAATATGATCTTTTATGATGTAATGTAAATATTTTATTACATCAATATTGTTTTAACTATATTTCATTGTTTCTTTGTACCATGACGTGGCACCCCCATGATGCCTACGTGTTTCCTTGCCTGATTTCGGGCGTCTCACAGATTGGTATTAAAGCGATGGTTATAGGGAATTGAGTCGTTTTCAAAACTTGGTCTATAACCAAAATTTCCAATATTTCATGTTTTAGTGTCAAACACAGAATCTGCCAATGTTGTTCTATATCTGCGTGAGTAACTCTCTAATCCTTATTATTCACTCTAATTATTCTTATAATATTTCATTCCTTGATTACATTTTGAAAAATTATAGTACTTTCATGACGATACTTATTACCTCCTTCCAAATCTGCTTATTGTATACATACTTCTTCTCCTAACGTATATGAATTCTTTGACTCTGGAACCACCTAGTGCCTCCTAGTAGGATTCTTTTATGTACGAATGTTTATGTAATTCCATGAATTATCTTTGGTACATTTCCACTAGACTCTTGTAACAACTAGTGCTACTCATATCTTGGGAGTAATTTTGTTCTCTTTTGCTTACGCCCTTATAACCAAAACCTTATTAACTTGGTACATATTGGAAAGTATGTGCTTAATTAATTATCATTTGGCTATCATTGTGATTACATCTACCTTTACCTTATTTCTTGAATTCTTGCTCTTGTGAATTTGATCTTGTTACAATAACTTTAAATTGTTATGACGATACATAATTTTATTCGAAGCACGTATGTTGTCAACTTCTCATACTCACTCTTCTGAGTACCGTTTCTATTTCTTTTATGCGTGAAATGACCGACCCCATATACTCGTTCATTTTGAACCGTTTGTTTTATCAACTCACTTTTATATGTGGTGCGTCCTTCCGTGATACCAATGTTTGGGATTAAGTAAATGTTGTGTCCGATTAAACACTGTCATTTTACTACCGTGCGTGTTACTTTCATTGTTTAACTCCTTATTTGGATATCCAAAGCCTTCCGACCATTTGTGATTGGACATCTTAAAAAATTAGTCTATAGACCATTGTGTAGCTCAATGCGTCCCCGAAAAAGACTAAAGGTCATCGTGTGAGTCACAACATCTCGAAACATTTCTTGAAATCGTGTTGAACAATATCATCGGTTTTCATAATCCTTTGCTGATTTTCTATATATCACCGTTTTACACGACATTTGAAGAATTATTTCATTGACTATTATACGTATTGACCCCGAACTGTATTGTTCGCTTATCCCTCGGGAATGACATAATTATCTTGTAACTCATCGTCTAGATTGTGGGGGTTGATTGGAATACAATTTTACTTGTATAAATTTATATCATACTTTTTCATAATACCCTCTCGCTCAGGGAACGCAACTCATTAAAAATTCATTCCTTTTCCCTATATATCTTGTATATTTGCAAAAATCTTTCCGTCAAGGAGACCTTCCTACCTTGCATCTCAAAATCTAATACATGGATTTCATTCGACATTTTGGTTTCTTAGATTCTCGTTGGTATCTATAAACCATTTTGTATGCTACATTTTTCTTTATATGCTCAATTATACAATCTATTTTTCATTTTCATGAGATCTACAAGTCATGTGTAGATAAATTCTGGGTCATACATACATATATCGTGATGTTTTGAAATCGAGTGTTTGGATAAAACCGATGGTGAACTATAATTTTTCGAAAAAGTGTAACGTGTTAAATTCCTAAACTTTTCAGAATCGGAAACTTTCCTAATATAGAAACTTTTCGGGTTAGTTGTATTATTCGAAAACTGGTATTCTACTTTCTTAAAAGTATATTTATGTCGAATAATTGACTATGTGCACACATATGGATTCCTTTATCCTTTCTTTTATACATGATTTATTTGCCATTCTATTTTATCTTTCTTCTACTTCTAACGTACCACTCATTTGGGTCGAGGTTTGAAGTTCTTGTTTTCACATTTTTCATCATCATTGATAACAAGTGTCTCATGACGATTCCGGCTAAACCTTTTGAAACTCTATCATCTTGTAACCATTTCATCGACTTTCTTATTAGTTACTCTTTGCTACACTCATGCGAATCGCCCGCTATTTTGTAAGTAATCATAATGTCTCCATATAAACTTATATTACTATTATTTGCGAATAATTTTACAAATTGTTTTTCTTTGGTCTTATAAAAGATTTTTTTGTAACATTAAAGTTGTTGATTTAAATATCTAGCGAATTACTTACTCTCGAAAACATTTCATAGATTATTTCGATTCTTATTTTACAAATGACATTATATATATATATATATATATATATATATATATATATATATATATATATATATATATATATATATATATACATATACATATATATATATATATATATATATATATATATATATATATATATATATATATATATATATATATATATATTCTAAAACATATGACATGTAATACTCGTATTGCTAGTCCTAAATTAATGTGTGGCCTGATCACTTTTGCATAATTTAGAAGGAGCCATGCGAGGCTGAATAGTAGTAACCTTAAAAAAAACAAGGTACAATACACTATAATAAAGTGAAATAAAACTTTGAAAACTTTTATGTGTTATGCAAGTAGTACAAGTTCAAGACATATGCATGTGTTTCCTTATCTTTTCTTGAATAAAATACGCGCCTGCGGGTACAATCTACTTTTCTTTACGCAACAAGTTTTGCTCTACTTGTTACCTCATTTACTCTCATGATACAAGTCTATTTACCGCTCGTCTAATTACTGAGTATTGATATCGTGCTTGGAAGTTATAGTGTTTTTATACTTTCTCCTCGATCAACTTTCTTTGAGAAAATTTTAGTATAGCTTCGAAATGTCTCCGGACGCGAATAACGATTTATGACTGTAAATGAATAGTGATATCATATATTCGTCATGATGTGTGAGACTCTATTGCCTCGAAATTCGCTTGTGTAAACCATGCGTTGACTTGGCTCTCTGATAGCTAATGTTGTTCATTTTGTTGATTTTATTTATAAGTAATTGTTTAAGAATTTTATTCGAATTGAAAATTTTGTTAGGGTGACTTTTATTTTCGATCGTGTATCGACCACCGAGAACTTAATTAGCCAAGGTTTGCGACACTAACCATTCTCAAAAATTAATAACTTGCTAAATCTTTTGTTTCTTACTGTCTCATCGTCGACACCTATATTTTGTCACATCCTTTGATGAACTCGTACGACTTTCGGTTCATCCCCTTGCACCATTGATTACATACTGATTGTTGACTATTATTTGCTTCATATTTGTTTGCTATCTTTTCATCTTTTCAAAATCGAGTACGTCCCCTGTTTACTATTTGATACATTAAACACATTTATGGATCTATATATTATTATATATTTTTAAGAAACTTTTACACATTTTACCAAACATTTAAATTATCAAAATAACTGTCTCAAGCTAAAATGTTGAATCTGTAAAATTTCTTTGTAAATATTTTAACTTATGTTTAAAATGACATCATGCATTACCTTTTGAACTATTTTGATTTTTTATCATATTTTAATTCCAGTTTAATGAAATTACCGTCTTAAACTTCATTCCTATTAAGGATTTTAAATAATTTGAAAAATAGATTTTCTCTAATCTAACCCTAAACCCATGTTTTAATAATAATTTTGTCCAGTCATCCCAAGGTTTCTCATGACGACCAAAATAAAACTTGAACCTAGTTTACTTCTATTTTTAACACTATCTTGATCAAGAAAAGACTTAGCGATTGTTTACCCATTAAATATAAATTTTTGTCTTAATATCTATATAACATAGTTAAAACCCTCCTTTTTCTTAGTAAAGTGAATTATTGTGTTTACCCGATTTGCAATTCCTCGTCGATCATTAATCTTAATCCGTTTAGTGCATCTTGTCCGTTTAAGCGTTTATCATGTTTATTCTATCTCTAAATACCCTCTTGTATTTAAAGACCATTTCAAAGCAACGTATCTTTCCATCTCTTCCCGTCTCCAGTTGAACTCTGAGGGACTAGAGTTCCTTTAGGGGGTCGACTGTGAGAACTCGTATTTTTCCTGGTAATTAATTATTTCTTTTATACGAACATTCTTTGTAATTTACGATTAATATTGAATTCTTGACTAACCGAAAGGTTAGGGCTATTACGTATCGAATACGTGTCAATGATTATTTATCGAAAAAATCTATGTCCGTCATCGATCGTAAACGTTATCGTCATGCCATAGAAATATTTTCTATTGTCGTCATTTTTTTTTGTTTTACGAGCTTTTTTCGTAATTTATGTTAAGCTTTTAGGCGTCATTCGTTTATTCGACGCGCTAACGTTTATTAAATTATAAGTCTCATTTAGTTATCAAAATATCAATGTTATCTTAATGTTGACGTATTTTTTATTTTATATTGAGTGTTTATATTTCGTGTATCTTTCAAATCGCGTACCACTTAAAATATCGAGTTTTGATAATACCCACATTTTTAGATGTCATAAAAAAGAATATTTATAAAACAACACCACCCATTCTAATGGGCAACGTGTCACAATTTGGTAGCAAAATAAAAACACCTCTACTTGTCCTTGTGAACTACAAATCCATTTCCTCGGATAGAAGTCATGACTCGCCATAACCCTTACACCACACCGCCCCTCGTCTTCAAGCTGATAGCTTTCACAGGGCTTCTTGCTAAAGATAAATTGACATAGAGAGCCTCTAACTAGCTCAGCTAAGTAGGTAGCTTCCCTCAATTGATTCTATAACTCATCATAGCAAGGTAAGCTGCTCTGTCGGAGTCGTTACTAACAACCGAGAAGCCAGTCTCTCAGCTGATAGCTCATCGGGTCATGCAACTCCTGATCTGGTCATAGAAAGAAGTCAGTCTGAACCAACTTTTTGATATCCTCAAATATGTTCCTATCCTTTCTATACCAAATTGACACATACAAACTCATATGCTCGGCTCTCTTTTTATCCATGTCTTCATGCCCTGTACGAGAAATCATGCTACATACCGTAAGTTGTAATAACTAGCCTCAATATATAGCTCACATATGGATATTATGACAGCCATCTAGCGGCGAAGGGTCCTGTTTACCTAATCCACAAGCAGCAAGAAATTTAAGGTATTTTCGAAATGATCAAACAGTTGTAGCTCCACACCTATGACCATCAAAAGAAATACATAATCAGCATACCGTCCTTGGATAAGATCTTGTGGTGTTTTTATTTAAACACTAATGTGTAAATCACAATCAATTGAAGATACCTACCCTTCCTACTCGGTTCGAAATTCGATTGACTAGTGAGCGCTAAGGAGGTGTTGGTCTGTTCACTAGCGGGTTTATTCGTTGGTCGCTTACAGTTTGTAATGGGGCTGAAAGTTCTCTTATCATATACATAGGTGTGAGTTTTGTTCGAATTTTGTTGTACTCTAGTGTTTGTATTCGGGTTGGATTGAAGTTGTCCTCTTTTTTATTTCGAATCGTCTTGTTCGGCTTGGAGGTATACTCTTCGATTCACGTTTATGCTTTATATGTTTTCATAAAACCTGTGAGGGGTTTTTGGCACAAGCATAAATTAATGATCAAACCACTACAATGATTTGTAGGCCTCATGAAAAATTGTTCTAAGTTGTTTTATAACCTGACTTATCTCATAGACGTATTTTGTATAGCTTAGGTTGAGTTTTGGGCCATTTTGGTGATACTTAAATTTTGCAAAGCAAGTGTTATAGAAAATCAATCAACTTCACAGGGCTGTAGAGAACAAACCGTTTATGATATTGAGTTGAGGCTTAAACGAAATTATAGCCCTCTGAGTCTATTGCAATTGTCATTCTTTAAGTTTTGGCTAGTTCAGCCATTAAACTGGGGTAAAATGCAAACTACTATAGCGGGTTTGATTTGGATAATGTGCAACAATCAACTCTTTAAAAATTCATATCGGATAAACCGTAGCCCCGCAGAAGGTGTGTCTTACATTTTCGGAAAGCCAAAAGAGTATAGTTTCATGGAATTTTTTTCTTATAAGATGACACAAGGTTTAACATGGTCAAAATGTGTAAAGTGCAGGCTATGTAGCCTTGCCAGCTTTGCGCAGATTTTATGTAGTTTTCAAACATTCATATGAAGTTAACCATAATTCCGATTTAGGCGTGCCATACGTCGTTTTAAAGGTCTAAGAGTCTACTTTCATGTGATTCTCATCTCCTCTAATTCATAGCAGAATTATATCAGGAAGAGTAAATTCTAATATGGGTCAGAATTGGTGCTTACCAAGAATAATAAAATATGTTTCGACGCAGCGGTGGGATAAAGTGTTAGTTTATTTTATAAATGATTGTAGTCCTTTTATGTATACTTTATTTTAGGAAAAACAAAGCAACACAAAATAGTGGAAAGTATTAAGTACGACGGTTTAGGAAAACCGTGCACAAATGACCCTTAATCAAATAAAATGAGAGAAAGTTCGTTTCCCAAGGAGGTATATGTGTGTGAATTAACTTGTAGTTATTTGAGATTAATATTTGGAAGAATGGGGAAGAAAGGATGAAAAGACGGTTACGTTATAATTACACTACGACGTAAAAGATGTAAACGTAAAGTCGTGAAAAACTACCGAAATTAAAAATTTAACTAAGACCAAAAACAAAATAAATAAAAGATTAAAAAGAAGTCAATAATAATATAAATAAAGAAAAAAATCCAACAAAGATATTTTAAAACCTTTTATTAATTAAATATTTAATTTTAAATGCTAATTAAAGCCCTAAAATTTAAATATAACTAATTCAAATGTCTAAAATATGATTTTATTGAATAATCACTTAACTTATATTATTAGAAGACTAAAAAGTAATTTTCTAAAAATTAAAAGCTATTAAAACTATTTTTAAAACTCTAAAAATGATCTAAAATGATTAAAAACTAATTAAACTTAAAATAATTATAAAAATAAATCTAAAAGCTATAAAAATATTCTAACAATGGAAAAGGTCTTAATTAATACTAAAGAACTTAAGAAAATTGAAAAAGAAAGAAAAATAAAACTTTGATTTTTTTATAATAAAATAATATTAAAATAATGCTAAAAATAAAAAGTTTCTAAAATTAATTCTAAAAAATTTCTAAAATCTTAAAATATTCTAACTAAGAGAAAAACACACATTAAAGTTCCTAAACCCTTTTTAATAATTTTATAAAAATGTTTAAAGTTTATAAAAAACCTTAAAATAATATAAAATTAAAAATTAAAGTTTATAAAACCAAAACTAGATGTAAACCTCAAAATATTATTTAAAAAGCTAAAAATTATTTTTCCTAAAAATTAAAAATCTTTTTTCTATTTTTTAATGATTTTATAAAAAACGGCTATTAAATAAATTGTAGAAAATAAATAAATAAAGGGAAAATTATGAAACTAGGCTAGAAAAGTCTTAAATACTACAATGATCCTAGGAAAAATCAAATAAGCCAAAAACATTAAACCAATAAGCTCAAATGAGCTTATTTGCTCACGGCTTTTTATTTAAGCTAGAAATGAAAAACGTGTTAAATATCACTTGAAATCACACTCTAACGTAAAAAGCTTATCTAGATTAGCGGTAGGACACTTAACCCTCCAGCGAGAGGTCTGGTGTTCGAGTCCTGCTACGGGTAAGTTTTTTGCTTTTATTTTCTTTTTATTTTTATCTTTTTCCAATCAACAGTGACCTTCTATAAGCTCAAAACACACTCCAATTCTCTTTTTTTATCTAGGATTAAACCAGATTGATCAAACAAAACGTGACAGATTGAATATTGAACACAAGCAGTTGCTTGTGTTCTTGTGCTTTCTTCACAATGAATGAAATTACCAAGAGGTCTTGGCAAATGGATTATTTGGTGTTTCTTTTTGGAACAGGGGGGCACCCTTGTGCTTATTGAAGCACAAGGAGTCAAGCTCAATCAATAATGAACACTTAGCACACACAAATAAGCAAACCAAAGCATACACTTATCAAAGAGAGTTGCTGATGCAAAATTACTAGACCTGTGGACTTCCTTAGCTTTTTACTTGCTTACAACTGAAATTCAAACACCAAAACTTGGCACACAACTTCACACAATGATGCACAAACAATATCAAACTATCAATTACCCTATCTCCTAACAGAATTCAAGATTCAAGCATCAATAATTCATGAAAAATAAGCAGAATAGGACTAAGTAGATTTGCTATGCTATTTTCACTTTTAACACTTGAACTTGCTTCCAAAATTGTTCTAATTAAGCTATAACTACTAACAAACCTATCTCAATCCTCTATGGCCTATCTAACACGTTTTAAATCACACACCAAGAATTTTTACCCTGCTTAAACCTGTTTCCAAACACCCTTTTATATTTTGTTTTTCAACTTTTATCAAACCAGAGTACCTTAAATCCTATTCTAACTGATCCTATGATCATCCAACATGCATACCAACACAAATTCAACAACTTAAACACACAATAACATCAAATCAAACCAGATCACATACACTTGCTTTTCTGAAATTTTCAAAGGGAAAAAGAAATTTACCTAAGGACCTTACATCCAAGGTCCTTGTGGTTGCATAACCACCTCCTACCAACCCGGGTTGGTGCTGAACAAAGATCAACAACAGGTCTTCCACCTGTTTAAGACAAATCAAAGAAAACACAAAATACAAGCATAAACTATCTTTCTGTTTCTTTTTCTTTCTTTTTAAAACTTATCCAAAACCTTTTAACACTCTTAAAACGTATTATAACCACTAAATCACCAACTAAAACTTACCTCTTAACACCAAAAACCTGAAACAGATTCTTACCAAGAATTTCAAGTTTTCAAAACCTTTTTATGAAAAACCTGAAATTCTTAAAACACAAATGAATAAATGGAACTCAGAATCAGCAATCAAACATCCAAACTTTTTAATAAACATAAAAGGAATTACAATTTCTTTTAGAAAATACCAAACTTTATATTAGATTTAAAAAACGGATTACATGAATGATTGCCTAAAACTGGAACAAGGGATCACCAACAGGCTTGGGTCTCCTTTTATACTACTCTAATGAACATTCTAGGCTGCTTAAACACAAAACCCTAATCAAAGAAAATCTCAAAAATGCCCTTAGACGTGTTTGAGTGGTGAGTTGTCCAAATTTGATCCTGGACGTTCCTTTTGGCGTTGTGAGTAAGCAAATAACCTCCACTGTTGATTTGGGACACGTCACAGTACTTGGGGATCAAGGTGTTCTCTGATTGGTGGAATGGGGAATTGGGGGTAGGGTCCACAATGAGTGGGTTGAGGGTTTTAGGTGTGGGAAAGGTTCCTGCGTGTGAGAATTAAACGTGTGCAAGGTTAATTGATTTTTACCCAGGTTTAAATGAAGTAAAAATCTGGAGGTGAAAAGGATAAACAGTAACTCTGTTTGATCCGATTTTGGGGGAAAAAGTATGTTAGGCGCGTTTTTCATTTGAATGTTTCAAAGTGTGCACAATTGGTCCTTATCTTTTGGAAATTTTGGCAAACAAAGGTTTTCAGCCCTAAAACCGTTTTTGCTTTGTTAATAACTTTCACACTTTGTCATTTTTGGCACCAAACTTTGGAATAAGGTTTCAAAGGATTGTTTTTGCCATTTTTGAATAATTCAAGGGCTGATCTTGGACTATCTTGATCTTCAAAGGTCTTCAATGCTTCTTTCACTTCATGAGGGACCATAATTGACAAATTGATTTTGTTGAGGGACCAATCTTGTCATTTCTTCAAAGTTGAAGGACCTTTTTGCAATTTTGACAAACTTAAGGGACCAAACTTGTAATTATTAATATACAAGGGTTTTAAGTGTCATTTCTTCATTAATGGAGGATCAATCTTGTTTGTCTTCAAGTCTTCAAGGGTATTTGTTGAAAATTCCATGATTAGGGCCCGGTTCTTTGTACGGCTTCGTTTCTCGTGTTTGTTTTTCCTTGTATCTTATGATCTTTTGTCTTTTTCACGATATCCATACCTAAAATACACAAGTAAACAAACACAAGCATATATATGGTATTTTATGACATTTTTATGCATTTTAAAGCCCGAAAAGAACGATGAGATCATGTATAAATGCCATCTCATCACTCCCCCATACTAAGCCATTGCCGTGCCCTCACGTAATGCTAGAATAAAGTATCTAAGCATCACCAAAGTTCAATTTTATTAACCTTTATTGAAGAGTAAAAGACTTGCAACATACTACGAGAATGTGTAAAGACATAATGTATGATTTTCATCACCAAAAGGTGACTTTTAGGGTCAAAGAATAGAAACAAGTTAATGTCCCTTAGAGTAAATTTCGTCATCCTTGATTGTCATACATTCCATGCTAAGTGCAAAAACAAGATCATTGTTGGTACAAGTCACAATGCTAACACTACTCATACGTCCAAATTGTGTAATACTTTTTCTCCCCGCAATCCTAGTTATTATAAAAGGAAATGGGTTACTAGCATTTTTTATCTATTTTTCATGGATCACAAGTGATTCATATTGACTTATTTGAGTAGTTATTAGTCCGAAAGCAAAGTAGCACGATTTGATCAATAGTTAGCCGAAGGACAAAATCTTTTAAAATGGCTTCTCGTGTATCTCCTTAAGTTCATATCTTGGCATAACTCGTTTCACGATTTGAGACCTTTCTCGGACCGATATTTGGCATGTACTTCATACTTCAAATCTTGGGAAGACGTTCTTGAAATTATGGTCTTCTCTTCATATTTTGGAATTTCTTCACTTGACGTTTTTGAGAGATTCTTCATATAGGACCACGACTTCATCATTTTTTCTTCAATCTTTACTTTGGATTTTGATATACAACGATCCGCCTCCTTTTCGGACTTGGATATATTTATCCTCATACCTTGTTAGGGTCTTTTTGGATAGACTTTCTCCATTCTTTAGGGGAGTAATAGCTTCTCGTCGTGTGTCTCGATCCTTCATATTGATTTAGGAATAATGATACTTCACATCATCTTTGGATCTTTAGCAAAAATAGAGCTCCTCATGCCTTGTTAGGGCCTTTTTGGATGATCGCCAATCATCGCGTCCCGCTTCAATAAGTTATGCCTTGGCTATGAACTCTATTCAACCCCGAGCAACTTTTAAACGATCTTGCGCTAGAGGCTAAGTAACCTTTCAAATCGTATGACCTTACTTATTGCAATTATGATTTATTCCTAATGCATTGATCTTATGGGAAGAAAAAGCCACAATTAAAAACATATGAGTTTTTGAAAGAACACTTTCATGTTCTACGTTTAGCATGATCACTTGTCTAACTCTATCATTTCTCGTTCTTCACTATATAAAGACCTCTAATTAAAGAGACTCGTGAATACTTAGCCATGCAAGTCAAAATTAAGCCAAATTTGGATTAGCTTTCATTAAGACTATATCAAATCAAAGTTTTGGGTTTTCAAGCCACCTATAGGATCTTGCACTTTCTTGGACTTTTTCAAGTTTAGAGAATGCGTTTTATAGTTCCCTTGATAAGTGACTTTCTAGAATCAATTATAGGAACTTGCGAAAAGTTCTTGTTCTTAACCCGAATGAATTAAGACTTTCGCGTTTTAAAGCTCCCTATATAAAAGTCTAGCAAAACTTGAATTGAGCGGGTTAAGGAATGTAAATGGCTCCAAATGCCCATCAAGTCAAAAATTAACTCTTATTCTACCCATCCGAAAATATACATTCGTGTCTTAAAAACACTTATGAAAACTAAGAAAAATTTTAAAATTTGGCCATTTTTAGCCTTATTAGCAAAACAAAACATTGAAAGTTGGAACACGTGAGGGCGTAGCAAAGCAAGTATCTATTCACCCCCCCATACTAAAAGTAAACATTGTCCTCAATGTTTCGAGTCTAAAGGTGGAGCACCCCCATACTAGAGACGAAGAGTCGAATGCTTAGGATCTAGCATGGAAAGGGTGATCAACAATATATCTAAAGCCGTTTATTAATTATGCTAAAAGATAATTGTTAGAACAATAAAGGATATGTCATGGAATCGTGAAAAACTTCTTCAAACGAACGATGGAGGCTCACGTAAACGAACACGAGAGTCTTCAATCGTAGATGATGATGATGATCTAGATAACACAATCACAAACAACCACGAGACAACGAGTTGAAAGGGTACAAGTCCCCTTATTAGTGAATATAAAAGATAAGCATGGGATTTCCCCCACGAGGCACCTCGTTTTTGATTACCGAGTCATGAGCTCGACTCGATCCCCTCAAAATGTGAACATTTAGGGAAAATCATGGTATGGTCAATTTTTGATGGGGCTTACATGATAAACAAGGCCCAAAAAACAACCGGTATAAAGGACTAAGTCCTTAAATGATGCAAAATACCGGGGTCGAAGATGGCGTTCTCGTTTTCTTTGGAAAAACAATTCAACGCCACTTCAACATGTGCCATAAACTCAAAGAGTTTGAAGAAAATAGATGAGAAGTAGAAGGGTGAGACAATTGGTAAGACAAACTTTCGAGCTACTCGAGGTAGACTCGCACCAAGCAAATAGAAAGATTTTCCATTTATTGCATCGGTGGAAGACGGAGATTTCCCTTTACATGAAATTCCGGGATCGAATATCTCGTCCTCGGTGGACAAGGATGAGGGAACATAAGGGGCTTCCCCCATATTAGAACCACACAAAACATCGTCAAAAAGAGTAGACGAGTTTGTAGTACTCAAAACACGTGGTGATGACGGAGTTAGATTTGTAGAAAAATCAATTAAATCACATTTAAGATCTTTTCCTTTGTTATCTTTTAAACTCTCCTTATGAAAACCCTTTTTGATTATGTCGAAAATATTCGGTGTTTCTAAGACGATGTTAGTCACACTAAAAATTCTCACATTTTGAAACCGTTTTGGTTTTGGTGGTGGTAAGTTCTCAAAACGTTTATCGACGAAGAAAACCTCCCCATCGGGGTCTACATATTCATCATCCGAAAGATCTTCCGTAGAAACCGGCAACTTATCAACACTTTTCAAGAATGGATGTTCGAGGTGAGGCGAAGGATTTTTCGATTCAAGTATTGATGGTTTCTTCTTTGTAGGCTTTACACTCATAACCTCCACCGGCGGAGGAAATGGTAAATTGTTTTTGGCGACATTCCCTAAAACTCTTGGTGAAAATTCTTTGCAAATGACATTGGTCGAGTCACCATGGTTTAAAGTTGCAATAGAATAGACATGAGAAAGATTGGAGTTTTGTGTTGCATTGATGACAAGTTCTTCTTCATTGAAACGAAGGGTGATTTTTTGAGCATGAACATCGATGAGTGCTCTTGATGTATCCAAAAATGAACGACCCAAAATGAGAGGAACTTTTCGATCGATGGGAATGTCTACAACGATAAAGTCAACGGGATAGTAAAACTTTCCGACTTTAACGAAAACGTCCTCGGCTACTCCACATGCCATGATCGTAGAATGATCGGCCATCTCGATAGACATGTTCGAAGGAGTAAGAGCCGGAAGCGAAAGCGATTTGAAAATCTCGAGAGGCATTAATTTAATACTAGCGCCAAGATCGGCCAAGGCGTAGCATTCCTCCATATCTTGAATTGCACACGGAATCAAAAATTTACCGGGATCACCGACTTTTTGTGGTATGCGGCTTAGAAAAACCGATGAACAACTAGACGATTGTTGTAACTTTTCTTTGTTGTTAAGCATACTTTTGAAGTTTGCGGCGAATCGAGGCATCATGATAAGAGCGTCGGCAAAACTTATGTTAAAATGTAGATCACGAAACATTTTCATAAATAGCTCAAATTGATAATTGTTCCGTTCTTGTGCTTTCTCTTTGTTTCGTCTTGAAGGGTAGGGTAAAGGTGGTGTGGGTTGGTCATTAGGCAACGGCCTTGGAAACTCGGGTTCCACAATTGGTATTGGTTCAACCGTAGGTGTGGTATGAGCGGTACTTCGTGGGATTGCAATGTGCTCCTTTTCGACCATCACCTCGGGTTCTTTCTCGATTTCCTTCTCCTTAGAAGTACTTGTACGAGAGATTGGTTCCTTGAAAGTTTTACCACTTCGTGTAGCAACAACCTTCAATTCTCCCCTCGGGTTGTTAATGGTATCACTAGGAAGACCACCCGAAGAAGAGGGCTTACACATGATAGCTTCAAACATTTTAGCCATTCGGTCCTCAAATTTAGATTGCCTAGCATCCGCTTTCAATAACTCTTGCTTAATCTCATGTTGTCCTAATTCCATCTTTTGTTGGTTTTGTTGAAGACGTTGGACATTTCCTTCCATTTTATTTGCATGAGTTTTAAGTTCATTAGCAAGTTCATTTTTAAGCTCGTTTTTCAATTCGGACCTTAAGCTAATCATCTCACGTTGCATATTATCAAATTTAGCATCATTTGCTTTTGCATAATCCAAAAATTCTCCTTGCAAATTTTTCGTGTGAGCATTTTGAAAACCTTGTGTAGTGTTTTGAAAATCACGGTTTTGGTTTTGATTAGAGATTTGTCCATTCCCACTTTGATAATTCCCTTTGTTGTAATTGCGTGTGTTGCCTTGGTAATTACCTTGGTTGTTGTTTCGATAATTATTAGCATTTTGGTTTGGTGGAGCTTGATTTTGGCGGGAACCTTGGCCGTTTTGGTTGTAAGTTCCCGTTGCTATGTAAGCACTCGAAGTGTTACCATCCGCGGTAATGCACTCGGAAAGATCATGAGCTCCCCCACAAGATAAACAACTCTTAGCAACCGCTTTAACCGAAGCGGAATTGGAAGCTTCTTGAGCCTTCCAATGGGACATTAGATTAGCAAATCTATCAAAAAACCGATTTTCCTCATTAGCTTCATCATGTAAGGCATTAATGCTACGAGACGATTGTGACGAAGATGACGAACCCATATTGGCAACACTCGGTGTGTTACGAGGGCTATAAACCTTAGATCGATTTTCAATGATTTGTAAAGCCTCATTTGTCGTCTTGCACAAAAAATTACCACCCGCGGCGGCATTCAAATAATCTCGTTCATGATCATTAAGCCCATTATAAAAAGTATCCACTTGATGTAATTCCGAAAAATCATGGTGTGGACATTCATGTAACATCTCTTTAAATCGTTCCCATGCCATTGAAAAACTTTCATTATTACGTTGCACAAATCGTGAAATCTCATTTTTTAAGTGTGTTGTTTTAGATGGTGGAAAAAACTTGTTCACAAACTTAGAAACGAGATCGGCCCATGTCAAAATCGAATTTGGCGGTTCTTTCTCGAGCCAAATTTTTGCGGGTCCATCCAACGAATATGGAAACAACATCATCTTAATGGCGTCATGCGGAACATCTTTAAATTTGCTAGTGGCGGTGAGACGGTTGAAATTCCTAATGTGGTAATGCGGGTTGTCTTTCTCGTGTCCTCTAAACTTATTTGCTTGCAACATAGACATTAAACCCGTCTTAATCTCGAAATTCTCCGCAAGGATGGCGGGAATCACAATAGCCTCTCCAAAACCCTCGGTAGGTGCTTGTAGCAACTCCATTATAGTACGATTAGCCATGACGACTTCTTGTTCTACAATAGGTTCAACAATTGGAGGTTCTTCAACAATCAACGATCCTTGATTTGCTTGCTTTTGAAGACGTTTACGAGCTCGTTTTGCTTGATTACGAGTGATCATAAACTTCACGAAGAATGGGAGGTGAGCAAAGAAAATTCTTTTTGGGTGTTTTGTGAATTTTCAATTTTTTTGTGTTTTTGATGATATTTAATTTTTTTGGATTTTGGTGTATCTTCGTAGACAACAATCTACAAAATCTCTCCTCGAATCAAACTCTTGATTAAAGAAGCCTCAAAGGAATGAAAACGATCACGTGGAGTGAACGCCTTCGAATGACTTTAGAACTTTGGTGAAAACCAAATTGTTCACGAGGGTTTAATCACAAAGAAACCAAGCAAATATAGTATACGTAATAATACTTTGGGCGGCAAAACCCTCGATTAGCCTTCAATCTTAAAATACTCACAAGCAAGCGGGGAAACGAGGCGGCGCGAAGCACTTAAGAGCCTTTTTCCTTAGGGTATATTTTATAATACCCGCCTTATACCCACCTTATAGTTTGTATTTTTCAAAATCGAGCTTCTCGAAAGTATTTATCTATTTTTGCCTTTTCTTTTTGTTTGAGATTCGAATACAATAATTAGGAGATCAAATCCCAATTAAGGTTGTGTTTTCACACTTTTGGAGATATTGTATTTTGATTGTGATACTTAATACAATATAGTAATATTTATACAAGAAAAACCAAGAAAACCGATAATACGTGTTAAGGGAGTTCCACTTAACACAAATACTTATTATGGATAATATCAAAAACAAAAGCTTCCAAATTAAAGCACAACACACCTCCCCGGCAGCGGCGCCAAAATGATTGTAGTCCTTTTATGTATACTTTATTTTAGGAAAAACAAAGCAACACAAAATAGTGGAAAGTATTAAGTACGACGGTTTAGGAAAACCGTGCACAAATGACCCTTAATCAAATAAAATGAGAGAAAGTTCGTTTCCCAAGGAGGTATATGTGTGTGAATTAACTTGTAGTTATTTGAGATTAATATTTGGAAGAATGGGGAAGAAAGGATGAAAAGACGGTTACGTTATAATTACACTACGACGTAAAAGATGTAAACGTAAAGTCGTGAAAAACTACCCAAATTAAAAATTTAACTAAGACCAAAAACAAAGTAAATAAAAGATTAAAAAGAAGTCAATAATAATATAAATAAAGACAAAAATCCAACAAAGATATTTTAAAACCTTTTATTAATTAAATATTTAATTTTAAATGCTAATTAAAATTTAAATATAACTAATTCAAATGTCTAAAATATGATTTTATTGAATAATCACTTAACTTATATTATTAGAAGACTAAAAAGTAATTTTCTAAAAATTAAAAGCTATTAAAACTATTTTTAAAACTCTAAAAATGATCTAAAATGATTAAAAACTAATTAAACTTAAAATAATTATAAAAATAAATCTAAAAGCTATAAAAATATTCTAACAATGGAAAAGGTCTTAATTAATACTAAAGAACTTAAGAAAATTGAAAAAGAAAGAAAAATAAAACTTTGATTTTTTTATAATAAAATAATATTAAAATAATGCTAAAAATAAAAAGTTTCTAAAATTAATTTTAAAAAATTTCTAAAATCTTAAAATATTCTAACTAAGAGAAAAACACACATTAAAGTTCCTAAACCCTTTTTAATAATTTTATAAAAATGTTTAAAGTTTATAAAAGACCTTAAAATAATATAAAATTAAAAATTAAAGTTTATAAAACCAAAACTAGATGTAAACCTCAAAATATTATTTAAAAAGCTAAAAATTATTTTTCCTAAAAATTAAAAATCATTTTTCTATTTTTTAATGATTTTATAAAAAACGGCTATTAAATAAATTGTAGAAAATAAATAAATAAAGGGAAAATTATGAAACTAGGCTAGAAAAGTCTTAAATACTACAATGATCCTAGGAAAAATCAAATAAGCCAAAAACGTTAAACCAATAAGCTCAAATGAGCTTATTTGCTCACGGCTTTTTATTTAAGCTAGAAATGAAAAACGTGTTAAATATCACTTGAAATCACACTCTAACGTAAAAAGCTTATCTAGATTAGCGGTAGGACACTTAACCCTCCAGCGAGAGGTCTGGTGTTCGAGTCCTGCTACAGGTAAGTTTTTTGCTTTTATTTTCTTTTTATTTTTATCTTTTTCCAATCAACAGTGACCTTCTATAAGCTCAAAACACACTCCAATTCTCTTTTTTTATCTAGGATTAAACCAGATTGATCAAACAAAACGTGACAGATTGAATATTGAACACAAGCAGTTGCTTGTGTTCTTGTGCTTTCTTCACAATGAATGAAATTACCAAGAGGTCTTGGCAAATGGATTATTTGGTGTTTCTTTTTGGAACAGGGGGCACCCTTGTGCTTATTGAAGCACAAGGAGTCAAGCTCAATCAATAATGAACACTTAGCACACACAAATAAGCAAACCAAAGCATACACTTAGCAAAGAGAGTTGCTGATGCAAAATTACTAGACCTGTGGACTTCCTTAGCTTTTTACTTGCTTACAACTGAAATTCAAACACCAAAACTTGGCACACAACTTCACACAATGATGCACAAACAATATCAAACTATCAATTACCCTATCTCCTAACAGAATTCAAGATTCAAGCATCAATAATTCATGAAAAATAAGCAGAATAGGACTAAGTAGATTTGCTATGCTATTTTCACTTTTAACACTTGAACTTGCTTCCAAAATTGTTCTAATTAAGCTATAACTACTAACAAACCTATCTCAATCCTCTATGGCCTATCTAACACGTTTTAAATCACACACCAAGAATTTTTACCCTGCTTAAACCTGTTTCCAAACACCCTTTTATATTTTGTTTTTCAACTTTTATCAAACCAAAGTACCTTAAATCCTATTCTAACTGATCCTATGATCATCCAACATGCATACCAACACAAATTCAACAACTTAAACACACAATAACATCAAATCAAACCATATCACATACACTTGCTTTTCTGAAATTTTCAAAGGGAAAAAGAAATTTACCTAAGGACCTTACATCCAAGGTCCTTGTGGTTACATAACCACCTCCTACCAACCCGGGTTGGTGCTGAACAAAGATCAACAACAGGTCTTCCACCTGTTTAAGACAAATCAAAGAAAACACAAAATACAAGCATAAACTATCTTTCTGTTTCTTTTTCTTTCTTTTTAAAACTTATCCAAAACCTTTTAACACTCTTAAAACGTATTATAACCACTAAATCACCAACTAAAACTTACCTCTTAACACCAAAAACCTGAAACAGATTCTTACCAAGAATTTCAAGTTTTCAAAACCTTTTTATGATAAACCTGAAATTCTTAAAACACAAATGAATAAATGGAACTCAGAATCAGCAATCAAACATCCAAACTTTTTAATAAACATAAAAGGAATTACAATTTCTTTTAGAAAATACCAAACTTTATATTAGATTTAAAAAACGGATTACATGAATGATTGCCTAAAACTGGAACAAGGGATCACCAACAGGCTTGGGTCTCCTTTTATACTACTCTAATGAACATTCTAGGCTGCTTAAACACAAAACCCTAATCAAAGAAAATCTCAAAAATGCCCTTAGACGTGTTTGAGTGGTGAGCTGTCCAAATTTGATCCTGGACGTTCCTTTTGGCGTTGTGAGTAAGCAAATAACCTCCACTGTTGATTTGGGACACGTCACAGTACTTGGGGATCAAGGTGTTCTCTGATTGGTGGAATGGGGAATTGGGGGTAGGGTCCACAATGAGTGGGTTGAGGGTTTTAGGTGTGGGAAAGGTTCCTGCGTGTGAGAATTAAACGTGTGCAAGGTTAATTGATTTTTACCTAGGTTTAAGTGAAGTAAAAATCTGGAGGTGAAAAGGATAAACAGTAACTCTGTTTGATCCGATTTTGGGGGAAAAAGTATGTTAGGCGCGTTTTTCATTTGAATGTTTCAAAGTGTGCACAATTGGTCCTTATCTTTTGGAAATTTTGGCAAACAAAGGTTTTCAGCCCTAAAACCGTTTTTGCTTTGTTAATAACTTTCACACTTTGTCATTTTTGGCACCAAACTTTGGAATAAGGTTTCAAAGGATTGTTTTTGCCATTTTTGAATAATTCAAGGGCTGATCTTGGACTATCTTGATCTTCAAAGGTCTTCAATGCTTCTTTCACTTCATGAGGGACCATAATTGACAAATTGATTTTGTTGAGGGACCAATCTTGTCATTTCTTCAAAGTTGAAGGACCTTTTTGCAATTTTGACAAACTTAAGGGACCAAACTTGTAATTATTAATATACAAGGGTTTTAAGTGTCATTTCTTCATTAATGGAGGATCAATCTTGTTTGTCTTCAAGTCTTCAAGGGTATTTGTTGAAAATTCCATGATTAGGGCCCGGTTCTTTGTACGGCTTCGTTTCTCGTGTTTGTTTTTCCTTGTATCTTGTGATCTTTTGTCTTTTTCACGATATCCATACCTGAAATACACAAGTAAACAAACACAAGCATATATATGGTATTTTATGACATTTTTATGCATTTTAAAGCCCGAAAAGAACGATGAGATCATGTATAAATGCCATCTCATCAATAAACGAAGAGCAATGTACTCGTTTTTAATAGATGAATGCATGTATTTAGTATTCTATAAGATAGAAGAAACATAGAAGCCAATATGATTAAATAATGGGTATTCTAAGAAGTAAAGCTAGTTAAATACTACATGTGCATGCCCATTATTACATGTTAGCCGACTATTATTTTCAAAGGTGTTTACAACTAATTTTTGTAAATAGATGATCAACTTCCGCTCGTGAGGCGTGTGTTTGTTCTTAATATGACGCGCGCCAAGTAAGGTTTACATTCGAGGGTTACTTATATGAATCTCTCGGGTTTTCCGTTGCTTCATTTCGTAACCATTATCCTCGTTTGATATCGTCGTAGCTAAGGTGAGTTCGTAGCCTCTTTTTAGTACTTATACATTGTTTCTAAACGCGGGGTGAGATTTTACATGGTGGAACACATTCATTTAAAATTGTATGCTATCCATAACTTGTATGCTTTCTAGACCTTGTATGCTTTCCAACAGTTTTTATTATTAGTAATTGATTTTAGCACCAGTAGCCATAAAGTCCCTTCTCTATCATGAACCGTTAGATATGAGTACCAAGCGCGAATGTTATGGATGGATTCATCAGGATTGACAATCCCCGTCTCGTTATACTTTGACGCACTTACATTTGTTTATTACTTTAGTATTTAGGCTGAATACTCACTAGGGGCACTATTATTCGTTAAGCTTTGGTGTCATAAGCTAAATAGCAATAATATTTTTTTCGGACTATGGTTAATGTACGTAGCCATTTTCAATAGTACTTGTTTTACAAATGAATGCTTGTATTCCACAAATATATTACTAAACCTATGAATATCACTCAACTTTTTGTTGATGTTTTACATGTTTAATCTTAGGTATTAATGCTAAATTTTTATTGGATGAGAGCCCGCATGATATTTTCACAGCTTGGAGATTTCTGTGTAGTTTAATGCTTTATTTTGTTAAAAACTGCCAAAGAATATTTATCCTATTCATTTGGTAATTATGTGTCAAAATATGTGTATAAGTACTTTACCATGTTTCAAAACTCTGGGACCTTTAAGTTAATAACTATGATCTTTTATGATGTAATGTAAATGTTTTATTTCGTCAATTTTGTGTTTACTATATTTCATTGTTTCTTGTACCATGATGTGGCACCCCCATGCTGCCTACGTGTTTCCTTTCCTGATTTCGGAGGTCTCACAAGGTGACAACAAAAAGTTCCCATCTACTGGAATATTTCTCTTTTTGTTTGATTAACATAGATAGAGTTGTTTTTGGTGTAGTTTAGTTGATTTTCGTTGTTTGCAAAGTTCATATGTTTCTGACAAAACAAGTCTAATACAACTAGTAGGCTTATAGGTCTTTATTTTGTGACTCATGATTTGTAATCTTGGAATATGTTAGCTTACAATCGTGTTCAAGTCTTAGTAATCTGGTTTTTAAAGTTTGGTAGACTTTTGTAGCTGATTGAGCTTATTCAAACTCTCATTTTTTCTGATCTGTGCATCTATCCGAGAAACCCCAAATCCTAGTTATGTTCGATATTGGACAGAACTGTGGTTGTTCTCTGATACCATATTGGACAAAAATGAAAAAGTCTTTGTATGCTTATTTGTACTAGTGGGCTTAATTGTGCTTATAGGGTGTTGTTGTCTGCTTGATTTTTGCTTATTGTGACTCCCCACAAGCCAGTTGCTTGTGGGGATGCCTTGTGTACCAACAGAAATTCCAAACAAGCAGCAAAGTAGGGTAAAATAACCCACTCTGCAAAATTGCACTGTCAGTGGGAACTCCTTTCCCACTGACTTCATTATACCTAGCCACTGCTAGTGTATTTCAAAAACAACAACTTATTTTTCTTTTTCTGGGCTTATTAGTTAACTGATTTTTTGCTTATTTCATTTTTCCCGGTTACTTTATATCATTTAGGATTTTTAGAAATTGGTTTAGGATTTTTCCCACTTTTATTTTATTTTTTATCATTATTTCAAAATAAAAATAGTTTTTAGCAAATTAAAAAATAGATAAAAGTAATTTAAATTTTTTGAAAAATACTCTTTAGCATTAGATAAATATAATTGAGGTTTACAACTTATAAAATCTTTGATTGGTGTTTTTGTTAATTTATTTGATTTTTAGGGCTTTAATTAGCATTTAAAAATTAAATATTACTACTTCCGTCCAATATTAAGTGTCCATAATGGAATATTCTAAGTATTTTCTATTGAACTTTAACCATAAATATTTATACTTTTGTTATATATTACTTGATGAACGTTATATGAATAGATTTCGTTTTCAAAAGTATTTTAAATGATATAATTTTTATAAAGTAGTATGTAACACATATATAGATATTTATGGTCAAACTTAGATAAGAAAGACTAAAAATAATCAAAAGTGGACACTTCTTATGGGAGGAGGGTGTAATTAATTTAAAAAGTTAGAAAAAGTTTTCTTTATTTGTAAACCTTAGGTATATTTTTAGGGATTTAATTTGATTTTTTGTAATTTTTTAGATAACGTTTTATTTTTCGTCACGTTTTACGATTTTACGTCGTAGTGTAATTTTAGCTTAACCGTCCTTTAATTTTCCCTCCTTTCTTCCAAAAACGAACTAATACAAATTATGTAATATAATTTTGGCACTTACAAAACACACACACACTCCCTTGAGGAGCGAACTCACTTGTCATCTTTACGGTTTTCCAAAAACTAACTCGTTTTCTCCTAAATCGTCGCCTCGAAAATTTTTGGTGTTCCACCAACGTTTTAAAGTCGAACGAAGGTTTTTACTTGACGTAATTTCCTTAATTTTTGGATTCATTAATCGAGACCTTTGATTAGAGGATAAGTTTTTGTGGATTTAATTATCTACGTAATACACCAATATCAAAAAAAATTAAAAAACAATCAAAAGCCAAAAAAGTTGAAAAAGTTTAAATACCCCAGAGAGAATCTTCTTTGCTACCCCCATTCTACGTTTAGTGCATGCACACTCGTTCGTGTGCTTGTTCGAATTCTTACAACGTGTCGAATCGACGTAATCGAAATCTAAGGAATCGAAAAAGAAGACAAAATTTAGAAACTCACGTTCCTAATATAGTTGTTGAAACCGTAGACGAGATGCCCGAGAATCGTACGATGATGGAGTTGCTCCATGCACCCGCCGAGGGTTATAGAGACGCGATCGTAATTCTTGCAATTAAAGCGGAGAATTTTGAAATCAAGAGCGGAATGTTATCTTTGATACAAGCGACAAAGTTTAAGGGTCGTTAGGCGGATAATCCTCATGATCACATTCGGAATTTTAATCGTCTTTTAGCTTCGAGAAAGTTTAAGAACGTTGACACCGATGTCATCAAGCTTATGCTTTTTCCTTACTCGCTCGATGGCTCCTCCAAGGATTTGGACGAGAAAGAACCAACTACCTCCATAGTTACGTGGGACGATCTCGTTTCCAAATTCGTTAATCATTTCTTTCCACCGTCAAAAACCACGTTTTTAAAAAACGAGATCACTAAGTTTGAACAAAAGCCGAATGAATCGTTAAGAAACGCGTGGGATCGTTTTAAGGAATTGCTTAGGCAATATCCCCACCACGGTTATTCCGAGTTGCACAAAATCGAAACTTTTTACGACGGTCTTAATTTTCAAGAGCAAGATTCGTTAATTTATGCCGCGGGTGGTAACTTTTTGTGTAAAACTCCTAGGGAAGCCTTAGTGATTATCAAAATAGATCTAAGGTTTACCAACTCCGTAGCACACCGACTATTGAAAATGTCGCCAATGTTAGCCATGCTAATCGCGATATTGAGAGGGTTGATGCGAAAGTCGATAAGTTGACGAATGTTTTTACGTCGTTCTTGATTGAGATGCAAAAGAAAGACGCTCCCGCTACGGTGAAAGCGTTTGAGGTTTGATGTACGTTTTGTGGTGGACCTCATAACTATTACGAGTGTGCGGCTATGGATACCAAACGCCGGGTGTTAACGCGTTAAATGAAAACAACAATTTTTCAAAATCAAAATAACGTCGGTCCATCTCAACAAGTGAATTATAGTAATCAAGGCAATAATTTTCAAAATCAAAACAGAAACAATTTTCAAGGAAATAATCAACATGGAAATCAAGGATATAATCAAGGTCAAAATTTGAATTGGAAAAATCGAGGTCTTTAACAATAACAACTATCAAATCCGGAATTTTAACAATGGTCAAAATTTAAATTTTCAAAACAACAATCAAGGAAAAAAATTCAAGCGAGAATCAAAACCAAGGTTTTAATCATAATTCTAATGGTTCAAATGATTTTTAAAATTACGTAAAATCAAATGACACTAATATGAATAGATTAGAAACCCAAAATGGTGATATGAAAAACGAATTTTCCAACACGTTGAGAGGGCAAAACAACAAGATTGATCAAGGTCAAATCGACATTAAAAAGATGTTTTCGGCTATTATGAACAAACAATCGAGTACGTCTTCGAGTATGTTACCAAGTGACACCGTAACTAATCCGAAGGAACACGTCAAAGCCGCCTCGTCTCATGGAAAAAATCTTTTGATTAGCCCTAACCTTGATGGTTTCAAAGTTGTGCATTCATCTCTATCCTCGAGTTCAAAAACGATTTCATGTTCTAGAGGGAAAGAAGGTGGTGACCAAGGAAAAGAGTGCACACCCTCGTGTTATCTCAAATTCCATCCACCGTTCTAAAAGAGATTTTCATAGACCTTAGAAACATTCACCTTGAGGAAAATTGTGCTTTGATTCTTCTTAAAAAAAACCTAAAAGGCATATGCCGAGAAAGGAAGAAGATCCGGGCCAATTTCTACTACCTTGTGATTTTTCCGAGATTGAGAGATGTTTAGCCCTTGCCGATTTAGGTGCTAGCATAAATCTTAAGCCTCATTCGCTTTAGAAATCGATGAAATTGCCTAATCTTACCCCTACAAACATGACAATCGAGCTAGCAAATTATACACCACTTAAACCAATTGGTATAGCCGATGACATCCATGTTAATATTGGAAATTTCACTTTTCCCGCGGACTTCGTCATTTCCGATTACGAGTGTGACCCGAAATGTCCCATTATTTTAGGTCAATCATTTTTATCGACGGATCGTGCCGTTATCGACGTTCATGATGGAATTTTGACTATGAAAGATGGGGAGGATAAGATGGATTTTTTCGCGAGTAGATCCCAAATTCAAAATGATTAAAGTAAAACCGGGGTTTCAAAAATTGTTGATTTAAAAATATTTACATTAGCGGAAAAAATGAGGCTTGGTACATGTTTTGAAAGAATTAAAAACAACGGTTTTCGACATGAAGTTTTAATGATAAAGAATATGTTTACTTACTTGAAAAAGGTTTAAGCGAATGTATGAACGAATCATTTTGGGATTTATTCGATGATTCAAGTGACCAACCAATTCCAGAGGAGAACGTTAATTCCATCATGACAATGACCAATATGGATTCGTTTTTCACCCCCTCCGAAGAACCATGACTTTGAGGCATCGACTTCTAGTTCAATTGAAGTGCCTTCCCTTCCTAGCCCAATATCTATTTATGGCTAAGGTTTTACCCAAAGCAAATTCGCCCATCATCAAAGAGTCACCTAAGCATAGTCATTTGACTTGTAAGACCATGGTTGTGATTCATGAGAAATCCTCTCAAGAACTTGCTCACATCGACTCTTTCATTGATGACAATGGTGATTTTGCCGAAATCGATCTCATACTTCAAAACATAAATGTCAGTTTTGGAGATTCTCCCTAAAAGACCTCTTCATGTGGGAAGTATGATGATTTTGAATACAACTCTGAGATTGAGGAAGTTATCCAACGAGAACTTGCTCTTATGCCTTCACTTCCACCTACAAGTGAGGTAGATTTTACCAATCTCGATGAAGAACTTGTAGGTCCACGTTTTTTTATGATTGTACAAGTGTTGTAATGATGTAAAAGAGAGAGGGAGAGATGAAGATCTTGAGATGAACTAGAGAGAGAAAGGAGAGGAAAGGAGATTTGAGAGAGAAAGTGATGTTGGATTAATGAAATGTAAATGACAACTAATGACCAACCCTTCCTAACATGCTAGGAGGGTGTATATATATATCCCACCCTACATGTGGGCTTGATGGGCTATATGTTAACATATTGGATCACGAGCCCAATACTTGAATATATCGTTGGAGTGACCGATCCTTTCTAAATACGTAAAAACGTATTTCCAACGAACTTCCCCTAAGGGAGGTCACTCCAAGTTACAATGTCCTAAATAGTCTATAGCTCGTGATCTATGCTAATAATGATGTGACCGAAACTTTCTTTTGAAAAACGTTGTAGAATCATCTTTACTTAGGATTGTAGATGTGTTTGTATTTATCTAAAGAGATGGATGAAAAGGAAGAATTAGAGAGAGAAATGTAGAGAGAGAAAGGAGAGAAAGAGAGAAATATGGAAAATGTGAAATATGATTAAGTGTTCAAGCCCTCCTAACATGCTAGGAGGGGGGTTATATAGCCACCCTACATGTGGGCTTTGGTGGGCTATATGTTTACATATTAGATCACGAGCCCAATACTTGAATCTATCTTTGGAGTGACCGATCCTTTCTAAATACGAAAAATGTATTTCCAACAATCTCCCACTAAGGGAGGTCACTCCAAGTTACAATGTCCTAAATAATCTATAGCTCGTGATCTATGCTAAAAATGATGTGACCGAGACTTTCCTTGGAAAAACGTATTTCCAACAATCTCCCCCTAAGGGAGGTCACACCATTTTACAAAATCTTAAACCTAGCATACTATGCTTGAGTATTCGATCTTGTTCTTGTGAATATGCTGATGAGATCTTTGACTTTAGTCTTGAGCATGTTTCCTTACCTTGACCTTGTGCATTCATCACTTGTGAAATTTGCCTCCTCGTGACTTCATGTTCCACATACTTATACCTTTATAAATTCTTGAAAGCTTCAGAGTTTGATACAGCGGAAGACTTGACTTTTAGGATTTCTTGAAATTTTTGAAGTATTAAGTGCGTAAAGCATAAGCATGTGTTGACGACTTCTTCTGGATTGTACACCGCAATGCCACCTTCTTGTTACGCTGCATAAGACAGTTAGCAACAAAACATATACACGGATGAAATGGCCTTGAACATTTCATATTAATTGGGTAGCATTTTACATCCGGTCCGTGAAGACCATTGGCCGATATAAAATATCGTACTTGTGGCAGGTAGTTTCAATTAAAAACCTCCTTGACAAGATTTCGCGGGTAAACCCGTTCTCTTTATTCGACCGTCCAAAGCTGACTGCGAACATAAAGAGTTAATCATTTGGATAATATTATCCGCATGATTTGAAGCCGTCAAATCCGATTCCTGGAACAAGTTTGATTCATTAATGAATCGCACCATCGTTACTTTCCAGTTGTCACGAGCTTGATTCATATAGAATCTTGCAAGTTACCTACCAAGTGCTGTTTGATGTTAACACTAGAAGGATATCCTCTCATCACTGTGAACACTGTAGAGTGTCACTCTGAGTGTTCTGGCAAGATCACTAAGATATTGCGTAGAGGCCTGAAACGTGTTTAAATTCAGTTAAGAATTAAACTACTGTTGCTTTCTAGTTATCACAAGCTTAATTCATAAAGAATCGCACAAGTCACCTACCATGAGCTTTTTGATATTTGCTCAAGAAGGATTTCCATCTTCATTGTAAATACTTTCGTATTACTCGGATGTTCAAGCAAGATCATGAAGATTTTGCGTAGGACTCTTAAGATCTTTCTTAATTTTCACAATGTGTGAAGAAGCAAGGAATTATGAAAGTGTGTCCTAATGAGATATTTGATGATCTAAAATGGCTCTAGACTCAATCGTGCATTTTGGATTTTAGTGATCAGAGGCTGGAGAGGAGTGCCACCATTTTAATACCAACTTATTCGGAGTGAATAAATCGATAGAAGACATGTTTATCTTCGTGTGATTAAAACAAATACCTTTTGAGAGATATCTGAGTTAGTTGGGTTGGGTTGTGCATTGCATCACTGAGTCCATGATGTCTATCTTCAATATCGAGCATTATTAAAAATGATCTCAATAGCATATGTGTTGACCCGGTTTCTACCTAAGTTGTAAGGAGGGCTTCTTTCTTTTCACCCTTTATCTTTACTATTCTTTTTCATTCTTCAACCCCTTCAATGCTTACCAATACGTGATAACTAGCACCTTGTTGTGATTGTTCAAGTGCTAACTTAAGTACTTGGTCGGCATTCAGCTACGTTCACAATCTTTCTCCATCGTTCCAAAGGACTACTATTTCTAGCTATGGAATGTTCTTGGGAAGATTCCTCCGGTTTTAGAAGAATCATTAGACTTAACCTATCCTACCATCCTTATGTCACCACAATCGTCACCGTCATGAATAGAGATGTTGTGGGTAAGTATATGTCACCATGAAATCCATTTTGATATCCAAATTCATTTTGCTCCCCCTTAACATATGCCACGACATTTGAAAACATTTCGCACATGTCGGGATGAGCCAGCACATTAAGTCAAACCATTAAATTGATTGATCTCATTATTAAATCACATTTTCTCCCCCATATTAAAAATATTAACCCAATCGATGTTTTTAATATCAACTAATTTAATAAAGTTTTAAGAAAATTTGGGAACAAAAATGAAAATCCAATTATCTTCATGCTTTACACAAGCTCCCCCTCAAATTAATGAGGGTGTACTTGAAACGTGAATAAAGTACGTTTTAAACACAAGTGTAAGGTACTTATCACATGCAAAGATCATATATGATAATGTATTCACAAGATTAGTGATTTATGAGGTTGGACCTGAATGATGGAGAACATCATATGAAAGAAGCACATGGTTCTTGTTCACGAATGTTGGTCGCCTCATCACGTCTGAAGATATCTCTTGACTCCATGTGTACGATTGATATCGTTGTCTTGACACCAACATGTGAACTTGGCACTTTCGGCGCCAAAGATTCTGAATGTTGGACAATTGCTCCCCCTCAATTGTTGACTCGTGTTCTATTGAAAGAGCTGTAGTCGTCGTTTGAGTAGTCGCATCATCGAGTATGTAGATATCAATTGTAAATTCCTACGGTTGGTGGAGATGATAACTTCATAAAAAGAATATTTCTCTTGTTTTAACAAATAAATGCATTGACACGTACATAAATTCGTGTTAGATTGTGTTATTACGTAAACACAATCCCTTACATGGTTATAAAGTAAACCATGTCCGAGAAAATTAATTCCCGTTGTTGAGTCAAAGCTTTCTGGTGAAATGCTTGACTTGAGTATGAAAATCGGGTTACTATCTGTAATAATAGCAAGCCATTTTGAACATGTTTTAAATCATTTAAACTTCTGCTCAAACTTTATTTAAAACCCCTTGTCATTATTGAACGATATTTCTAGGTTCGTAAATATTATCGATGACAGAAGACATGTTTTTTTATCAAAATATTTTTAAACACACAATTTTGAAAGATTTAGAAAAACCTTTTGAGAAATTCTCGAAAAATTGTGTTCAAAGTTTTGAAAACCAATTACTTGAGCTTAAGATGTTGAATATCTTACAAAACAAGCTCAAGTCTGAGAATTTGTAAACTTCCCGTTGTTAAGGATAAGTTACCATCGGCAATAAACTTTCCTTTTAACCGAAGAACGAGTTCTAAGCTGACATTTACTTAGAAATCGTTTTCATGAGCTTGAAAATTTTTGAATGTTTTAACGTAAAGCTCATGATCGAGAAAGGTAAATTTCTCGTTATGTGGAAAAATTCTCTTATTTAAAAGATACACTTTCCTTTCTGAGCTTAAAAATTGGAATGTTTTAATACAAGCTCATGACCGAGAAAAATGAGTTTCCCGTTAAGAGGATAAGCTATCTTTAAAGATGATTTGTCCTAAAATTGAAGTCCGAGTTACAGTCAAATATTTAACTGTAAGTCATTGTGCATGAGCTTAAAAACTTCCAATGTTTTTAATATTAGCTCATGCCCGACAAAAATTAATTTCTCATTGTAAGGATAAGTTTATCATCGGCGATAAACTTCCCTTTCTTTGAAGTCCGGGCCATTGTCTGTCATTTAACGATGAACCAATGTGCATGAGCTTAAAAACTTTGAATGTCTTTAACATAAGCTCATGCCCGAGAAAAATTAATTTCTCGTTGTGAGAGTAAGTTATTGTTGACGAGATAAACTTCCCTTTATTTGAATAACGGGTCACAGACTGTGATTTTTCTATAAGCCTTTGTGCATGAGCTTAAAAACTTCGAATGTTTTTAGTTTTAGCTCATGCCCGAGAAAACTTAAGTTCTCGTTGTGAGGATAAGTTTATCATCGGCAATAAACTTTCCTTTCTTTGATGAACGAGTTACAGTCTGTGATGTGACTATAAGTCCTTTTACAAACGATGTTTAACCGCGAATCCCTTGAGACAGTTGTTTCTTTGATATCAGCTTCTTCAGTAACCAAACTCTAAGAGTGTCCTTATTTGAACGATATGTAAAGATCGGACCGCTGTGTTCTTGTTGAACATGGACTTTGGTACCTGCAATCTCATTAGGAGTTTGTATGCTTTTATGTGGGTTAGCGATATCTATCTTAGAACCATGTTGGGATTCACAGTTTTCTTTTCTTGTGCCAGAGGTGGCCTGAGGGGATGATTCACTTGTCTTAGTTGGCAAACGTTTCTTTTTATATAAAACCTTAAGTTCAGGCTTAAGTTATGTATCATCCTTTTCAATTTCCTCCCTAGTAGTCTTAGTAGAATCGAAGACTATCCTAGTTAAAGGGCACTCGTTTCCTACAAGAGTGAAAGTTCTACCAGTGGGGCGCCACATTTTACCAACGGGTATGATTTTAGCTACCCACTGTGATTTAAGTCTAGCACGGGAGTTCACCTCATTAAGTAATTTTTTGATACAAGAATCATGATTGGCTTTAAAGACACATTTACTACATGTTTTACAAGTAGCATATTTAATGTCTGAGTAAGATCTAGAATTCCTAGATGATTGATTGATGCTCCTAGGATGTGACAGGCTACGGTTAGCAGTGTTGGATAAACTAGAAGGCATTTGACTAGGTTTGAAATTCCTATCTCTTACTTGTGTCTTTTGCTTAGCTTCCCTTAGACCAAATGTATGGCGAACGTCATTTGAACTAGTTCGAGATGTGTTCTTTGGACTATGTCTAGGGAGACTAGAGGAAATAATGTGATTAGGTCTTGCAAAAGCTGTTTTAGTCACACTGGGCCTAGATGGTGGAGTGACAGTTCTAAAAATATGAGCCATATCAACTTGGGAGGCAAACCGCGGTCTCGAGGATTGTGTTCGCTCAGATCTAAATGCAGTCGGTTGTCTAACATACTGAATTTGAGACGGTTTCCCCAAGATTGATGGTTTTTCAAGCTTAGTGTCCACACTAGTTCATTTAGTTTTCCTCAATTCGTTTTTCAACGCAGCTATAACAAAGACCTTTTCCTGTACTTGAGCCTTTAAGGTCTCATTTTCTTTGAGCAATTCATCTTGCGATGCCAACTTAGATTCAAGCAACTTAATTTGTTTCAAAAGATTATCCTTTTAAGCTTTAGAATCTAGAACAGTTTGATCCACTTTTCGTTCAAGAACAACGTTTGACTTTTCAAGTTTTTCAAAATATGTTTCAAATTTCTCCGTTTTCTTTGAAAATTCAATTTTGGCATCCTCAAGCTCTGATTGTTGAGCTAAAATCGTTTCAAGCTCTTCAATCCTAGAAGCAGAAGTGGTTAAAGAAGCAGGCATAGGGCACTTATCAGGATTGTTAATTATCTCATTCAATTTAGATTGGAGTAGACGAAGATTTGTGATACATGACGACTCTGCATAATTTCCTGATTGGCTGCTTGCTTCCTGCTTTCCTCTTGAATCCATTCTCTTGTGACTGCTTCTAGTATCGTTTTGCAATATATGCATCTCTCCCTCTTGAAAAGACGAATTCAATGATTACACTAAAATTCGATGAAAAAGTGATTGTGGATGTGGTTGTTTTCGGAATTTAACAATTCGTGAAGAAACTTAGAGATGGAAATTCACAGGATATGACAAAAACAACAAACGATCTGTAGATAATTCTTAAAAATCCTCGATTGATGATATAACTTTTTTTTCGGCTCAAAAATTATTGTCGGCTCAAACGATGATAAATTAAACCGGAGTCCAATTCAACCGCGGCTCACTCCAAAAAGAAAGCTCGAAAACTAATAAATCCAACCTTCGGTTAATATAGTGAACGACCCGACAATTTATATCCAAAACACGTTATTAAATTTGCCTAAAAGTTCGATAACTTTAAAACGTCTAGCCCTCTTAATTATGAAATATTTCTAAATCGTGTATAGCTAACGTGTGTAA
Source organism: Glebionis coronaria (assembly GCA_025667525.1). Lineage (NCBI taxonomy): Eukaryota > Viridiplantae > Streptophyta > Magnoliopsida > Asterales > Asteraceae > Glebionis > Glebionis coronaria. The sequence continues at coordinate 404,470,870 of CM046876.1, read as the reverse complement.
ATAAAACGTGTAAAGTTTATCAAAAAACGTGTGATTCTTGTTACCATGAATCAAACTTGAAGAAATATAATATAAAACACAAAAAAGCTCATAAATCGTGTGAATCCTTCTATTGTAAATCCTTCTTATGTTATAATATAAACGTTTGATATCTCATTTTTGATATTTCATAAATCGTGTATAATATAAGAATATTATATTAAAGGTGGTTGATATCAAAAAACGTGGCAAGAAATGTGGCTTCAATCAACATCCGTTATAAAACACAACCCCAAAGTAACTTTTAAACGTGTATAGAGAGAAGTTTTGGTGGCCCAAAATTTTTCCAGAAATGTGGCAGTCAAAACACAACACTAATATAAAACACAACCCTAATATTTCTCACACAAAAATCTAATGACTCTCCTTGTTTCCTCCGTCTGAAAAAACAATTCAACCTACCCTTTTATCTTTCTCAGTCGACACTCTTATCTCTCTCAAATTAAAACTATCAGTCTCTTACTTTTAAAAATAAGACCAAGCCCTATCTTTGTAACCAATCCCAATCTGATTGTAATCTCCGTCTCTTCTTTGTTTAATATCCTCAGTCACCCAAAAATAATCGATCTAATCTCACAAACTCATTTGCTCATCTTAAATCATTCATCTAACCATGAAAATTATCTAATCCAAACCCATTTAAATTTCTGTTAACTTATCAATCTAAAAGAGAAAATAAGATCAAAGATTCGGCTTCAAGATCCTAACATGGGTCACGGGTAGGTACTTACTGTTTGTTTTATTTTTGGATCAATGATTGTTGTGAGATCTTGTCAGAACTTTGGGTGTGTTTGTTGAGTCGAGTTGAGTGTTCACAGTGAGATAGTAGTTTCCGAGTCTTCAGATTAGTCTGTTGATAATGGTTTGTTTGAGTCTTGAGTCTAAAAGGTGTCGGTTAAGTAATGAGGATGTCGAGTATTGTGTTAGGTTGAGGGTTGTTTGGTTGGTCGAGAGATGAGTCGAAAGTCTACGTGGTTTTGAGTCGAGGGTGGGTGTGGTTTTTTGTTTGGTCAATTGGTTCGAGTCAAGAAGGTCTGATAGAGTCGAGTTTTGATTGTCTAGATGGGTTTAGAGATCGATTCGTGTGAGTGTTGTCGAGTCTGGTCCTTGATAGTCGAGAGACTTTTTGTGGTTGAGTTTGGTTGGTTTTGGTCGAGTCTGTTTTGAAAGTTACAAAACCATCGGAATGTCAAAAATAAAAAACCATCGGAATGCCGTATCGGAATCAACCATCAGAATATCATAAAACCGTCGGAATATCTATCGGAAAAAGTATCGGAATGTGTAAGAAAGAGATCTGTCGGAAAGAGTATCTTAATATGTATCGGAATAAGCAGAACTTGTAACCGTCGGAAAAAGGGTCGGAATAAGTGTCGGAATGCAAAACCCTTTTCCGACAGAAACAATTCTATAAAAAAGAAAGAGTATCGGAAAAAGAAACCCTTTTCCGACATGTGCGCATTCAAAACAAAAAGTCAGTTAAGACAAAAGTTGATAAAATAAGTATAAATAAAACTGATACTTTTTATACTTTTGAAACAAAAAACTCGAATCGAGACAGTAAAAAACAAAGATCGAGACAAAAACAGATACTTTTGAGAGTTTTGAGACAAATGGTTAAGATGTGAGATTATGATCCGTGACAAAAGGTTAAAATAAAATTTAAGAAAGTAAAAAAAATAAAAAATAAATAAATAAATTAAAAATTAAAAATTAAAAATTATATCAAATCAATAGATCAAAACACGCAAATCCTAAGATGCAACCATAGCTCTTGATACCAATTGTAGAATCATCTTTACTTAGGATTGTAGATGTGTTTGTATTTATCTAAAGTGATGGATGAAAAAGAAGAACTAGAGAGAGAAAGGTAGAGAGAGAAAGGAGAGAAAGAGAGAAAACATGGAAAATGAGAAATATGATTAAGTGTTCAACCCCTCCTAACATGCTAGGAGGGGGTATATATAGCCACCCTACATGTGGGCTTTGGTGGGCTATATGTTTACATATTGGATCACGAGCCTAATACTTGAATCTATCTTTGGAGTGACCGATCCTTTCTAAATACGTAAAAATGTATTTCCAACAAACATATTTCCAACAATCTCCCCCTAAGGGAGGTCACACCATTTTACAAAATCTTAAACCTAGCATACTATGCTTGAGTCTTCGATGTTGTTCTTGTGAATATGCAGATGAGATCTATGACTTTAGCCTTGAGCTTGTTTCCTTTCCTAGACCTTCTGCATTCATTACTTGTGAAATTTGCCTCCTCATGACTTCATGTTCCACATACTTATACTTTTATAAATTCTTGAAAGCTTTAGAGTTTGATACAGCGAAAGAATTGACTTTTAGACTTTCTTGAATTTGTTGAAGTATTAAGTGCATACAGTATAAGCATGTGTTGACGACTTCTTTTGGATTGTACACCCAAATGCCACCTTCTTGTTACGCTGCATAAGACAGTTAGCAACAAAACATATACAAGGATGAAATGGCCTTGAACATTTCTTTCTAATTCAGTAGCATTGTACCTCCGGCCGGTGAAGACCGTTGGACGATATTAAATATCGTACTTGTGGCAGGTAGTTTCAATTAAGAACCTCCTTGACAAGATTTCACAGGTAAACCCGTTCTCTTTACTCGACCGTCCAAAGCTGACTGCGAACATATAGAGTGAATCATTTGGATAGAACTATCCGCATGATTGAATCCGTCAAATCATGTTCCTAGAACAAGTGAAATTCAATTAAGAACCGCACCATCGTTGCTTTCCAGTTGTCACGAGCTTGATTCATATAGAATCTTGCAAGTTACCTACCAAGTGTTGTTTGATGTTAACACTAGAAGGATTTCCACTCATCACTGTGAACAGTATAGAGTGTCACTCTGAGTGTTATGGCAAGATCACTAAGATATTGCGTAGAGGCCTGGAACGTGTTTAAGTTCAGTTAGGAATTAAACCACTGTTGCTTTCCAATTATCACAAGTTTGATTCATAAAGAATCGCACAAGTCACCTACCATGAGCTTTTTGATATTTGCTCAAGATGGATTTCCATCTTCATTGTAAATACTTTCGTATTACTCGGATGTTCAGGCAAGATCATGAAGATTTTGCATAGGACTCTTAAGATCTTTCTTACTTTTCACAGTGTGTGAAGAAGCAAGGTATTATGAAAGTGTGTCCTAATGAGATATTTGATGATCTCAAATGGCTTTAGACTCGATCGTGCATTTTGGATTTTAGTTATCGGAGGCTGGAGAGGAGTGCCACCATTTCAATACCAATGTATTCGGAGTGAATAAATCAATAGATAATGCATTGTCTCCGTGTGATTAAAACAAATATCTTTTAAGAGATATCTGAGTTAGCTGGGATGGGTTGTGCATTGCATCACTAGGTCCATGATGTCTATCTTCAATATTGAGCATCATTAAAAAATTATCTTAATAGCATATGTATTGACCCGGTTTCTGCCTAAGGTTGTAAGGAGGGCTTCTTTCTTTACACCCTTTATCTTCACAATTATTTTTCATTCTTCAACCCCTCCAATGCTTACCAATACGTCATAATTAGCACCTTGTTGTGATTGTTCCAGTGCTAACTTAAGTACTTGGTCGGCATTCAGCTACATTCACAAACTTTATCCATCTTTCCTAAGGAGTACTATTTATAGCTATGGAATGTCCTTGGGAAGGTTCCTCCGGTTCTAGAGGAATCATTGGACTTTAACCTATCCTACCATCCTTATGTCACCACAATCTTCACCGTCGTGAATAGAGATGTTTTGGGTAAGTGTATGTCACCATGAAATTCATTTTGATATCCAAATCTATTTTGCTCCCCCTTAACATATGCCACGATATCCAAAAACATTTCGCACATGTCGGGATGAGCTATCACCTTAAGTCAAACCATCTGTGATTAATCATTCCTCATATTAAATCACATTTTCTCCCCCATATGAAAAATATTAACCCAATCAATGTTTTTAATATCAATTGATTTAATAGCATTTTAAGAAATTTGGTAAGAAAAATGTAAAACCAATTATCTTCATGATTTTGACAAGCTCCCCCTCAAATTAATGAGGGTGTACTTGAAACGTAAATTAAATACCTTTTAAACACAAGTGTAAGGTATTTATCACATGTAAAGATCATATATGATAATGTATTCACAAGATTAGCAATTTACGAGGTTGGACCTGAATGATGGAGAACATCATATGATAAAAGCACATGATTCTTGTTCACGAATATTGGTCTCCTCGTCATGTCTGAAGCTATCTCTTGACACTATGTGTACGATTGATATCGTTGTCTTGACACCAATTAGTGAACTTGGCACTTTCGGCGTCAAAGATTCTGAATGCTGGACAATTGCTCCCCCTCAATTGTTGACCCGTGTTCTACTGAAAGAGCTGTAGTCGCTGTTTGAGTAGTCGCATCGTCGAGTATGTAGATATCAATTGTAAATTGCTATGATTGGTGGAGATGATAACTTCATAAAAACAAGGTTTCTCTTGTTTTAACAAATAAATGCACTGACACGTACATATATTCGTGTTAGATTGTGTTATTACGTAAACACAATCCCTTACATGGTTATAAAGTAAACCATGTCCGAGAAAATTAATTCCCGTTGTTGAGTCAAAGCTTTCCGGTGAAATGTTTGACTTGAATATGAAAAGCGGGTTACTATCTGAAATAATAGCAACCCATTTTGATCATGTTTTAAAACATTTGAACTTCTGCTCGAACTTTATTTACAACCCCGTGTCATTATTGAATGAAATTTCTAGTATCGTAAATATTATCGATTCCAGAAGACATGCTCTTTTTATCAAAATATTTTTGAACACACAATTTTGAAAGATTTAGAAAAAACCTTTTGAAAAATCTCTAAAAATTGTGTTCAACATTTTGAGAACCAATTACTTGAACTTAAGATATTGAATATCTTAAAAAACGAGCTCAAGTCCGAGAAGTTGTAAACTTCCCGTTGTGAGGATAAGTTTATCATCGGCGATAAACTTTCCTTTTAACTAAAGAACGAGTCCTAAGTTGACATTTACTTAGAAGTCGTTTTCATGAGCTTAAAAAACTTTTGAATGTTTTAACGTAAAGCTCATGACCGAGAAAGGTGAATTTCTCGTAATGAAGAAAAGTTCTCTTATTTAAAAGATACACTTCCCTTTATGAGCTTAAAACTTGGAATGTTTTAAAACAAGCTCAATATCGAGAAAAATTAATTTCTCGTTACGAGGAAAAGTTATCATGAAATATAAGCTTTCCTAAAATTAAGGTCCAAGTTACAGTCTGATATTTAACTGTAAATCTTTGTGCAGGAGCTTAAAAACTTCGAATGTTTTGAATATTAGCTCATGTCCGAGAAAAAGTAATTTCTCGTTGTAAGGATAAGTTTATCATCGGCGATAAACTTTCCTTTATTTGAAGATCGGGTCATCGTCTGATATTTAACGATGAGCCTTGTACACGAGCTTAAAACCTTTGAATGGTTTTAGGATAAGCTCGTGTCCGAGAAAACTTAATTTCTCGTTAATGAGGATAAGTTTATCATCGGCGATAAACTTTCCTTTATTTGAAGAGCGGGTCACAGACTGTAATTTGACTGTGAGCCATATACACGAGCATAAAACCTTTGAATGGTTTTAAGAGAAGCTCGTGTCCGAGAAAACTTAATTTCTCGTTTGGAGGGTATTTATCGTTGACGAGATAAACTTCCCTTTCTTTGAAGTTCGGGTCACAGACTGTGATTTGAATGTGAGCCAAGTACACGAGCTTAACTGCAAATCCCTTGAGACACTTATTTCTCTGATATCAGCTCCTTAGTAACCAAACTCTGAGAGTGTCCTTGTTGGTCCCTTGTTATCAGTGCTATACTGAAGAATACTAAGTATAGTCCTAACCCATGGTTAAGAATTGCAATAAACTTAATACAAGTAAGGTAAATAACACAAAGGTTTTTCAACGTTTAACTCTTAGCTTTATTTAAGAATTATACCCTATTGTATACGAAGCTACAATAGGGATTGAGTAGAAAATGTGTGGTTTTGTGATCTCCTCACTAACAAGCTAGTCCAATCCTAACGATTGCTAAGGTTGACGATTCTATCAACAAGAGTTTAGAACTCAAGTGTTTGATCGTGTTTGGAGGAGAGAAAACTTTGTTTGTGAATGACTAAAGCATTAAGTGCACAAACTTACTTTCTCTCCTTTTACAAGCATCCTGTTTATAGACAGAGAGTTGGATAGAAAACAATAATTGCCCATGTGCAATTCTTGTCTTAGTGGTACAGTGTAGTATCTTGTCTTAACCTATTCTAAGTAGTAAGACGTAAGTCCTTTACACTTGTCAGTACCCTATCTATCCAAAAAGGGTAAGTCACGCTAATTGTTTGATGTACTCCATCTTGTTACAATTCAACTTATCCCGCCTTTACTTCAGTCTTAGAGAATGCTTGTTTTCTTCAGGGAGATCGTACGGGGTTCAGTGAGTCTATTGCCACAACTCACTGAACCCATCACCTTCTTCTTCGTCATAGAAATCATTCATTGAGCTTCGCCTCTCTGAATGCTCGAGTCTTTCTTTTAGACTCAGTCTAGGAACTCGAAGGCAACTCACTGAGTGACTGTTCACTCGGTGACTTCGTTATGTTCAAGGTTAATACTTCACTTAGGCTGATTTTTATTCATATCCATCAGTAAGGTCATTAGGTACAGAATTGACTTAACAATCTCCCCCTATTTGTATATAAAATTTTCCTAAGTGATATTGTTATAAGTGAGCAAAGAGGCTTCTAGTTATACAAACTATTCTACTGATGAAAAGACTTGATTTAACAAATTACTTCATTTTTATTCATCATTACATAAGACTGAATAGCTGATACAAGAAACATAAGCAAAACAAAATATTACAATTTTTCAGGAATCCATTGCTTCCCTCTTCACCCTTGATGACTTTAACACCTTTTCTTTATCAGGCCTCCTAGCAATTATCTCCCTGAGCTTCTCAACAAATCTTTTATTGTCATCAGTCTGAACTTGTCCAGCCATAACAAGAAAGATGAGAACACTCCCAGTAGTGCATTTCTCTATGTCACTCATTCTTTGAAAAGCTTGATCCCCGAATACATCAATGAAGAAGATACCCCACTCAAGTTCTTCTATAACCATGTTGTTCACAAAGGGAACATTTTTAGGGAGCGTACGATTGTAGTCTAACCCAGGGATCTTAGTCTCAGCTTCAAGCTCAACTCTTTTCCTCTTTCTTCCCTGAGTTTTGGTAGGATCCTGTTTAGTTAAAGGAAGATCTTCAGTGATTCCTAATTGTTCCTTGATCTAATTCAACCTCTCATATCTTTTAGTGAGAGAGTTGAGTATTCCAGGGACACATTTGTTCATTTTGGTCCTGAAGATCCTTCCCATTTCGTCCCACTCACTGAGGCTGAAATCACCAAATGAAAATTTCTTCATAACTTCAAAATTCCTTTCATCATTGTTTCTATAGACAGATATTGAGACAGGTATGGTAATTCAACATCCAACTTTGAGGGGGAGAATGTGCCACCAATGATCCTAACTTGGAATTAGGGGTTGAGTGTCAGCTTTGATGGTTTTAACATCCAACTGAATTAGGGATTGAGTGTTTTCTATGGTGGTGATCCTTGTCCTAAGTCTGGGAATATCAGCTTCTTTAAGGGACTTGGAGATGTCAGAGAGATTGGAGGCATTAGCTATGTAACCTTGTGCAGCCTTTGACAATCTAAACTCTACCTCAGCATCCATGAGGACATCCTCATAGAAGGCATCACATTTTCCCTTCACCATATCCAAGTCAGAGCTAAGAGAGTCCAACCTGGTGAAAACCTTAGTGAGCATGTCCTCCTTCAAAAATTCAAGTAGTTGACTAACTCTGGTAGTGGACTCAGTAGTGCTAGTGATCAGTCCATCCAGAGTTGTCTTCAAGGACACATTTTCTTCAACAGTAGGAAGTGCATGGTTGAGGAAGTTGATGAGCTTCTTCTCCTGATTTTCATGACTATTGTTAACAGAACTGATGAATTCCATTTGGTTGTCCACCTGAATTCTCATCTTCTCCTCAGCCAGGTCAAATCTATCACCATATGTTCTCAACTCACCAAGGAGTTCATAAGTGTTTGAAGCCAAGTCTTCATGGACCTGAGTTACCTTAGCTTTCAAGGTGGTGGAAGCATGAGTCAAGACATCCTTGAGGGTTGCATTCAAAACCTTCTCAGTGACAGGCTTGATGTCATCAAAAGTTTTATCCAGAACCATAGTCTGAGTCCCCAACGAAGAGGTGTCAAGTTTTGCCTCTTGGGAGGGCTTTTTCGGTACCTCAGGGGAGGGCTCTTTTTTTCGGATGCCTCAGGGGAGGGCTTTTGTTGAGCCTCAGGGGAGGGTTGTATGTCCGCGAACAATGGTGGGGACTGTAGCCTCTGGTCTGATTGAGGAGGGGCCTGAGTTTCGGGTTCATCCCCAGCCTCAATCATGTCATCGTCGTCACTGAAACCTTGGAGTAACTCATCAGGCTCCTTGAGTAGATCTACAAAATATCCAAAGTTCAGTGAACCCCTTGGTTTGTCCAGCGCCCCTTTAAAAGAAGGTTTACCTTGGTTATTGTCACTCCCTACCCCAAATCCTGAGGCTTGGGTTTTAGCCAACTGATACTCAGGGGCAGTTTGCGATTGATCAGTTGTGGAGGTGAGATCTCTATCAGCGGGGTGTTTTACCCGTGGGCGTCCCTCTGAGTCTTTAGGATCAATAGTGGTTTCCTCAGGCAATGACTTTTGTTTTAGTGTGCCTTCATCAGGAGTTGTGGAAGTGAGATTCCTATCAGCGGGGTGTTTTACCCGTGGGCGTCCCTCTGAGTCTAAGGAATCGAGTTTTGGGTCCTCAGGCAAAGACTTTTGAGCTAGTGTGCCTTCATTGGACTTGGTGGAAGTGATAGGCCTATCCGCGAGGAGTGCTACCCATAGGCGTCTCTCTGAGTCGTTGGCCTTAGTTTTAACCTCAGGCAAAGGTTGTGATTTACGAATGCCCTTATCGGTCTGATTGGAAGGCAGTCCCGTAGGAGAAGGTTGTATGTTTCCTTCCCCATCAAGAGGACCAGTAGTTTGGCCCGTCGACCCTGACTGTGATGTATCAAGGCCTCCTGAAATCTCTTTCCCTTGGGGTAGATGAAGCTTGGTCTGAACAAGGGTAGTCTTTTTATCCATGGCCTTTTTGGGTCATGCCTCGAAAGCCTCAGAGCCCTGTTCCTTTGTTGGTTTGGTCTTAGGCACAGTCTGAGTCTTCTTGTTCCCCTTCTTTGGTAAGAAGGGAATGGGAGACACGGATGATTAACGACTGATCACCTCAATCATGTGAGCCGTCAATGCAATGGGATTGACTTCTGATGGGTTCTTTAAAAAGTTTGTGGAACTCAGGATGGGAGTAGAAAAAACATTGAATTTTTCCTGAGTGTAAAGAGAACCCAATAACCGTTCTAAGGCGCATGATATGAATCTTGGGTAAGAAACATACTTTTTCCTAGACTCTTTCAAGATCCTGGTTACGAGATCATTATAAACGATCTCTCCTATGTCAATCTTCAGTCCATTGATAAGACTGTAGATTAGTATCTTCTGAGTAGAATTAACTTGCTCAGTAGATGAATAGTTCCCACCGATCACCTGAATCACAAAAGTGACCAGGATTCTCCAAGCCATGGGGAAAGCAGTTTTAATCAATGGGGTTTTAGTTACAAGTAACTTAGGGACCCCGATTTTTTTAGTCCTTTTTTAACTGACTCCATGTCAGGGTGTGCAACATACTTTACATTGTTATAATCAAGTCCATTGGTTTGAAAAAATGTTTGAAAGTCTAAAATCAATGGTGTCTTCCTATTGTTTACAGTGAACATGATGACATAGTTCTTATGTGACTTGATCTCAGACCCCTGAGATCCTTCAGGCCCTTGGGTAGTGGGGGTTACAACCACAACCGTATACCAGAACTCCCTGAGATATTCATGGTAGAAGACTGAGGGGGTTTTAGTAAACGCATCAGCCCAATCACAGTTTTTCAAGAATTTGCAAATTGTTTTATAGGCTGATACACTACTAGGGTAATTGAAATTTCCCTGATAGTTGTTTCCTGCAAAATAGACACCCTCATTGGTGAGATGCTCAGCCTAAGGGGCATATTTGATAGCTTTTGACATTGCCATTAAAGTTAATTTTGAAGATTTGAAGAAAGGACAATGGCAATTTGTGGAAATCAAATCAAGACTTGTTTCTTGTTATAATACAACAAGGTTCACCAAGTGACCTAATGCAAACTTTTGCCTTATAAAAGGATCAAGAGTTATAAACAATAAGTAACTTTGATTGTTTGTGCTATATAACAATAAAACAAGTGATCAATGTGATTGCCTTTTTGCAAGAAATCTTTTCTAGAAACAACGTTTGAACACACACTTTTTTTTGAGAGAAATTTTTGCCAGAGTAAGATTGTTAATTTCTTTGTGTGTGTGTTTGTTTTGATAGAGGGGTATTTATAGGATCGCATATGAAATAGAGTTTTATTTGTTATAATTTCTTTTCACATCCGCATTGAATGAAAGTGTACAAGTGGTCCCCCTATTTTCTTGGCAACTATTCTGTTACTACAGAGATAACGCTTTTTACCAGAGATGACGTGGGGTCACGTGCATTTGAAAGGACGTTTTTACAATGGATTTTGCTAGAAAAAGGGTAACCATTTAATGCTTAGTGGGATACTTGACATTGGGTGACCCCTTGACTGGTTTATGACAATTTATTGAAGGAATATATGTTCCTTATTTAATATTGTGACTCACCAACCTAGGACATTAAATAACTAAATCCTTAGAGCATTTAGTTACATCATTTAATGTACGTGAGTGTCAAGGGGGGGGGGACAGTAAGAGATATTTACTCAGAGAGACGATCAAGAGTATATATTATACCGAATCCGTTGTTATCAGGGAGCCTGATTAATCAATATTCAGCATACCAAGTTCAACTTTCAGTCTAGTGAACCTTGGTTCATCCAAAGGTTTGGTAAATATATCAACTAGCTGATATTCAGTGGGGATGAAATGTAATTCAATTTCTCCTTTTAAGATGTGGTCCCTGAGGAAGTGATATCTTATGTCTATGTGTTTAGTCCTTGAGTGTAGGACTGGATTATTTGAAATGGCAATTGCACTGGTGTTGTCACAAAAGATAGGGACTACTTTGTATTCCACATTATAGTCCCTAAGTTGACTTTTCATCCAGAGGATGTTTGCACAACGGCTAGCAGCTGCCACGTACTCAGCCTCAGCAGAGGACATTGCGAGTGACTGCTGTTTCTTTGCACTCCAACATACTAGCTTGCCACCTAGGAATTGACATACACCTGAGGTACTTTTTCTATCCATATTGCAGCCTGCATAGTCTGAGTCTGAGTATCCTTTAAGATTGAAGCCTGAGAAACGAGGATACCATAGACCTAGTGAAGGAGTATCCTTCAGGTATCTGAAGATTCGTTTAACAGTAGTAAGATGTGATTCTTTGGGATCGGCCTGATATCTTGCACATAGAATTGTTGAGAACTGGATATCATGCATGGTTGCAGTTAGGTACATTAATGATCCAATCATTCCCCTGGATAAGGTTTGATTGACTGATTTACCAGTAAGATCAGGAACTAAGTTGTTGGGAGGAACCATGGGAGTCTTTACTGAAGCACACTCAGAGATATCATATTTCTTAAGTATTTCTCTGGTGTATTTTTCTTGACAGACTGAGATTCCTTTGTCCCCCTGTTTGATTTGTAGTCCAAGAAAATATGTTAATTCACCCATCATACTCATTTCAAATTTCTTTGTCATAAGTTTTTCAAACTTTCCACAAAGATTATAGTTAGTTGATCCGAATATGATGTAATCAACATATATCTGAACTAGTAGAACATCCTCCTTGGTTCTAAAGATTAACAAGGTATTGTCTATCTTCTCCCTGACAAATTTGTTCATTATTAGGAAGGTAGAGAGAGTTCCATACCATGCCATTGGTGCTTGTTTCAGTCCATAAAGGGCTTTGTCAAGTTTACAAACATGGTTTGGGAACTCAGAACTCTCAAAACCAGGAGGCTGAGCAACATAAACTTCTTCAGTGGTCTTTCCATTTAGGAAGGCACTTTTTACATCCATTTGGAAAACTTTGAATTTCATGTAAGTAGCATAGGCGAGGAAGATCCTGATGGCTTCCATTCTTGCTACAGGGGAGAAGGTTTCTTCATAGTCGATCCTTTCAAGTTGACCACACCCCTGAACAACAAGCCTAGCTTTGTTTTTAATGACAATTCCATCTTCATAGGTCTTGTTTTTAAATACCCATTTTGTACCAAGAGCTGATTTCCCTTTAGGGAGAGGAACAAGTTTCCACACTTTGTTCCTGAGGAATTGATTGAGCTCTTCTTGCATGGCCTCAACCCACCCTAGTTGTGTCAGGGCCTCTAAAACCTTTTTGGGTTCAGTTTCAGAAAGGAAGTCTGCAAACAGACATTCATGGGCTGAGGCAGTAGAGAGTTTAGCAACCTGACTGCGTTTGAGCATCCCCTCAGACACATCACCAATTATATTTGCAAGATCTACGTGTTGTTGTCTTGACCATCTGTTCGGAGAACTTGGATTAGAGCTTGTTGATGGTTGATGATTATCAGGGACTGGCAGTTCAGTACATGGTACTAGGACATCACTTCTTTCTGAAGGATTTTCAGTAACAGAAGGATCGATATTTTTATCCCTTGTCCCTTCAGTGTTCCCATAGATGAGTGAATCATTTGATTCTTCAGCTTGAGGAGTGATAACTTCAGGGACATGTTGATGTGTGATTAAATTATCGATTGACCTATTGTGAGGTGATGTATGAAAGGATATATCAGCATCAGTTTGATATTGCCTTGAGGGACAATGTTCATACTCATCAGGAGGATATCGATGAATCATTGATCCCGATCTCTTCCATTGATTGATTTATGAAGTTAATGACATCCATACTTTCATCAAAGGTAACATGAAATGAATCCTCAACTTGTTGTCTCCTTGTGTTAAAGACCCTGAAGGCTTTAGAGACAAAAGAGTATCCAAGAAAGTATCCATCATCAGCTTTGGCATCAAATTTACCAAGATGGTCCTTTTGATTTTGAATGAACACAGGACATCCAAACATATGAAAGTAGTTGATATCTGGAATCCTTTCCCTGAATATTTCATAAGGAGTCTTATCATGTCTTTTGACAATAATACATTTGTTCTGAGTATAGCAAGCTATTTTTACAGCCTCAGTCTAGAAGTGTTTTGAAAGATTGGATCCATTGAGTATGGTTCGAGCAGCTTCAATGAGAGTTCTATTCTTCCTTTCAACCACACCATTTTGTTCAGGTGTGTATGGGGAAGAGAAGTTCTGAGAAATTCCTTTCTCATCAAAAAACTCTCAAGCTCATGCTTCCTGAATTCTATTCCATTATCAGTTCGTATTTGTTTAACTTTAGTATCATTTTGATTTTCTACTTGTCTGATAAAAGACATTATGAATTCAGGAGCTTGACTCTTCTTTTTCAGGAAGTATACCCAAGTGTATCTAGAGTATTCATCAACAATCACAAGGGTATATTTCTCATGATTTATAGACATTGGACTAACAGGCCCAAATAAGTCCATATGAAGAAGATGAAGACACTTCCTGATAGAAAAGTTTTGTTTTGGCTTGAAAGAAGCTCTCTTGTGTTTACCTTTTTCATAGGCTGAATAAGGTTTATCTTTTGAATACACAAGAGATGGTATGCCAAGAACTTTGTTTTGTTTTGAAAGTTTATTCACGTCTTTGAAATTGAGATGTGACAGTCTCTTATGCCAAAGCCAATTGACAGAGTCTGAGGCTTTAGCAAAGAAACATGCTCCTGAATGCGTTACAGATGACATGTCTAGGACATATACATCATTTTTTCTTGGAGCAGTCAACACAATTTCTTTGTTATCATTGAAGATTGTTCCTTGCTTATCATCAAACCGAACGATGTACTTAGCATCACACAGTTGACTGATACTGATGAGATTGTACTTCAGACCATTTACAAATGCCACTTTTGAAGGTCTACGTAATTAATGGCCTATTCTATATCATGGATTTGGTGGATTAGGTTGGTTGATTTAGATGATAATCATAAGGAAATGAAGGAAAGAGATGAAGGATTAGAGAGAGAAAGGAGAGAAAAAGGGGAAATGTAGAGAGAGAAAGTAAAGATGAATTATGATTAATGTGTGAAATGGAATCAACAACCCCCTCCTAACATGCTAGGAGGGGTTATATATAGCCCACCCTACATGTGGGCTATATGGACTATACAATAATTAAATAGATCACGAGCCCATTACCTAATTATCGTTGGAGCGACCGATCCTTCATAAATACGTAAAACGTATTTCCAACAATCTCCCCCTAAGGGAGGTCGCTCCAAGTTACAAAGTTCTAAATAGTCTATAGCTCGTGATCTATGCTAATAATGATGTGACCGAGACTTTCTTTGGGAAAACACATTTCCAACAATCTCCCCCTAAGGGAGGTCACACCATTTTACAAAATCTTAAACCTAGCATCTATGCTTGAGTCTTCGATCTTGTTCTTGTGAATATGCTTGATGTGATCTTTGACTTGAGTCTTGAGCATGTTTCCTTGCCTTGACCTTGTGCATTCATCACTTGTGAAATTTGCCTCTTCGTGACTTCATGTTCCACATACTTATACCTTTAAACTCTTGAAAGCTTCAGAGTTTGATACATCGGAAGACTTGACCTTCAGACTTTCTTGAATTTGTTGAAGTGCTAAGTGTATGTAGTATAAGCATGTGGTGACGACTTCTTCTGGATTGTACACCGCAATACCACCTTCTTGTTACGCTGCATAAGCCAGTTAGCAACAAACAATATACACGGATGAAATGGCCTTGAACATTTCATTCTAATTCGGTAGCAATTTACCTCCGGTCGGTGAAGACCGTTGGACGATATTAAATATCGTACTTGTGGCAGGTAGTTTCAATAAAGAACCTCCTTGACAAGATTTCGCGGGTAAACCCGTTCTCTTTACTCGACCGTCCAAAGCTGACTGCGAACGTAAAGAGTGGATCATTTGGATAATATTATCCGCATGATTTGAAGCCGTCAATTCATGTTCCTGGAACAAGTGAAGTTCAATTAAGAACCGCACCATCGTTGCTTTCCAGTTGTCACTAGCTTGATTCATATAGAATCTTGCAAGTTACCTACCAAGTGCTGTTTGATGTTAACACTAGAAGGATTTCCACTCGTCACTGTGATCAATAAAGAGTCACTCTGAGTGTTCTGGCAAGATCATATGATAATGCGTAGAGGCCTGGAACGTGTTTAAATTCATTTAAGAATTAAACCACTGTTGCTTTCCAGTTATCACAAGTTTGATTCATAAAGAACCGCACAAGTCACCTACCATGAGCTTTTTGATATTCGCTCAAGAAGGATTTCCATCTTCATTGTAAATACTTTCGTATTACTCGGATGTTCAGGCAAGATCATGAAGATTTTGCGTAGGACTCTTAAGATCTTTCTTACTTTTCACAGTGTGTGAAGAAGCAAGGAATAATGAAAGTGTGTCCTAATGAGATATTTGATGATCTCAAATGGCTCTAGACTCGATCGTGCATTTTGGATTTTTAGTGATCGGAGGCTGGAGAGGAGTGCCACCTTTTCAATACCAATTTATTCGGAGTGAATAAATCAATAGATAATGTGTTGTCTCCGTGTGATTAAAACAAATATCTTTTAAGAGATATCTGAGTTAGCTAGGATGGGTTGTGCCTTGCATCACTGGGTCCATGATGTCTATCTTCAATATCAAGAATCATTAAAATGATCTCAATAGCATATGAATTGACCCGGTTTCTGCCTAAGGTTGTAAGGAGGGCTTCTTTCTTTACACCCTTTATCTTTACAATTCTTTTTCATTCTTCAACCCCTTCAATGCTTACCAATACGTCATAACTAGCACCTTGTTGTGATTGTTCCAGTGCTAACTTAAGTACTTGGTCGGCATTCAGCTACGTTCACAATCTTTCTCCATCTTTCCTAAGGACTACTATTTCTAGCTATGGAATGTCCTTGGGAAGATTCCTCCGGTTCTAGAGAAATCATTGGACTTTAACCTATCCTACCATCCTTATGTCACCACAATCTTCATCGTCGTGAAATAAAAAGATGTTTTGGGTAAGTGTATGTCACCATGAAATCCATTTTGAAGTGCAAATCCATTTTGCTCCCCCTTAACATATGCCACGATATCCGAAAACATTTTGCACATGTCGGGATGAGCTATCACTTTAAGTCAAACCATTTATGATTGATCATATCCCATATTAAATCACATTTTCTCCCCTATATTAAAAATATTAACCCAATCGATGTTTTTAATATCAATTGATTTAATAGCATTTTAAGAAAATTTGGGAAGAAAAATGCAAGTCCAATTATCTTCATGAGTTACACAAGCTCCCCCTCAAATTAATGAGGGTGAGCTGAAACGTAAATTAAATACCTTTTAAACACAAGTGTAAGGTATTTAATACGTGCAAAGATCATATATGATAATGAGTTCACAAGATTAGCAATGTACGAGGTTGGACCTGAATAATGGAGAACAGCATATGAAAGAAGCACATGGTTCTTGTTCATGAATGTTGGTCACCTCGTCACGTCCCCGAGAAAATTAATTCCCGTTGTTGAGTCAAAGCTTTCCGGTGAAATGCTTGACTTGATTATGAAAAGCGGGTTGCTATCTGAAATAATAGCAAACCATTTGGAGCATGTTTTAAATCTTTTAAACTTCTGCTCGAACTTTATTTACAACCCCGTGTCATTATTGAATGACATTTCTAGGTTCGTAAATATTATCGATTCCAGAAGACATGCTCGTTTTATCAAAACGTTTTTGAACACACAATTTTGAAAGATTTAGAAAAACCTTTTGAGAAATTCTCGAAAAATTGTGTTCAAAGTTTTGAAAAACAATTACTTGAGCTTAAGATGTTGAATATCTTAAAAGCGAGCTCAAGTCCGAGAAGTTGTGAACTTCCCGTTGTTAAGGATAAGTTACCATCGGCGATAAGCTTTCCTTTTATCTGAAGGACGAGTCCTAAGCTGACATTTACTTAGAAGTCGTTTTTCATGAGCTTGAAAACTTTGACTGTTTTAACGGAAAGCTCATGACCGAGAAAGGTTAATTTCTCGTTACGAGGAAAAGTTCTCTTATTTAAAAGATACACTTTCCTTTCTGAGCTTAAAACTTCGAATGTTTTAATACAAGCTCATGACCGAGAAAGGTGAATTTCTCGTTAAGAGGATAAGTTATCATAAAAGATAATCTTTCCTTTATTTTAAGTTCGAGTTACAGTCTGACATTTAACTGTAAGTCATTGTGCATGAGCTTAAAAACCTCGAATGTTTTTAATTTTAGCTCATGCCCGAGAAAACTTAATTTCTCGTTGTAAGGATAAGTTTATCATCGGCGATAAACTTTCCTTTATTTGAAGAACGGGTTACCATCTGATATTTAATGATAAACCATATACGCGAGCTTAAAACCTTTGAATGGTTTTAGAATAAGCTCGTGACCAAGAAAACTTAATTTCTTGTTAAGAGGGTAAGTTATCGTTGCGTGGATAAACTTCCCTGTCTCTGAAGTCCGGGTCGTCGTCTGTCATTTAACGAAGAGCCAAATAATAACTAATTACTAACTACGAGCTATTACAACATAAATCATATTGTGGAGCGACCGATACTTCTAATATACGTTAAAACGTATTTCTAACAATCTCCCCCTAAGGGAGGTCACTCCACGTTACAAAGTTCTAAACCTAGCATACTATACTAAGTCTTCGTTCTTTAGCTCGTAGTCTTTTCTTCTTTTCTTTCTTTTGTTGTGAATATGTTGATTTGATCTTTTTGGCTTTGACTTGAGAGCATTGTTCTTTGGCCTTTCACGTGCGATCTTTGCCTTTCTTGAGTGGCGATCCTTTAGCCTTAGTAGTCTCTTTTAATCCTGTAGAAGGCAAATTGGGAACATTAGCAGCAGATTTTAAAGGTGTCTTACTTGATTGTGCCAATGACGGTTTCGCTCCTGGAGTCTTATTAAATGGAGTGACAGCAATGGGCCTATTATTAAGTAGTGCAGAACCTGGTGTACCTATGTATTGCAAATAAGCCAAGCAATATTGAACTCGCTTAACATATTCATGAGCCGAATAATAGTCGCTACTTGAGGGATCTAAGGCATAAAGATCGTCTAAAATATCCCTAAGAAGATCGACATGCTTAATGGCATTCCTCATATAATCATCATAGGTAACCTGGTTTCTCTTTTGAAGCGGATTCTTATAAATCACTACTTTCTTGGTTGTTGGAGCACTAGTGGACGGTGCAGAGTCGGTAGCTAAGTTATCAACAACTTCTTGTCGGGTGAGAAGAAGTGTCTCCTTTAACTCAGCCAAAACCATATTTTTGTCTATGAGCAGGATGTTCAAGTCAGAGATTTCTTCGCACTTTTGGTTCAGTTGTTCAACATAATATTGTTGCTGTGCCGCATTAAAAGCGAAGCGTTCTTCTAGTGAACCATAAAGAGCGGATAGTCCCTGCCTTGTCCGATCCATCTCCCCTAGAACAGTTGATAGTCTAATTTCTAAGACTTGGTTTTTAGACTCTGCAGCCTCTAGTTCCATTCTTAATGTTTCCTTTGATGATATCTCTCTCTTCAATCTCATTATTTCTTCCTCTAATGTCTCAACAATTGCAATCATCTTGTCACTATTCTCAACACCGTTTTCACAAACATTTGATATCAAAAGATTTTCATTTTGATTTTGTTGTTTTAATTCTAAAGATATACAATGTTGTTCTAGTTGATTAAAGCGTTGTGAAAGTAAATTGTAAGAATCTTGTAGCTTTAAAAACTCAGCGTTAGATTCGTGACAAGAATGATTTTCTACCTCATTTACAGTATCAGCAACATTTACAGAAAGATTACAAACATCATCACAAATATCCTCACAAATATTCACAGCATCACAGTTAATCATAGTGGATGTAAGCTCATTCGAATAATTAACATTTACAGTAGTAAGCACATCACACGAGATAACTTCAGACAAGAATCGGTCATATTCGGTTAAAATCTTTTCCTTTTCAATTAGTTGCAGTTCGTAAGCGGTGTCCATTTCATAAAACACTTTTTGAACTTCCCCAATTTCAAACTGAAGATTTTCCTTAAGAGATGCAAAACTTCCTGTTAGACTTTCGACAAACGGATTGATCTTAGTTTTAAACACCTCGTTCATGTGTTCGAAAGCCCATTCTCCGGCGTTTAAGCCATTTGAAGTCGTACATTCCAAAATGACCTTGTCAAAGTTAGTAAAGTAACGATTAATCTCTTTCAAGTTTAACCATACAGTGCTAACAGGTGGAAGATTCTTTGGAATTTCCTTAGGACCTTCCATGTTGACAAGTGTAGGAAATGTACTAGGACTTTCTTCCTCTATCATGTAGGTTGGTGCTGTAATGAGATCTTTATCCATATGGAAGCGAACTCTAAAATCAGTTTTTGCAAGCTCCTTATTCATTTTAAAATAATCACACTCTGGATATTTTGCAGAATTGTATGACCGATCCTCATCAACTAGATCCTTACTTGTTCGATCATTGGGAAAAACAATCGGGTTTAAAGCCAATCCTAATTGAGTTGCATTATAAAGTCTAGGACTATGTCTTAAAGCTTGTTTTGCGTATCGTGGATTAGGGGGAAGGCCTTTTAGACGTGATAAGTTAAACTCTTTAAACGAAGCATCAAATAAGTGAACTAGTTGTGAAGCAGCGTATTGTCTTAACAGCAAGTAGTCTAGACTTCTAATCTTATTAGTAGCATTAATCTCCATTTCAGTCTTCTTAGATTCGAGTAATTCAAAATCAGTTTGAAGTTTTTGAAAATTAGTGACCACTAACTCCTTTTCTTTAAGTTCATTAGACAGATTTGCTCTTAAGTTCTCTATTTCGTGCAAATGACCCATTTGTTTGTTTCTAAAGTTATCATATTCGAGATTAGTTAGAACACTAGACGAAGGCACTAATTCCAAAGTTTGTACTTTCTCATTGCTTAAGGCAAGCTCATCAGATAAATTCTTATTCTTAGCTAAGGTTTCTAAGAGTGCAGCATTCATTTGGCTAAGTAATGTAGCAGGAACCATGACCAAATCTTGTTGAGCAGGAGTAGGCGTATGCGAAATGGATCCCGGTTGTGATTCACTCAAAATCTGGGGACTCACATTGATATTGCTATCATTGTTTGTCTCCTCATTTGAAGGACTCACCACCGAAGATTCATTCGAATCAGCACTCTCTTGCCCAACTTGATGTGGTTGAATACTAGCATCAGTGGCATTATCGGTGTTATTAATAAGTACCTCAGATTTCTTATCTGGCCCTAAGCTGGAGAAAGTTGCCATGAAAGCAGCCTTTGCAGTTTGAAAGTCATCACAATCGGAATCATACGCATCAAGATCATCGGCTTGGTAAGCTGCATTTTGCGTAGTGACAACGTCTTGTTCAGCAATCCCTGGGTCAGCAAGAAATGCAAGCTCCTCTTCATCAAGTTCCCTTCCTTGCGCCTGAGCATTTACCAGATAGATCTTTTCTGCAAACCACTGTCCATCCCTTCTCCTCTTGGGTTTCTTACAATCCCTGGACATATGACCCTCTTCCTTGCAGTTGTAGCATGTAATCATTCTCAACTTGCCTGTATTAGCCCGTGGAGGGTTGTTGACCATTGGAGCAGGACCAGGATTGGCGGTGCGAACATTGGTTGATGTGGAAGTTCTCCCCTGATATGGTTGAATTGGCTGAACCATGACCCTGCCATTCTCAATTGTAGCTTGTTGGCGAGAATTGGATGAATTCCTCAACTGATTGTTGGTAGGAGCTGATCCTCTGAATCCTCGTTTGCTTAAAGTTCTTGTGAGATAAGCAGACATAGTAGTTAGCACTTCAACTGGGTCAGCTCCTTGTTGGAATACAGGAACGGGGACTTCTTCATCATCACAATATAGTGCTTGATCTGGATGAGCTGCATAATCAGTATAAGGAAGACTCATTTGATCAGGGTAGCTTGTCGGATATGTTGCATAAGGTGCAACATTTGCTGGATGAAGTTGTGAAGCATACTGTGGTGAGGGTGCATTGAACCGATATTGTTGCTGATGTGAGGTGGGTGGTTGTGGTAGAATCGAGTATTGGGGAAAGGCTGGTGTCATGTAAGGTGATTGATGATAAGCTTGATGTCCCAAGATATAAGGTGTGTTGTTGTGAGACAAGCTTGGTTGATTCGCCATCAAAGCTAAGGAATCTGGATACATACCACGAGGAGAACGGTGCATAATCACATGCTTCTCATGCTGCTGAAGGAAGGCATATATTTGATCCAAATTGCACTTATGCAGATCCCTGGTTAACTTGACATCGGTAATGTACTCACCCCATTCAGCTTGAGGTAGAGTATTCAAGAATTTGGTGTTAACCTGGAATGGTGCAATCACAAGATTGTATACATTCAGATCATTCATGAGTGTGGTGAATCTGAAGTAATAATCGTGAAGTGTTTCCCCTGGGTTGTAGGTGAATCTATCAAACAGGTCATACAACTGACATTCCCTTTCCTGTTTGGTGAGAGACGTGCCTTGTAACAACACCTTAAGACGTTCCCATAGATCCTTTGCCACCGTATACTGACTCACCATCCTATAGATGTCATGGGGAAGAGCTTGGAGAATTGTTTGAAGAGCTTTTTCATCTGCATCTGCAACAAGTTGTTGAGCTGGAGTGAGTTCTTCAAATTCTCGTGGTCTAGTCACGTTGTCAACCGTAATGGTACCATAGTCGAGTGGACCATTCA
Source organism: Glebionis coronaria (assembly GCA_025667525.1). Lineage (NCBI taxonomy): Eukaryota > Viridiplantae > Streptophyta > Magnoliopsida > Asterales > Asteraceae > Glebionis > Glebionis coronaria. The sequence continues at coordinate 404,448,762 of CM046876.1, read as the reverse complement.
AAATCGATTTGACCATAAGCCTTCCGTATGTCGGTTTCCCCTTTAGATATTGCATCATTCGACCTTGCCATGCCTCAAACACCTCTTTAATAAGCATCGGTGGACGGCTATCAGTTCCCGTTATGATTGATATATCCGTAAGAGATGTCATCTGAGGCATTACTGAATTTGGATTCATTTTGTTTTCTTCAAAGAAACAGAGATTATCGGTTGATCGAGCAGTGAAGTAAAGCTTGTGAATTGTGTTGTGTTTTTGTTGTAAGAAACCAAGATTAAATCCTCTAAAAAAAATCGTAGAAAAAACAAGCAAAATAACCCTTGATTCGGAACTTTCTGTTGATTCGGAAGTTTGATTCGGAAGATTACCTTGATTCGGAACTTTTTGTTGATTCGGAAGATTACCTTGATTCGGAACTTTTGGATTGATCCGGAACTTCTTGGTTCGGAAGTTCTTGGTTCGGAACTTTGGCTTGATCCGGAACTTCTTGACTCGGAAGTTCTTGGTTCGGAAGTTTCTTGATCCGGAACTTCTTGGTTCGGAAGTTTCTTGATCCGGAACTTCTTGGTTCGGAAGTTTCTTGATTCGGAACTTCTTGACTCGGAAGTTCTTGGTTCGGAACTCCTTGATCCGGAACTTCTTGATCCGGAACTTCTTGATCCGGAAATCCTTGATCCGGAACTTCTTGATCCGGAACTTCTTGATCCGGAACTCCTTGATCCGGAACTTCTTGATCCGGAACTCCTTGATCCGGAAGTTTTGCTGAATAAACAGAAACTTCCTCCGATGAACAGTCGAACAGTAAAAAACTAAGATTAAGCCCAGATTTTGACCAAATAACCCAAAAAGTTTTGTGCTTTCGACTAAAATAAGTAACAACTAATACTTATCCACTAATCCCAATCACAAAAACACCAAAAACACCAAGAATCAAGATGATTTTTCTTAAAGAACACTAATACAATCAAAAACTAAAAAACCACACAAATCACCACCTTAAATCACCCCATAGCTCTTGATACCAAATGTAGGTCTACGTAATTAATGGCCTATTCTATATCATGGATTTGGTGGATTAGGTTGGTTGATTTAGATGATAATCATAAGGAAATGAAGGAAAGAGATGAAGGATTAGAGAGAGAAAGGAGAGAAAAAGGGGAAATGTAGAGAGAGAAAGTAAAGATGAATTATGATTAATGTGTGAAATGGAATCAACAACCCCCTCCTAACATGCTAGGAGGGGTTATATATTGCCCACCCTACATGTGGGCTATATGGACTATACAATAATTAAATAGATCACGAGCCCATTACCTAATTATCGTTGGAGCGACCGATCCTTCATAAATACGTAAAACGTATTTCCAACAACTTTTGAGAAAACTATTCCACCACATTTAATTGAACCATATCCCTTAGTAACACAAGATGAGTTATCACCGAATACTACCTTAGGACCTGGTTGCTCCACGTATTTGTGTAGATAACTTTTGACCCCTGTCATACTTCTTAAACACCAACTGTCTAAGTACCAGACAGGCTCCTTGAAGTGTTTCTGCACAAACAACGAGGTGGATTAGTTTCTCTTGTGAGCCCACTTTTTAGTAGGCTCTTTGGCTCGAAAAGCCTAACATCTTTCACCTCGTTTGAAGTACTCAAACTCAGCATGATCTGAGGTAGAATGAACATTGCTTCCACATGTTTTGCAGCTTAGTCCGACTGAGGATTCAGTACTTTGAGATGACTCAGCTAGCATCCCCCTTCTGACCATGATTATCCTATTGTGTCCTGAGGTAGTATGATCATTGCTTCCACAAATCTCACACTTAGGGTAGTATACATAATCATCAGGTCTATGATCAGGAATGCCACAATGTGTACATGGTGGGTAAGGCTTAGCCTTGGATTTTCTGATTTGTTGTGAGGTGGGCCCGTAGTTGTAAGGCTGAGCATTGTATCTTTTAGCATTTCTAATAGAAACTATGTGCATCTCATGATCTGCTGTCCTGTGATCTTCACTTTTACATTTCATGCAATAGAGAACTCTAAAGCAGTTGTCCGTGGTGTGATTTGTATAGTGACATATCTCACATGAGGGTTTCTTTGTTTTAACTTTCTTCGAAGACTCAGGTTCAGTTTTGTTACTTGTTGATGATTCAGGCTGTGAGGACATAGATGTTTCACCCTTAGTTTTAGAGGCTAAGTTCAGCTTATCTTCCATGAAAAGTTGGAACAATCTACTTAACTCCTCTTGATTTACAATAGGAGTAGAGTTGATTGAGTGTGTAGGAGTCCCTGAGGGAGATGTAGGTTTGGTTGTTTTTCAGTGACAGTTCCTAACTCAGTGTGATTTGGTATCACTTTTGAGTCAGGCTTTGTTTGTTCAGTACAACCCAACCCAGCTCTCCCTCTAGGTGAGTGTTGTTGATAAGACAATGGAATTAGTTCAGAACATGGACTTGCCCCTTGAAGATTTTTCAAAGGAGGTAGAGGAGTCTGAATGTCTTCAGTAACACTAGATGTTTCACTGTTCCTGAATTTATTAGTTTCTTCTGTAAGACCAAGTTTTTCATTAATAGCCTAAGATTCAAGAATTAATATTTTTCCAGTATCAAAGTTAGGCAAAACACTCTAAGGATTTGATCTCTTAACCCAGTCTTTCGACTTATGAATCATTTCATGATCAAACCCAACTGAGGCAGGAAGAAATGCTTTTTCACTCATTTCCTTAGTAGGTGCTTTTTCAGTGAGTTGACGTGCCCCAAGAATCTTCTTCTTTTGGATAGGAATTTAACTGTATATACACTAAGAAGCTAAGGTAGAGCTATTTGTCCATTTCTCATTTATGCGTTTTTTCCTTAAGTTGTTCTTGAAGAGCATGATTGATTTTAGTAAGTTCAGTCTTCTGAAGTTGACAGCTTACTGCTTCAAGTTTGGCTTGTTTTAAAATTAATAAATCTTCTCTACATTTGTTTAATTCAAAAACAAGTTTATTATATATTGAAAGAAGATTCAATCCCTGCTCTTCAACAAACGATAGGTCAATGTTTATATACTTAAGGAATTTCTTCCAATCAGACTCTTCATCCATAGAGAGAAGCATGTTTACCTTTCTCATAGTGATGTCAAGCCATTCTCCATTTTGAGCATGATTCTTTCCAACTGATAGTTCATCATCAGCTAGAGCCATTAACACTTGATATCTGAATTCCTCCTCTTCTGAGGACAAGTCTTCATCATCCCAATCAAAAGTTTCTGCTACTAGCCCTTTAGCTTTGTTTTGAGCAGGCTTTTGAGTCTGAGCAGCTGTAGGTTCAGCTTCCAAGAGTGCAAGTTTTGATTTAACCTTTTTATACTCAGACCTATAGTCTTTCTCAATTTTCTTATTAGTTTGAAAACTTTGGTTAATTGGAGAAGCCTGAATTAGTTTTGGTGTAAACTTGGGTTGAAAGTTTTCATTGCCTGATGAATAATTTTGATTTTTATAAGAGGCCAATGGAGTTTTTGAAAGACAATATTTTGCAAAATGCCCAGTTTTACCACATCGGTAGCAATCCACTCCCTCAGTAGATTGGTTACCAACAAATCTAGTTCTTTCGATATAGCGTTTAGTATTTGCCAACATGGCCCTTTCATGATATTCCCTGTTTAGATCCCTTATGTATTCAGCATTAGATCTTTCATCCACCTCATCATCTAAGGTTTCCTGAAAATCTTGAACAATTTCATTTGAGTAAAAAGTAGTTGTAATGGGGCCATGATCAATTTGGGTCGGTTTGGCTGAGGTGTCAGTTATTAAGGCTTTCTTGGACTCAGGATATCTTCTATTTATTAGATTATCTTCATAGATAAATCTCCCATAAATGTCTGTAAGATCCTGAGTCTGTATGTGATTAGCATTTCTCAATCCTTGAGAAAAACCAAGTCATTTTTCAGGGAGATTGTTCACAAAACCAACATTGATTTCATGCTTAGACAGTTTCACCCCGTAATTCGTTAGCTAATTGAGCAAGGTCTTATACCTGGTGTAAGTATGAGGAAGTGTTTCAGATGGTTTGGCCCTAAAAGTGTTATATTCTAACTTCAGGTCCATGATCCTATTTTCCTTTTTGTCGGATGGTCCTTCGAAACTATGAACAAGATCTGTCCAAGTCTCTTTGGTCGTCTCACACTCAATGACAGCCTCCATAATATCGTCAGGAAGACAAGATATTATGATGCTTTTGAGACGTTGATCTTGATTGACCACTCTCCTTTCATCGTCAGACCATTGGTTTTTAGGTTTGTCATCACCAGTTGCTGTTTTTGGTTTGAATGGACCATTCTTAATACAAATGATGTAATAAGGTTCCATTCCCATCAAATAACATAGCATTCTTTTCTTCCATTTATTAAATCTTTCAACTTCTAACTTAGGAGTGTTAACAGAGTAACTCGCTCCCTTTTTGTTAACAAGTTGGGGTACATTTATAACACCCCATTTTGATAAATGGAATGTCACGCGTGATTATGGCGTGTCATCAAAGCATACAAGGATAAATGTCTAAACATTACATGACCATAAAGGAAATACCGGAATCAAACATCGATAGTCCAAAAGTAGAACTCATCACACACAAACATAAGTACTGTAAATGAAAGGACTAAACAATGTCCATAGAAATGAGTATCAAAGTATAGACAAATGCATAACGTAAAGAAGGCTAGAAAGCTTCCAGTCCATATGCACGTACGCTTAAAGTATACGAGCGTCACTGAGTACCTGCCGTTTTGGGAACATGAAAAGGAAAACGGCTGAGCACTACACTCAGTGCACGGATATACAAGTATAGCATGAATAGCATAAGCATATAAACATGAAACAGCGAAAGAAACTAAGTCCTGGATAACCTGGTTATATCTTAGTAAAATTGGTTTTTATAGTTTGAAAAGCCTTATGTTTAACTTGTAAAAACTGTTTAACATATTTACCATTAGCCAATATAGGTCATGAAATATCAACGTGCATGAATACTTGAAGGGGTGACCTCGTCATGCAAATTAGAGGGGCTGCCTCTAATTTATATACTGGTTTTGGGTAGGAGGGATCAGCTCCTTGTGAAGGATGCAAGGCACACACCACATTCACACTGAGTAATCTGCTGAAAACATGTAAACTAGGATGCACCCATACGCCCCACCTGATAATAATAATATGGCCAAAATCTGAAAGGGACGCCACGAGCTATCACTTCGTCTTGGTGAAGTCATAACACTGGTGCCTCGTTATGGTACCTCCATAACTAGGTGAAACTGGTCATGCATGTGTATGGCTTTAGGTATTCTAATTAAACATAAGCAATTCAAAAACATGTAAAACATATACTGGGGAAAACAGTTGGCTGCATACGGGAAATCCTAATAAGGAAAGAATGTCCATACTGAAAGGACGGAGAATCCGTACCTTATGTCCAGTGAACGAAGAAGACGAATGGAAGAGAGTCCTACTTCGGTATCACTAATGCTACATAAATACATACGTGTATATGTATCTAATTACTGAGTACGTAACTGGTTTTATATCATGTCTTAGCTTGTTTTGTATGTTCATATCATGTGTTTATCATATGTTCTGTCTATTCTAATTAAGTATTACTTGTATTTCATGTATTATTATACTTGTTGTGTAATAATAAGTAACTTTCTAAAAATAGCAGGTTTCCAAAAATAGGAGGTTTTCAAAAATAGAAAGTTACCAAAAATAGAAAGTTTCTAAAAATAGAAAGTTTCCAAAAATAGAAAGTTTCCAAAAATAGAATTACTGCTTAAAATAGATAAGTTTCTAAAAACAGAAAATTTCCATAAATAGATTAGCTGCCTTAAATAAATAAGTTTCTAAAAATAAAAAGTTTCCATAAATAGATATAAGCTGGATAATTAAGCTAATTATATAAGCTTAAGTGTTTTCTGATTAATATTCTAAGTCATGTGATTATATAGTATAGTTTATTAATTATTTCATGTAAATTAAATAAACTATAGGTTATAAATATTTAATTAAATATAACATGATTTAATTAAATAAAGGTAAAATAAATACTTAGGTTAAAACATGTATTATTATCTATTAATAATATAACCTAAGTCATGTAAATTAATTAATTATAAGTCATGGTTTTAATAATTAATTAATTATATAGTCTAATTAAAAGATAAATACTTACGTTAAAATTCATGAATTAATAATAAAATTAATAACCTAAGTCATGTAAATTAAATTAATCATGTTCATGATTTTATATAATTTAATTTAAATCTTGTAAAAATAATATAACTTGTAAAAATAATAAACCTTGAAAAATAACTCATGAACCGGACCATTTTTTTATTCTAACATGTGAACCGGACCTGTGTTTAAAACCCATGAACCGGACCCGTAACCATCACCATACCCCGACCTAGGTCGGGGTTTCTTCCCCTTGCTGCTGCCGTGACACCACCATCACCAAACCGAGACCTTAAGGTTTCAGTGGTGTGAGTTTAAGCCAAGCCGAGACCCCCTTGGGGCTCGGTTAGGGGTCGGCCACAAACAAAACACCCCTAACACATAAATGATTTAACCCCAAGATTAATAACATGATCAAGTACTTGTTTTTAATTAGTTTATTAAAACATTCATGATTATATGTGATTAGTAATTAAAAAATTAAAAGAAAAAGGTTAAAGGTTATACCAATCATGTGAATCGAATGAGGATGAACACACAACGATCCTTGCAATAAATCAAAGACCAAAATCAAGCCGAATCACCACTTTGGTGATGCTAAACCCGGCGGCCAAAGACAAAGGAAGAAGGATCTTCGGGTTTTTCTTGTTTTCACTAAATGTGTTAAATGAAAATAAGTTTTCCTTAAATTCCATGTTTAGTAAAATTATGGGCTTGGCCCCTTTGGTCTTGTTGTGTCCGCGGGTATGGGGCCCACATGGGGGTAACCCGAACATTTTCCGTGTCTAAAATAATAGTGTGTTCTCGTGTTCTTGTTTTTACGTGATTTGATTAGTTATCGTTCGTAACTTAATATATTTATTTGTGCTCGTAATAAATATACATACATACGTAATATTAGCTCGTGATTAATTTACGTTCATGATTTCATGTTCGTAAGTTCGTGATTATAATTATTATTGGAATAATTATCGTGTGTTCATAGGTAATAAATACTTATCGTGTTATAACATGTACGTAATACTTGTAATTCTTGTTCATGACACGTAAACATGTTATAAAAGGAAAGTTCGAATCATGTACGTACAATCGTAAGGGTACTATTCATGGTAAAAGCATGCTGGTTTTACAACTCTTCCCCCTAAAAAGAATAATTCGTCCCCGAATTATAGATAAAGTGAAGTGGAAAAGAAGAACATACCCGAATTCAAAATATGAAAGGAGGGTAAGAAGCCCGGATAGACTCCTCTGTTTCCCAAGTGGCTTCCCGCTCGGTATGATCCCTCCAAAGGATTTTGACAAATGGAATCGTCTTCCTTCTCATGACTCGTTCTTGTCTATCAAGAACTCGTTCGGGTTCTTCTATGAAAGTGAGATCTTCACGTATCTGTTCCAGTGGATACTGAACCATGTCAAGGGGATGATACTGGTACCCTCTGAGTAAGGACACATGGAAAACATTGTGTACATGAGAAAGCTGAGGAGGTAACGCTAAACGGTGAGATACTTCACTGACTCGTTCAATGATATCAAACGGTCCAATGAATCGAGGACTGGGCTTCCCTTTAATTCCAAAACGTCTAACACCACGTGCCGGCAAAACCTTAAGGAAAACGTGATCTCCTACGTTAAAATGTAAGTCCCTACGATACTTGTCTGTGTAACTCTTCTAACGTGACCGTGCTTCTTGCAGTTTCTACTTAGCTACTACGACCTTCTTATTAGTCAGCTCGATTATTTCAAGTCCTTCAAGTGTTTGCTCACCAACCTGATCCCAGCAGATGGGTGCGCGAGACTTTCTGCCATACAACATATCGAAAGAAGCATACTTGATACTTGCGTGTCAACTGTTGTTGTATGTAAACTCCACCAAACAGATATAATCGTCCCAATCGCCCGTCCATTCCAACGCACATGACCTCAACATGTCTTATAATGTCTGAATCGTTCGCTCTGACTGCCCGTCTGTTTGAGGATGAAAGGTCGTGCTAAGCTTAAGTTGTGTACCCCAAGCTTTCTGCAGACTTCTCCAGAATCGTGAAGTGAAACAAGGATCTCTGTCTGAGACGATGCTGGATGGAGCACCTTGAAGTCTCATGATCTCCCTTCTATACGTATCGGCGAGTTTACTGACTGAATCTTCCTTGCGGATCGGTAAGAAATGAGCTGATTTGGTAAGTCGATCAACGATAACCCAAATCGCATCGTGCTTCCTATTGGTTGGCGGAAGACCAGTAACAAAATCCATGGTGATTTTGTCCCACTTCCACTCTGGAATATCTAACGGTTGAAGAAGACCGTCAGATCGTTGATGCTCGATCTTAACCTGCTGGCAGGTAAGACATTTGGAGACGTAAGTGGCAACATCCTGTTTCATACCACTCCACCAAAAGTACTGCTTGATGTCATGGTACATCTTGGTCGAACCAGGATGTATAGAAAATGGGGAGCTATGAGCTTCAGCTAACAAGGCTTCCCAGAGTTCATGATCATCAGGAACTCGAAGTCTCGTGCCCTACCATAAGATACCATCTGCATCTACTCGAAATTTTGTCTGCTTCTCCAAATTCTGAATTATCGCCCAGATTTCTCCATCATCCTTCTGAGCTTCCTTCATCTTAGAGAGTAACTCGGGTTCTACTCTAAGATTAGCCCGGTAACCATGCTGTCCACGTACCATGATCTCTATGTCTAGTCGCTCCAAGTCTCTTATGATTTCCTCCTCAATCTCAATGTCGTTGATCATTCCGGACTTTCTGCTAAGTGCATCTGCTACTACATTCGCCTTGCCGGGATGATACTGCAGATTAATGTCATAATCCTTCAACAACTCTAACCATCTCCTCTGTCTCATGTTCAATTCACGCTGAGTGAAGATATACTTCAAGCTCTTGTGGTCCGTGAAAATGTCACATGATTCTCCATATAAGTAGTGCCTCCATATCTTCAATGCAAACACGACTGCTGCAAGTTCCAGGTCATGCGTAGGGTAATTTTCCTCATAAGGCTTAAGCTGTCGTGAAGCATACGTGGTCACTTTCCCATGTTGCATGAGAACACAGCCAAGTCCCTTCCCCGATGCATCACTGTAGATTTGAAATGCACCCGTACCAGATAGGAGAGTAAGAATAGGTGCATATACTAACTTCTGCTTCAGGTCTTCAAAGCTCTTCTCTCGTTCTTCAGTCCAGAAGAATTTCTCCCCTTTCCGCATCAGTTTGGTCAATGGTAGTGCTAGGCGGGAAACGTTCTTCATGAATCTACGGTAATAGCCAGCTAAGCCTAGGAAACTACGGACTTCAGTCGCTGATGTCGGCCTTGGCCATTTGGTAATAGCCTCAACCTTCGCTGGATCCATCGTGATTCCTTTTACTGATACAATGTGACCTAAGAATGCCACCTTGTCTAACTAGAACTCACACTTGGAGAATTTAGCATACAGCTGCTTCTGGCGAAGAATTTGTAGTACTGTACGAAGATGGTCTTCGTGTTCCTCCTTGTACTTAGAGAAAATCAGGATGTCATCGATGAAGACAATGACGAACTTGTCCAGAAATTCATGGAAGATTATGTTCATCAAATCCATGAACACTCCTGGAGCATTGGTAAGGCCAAATGGCATGACTACAAATTCATAGTGGCCATAGCGTGTACGGAAAGCAGTCTTGGCGATGTCCTGCTCCTTAACCCGAAGCTGATGATAGCCTGAACTTAGATCAATCTTGGAGAAATGTTTGGCCCCTTGGAGTTGGTCAAACAGATCGTCTATACGTAGTAATGGATACCTATTCCTGATGGTAATCTTGTTGAGCTCGCGATAGTCTATGCAAAGACGCATACTGCCGTCCTTCTTCTTAACGAATAAGACCGGTGCGCCCCATGGAGATGCGCTCGATCGAATGAAATCTCGTTCCAGAAGTTCTTGCAATTGATCCTTCTGCTCCTTTAAATCTATGGGAGCCATGCGGTAAGGAGCCTTTGAAATCGGCTCAGCTCCTGGGATGAGCTCGATATTAAATTCCACTTCACGTGTAGGTGGTATGCCCGGAATCTCTTCTGGAAATACATCTAGAAATTTTGACACTATCGGCTGATTCTGAATTGATGGCGATTCAGCATCCATGTCATGAACAGTAGCTAGATAACCCTCGTAACCATGTAAAAGTAGTGCACGTGCTTGCAGGGTTAATATGATTTTTACAGACCTACCGGGTACGAACCCGTTATGAATGTACTATGGCGCATTAACATCACCGAAAATGACTCGATATGAATGGTAGTCTATGGTAGCATGATGCTTGTATAGCCAATCCATGCCCAAAATCATGTCAAAATCATTCATGTCCAGCGGAAGTGCGTCAACAGGACAAACTTGTCATCAAACTCTAGGGGAAGACTCTTGTACACATGGGTTATAAGTACAGAGTCTCTCAAAGGCATGAAATATTGAGTCTATTCTCTAGTGGCGTGGGGAGTATCCTAACATTCTTGGCAGAAGCAGTAGAAATGACCGAGTGAGTAGCACCCTATCAAACAGAACACATGCAGCTTGACCATACATATACACGATTCCAGTGATGGTACCTGTAGACTTGTTGGCCTGATCGCGAGATGTCGTGTAAACGCGTCCAGTTGTAGGAGGCGGCTTGGTATCAGCATGTCCTGATGTGCCCTCCATCTCGCCCTTGCGGCAGTCCTTCATGCGATGGCCAGGAAGACCACACTTGAAGCATGCGTCACTGTCTCGTCGACATGGCCCTGGGTGCCTACGGTGGCAAGTAGAGCGAATAGGATGAGTATTTCCTACAACAGGTGTCCTGACTGGCTAAGAACCCGATAAAACAATATACATGAGTCATGATAATAGGGTACAAAGGACAATGCGAATAATCGTAAGATTGAATACCAGTGATAGCTGGACGGTTAGGCTGCGAACCTCTCTGGTTCTGGTCCCTACCATTACCATGATTCCTGGTAGAAGATTTGCTAATGTGTCAGAATTAAGAATCATAACATGTAATCATAAGAAAATGCGTAAGTATAAGGACCTGCTGTTGTTGGAGTGTCCAGCGTTGTTACAGTAATTATCATTAGCGACACGCCTATCCGTAGTAGAACGGTCGTTAGTCTGACCGTTTCCCATAGGCTGATTAGGCTGCTGCTGAGTAGCTGGCTGAGACCGATCCCCAGTCTTCTGCCTGGAAGATACAATTTAACGAGATGAAATATTGACATATACTAAAAGAATACGGTGTGGTCACCGCTTGAATATGACTGTTTACCTCTTATTGGGTCTCTCTGCTTCCCCGAACTCATCTCTCCCCTCAGCATCTCCAGCTTACGTGCTGCATCGGCCACTTATGCTACCGTGTTAAACGTAGCACACACCTGTTGTTTGCGACCGATGTACGAAGAGCCCACCTGAAGTGGTGTGCCTGCTCTTCAGGAGTACCTGCTGCTGCACCAAGGAACCCAGCTAAGCGAAGAAAGCGTTGCATGAAGTCGTTGTTATTCTCCCCAGCTCTCTGTCGGATCCCATGGTTCTCCCTCTTCAGCTTGTCTTGCTCAGCCTTGGGAAAGAACTGCTCCATCACCCTATCTCTGAACTGAGCCCATGTCAAACCAGCCACCCAATCATCACCTCCCTCAGACTGCTTCAGTGCTACTGATGAGACGGCTTTTATACATGGTCTCATCGTCCAAATCGGGCTTAAAATCAATTAAATATCATAAATTATACCAAATATATGCTCGTGTTTGTTACTTGTGTATTTTTAGGTACGGATATTGAGGAAATGGCAAAAGATCACAAGAATCAATCAAAAACGAACACGGGAAACGAAGTCGCACAATGAACCGGGCCCAAGTTTGGAATTTTGCAAAAAGACCCTTGAAGAATTGAAGATTGGAAAATTTGGTCCCTCATCTTTGAAGAACTTGTCACAATTGACCCTCCAAATGTCAATTGTACAAGAATGGTCCTTGATCTTTGAAGATATTACAAGACCAGTCCTTGAAATTTGAAGAATGTGCATTAAAAACCCTTGGATAAAATTTTGGAAGTTTTTGTGCCAAAAATGTAAATCTGCCAAACTTATTACAAAGGAAGATGGCATTGATGCTATTTATTACAAAGTGCAAAGAAAAGAAAACCTTGGGGGCCAAGTCTGCCAACCAACCAAGCTTTCCCACCCAACCAGAACCTGCCACCTCATCAGTACCCACCCAATAAACCCTATAACCCGACCCTACCCACAATCCATTACCCACCCACTCTTATTACCCGGTTTTATTTAAAAAGTGGTCAAACAAAGTCAACACCCCAACTTTTCCCACTTAACAGGTTATTTAAAAAAATTAATACCCTTTTTGGATTAAATCCATGCCTAATCACCCATAAACCCTAATCCCCCCCCCCAGTCACAATCAAGAGAATAACAAAGGGTTTTTGGCTAAGCTTGTGCAGATCTTTAATTACTCTCCACCTCACCTTTTCCCACTCCACAAAACCCAACCACATGGACTGTGAGACCCACCCCGTACCTCCCCTGCACAAGTCACTTTCCCCCAAACCCTATAACCCGACCAGTTTAACGTTTGGATGCGATTCATTTGTCCCCAAGCACTTACCAACGGCCAAGATCCTTTTTCCAACCTGGATACAATCACATGATCACATGGGAGCAGAATTGACCAATTCGTCAAAGGGCTTTTTAGTGAATTCATCAATTAGGGTTTCCCTTTGTAATTTTTTATTCCAGCTTTCTAGAATAGTCTATTTAGCACTATAAATGGAGAATGAGGCTTGTTCATATCCCTTTGTTCCAGTTTTTAGCAATTCACATGTGTAATTCCTTTTTTAAAAACTAATGAAGTTGGTGTTTGTTTAGCAAGTGTAATTCCTTTTATTGAGTTTAAAAAGTTGGTGTATGACTGAATTGCTAGGCTGAGTTCCAATTTAAAAGTGTGAAAGATTTGAGTGTTTGATATTTCAGTTTTCAAAAGTTTTGAAAATAAGTTTTGATTTCAGAAAGTTTAAGAGATTTGGAAAGTGAAAGTGGACCAAGATTTTTGATTTTCTGAGATTGAGTTTGTTTTAAAACAAGTTTTTAAGGGTTTCAAAGATTTTTAAAAGATTTTTAGAAAGAAAGATAAAATCAGTATATTATTGTGCTTGCATTTTTCTTTCATTTTCTTAGCAGGGGTGTTTTGAGCTTGTTGTTGATCAAGAGATTGCATAGGCCCGGGCCTATTGGAGGTGACAAAGCTGTCACAAAGGGACCTGGATGTAGGTCCCTTTTGGTAAAAATTCCTTTTCTTTTTTCATTTTCCTATTTTTGAGAATTTATGTGATTTTTCTTGAAAAGTGTTGATTGTTTGTTTAAACTGTTTGATTTGAGTGCATTTAGTGTTATATGCATGTTGTAAGTGATTAGGGTCAAATTGGTTTGCATTTAAACAGCTTGGGTTTGAAAAATCTTAGTTTTTAGTTTATAAAGGGGTGTTTGGATCAGGATTTTAGTAGGGTTAAATTGATTTAATCTTGGCTTGAATCTGTTTAGAAATACTCCCTAGGTTAGTATTAGGTGATTATTGTGTTTGGTTTTCAGAGTGGTGTTAATTTAAACAAGTTTGTGTGAGAAAAAGTTAGAAAGTTAGCTTAAAACTGCATAGTCAATTTTCTGCTTGTTTTTCCTTCAATTGGTGCTTGGATCTTGAAATCTTTTAGAAGTTAGGTTGTTATAGGATTGTAGGTTGTTTGTTTGACATTTGGTGAATGTGTATGCAAGCTATGGGCATTGGAACTTCAGATTTGAGCAAGTAAATTGGTAAAAATACCACCAGACTTAGCTTAAGTATTTCAGCAACTTGGTTTGGCCCATATTTGTGATTTTTGCTAAGTGAACTTGTTTGCCTTTGATCTATTTGTGACTCCCTATACTCCAAAGAGTATAGGGGTGCCAATTCGTCCATAAAAAGCATCACCAATCCACAATCCAAGTCCTCTTGGCATGATTATGCACAAGTGAAGATATCCAATCTTTGCTTGTGTTCTTAGCAAACTTAACTGAACTCGTTTTGATTTGATCTTGGTGTAATCTTGATATAAGTTGAATTGGATTTGTGTTATTAAGCTAACAAAGGTTACTGTTTGAGTTTTTAAAAGAAAAAAAAATATATATTTTGCAAAAAGCATACCCCGCCTGGACTCGAACACGGGACCCCTCGTTGGGGGAGTATACGTGTTTACCAGTGATCTAGATAGCTTTTTACGTTAGCATTTCATTTCATTATTTATTTAACCCCTTTTTCAATTAAGCTTATATTAATAAGCCGTAGCTTATTTCCATTTTTTTAGCTTATTCATTAAGCATTTTTGGCCAAGCTTATTTTTCCTAGGTTTTGATTAGCATTGTAGACTTTTCTGTCCAAAAATATTATTTTTCTCTTTATTTAATTATTTATTAGGATTATTTTTAGATTTAATTTTAGATAGTAATTTAAAAATAGTAAAAGTTATTTTAAAAATCCAGAAAAATAATTTTTAGGTTTTAATTCATATTTTTGAGGTTTACATTCGATAAAGTTTTCAAAAAGTCTTATTTTTAATTTTATTTAATTTTAGGGTTTTTAGACAATTTTAAAAATTAATATAAAATTAATAAATAGGTTTCAGAGAATTTCAATTTCATTTCTATCTTAGTTAGAATATTTAGGATTTTTGGTAATTTTTTAGAATTTATTTAAAAACTTTTCATTTTTTGGATTATTTTAATATTATTTTATTAATAAAAATTCAAAGTTTGTTTTTTCTACTTTTTTCATTTTTCCTAGGTTATGGACTTTAAATTAGGAACTTTTTCACTTTCCAATTAATTTTTAGGCTTTTCAATTAGTTTTTAGAATTAATTTAAGATTTAATAGATTTTAATAGTTTTTAGGAGTTTAAAAATAGTTTAATTTGGTTTTAAAATTTTTAAAAATAGTTTTTAGCTTAATTAGGATATTTTTGAGGTTTACAAACTATAAAATCTTGTTTAGGGCTTTTTAATAATTAAAAGTGATTTTTAGGGCTTTAATTAGCATTAAAAAGTCATTATTGAATTAATTAAAAGGTTTTAGCAAGTTTGGATTTTTTGTAAACTCTTAGAATTTTATTTTGGATTTTTAGTAATTTTTAGGAATTTTTAGGTTAAAATTTTAATTTTTGTGTTTTTTACGTTTCTACGTCTTAACTTTCTAGTAGTAGTTTTTGTTATAATTTTTATTTTTTTCGTCTTCGTCATCTTCTCTTTTCTTCTTAATAATCAAAAACAAATCAATCAAATCAATTCATTACACAACACACGTGCCTCCTCGAGAGAACGATACCCATTAAGGGTCATAACTTGTGGTTTTCCTAAATCACTCGTTAATACTTACCACTATTTTACCTTCCTTTTCCTAAAGGGGTAAAAATACAACTATCAATTTTTGGCGCCGCTGCCGGGGAGGCGTGTTGTTTTTTGATTGAAACATTGTTGTTTTCTATATTAGCCATAATAGTAATTGTATTAGTAGCACTCTACTAATACGTATTATCGTTTTTCGGTTTTTGTGTGAATATTATTACTATATTGTATACGTCGAACAATAAATTCACAAGTACTCCAAATACGTGAGCAATCACAACCTTGACTTGGGAGGTCATTACCCAATCATTGTATTCGAATCTCAAACCAAAGAAAAAGGCAAAAATAGATAAATACTTTCGTGAAGCTTAATCTTGATAATACAAACTATAAGGTGGGTATAAGGCGGTTGTATTTCACGACCTAAAGGAAAAAGGCTCTTAAGTGCTTAGCGCCGCCTCGTTTCCTCCGCTTGCTTGTGCGTATTTGATTTTGAGAGTGAATCGAGGGTTTTGCCGCCCAAAGTATTATTACATATCATATATATTTTCTTGGTTTCTATTGATTAAACCCTCTTGAACGATTTGGTGTTCCACCATCGTTCTAAAGTCATCGAAGGCGTTCACTCCACGTGATCGTTTTCATTCCTTGAGGCCTTTTTAATCAAGAGATTTGATTAAGGAGGAGATTTGTGGACTTTTTGTCTACTTAATACATTCACCAATTTCCAAAAAAAAGTTAATACAATCAAAAACCACAAAAAAAATTGAAAAACACAAAATACCAAAAAGAATCTTCTTTGCTCGTCTCCACGTTGTACGTGACGTTTATGCTCACTCGTAATCAAGCAAAACGTGCACGTAGACGAAAGAACAAAACTCCCACTCCAACTCATTCTAGTGAGGAGTCTCCTATTGACGAACCCATTGTACGAGAAGCACCAACCATGGCAAATCGAACTATGATGGAGTTACTTCAAGCACCCACCGAGGGTTATGGAGAAGCTATTGTGATTCCCACAATCCTTGCGGAGAATTTTGAGGTGAAAACGGGTTTGTTGTCGATGATCCAAAACAACAAATTCCGTGGTGATGAGAAGGACAATCCCCACAACCATATCCGCCAATTTAATCGTCTTACCGCCACGTGCAAATTTAAGGATGTCTCGAATGACTCGATTAAGATGATGCTTTTTCCGTATTCCTTAGCGGGGCCCGCTAAAATTTGGTTAGAGAAAGAGCCACCCAATTCTATATTGACGTGGAAGGATCTCGTTTCAAAGTTCGTGAACCAATTTTTTCCGCCCTCTAAGACTACGCATTTGAAAAATGAGATTTCTAAATTTTCACAAGAATCAAATGAAAGTTTTTCTACGGCTTGGAATAGGTTTAAGGAGATGTTACATGAATGTCCTCATCACGGTTTTTCCGACTTACACCAAATCGACACGTTTTACAATGGACTTAACGATCATGAAAGAGATTATTTTAATGCCGCCGCGGGTGGTAATTTTTTGTGTAAAACGGTTGAAGAAGCTTTGGTCATAACTGAGAATAGATCTAAGGTTTATAGCCCTCGTCACACACCGAGTGTTGCCAAAATGGGCTCATCATCGTCTCGTAGTATCAATGCTTTGCAGGATGAAGCTAATGAGGAAAATCGGTTTTTCGATAGGTTTTCTACTCTAATGTCCCATTGGAAGGCTCAACAAGCTTCCAATTCCGCTTCGGTTAAAGCGGTTTCTAAGAGTTGTTTGTCATGTGGTGGAGCTCTTGATCTTCCGAGTGCATTACCGCGGATGGTAACACTTCGAATGCTTTTGTAGCCACGGGAACTTATAACCAAATCGGTCAAGGTTCTCGTTCAAATCAAGCTCCACCAAATCAAAATGCTAATAACTATCGCAACAACAACCAAGTTGGAAATTACCAAGGAAATCAAAGGAACTATAACAAAGGTAATTACCAAAGTGGAAATGGGAAAATTTCAAATCAAAACCAAAACCGTGATTTTCAAAACAATGCCCAAGGATTTCAAAACGATCACACCAAAAATCTTCAAGGAGAATTTTTGAATTATGCAAAGGCTAATGATGCTAAGTTTGACAATATGCAACGTGAAATGGTTAGCTTAAGATCCGAGTTGAAAAACGAGCTAAAAAACGAACTTGCTAATGAACTTAAAACTCATGCTAACAAAATGGAAGGAAATGTCACACGACTCCAACAAAATCAACAAAAAATGGAGCAAGGACAACATGAGATTAAGCAAGATAATAAGTGTGAAAACACTTATCCTTTTACCACTTATTTCCAATAATAACAAGACCAAAACGTGTGATTTATGTCGTAAAAGTCGGAATTATGCGTGGTTTGTGTTTTTATTGTGTTTTAGGACCAAAATATGAAATAGGAAGAAAACACGGGCTTTCACGGGCTTTTATTGAAGAAAACGGAAAAAGACAAAGTCAAAAGATCAAGAGTGCAAAAAGAACGGAAGTCCAAGACCTATTCTGAAGATTTATCGAAGAAAAAGTCAAAAGACGGAAGTTTAACGAAGTCGAAGAACTTAAGTCTAATAGAAGAAGAAAATTAAAAGACAAGTTCAAATCCCGAGAAAAAAAGACAAAGAATTAAAGTCAAGTCGAGAAAACGTGAAGAAAGCAAGAAAGAAGATGCAACACATGCACTCCTTCCACCTTCCCTATAAATACCCTCCTAATAGTCATTAGGAGGGTGGTTAGAGTTTTTAGTTAATTTTCACTTTTTAGTTTTCTCTAGTTTTTAGAGAGAGAAAGTCTTAAACTTTCTCTCACTAGTTCATCTTTTTCTTTTAATCTTTCAAGATTAAACATTTTGTATTGCTTATTTTTATTAATCAAAGTTCCATTTTAAGCTTTTAATCCTTATTCTCATTCTACTTTTCTTTGATTTAAGATTGATTTTGGTGCGATTATCAATAGATCCGTGTTGTTCTTAATGATCTCGTGCTTAAAAAGTTAATCTTTTGATCATCTTATAAGTTTTCATTTGATTAAGCTTTAAGACTTTTGTGCTTATTAGCTTATTTTTATGATTATCTTATCTTTCTTACAAAAGTATTATTAAAAAGTTAATGTTTTTATTGTTTAATCTAAAAAGTTGTTTGATTTCGAGTTAGATAAGTTCATTAAAGTGCTTATTTGATTCGATAGATTATTTGGATTGATAAGTTTCGGGTGTTAGATAAGTTCATTAAAGTGCTTATTTGATTCGATTGATTATTTGGATTGATAAGTTTCGGGTGTTAGCTTATTACTTTAGCTTATTACCTAGCTTTTCCATTTCCACAATTTTCGGAAAGGGTGGTAAAGCCCCTTTCCGATTGGGTTTTCCGACCAGGCACCATCTAACCGATTCCCACCATTTTAGGAAAGGGTTTAAAACCCCTTTCCGATTGGTCTTGATATTCCGACGGTGGGGCATTAGTCCCATATTCCGATTGGGTTGTTTGCACGTATTCCGATTTATAGCTTGCTTGATATTCCGATCAAGGACTCGTTGTGCATTCCGATTGGCTGTCTCGATTTAGCATTCCGATTGGGTGCATTTGTAGTATTCCGACGGTGAGACTTTGACTTATTCCGATTGACCCTTTGTCCCTATATTCCGATTGATAGCTTTTACCCGTATTCCGATCAGCCGATCGGAAAACATTCCGATCGGGGGTTCTTTTGGTTTGGTTTGGTTTCTTTCGATAACACTTTCTTATAGTACTTTTTATTTTCTGAAAATTTTCCAAGTTTTAGTTTTATTTAGTGAGTTAGTACTTTTCCATTATCACCTTTAAGTTTCCATGCATTTATTTGACTTGTCATTTTAATATAAATCTTTTAACTTTCATTTACTCAACGACACTTTAATTACTTGCAAATAGTTTAAAACAAACCAACCATTCTCTTGATTCACCAAAAGACGATTGAGTCGCACTTAAGACCGGTTTTCAATTCGAAAAGATCGGAACTAACGAACTTTGATACTTTGGGGTAAAATATCAAGTATTAAATGGCGCCGCTGCCGGCTCTTTTCGTTAAGATAAACGGTTTCTAGTGAGAGACGCATTGAATTTTGGGATCCGTTCTTTGAACGTTATTTTCATTGCTATAAAAATTTCCAAAAATCCATAAAAAATATAAAACTTTTCAAAAATACAAAAACATTTAAAAAATCATTAAAAGCAATTCTTTTCCAAAGGTTTTGCACCAAAAAGATTATATAGATATTCTTTGTGTATATTTTTCTTCTGCAGGTGTATGCGTACTAGATCTTCCAACTATTCTGAGCCCGAGACTCTTGAAGATTTAGATATGGCTGGTGTTAATAACAACAATAATCACCCACCTCAAAACAATTTGAATAACAACAACAACAACAACAATGTCCTTCTACCTGATTTACGAACCATGGAGGAATTGTGTCAACCCACCATGAACGGACGCGGAGGCCCGATTGCGCCGATGCACGTCACGGCTCAGGAGTTTTCGTTGAAGCATCACATGATCCAGCAAGTGCAAACGAACCCATTTCATGGAATTCCGGATGATGATGCCAACAAACACCTCGACAAATTCATTACCATGACCCAAAGCATGAAGTGCTCCGGTGTTTCTATGGATGACCTTCGCCTTCAACTTTTTACACACTCGCTTTCTCACCATGCCGAAAAATGGTTTGACCGTCTTCCTAAGAATTCTATTCACACGTGGAATGACATGACTCAACGCTTTTTATCGCGCTACTTTCCCCCATCCATGGTCACTAGCCTTCGTAACCAAATCAGTGGATTTATGCAAGAGAATGATGAATCGCTTTTCGATGCTTGGGAACGTTACAATGATTTGATCGACCGCTGTCCTAATCACAATATGCTCCCCGTCACTCTCATTGACACCTTCTACAATGGTCTCACTTTTCGTGATCGTGACACGATCAATGCCGCCGCCGGTGGTACTTTTATGAAAAGGAGACCGGAGGAGTGTCGAGAGTTGATTGAAAACATGACTACTCACCACAAGAATTGGGATTCTTCCGCATCCTCAAGATCTAATCAGAGAGTCAATGTTTCATCTACTTCTTCCACCACCAACTCGTCTATTTTGGAACGTGCTATTCTTGATATTAACAAAAGTCTCCAAATTTTGACTTCTAACCAAACTCAACAAGCTAAAGCCGTTGCTATTTCTTGTGACACATGTGGTGGTCCTCATTCCTACAATGAGTGTCCTTCTACTCACGGCAATTATTCTGAAGACGTTAACGCAGCATATGGTACTTATCCTACGGGAGGCTATCAAGCTCGCCCTCAAGGAGACCGTAACTTGCTAAGTTATCGCTCCAACAATTATCTTGCTCCTCCCGGTTTTCCTCCTGCAAACCAAAACCAACAACAAAGCTACAACCGAAACAACCAATCCCAACCTCGTTCTCAAAATCAATATCAATCCCAAAGAAACCCATACCCAACTCAAGGAAATTCTCAAGTTCCACCTCTCAATCAACCGATGGCCGTAAACCAAGACGTCGAGACATTCATGAAGACTAATCGTGAGATGGTGACGAATCTTCAGAGTCAGTTTGTCAACTTGAAGAATGACATGGTGAAACAAGGGAGCGATATTCGAGCCGAGCTAAGGAATGACATGGCCAAACACAGCAATGATATTAATGCCAACATGCAAAACTCTTTTAACAATCAAGCTCTTCACCTTCGTGATATGATTGGTTCGCTCATCCAAAGTAATCAACCCTCTTCTTCGGGTACTCTTCCGAGTAATACCGTGGCGAATCCAAGAGGGGAGATGAAAGCAATCACCACTCGTAGTGGAAAAGGTTATATGGAACCCGAGCTTCCTACACCTCCACCCGTGATTGTGAACAAGGAAACCGAGCAACTTTCCCCACCTCCTTCACCTTCTATCCCCATTTCCCCACCACCCGTGTTTGTGAGTGATCCTATTCCCTTAAAGCCTTCTTCTTCATCCAATATACCTTATCCCTCAAGGTTGAGGAAAGAGAAGCAAAAGAGCAAGGATGATATTCAGGTTTCAAACTTCCTAAAAATGTTTAAACAACTGAATTTTAACATCTCCTTTGCCGAGGCTCTCGCTCACATGCCCAAATACGCTAAGATGTTCAAAGATCTTTTAAGTGATAAGGAAAAGCTTCTTGACATTGCTCAGACCCAACTTAATGAGAACTGCTCCGCAGTGCTCTTAAGGAAATTGCCCACCAAACTTGGTGATCCGGGTCGCTTCTTGATTCCTTGCAACTTCCCGGGAGTAGAGAATTGCATAGCCCTAGCCGATCTAGGTGCCAGTATAAACTTAATGCCTTTAAGTGTTTGGAAGCAATTATCTCTCCCCGAGCTAGTCCCCACCAAAATGACTTTGGAATTAGCCAACCGTACGGTTGCTTATCCAGTGGGGATCGCTGAAGATGTCTTTGTTGGCGTTGACAAATTCACCTTCCCGGCGGATTTTGTTGTCGTTGATTACGAGATGGATCCCCGTGTTCCATTAATCGTTGGACGTCCATTCCTGAGGACCGGTCGCACTCTTATTGATGTAGCCACAGGCGAAATAATCATGAGAGTTGGTGACGACAAAATTGTCTTCAACATGGGTAAGATTTCTAAACAACCTTATTCATATGAGAGTGTTAACGCTATTGATGTTCTCGATGAGGCTTGTGAAGAACATTTTCATGATGCTTGCAAAAGTACTCCTTCTCTACCCAATGTTGAGACCGTTGCCTCAATTGCTCCAGCATTGACTGCTTTTGGAGAAAGTGACTTGGATGATTTCGAAGCTAGCTTGGGTCCTCTCGATATTAAGTATGATAATTTGTCCACCAATTGAGATGAAGATATTCGTACTATTGAGAGACTTCTCAATGAGGACCCGTTGTCTCCTCCTGCTCCTAAAGAGGTGACTAATGATGATCCATTGTTAGTTTTACCATCTATTGAGAATCCTCCTATTCTTGAGCTTAAGGACCTACCGCCTCATCTTGAATACGTTTTTCTGGAAGACGACGAGAAGCTACCGGTCATCATCGCAAAGGATCTGAAAGAAGACGAAAAAGAACGCCTTGTCACTGTGTTAAAGAAGCATAAACGAGCTATCGCTTGGAAAATCTCCGACATCCGTGGAATTGATCCTCACTTTTGCACACATAAAATTCTCATGGAGGACGACTTTAAGCCCACAATTCAAAGTCAACGATGGGTGAATCCTAAAATCCATGAAGTCATCAAAAAAGAGGTTATCAAACTTCTTGATGCGGGTATGATTTACCCTATTTCGGATTCACCGTGGGTTAGTCGAGTCCATTGTGTGCCTAAGAAAGGCGGAATCACCGTTGTGCCCAATGCAAACAACGAGTTAATTCCTACCCGTCTCGTTACTGGGTGGAGAGTTTGTATAGACTACCGCAAACTCAATGATGCCACGAGAAAGGATCATTTCCCCCTACCCTTTATGGACCAAATGCTTGAACGTTTAGCGGGTAATGAATATTACTGCTTTCTTGATGGTTTCTCGGGTTATTTTCAAATACCCATCGATCCCCAAGATCAAGAAAAGACAACATTCACTTGTCCCTATGGCACCTTTGCTTATAAAAGAATGCCTTTTGGCTTATGCAATGCCCCCGGGACTTTCCAAAGGTGAATGTTGGCTATCTTCCATGACATGGTTGAGCAAACCATGGAAGTCTTCATGGATGATTTCTCGGTCTTCGGGGATTCCTTCTCTGCTTGCCTTGCCAATTTGGAACGTATGTTTAAGCGGTGCGAAGACACTCGCCTTGTTCTGAATTGAGAAAAATGCCATTTTATGGTAAAAGAAGGCATTGTGCTAGGACACAAAATCTCTAAAGCCGGTCTTGAAGTCGACCGTGCTAAAGTTGATGTCATAGCCAAATTACCTCCACCTTCAACCGTGAAGGGTGTGAGAAGCTTTCTGGGTCATGCGGGCTTCTATCGTAGATTCATTCAGGATTTCTCTAAAATCGCTCGCCCGATGACCCACCTCTTGGAAAAAGATACTCCTTTTATCTTTTCTAAAGAGTGTCTCGAAGCCTTCAATCTTCTCAAGGATAAGCTAACTAAGGCACCGGTCTTGGTTACCCCTAACTGGGAGCTGCCTTTTGAATTGATGTGCGATGCTAGCGACTTCGCTATTGGTGCGGTTTTGGGCCAACGAGTGAATAAACACTTCCAACCAATCCACTACGCTAGCAAAACAATGACGGGGGCTCAATTGCATTATACGACAACCGAAAAAGAGCTTTTAGCTGTTGTCTATGCTTTTGAGAAATTTCGCCCCTATCTTGTTTTATCCACCACCATCGTATACACGGACCATTCCGCGTTGAAGTACTTGATGACTAAGAACGATTCTAAGCCAAGACTTCTCGCTGGGTTTTACTCCTTCAAGAATTCAACATTGAAATTCGTGACAAGAAGGGAGCCGAAAACCTGGCCGCGGATCATCTGAGTCGACTTGAGGATCCATATCAGGGGGATCATCCGAACAAAGAGATCAATGACTCTTTTCCCCTTGAGACCTTAATGTCTATAAATCTCAATCTTGATGGCACCCCGTGGTTTGCAGACATTGCAAACTACTTAGCGGGTGGTATTCTCATCCAAGGGTTAACATCCCAACAAAAGAAGAAGTTCTTGAACGATGTTAAGACTTACTTTTGGGATGACCCTTATCTATTCAAACAGTGTGCTGATCTGATTATTCGTCGATGTGTTGACGGACCGGCAGCTTTCGACATCCTCCAAGCTTGCCACAAAGGACCCACTGGTGGTCACTTTGGTCCCAACTACACCGCTAAGAAAGTGTTTGATTCAGGATTCTACTAGCCCACCATTTATCGTGACGCTCACGAAATGGTTAAGCATTGTGATGCTTGCCAACGTCAAGGCAAGATCACACATAAGGATGAGATGCCTCAAAATTTCATACAGGAATGTGAAATCTTTGATGTATGGGGCATCGACTTTATGGGGCCATTTCCATCATCCAAAGGGAACAAGTACATCCTCGTCGCCGTCGACTACGTCTCTAAATGGGTTGAAGCTAAGGCTCTTCCTACGAATGATGCGAGGGTGGTTGTGAACTTTTTGAAGCAGCTTTTCGCTCGATTTGGCGTTCCTCGTGCTATTATCAGTGACCGCGGGACTCATTTTTGCAACGATCAATTTGCAAGAGTCATGGCAAAGTATGGTGTCACTCACCGTCTTTCCACCGCCTATCATCCCCAAACCAATGGGCAAGCCGAAATTTCCAATCGTGGCTTGAAGAGAATTTTGGAGCGTACTGTGGGAGAGCATCGCGCCGCGTGGGCCGATAAGTTAGATGATGCTCTGTGGGCTTTCCGTACTGCTTACAAGACCCCGATCGGTTGTACACCCTATCGTCTTGTGTACGGGAAAGCCTGCCACCTACCCATCGAGCTGGAACATAAGGCGCACTGGGCCTTGAAGTGGGCTAACTTCGACATCATCAAAGCCGGTGATCATCGCAAGGTTCAACTCAACGAGCTAAATGAACTGAGGAATGAAGCTTATGAGAACTCGCTGATCTACAAGGAGAAGACGAAGATGATCCACGATGCTAAAATCAAGAACCGAGAGTTCCACGTTGGTGATCAAGTTATACTCTTTAACTCTCGGTTGAAGATCTTCTCTGGCAAGTTGAAGAGCCGCTGGTCTGGTCCATTCACTGTCGCCAAAGTCTTTCCATATGGGACCATTGAGCTTTCTCAGCCAAATGGGCCCAAGTTCAAGGTGAATGGCCAGCGTTTGAAGCTGTACTTTGGTGAGGACATCTTCCAGGAGATGATTCCATCCCTCACCACGTTCCCCATGAACTAAAATTGGGTCGAGTCAGGCTCATGACTCGGTGAACAAAAACAAGCGCTTCTCGGGAGGCAACCCGTGTTCTATCCTTTACTGCTTTCATAATAAGTGTAGGGGGAGCCCCACATATGTTTGTTGTCTTGTTTCTTGTGCTGTGCAGGGATTAAAGCTTCAGAAAGCATCTTGATGACTTTTAACGAACCGTGATACCGTGTTTCCATCTTCCCGGTTCTATCCTAAACTCTTGTGATTCAATATTTCATATTCCATATGTTCACATTGAATTCACTTTAGTTGTCCTTTCCTTAGCAAGATTTAAACAAAGTGTACAATGTCCTAAGTGTAGGGGAGTTTACTCCCACATGCTTAAACATTGAGTACAATGTTTATCTCAAGTGTAGGGGGGACTTCTATCAAAGTAAGTGGTCTTTTCCATGAATTTTCCCTCATTTTAACCGGAAAATTTGATTTTTCGACATTTTTCAAAATTTTTAATCTATTTTGGCCTAGTTGTATAGTCGTATTTTCCTTTATCATGTTTTAGTTTCTTTCCATTTCTAGAATAAATTTTCAATAAAGTGGTTTTAGATTTTTCTTAGTCGTGAACATTTTGACTCAACCCGAGTTTACTTACCTAAGTTACTTAGCTAGTATCCTTAACTTGTTTAAGTCAAGTTTTGCTAGGCTTTTATATAGGGAGCTATAAAACGCGAAAGTCTTAACTCTCACGGGTTAAGAACAAGAACTTTTCGCAAGTTCCTATAATTGATCCTAGAGAGTCGTTTATCAAGGGAACTTTAAAACGCGATTTCTAAACTTGACAAAGTCTAAGAAATTGCAAGATCCTATAGGCGACTCGAAAACCCAAAACTTTGATTTAATAGGCTAAGCATCCACGAGTCTCATTCCTTGAGATTTTAAACTGTGGAGAACGAGAGATGATAGAGTCAATTATAAGTTCGGTATTCTTTCGTGAATTTATGTGAGTTAATTATAAGCCTATTCTCCCTCCGCTTGCTAATAATTTAATCTGCTAATAAATAACGTTGTACGATTTAAAAGGTTACTAAGCTTCTAGCCCCAGATCATTTAAAAGTTGCTCGGTAATGACGAGAGTTCATAGCCAAGGCATAACTTATGAAGCGGGGCACGAAGATTGGCGAGTCCGAAAAGGCCCTAACAAGGCATGAGGGCTACATTTTGTTGCTAAAGATCCAAAAGTGATGTGAAGAATCATTTATCGAAAATCAATATGAAGGATCGAGACACACGACGAAAAGCAAGAACTCCCCAAAAGTCATGGAGAAGTCTATCCGAAAAGACCCTAACAAGGTATGAGGATAAATAGATCCAAGTCCTAAAAGGAGGCGGATCGTTGTATATCAAAGTCCAAAATAAAGATTGGAGAAAAATGAAGAAGTCGTGGTCCAAAGATGAAGAATCTCTCAAAAACTTCAAGTGAAGAAATTCCTATTATGAAGAGAAAACCATAATTTCAAGAACGTCTCTCGAAGATTCGAAGTATGAAGTCGCTGCCAAATATCGGCCCGAGAAAGGTCTCAAATCGTGAACCAAGTTATGCCAAGATATGAACTTTTTGATATCCCGAGAAGCAGTTTTAAAAGATTTGGTCCTTTAGCTAACTATTGATTAAATCGTTCACCTTATTTTCGGACTAAATAACTATCGAAATAAGTCAAACAATGCATCCTCGTGATCATTCAAGACAAAAATAAAATATAAGAGATACACCTAGGAATAAGGGAGTCTAAGTGAATAATTGGCCCACATGAGTTCGTGATAGTTTGCTAACTTATAATAACAATGATCTCGTTTTTAAGCTTGGTATGGGGAACGTGAAACTTGAGGATGATAAACATTCATGACCGCCAAAACCCAATGTAAGTTTTTAATTTCTTTACTTATTTCTATCTTTTATGTTTAGTATTTAATAAAGGCCAAGGTGGGTTATTTATGATGGAAAATGTAAACCGTGCTTTAAAAATTAATGCATTGCATGAGGGCATTGCAATGGTCAAGTGTAGGGGATTTAATAAGTGTGAAAACACTTATCCTTTTACCACTTATTTCCAATAATAACAAGACCAAAACGTGTGATTTATGTCGTAAAAGTCGGAATTATGCGTGGTTTGTGTTTTTATTGTGTTTTAGGACCAAAATATGAAAAAGGAAGAAAACACGGGCTTTCACGGGCTTTTATTGAAGAAAACGGAAAAAGACAAAGTCAAAAGATCAAGAGTGCAAAAAGAACGGAAGTCCAAGACCTATTCTGAAGATTTATCGAAGAAAAAGTCAAAAGACGGAAGTTTAACGAAGTCGAAGAACTTAAGTCTAATAGAAGAAGAAAATTAAAAGACAAGTTCAAATCCCGAGACGACAAAGACAAAGAATTAAAGTCAAGTCGAGAAAACGTGAAGAAAGCAAGAAAGAAGATGCAACACATGCACTCCTTCCACCTTCCCTATAAATACCCTCCTAATAGTCATTAGGAGGGTGGTTAGAGTTTTTAGCTAATTTTCACTTTTTAGTTTTCTCTAGTTTTTAGAGAGAGAAAGTCTTAAACTTTCTCTCACTAGTTCATCTTTTTCTTTTAATCTTTCAAGATTAAACAACTTGTATTGCTTATTTTTATTAATCAAAGTTCCATTTTAAGCTTTTAATCCTTATTCTCATTCTACTTTTCTTTGATTTAAGATTGATTTTGGTGCGATTATCAATAGATCCGTGTTGTTCTTAATGATCCCGTGCTTAAAAAGTTAATCTTTTGATCATCTTATAAGTTTTCATTTGATTAAGCTTTAAGACTTTTGTGCTTATTGGCTTATTTTTATGATTATCTTATCTTTCTTACAAAAGTATTATTAAAAAGTTAATGTTTTTATTGTTTAATCTAAAAAGTTGTTTGATTTCGAGTTAGATAAGTTCATTAAAGTGCTTATTTGATTCGATTGATTATTTGAATTGGTAAGTTTCGGGTGTTAGCTTATTACTTTAGCTTATTACCTAGCTTTTCCATTTCCACAATTTTCGGAAAGGGTGGTAAAGCCCCTTTCCGATTGGGTTTTCCGACCGGGCACCATCTAACCGATTCCCACCATTTTAGGAAAGGGTTTAAAACCCCTTTCCGATTGGTCTTGATATTCCGACGGTGGGGCATTAGTCCCATATTCCGATTGGGTTGTTTGCACGTATTCCGATTTATAGCTTGCTTGATATTCCGATCAAGGACTCGTTGTGCATTCTGATTGGCTGTCTCGATTTAGCATTCCGATTGGGTGCATTTGTAGTATTCCGACGGTGAGACTTTGACTTATTCCGATTGACTCTTTGTCCCTATATTCCGATTGATAGCTTTTACCCGTATTCCGATCAGCCGATCGGAAAACATTCCGATCGGGGGTTCTTTTGGTTTGGTTTGGTTTCTTTCGATAACACTTTCTTATAGTACTTTTTATTTTCTGAAAATTTTCCAAGTTTTAGTTTTATTTAGTGAGTTAGTACTTTTCCATTATCACCTTTAAGTTTCCATGCATTTATTTGACTTGTCATTTTAATATTAATCTTTTAACTTTCATTTACTCAACGACACTTTAATTACTTGCAAATAGTTTAAAACAAACCAACCATTCTCTTGATTCACCAAAAGACGATTGAGTCGCACTTAAGACCGGTTTTCAATTCGAAAAGATCGGAACTAACGAACTTTGATACTTTGGGGTAAAATATCAAGTATTACAAGAGTTGTTAAAAGCGGATGCTAGGCAATCTAAGTTTGAAGACCGAATGGCTAAAATGTTTGAAGCTATCATGTGTAAGCCCTCTTCTTCGGGTGGTCTTCCTAGTGATACCATCGTGAACCCGAAAGGAGAATTGAAGGTTATTACTACTCGTAGTGGTAAAACTTTCAAATAACCCATTTCTCGTCCAAGTACTTCTATGGAGAAGGAAAAAGAGAAAGAACCCGAGGTTGTGGTTGAAAAGGAGAAAATTACAAGCCCACGAAGTACCGCTCAAACCACACCTACGGTTGAACCAATACCAATCATGGAACCCGAGATTCCAAGGCCGATGCCTATGCCTACTTTGCCCCAACCCACACCACCTTTACCCTACCCTTCAAGATGAGACAAGGAAAAGGCACAAGAACGAAATAATTATCAATTTGAACTTTTTATGAAAATGTTTCGTGACTTGAATTTTAATATAAGTTTTGTCGACGCCTTAGTCATGATGCCTCGATTTGCCGCGAACTTCAAAAGTATGTTGAATAACAAAGAGAAATTGCAAAAATCGTCTAGTTGTTCTTCGGTTTTTCTAAGCCGCATACCTCAAAAAGTCGGTGATCCTGGGAAGTTTCTAATCCCATGTGCTATCCAAGACATGGAAGAATGCTACGCCTTTGCCGATCTTGGTGCTAGTATTAATTTGATGCCTCTTGAGATTTTTAAATCGCTCAATCTTCCAAATCTCACTCCTTCAAGAATGTCAATCGAGATGGCCGATCATTCTACGATTCTAGCTTGTGGAGTTGCCGAGGACGTCTTTGTGAAAGTTGGAAAGTTCTACTATCCCGTAGACTTTATTGTTGTTGACATTCCTATCGATCCTAAAGTTCCGTTAATTTTAGGTCGATCTTTTTTGGATACCTCGAGAGCACTTATCGATGTGCATGCAAGAAAAATCACTCTTCGTTTCAATGAGGAAGAACTCGTCATTAATGCAACCCAAAACTCCACTCTTTCTCATGTGTATTCTATCACATCTTTGTACAATGTCAATCCCATCAAAAGCATTTGCAAAAAGAATTCCAATAGAGTTTTAGGAGATGTTGAGAAAAATGAAGTTCCGTCCCCTCCGCCGGTGGAGGTTAAGAGTGTTAAGCCTATGATTCCAATCTCGAGTGATTCTTCGGATGATGAATACGTTGATCCCGATGGGGAGGTTTTCTTTGTTGACAAACGTTTTGAAAACTTGCCACCACCTAAACCAAAAAGATTTCAAAATGTGAGAATTTTTAGTGTGACTAACATTGCTTTAGATACACCAAATATTTTTGACATAATCAAATCAGGTTTTCACAAGGAGAGTTTAAAAGATGGAAAAGGAAAAGATTTTGAATTGAATTTAAAAGATTTTTCTACAATTCTAACTCCGTCATCACCGCGTGTATTGAGTACTACAAGCTCGTCTTCTCCTTTTGACGATGCTTTGTGTGGACTTAGTGTGGGGGAAGCCCCTTATGTTCCCTTCCCTTTCTCCACCGAGGACGAGATATTTGATCCTGGAATTGCTTATAAAGGGAAATCTCGGTCTTCCACCGATGCAATAAATGGAAAATCTTTTCATTTGATTGGTGCGAGTCTACCTCGAGTAGCTCAATGTTTTGACTTACCCATTGTCCCACCCTTCTATTTCTTCTCTCCTATTTTCTTCTACCCAATTGGGGTTTGTGTTGGAGTAGCGTTGTTTCGTCTTTCATCCGAAAATGAGGACGCTATCTTTGACCCCGGTATACGTTTATCGGGTTTTTAAAGTACTCCACGTACTTTTGGGCCTTGTTTATCATGTAAGCCCCACCAAAAATTGACCACACCATGATTATCCCTAAATGATCACATTTATGGGGATTCGAGTCGAGCTTTTGACTCGATTATCAAAAACAAGGTGCCTCGTGTGGGAGACCCATGCTTATCCATGTACATATTATTGCCCTTCCAACCTTTGTTCCGTGGTTGTTTGTGAATTGTGGTTTTTAGATCATTATCTTCACGATTGGATCCTCTCGTGTTCGTTTTATGGGAGCACTCGATCGTTTGCTTTGGAGGCCTTTCCCAATATCCATATGATATATCCTTTTATGTTCTAACCTTAGGTTTTTAGCACACTTCATAAACGGCTATTAATTTATTGGTTACACCCTTTCCATGCTAGATTAGGCATTCGACTACGTCTCTAGTATGGGGGTGTTTGCACCCCTAGACTCGAAACATTGAGGACAATGTTTAACTTTAGTATGGGGGTGAATAGATACTTGCCTTGCCAAACCTTCACGCTTTCCAAAGTTTATCGTTTTGTTTATCGTTTTATTGCAAAATAAGGCTAAAAATGGCCAAATTTTAAAATTTTTCTCATGTTTTATAAGTGTTTGAAGACACGAATGTAGGTTTTCCGATGGTGAGAATAAGAGTAATTTTTGACTCGACCGTGCGTGTTGAGCACTTAGCTTTGATTCCTTAACTTCACATTAGGCTAAGTCTCTTAAATGAGGAAGAGAAATGATAGAGTTAATTATAAGTTACTATGCTAAACGTAGAGTACTCGTATTCTTTCAAAAACTCATGTGTTCTTGTTATTTGCTTATTCTCCCTTCGCTTGTATATATTTTTTGCTTAATAAATATTGATTTAGCGGTTTAGTTAGGATTGTTGGGTTTCTAGTCTTTTCTAGTAGCTTCCGTGTAATTAAATTGGGAAGACATTAAGGTATCGCCAGCGTCACGGTTTTGAAGTATTGGCAACCCGAATAATCGAAAGCTTCACCTAATAATAAGATTTCAAGTGCTCACCTAAATCTAGCAAACAATTTGAAGCCCCACAAGGCCTAAAATCTATTCAAAATTGAAAGTGAATCAAGCCTTAATCTTCGAAGCTTTAAAGATTCAAAATTCGCTTTAGCGTGAGGATATACGTCTTTGGCTAATAAAACCACCGATGAGGCGGATAATAAAAGGCAAGGCAAGACCGAAGTCATAATAAAAGCTTCATGGCGAAGTTGAATAAAAGATGGAGGTAAACCAAAGATAATAAGGCCCTTCTGTTAGGGGGCGTATAAAAGTCTTGGTAATAAGTCTCATGTTCAAAACCGTTATAAAACCGTGTTTATCGATTCTTCTTGTCAACTTAATTTTTTAACATCGTTGTCTATTAGGAGGGGTTATTGATTTGATGGTCTTAGTTACACCGTTAGGACTCTATTTTTAGACCTAAGTCTCTATTATCGCATAAGTCAATGATGTATCCTCGTGATCATTAAGACATCATAAAATATAAGAGATACAACTTAGGAATAATGGGAGGATAAGTACGTGATTAGGGCATATGAGTAGTGTTAGCATTACTAACTTATAATGACAATGATCTCGTTGCACGCTTGGCATGGAATTAAAGTGAAAATCGAGGACGACGAAATTATTTCTAACGAAGCATTCACGCGTTCTTGTTCTATGAACCTAAACGTCCCATTTTGCGATGAAAATCATACATTATGTCTAAAACGCAAGTAGTAGAAATAGTAGTAATGTAGCTAGTTTATCATTCCAATAAAGTCAATAAAAATGAATTTTGGAGGTGCTACGATACTTTATTCTAGCATTGCGTGAGGGCACGGCAATGGTTTAATATGGGGGAGTGATGAGACGGCTTTTATACATGGTCTCATCGTCCAAATCGGGCTAAAAATCAATTAAATATCACAAATTATACCAAATATATGCTCGTGTTTGTTACTTGTGTATTTTTAGGTACGGATATTGAGGAAACGGCAAAAGATCACAAGAATCAATCAAAAACGAACACGGGAAACGAAGTCGCACAATGAACCGGGCCCAAGTTTGGAATTTTGCAAAAAGACCCTTGAAGAATTGAAGATTGGCAAATTTGGTCCCTCATCTTTGAAGAACTTGTCACAATTGACCCTCCAAATGTCAATTGTACAAGAATGGTCCTTGATGTTTGAAGATATTACAAGACCAGTCCTTGAAATTTGAAGAATGTGCATTAAAAACCCTTGGATAAAATTTTGGAAGTTTTTGTGCCAAAAATGTAAATCTGCCAAACTTATTACAAAGGAAGATGGCATTGATGCTATTTATTACAAAGTGCAAAGAAAAGAAAACCTTGGGGGCCAAGTCTGCCAACCAACCAAACTTTCCCATCCAACCAGAACCTACCACCTCATCAGTACCCACCCAATAAACCCTATAACCCGACCCTACCCACAATCCATTACCCACCCACTCTTATTACCCGGTTTTATTTAAAAAGTGGTCAAACAAAGTCAACACCCCAACTTTTCCCACTTAACAGGTTATTTAAAAAAATTAATACCCTTTTTGGATTAAATCCATGCCTAATCACCCATAAACCCTAATCCCCCCCAGTCACAATCAAGAGAATAACAAAGGGTTTTTGGCTAAGATTGTGCAGATCTTTAATTACCCTCCACCTCACCTTTTCCCACTCCACAAAACACAACCACATGGACTGTGGGACCCACCCCGTACCTCCCCTGCACAAGTCACTTTCCCCCAAACCCTATAACCCGACCAGTTTAACGTTTGGATGCGATTCCTTTGTCCCCAAGCACTTACCAACGGCCAAGATCCTTTTTCCAAGCTGGATACAATCACATGATCACATGGGAGCAGAATTGACCAATTCGTCAAAGGGCTTTTTAGTGAATTCATCAATTAGGGTTTCCCTTTGTAATTTCTTATTCCAGCTTTCTAGAATAGTCTATTTAGCACTATAAAAGGAGAATGAGGCTTGTTCATATCCCTTTGTTCCAATTTTTAGCAATTCACATGTGTAATTCCTTTTTTAAAAATTAATGAAGTTGGTGTTTGTTTAGCAAGTGTAATTCCTTTTATTGAGTTTAAAAAGTTGGTGTATGACTGAATTGCTAGGCTGAGTTCCAATTTAAAAGTGTAAAAGATTTGAGTGTTTGATATTTCAGTTTTCAAAAGTTTTGAAAATAAGTCTTGATTTCAGAAAGTTTAAGAGATTTGGAAAGTGAAAGTGGACCAAGATTTTTGATTTTCTGAGATTGAGTTTGTTTTAAAACAAGTTTTTAAGGGTTTCAAAGATTTTTAAAAGATTTTTAAAAGATTTTTAGAAAGAAAGATAAAATCAGTATATTATTGTGCTTGCATTTTTCTTTCATTTTCTTAGCAGGGGTGTTTTGAGCTTGTTGTTGATCAAGAGACTGCATAGGCCCGGGCCTATTGGAGGTGACAAAGCTGTCACAAAGGGACTTGGATGTAGGTCCCTTTTGGTAAAAATTCCTTTTCTTTTTTCATTTTCCTATTTTTGAGAATTTATGTGATTTTTCTTGAAAAGTGTTGATTGTTTGTTTAAACTGTTTGATTTGAGTGCATTTAGTGTTATATGCATGTTGTAAGTGATTAGGGTCAAATTGGTTTGCATTTAAACAGCTTGGGTTTGAAAAATCTTAGTTTTTAGTTTGTAAAGGGGTGTTTGGATCAGGATTTTAGTAGGGTTAAATTGATTTAATCTTGGCTTGAATCTGTTTAGAAATACTCCCTAGGTTAGTATTAGGTGATTATTGTGTTTGGTTTTCAGAGTGGTGTTAATTTAAAGAAGTTTGTGTGAGAAAAAGTTAGAAAGTTAGCTTAAAACTGCATAGTCAATTTTCTGCTTGTTTTTCCTTCAATTGGTGCTTGGATCTTGAAATCTGTTAGAAGTTAGGTTGTTATAGGATTGTAGGTTGTTTGTTTGACATTTGGTGAATGTGTATGCAAGCTATGGGCATTGGAACTTCAGATTTGAGCAAGTAAATTGGTAAAAATACCACCAGACTTAGCTTAAGTATTTCAGCAACTTGGTTTGGCCCATATTTGTGATTTTTGCTAAGTGAACTTGTTTGCCTTTGATCTATTTGTGACTCCCTATACTCCAAAGAGTATAGGGGTGCCAATTCGTCCATAAAAAGCATCACCAATCCACAATCCAAGTCCTCTTGGCATGATTATGCACAAGTAAAGATATCCAATCTTTGCTTGTGTTCTTAGCAAACTTAACTGAACTCGTTTTGATTTGATCTTGGTGTAATCTTGATATAAGTTGAATTGGATTTGTGTTATTAAGCTAACAAAGGTTACTGTTTGAGTTTTTAAAAGAAAAAAAAAGAAAATTTTTGCAAAA
Source organism: Glebionis coronaria (assembly GCA_025667525.1). Classification (NCBI taxonomy): domain Eukaryota; kingdom Viridiplantae; phylum Streptophyta; class Magnoliopsida; order Asterales; family Asteraceae; genus Glebionis; species Glebionis coronaria. Next base: position 404,413,293 of record CM046876.1, on the reverse strand, counting down.
AGCATACCCCCGCCTGGACTCGAACACGGGACCCCTCGTTGGGGGAGTATACGTGTTTACCAGTGATCTAGATAGCTTTTTACGTTAGCATTTCATTTCATTATTTATTTAACCCCTTTTTCAATTAAGCTTATATTAATAAGCCGTAGCTTATTTCCATTTTTTTAGCTTATTCATTAAGAATTTTTGGCCAAGCTTATTTTTCCTAGGTTTTGATTAGCATTGTAGACTTTTCTGTCCAAAAATATTATTTTTCTCTTTATTTAATTATTTATTGGGATTATTTTTAGATTTAATTTTAGATAGTAATTTAAAAATAGTAAAAGTTCTTTTAAAAATCCAGAAAAATAATTTTTAGGTTTTAATTCATATTTTTGAGGTTTACATTCGATAAAGTTTTCAAAAAGTCTTATTTTTAATTTTATTTAATTTTAGGGTTTTTAGACAAATTTAAAAATTAATATAAAATTAATAAATAGATTTCAGAGAATTTCAATTGCATTTCTATCTTAGTTAGAATATTTAGGATTTTTGGTAATTTTTTAGAATTTATTTAAAAACTTTTCATTTTTTTGATTATTTTAATATTATTTTATTAATAAAAATTCAAAGTTTGTTTTTTCTACTTTTTTCATTTTTCCTAGGTTAAGGACATTAAATTAGGAACTTTTTCACTTTCCAATTAATTTTTAGGCTTTTCAATTAATTTTTAGAATTAATTTAAGATTTAATAGATTTTAATAGTTTTTAGGAGTTTAAAAATAGTTTAATTTGGTTTTAAAATTTTTAAAAATATTTTTTAGCTTAATTAAGATATTTTTGAGGTTTACAAACTATAAAATTTTGTTTAGGGCTTTTTAATAATTAAAAGTGATTTTTAGGGCTTTAATTAGCATTAAAAAGTCATTATTGAATTAATTAACAGGTTTTAGCAAGTTTGGATTTTTTGTAAACTCTTAGAATTTTATTGTGGATTTCTAGAAATTTTTAGGAATTTTTAGGTTAAAATTTTAATTTTTGTGTTTTTTACGTTTCTACGTCTTAACTTTCTAGTAGTAGTTTTTGTTATAATTTTTATTTTTTTCGTCTTCGTCATCTTCTCTTTTCTTCTTAATAATCAAAAACAAATGAATCAAATCAATTCATTACACAACACACGTGCCTCCTCGAGAGAACGATACCTATTAAGGGTCATAACTTGTGGTTTTCCTAAATCACTCGTTAATACTTACCACTATTTTACCTTCCTTTTCCTAAAGGGGTAAAAATACAACTATCAGCTACCCACCAATTTAACACATCACCTTTGAACCGGTAGAATTCCAACCTCGACTTGAAAACGGGGTCACAGCCCATAGCATCGAAGATCTTCTCAATGTGAGCCAACCAGCTTTCAGCTTCACTGGGGCTATATGTTCTCTCGAAAGCTCGAGGACGGAGCTTGTTGAATCTCTCCAGCAATGTGGCAAATGTCGTTGGAGGAGGAGGAGGAGGTACTGGGTGATGCTGTTGATTGTTGGTAACCCGAACCTCAGTCCCGATTTCGTTCCTCAGCTGAGGAAGCATAGCTTGCATTGCAGCTTGGATTGCTGCATTGAGTTGTTCCTGCTCGCGTGTGAGAACCATCTGACAGTATAACATAAAATACATGAATAAACTGATCAAAACATAAACTATATACATAAAAACTTTGGTATGCGCGAGAGTGAACGCCTATGGTCAGTTCACTCAAAACAAAAGACATGGCGAGGGGACGCCTATGGGTCGGTCCCAAATTTAAAAGTTTCGATAAAACACATGCGACTAAATAGGGCCAGTCCTGTACCAACCGTTACTTAGTCATAAACCTGCGACAATGACATATAAATGTATGCATGAAAATGATGAATGCATGAAAACCGACTATCAGTTCTAGGAAGACTATAGTGACTATCCACTAATCACAGGTCATTTTTTGAGAGCCTACAGGTCGAAGCCTTGTGTCTGATACCATAATTGTAACACCCCATTTTAATAAATGGAATGTCACGCCTGATTATGACGTGTCATCAAAGCATACAAGGATAAATGTCTAAACATTACATGACCTAAAGGAAATACCGGAATCAAACATCGGTAGTCCAAAAGTAGAACTCATCACACACAAACATAAGTACTATAAATGAAAGGACTAAACAATGTCCATGGAAATAAGTATCAAAGTATAGACAAGTGCATAAAGTAAAGAAGGCTAGAAAGCTTCCAGTCCATACGCACGTACGCTTAAAGGCTACGAGCGTCCCTGAGTACCTGCCGTTTTAGGAACATGAAAAGGAAAACGGCTGAGCAATACGCTCAGTGCACAGATATACAAGTATAGCATGAATAGCATAAGCATATAAACATGAAACAGCGGAAGAAACTAAGTCTTGGATAACCTGGTTATATATTAATAAAACTGGTTTTTATAGTTTGAAAAGCCTTATGTTTATCTTGTAAAAACTGTTTAACATATTTACCATTAGCCAATATAGGTCATGAAATATCAACGTGCATGAATACTTGGAGGGGTGACCTCGTCATGCAAATTAGAGGGGCTGCCTCTAATTTAATATACTGGTTTTGGGTAGGAGGGATCAGCTCCTTGTGAAGGATGCAAGGCACACACCACATTCACACTGAGTAATCTGCTGAAAACATGTAAACTATGATGCACCCATACGCCCCACCTGATAATAATAATATGGCCAAAAGCTGAAAGGGACGCCACGAGTTATCACTCCGTCGTGGTGAAGTCATAACACGGGTGCCTCTAGTGTTATGGTTATGGTACCTCCATAACTTGGTGAAACTGGTCATGCATGTATATGGATTTAGGTATTCTAATTAAACATAAGCAATTCAAAAACATGTAAAACATATACTGGGGAAAACAGTTGGCTGCATAAATACATACGTGTCTTATGTCAAGTGAACGAAGAAGACGAACGGAAGAGAGTCCTACTTCGGTATCACTAATGATACATAAACACATACGTGTATAAGTATCTGATTACTGAGTACGTAACTGGTTTTATATCATGTCTTAGCTTGTTTTATATGTTCATATCATGTTTTACTGATTTAAGCTTTATACTGTGTTTATCATATTTTCTGTCTATTCTGATTAAGTATTACTTGTATTTCATGTATTATTATACTTGTTGTGTAATAATAAGTAACTTTCTAAAAATAGCAGGTTTCCAAAAATAGAAATTTACCAAAAATAGAAAGTTTCCAAAAACAGAAAGTTTCCAAAAACAGAATGTTTCCAGAAATAGAAAGTTTCCAAAAATAGAATTACTGCTAAAAAAAGATAAGTTTCTAAAAATAGGAAGTTTCCATAAATAGATTAGCTGCTTTAAATAAATAAGTTTCTAAAAATAGAAAGTTTCCATAAATAGATATAAGCTGGATAATTAAGCTAATTATATAAGCTTAAGTGTTTTCTGATTAATATTCTAAGTCATGTGATTATATAGTATAGTTTATTAATTATTTCATGTAAATTAAATAAACTATAGGTTTTAAGTACTTAATTAAATAAAACATGATTTAATTAAATAAAGGTAAATAAATACTTAGGTTAAAACATGTATTATTATCTATTAATAGTAAAACCTAATTCATGTAAATTAATTATTTATAAGTCATGGTTTTAATAATTAATTAGTTATATAGTCTAATTAAAAGATAAATAATTAGGTTAAAATTCACGAATTAATAATAAAATTAATAACCTAAGTGATGTAAATTAAATTAATCATGTTCATGCTTTTAATTAATTTAATTTAAATATTGTAAAAATAATATAACTTGTAAAAATAATAAACCTTGAAAAATAACTCATGAACCGGACCGTGTTTTTATTCTAACATGTGAACCGGACCCGTGTTTAAAACCCATGAACCAGACCCGTAACCATCACCATACCCCGACCTAGGTCGGGGTTTCTTCCCCTTGCTGCTGCCGTGACACCACCATCACCAAACCGAGACCTTAAGGTTTCAGTGGTGTGAGTTTAAGCCAAGCCGAGACCCCCTTGGGGCTCGGTTAGGCGTCGGCCACAAACAAAATACCCCTAACACATAAATGATTTAACCCCAAGATTAATAACATGATCAAGTACTTGTTTTTAATTAAAAGATTATATGTGATTAGTAATTAAAACATTAAAAGAAAAAGGTTAAAGGTTATACCAATCATGTGAATCGAATGAGGATGAACAAACAACGATCCTTGCAATAAATCAAAGACCAAAATCAACCCAAATCACCACTTTGGTGATGCAAAACCCGGCGGCCAAAGACAAAGGAAGAAGGAAAAGATTTTTAGGGTTTTTCTTGTTTTCACTAAATGTGTTAAATGAAAATAAGTTTTCCTTAAATTCCATGTTTAGTAAAATTATGGGCTTGGCCCCTTTGGTCTTCTTGTGTCCGCGGGTATGGGGCCCACATGGGGGTAACCCGAACATTTTCCGTGTCAAAAATAATAGTGTGTTCTCGTGTTCTTGTGTTTACGTGATTTGATTAGTTATCGTTCGTGACTTTATATATTTATTTGTGCTCGTAATAAATATACATACATACGTAATATTAGCTCGTGATTAATTTACGTTCATGATTTCATGTTCGTATGTTCGTGATTATAATTATTATTGGAATAATTATCGTGTGTTCATAGGTAATAAATACTTATCGTGTTATAACATGTACGTAATACTTGTAATTCTTGTTCATGACACGTAAACATGTTATAAAAGGAAAGTTCTAATCATGTACGTACAATCGTAAGGGTACTATTCATGGTAAAAGCATGCTGGTTTTACAACTCTTCCCCCCTAAAAAGAATAATTCGTCCCCGAATTATAGATAAAGTGAACTGGAAAAGAAGAACATACCCGAATTCAAAATATGAAATGAGGGTAAGAAGCTCGGATAGACTCCTCTGTTCCCCAAGTGGCTTCCCGCTCGGTATGATCCCTCCAAAGGATTTTGACGAATGGAATCGTCTTCCTTCTCATGACTCGTTCTTGTCTATCAAGAACTCGTTCGGGTTCTTCTATGAAAGTTAGATCTTCACGTATCTGTTCCAGTGGATACTGAACCATGTCAAGGGGATGATACTGGTACCCTCTGAGTAAGGACACATGGAAAACATTGTGTACATGAGAAAGCTGCGGAGGTAACGCTAAACGGTAAGATACTTCACCGACTCGTTCAATGACATCAAACGGTCCAATGAATCGAGGACTGGGCTTCCCTTTAATTCCAAAACGTCTAACACCACGTGCCGGCGAAACCTTAAGGAAAACGTGATCTCCTACGTTAAAACGTAAGTCCCTACGATGCATGTCTGTGTAACTCTTCTGACGTGACCGTGCTTCTTGCAGTTTCTACTTAGCTACTGCGACCTTCTCATTAGTCAGCTCGATTATTTCAGGTCCTTCAAGTGTTCGCTCACCAACCTGATCCCAGCAGATGGGTGCGCGAGACTTTCTGCCATACAACATATCGAAAGGAGCATACTTGTTACTTGCGTGTCAACTGTTGTTGTATGCAAACTCCACCAAACAGATATAATCGTCCCAATCGCCCGTCCATTCCAACACACATGACCTCAACATGTCTTCTAATGTCTGAATCGTTCGCTCTGACTGCCCGTCTGTTTGAGGATGAAAGGTCGTGCTAAGCTTAAGTTGTGTACCCCAAGCTTTCTACAGACTTCTCCAGAATCGCGATGTGAAACAAGGATCTCTGTCTAAGACGATGCTGGATGGAGCACCGTGAAGTCTCATGATCTCCCTTCTATACGTATCGGCGAGTTTACTGACCGAATCTTCCTTGTGGATCGGTAAGAAATGAGCTGATTTGGTAAGTCGATCAACGATAACCCAAATCGCATCGTGCTTCCTATTGGTTGGCGGAAGACCAGTAACAAAATCCATGGTGATTTTGTCCCACTTCCACTCTGGAATATCTAACGGTTGAAGAAGACCGTCAGATCGTTGATGCTCGATCTTAACCTGCTGGCAGGTAAGACATTTGGAGACGTAAGTGGCAACATCCTGTTTCATACCACTCCACCAAAAGTACTGCTTGATGTCATGGTACATCTTGGTCGAACCAGGATGTATAGAAAATGGGGACCTATGAGCCTCAGCTAACAAGGCTTCCCAGAGTTCATGATCATCAGGAACTCGAAGTCTCGTGCCCTGCCATAAGATACCATCTGCATCTACTCGAAATTATGTCTGCTTCTCCAAATTCTGAATTATCGCCCAGATTTCTCCATCATCCTTCTGAGCTTCCTTGATCTTAGAGAGTAACTCGGGTTCTACTCTAATATTAGCCCGGTAACCGTGTTGTCCACGTACCATGATCTCTATGTCTAGTCGCTCCAAGTCTCTTATGATTTCCTCCTCAATCTCAATGCCGTTGATCATTCCGGACTTTCTGCTAAGTGCATCTGCTACTACATTCGCCTTGCCGGGATGATACTGCAGATTAATGTCATAATCCTTCAACAGCTCTAACCATCTCCTCTGTCTCATGTTCAATTCACGCTGAGTGAAGATATACTTCTAGCTCTTGTGGTCCGTGAAAATGTCACATGATTCTCCATATAAAGAGTGCCTCCATATCTTCAATGCAAACACGACTGCTGCAAGTTCCAGGTCATGCGTAGGGTAATTTTCCTCATAAGGCTTAAGCTGTCGTGAAGCGTACGTGGTCACTTTCCCATGTTGCATGAGAACACAGCCAAGTCCCTTCCCCGATGCATCACTGTAGATTTGAAATGCACCCGTACCAGATGGGAGAGTAAGAATAGGTGCATATACTATCTTCTGCTTCAGGTCTTCAATGCTCTTCTCTCGTTTTTCAGTCCAGACGAATTCTCCACTTTCCGCATCAGTTTGGTCAATGGTAGTGCTAGGCGGGAAAAGTTCTTCACGAATCTACGGTAATAGCCAACTAAGCCTAGGAAACTGCGGACTTCAGTCGCTGATGTCGGCCTTGGCCATTTGGTAATAGCCTCAACCTTCGCTGGATCCATCGTGATTCCTTCTGCTGATACAATGTGACCTAAGAATGCCACCTTGTCTAACCAGAACTCACACTTGGAGAATTTAGCATACAGCTGCTTCTGGCGAAGAATCTGTAGTACTGTACGAAGATGGTCTTCGTGTTCCTCCTTGTACTTAGAGAAAATCAGGATGTCATCGATGAAGACAATGACGAACTTGTCCAGAAATTCATGGAAGATTCTGTTCATCAAATCCATGAACACTCCTGGAGCATTGGTAAGGCCAAATGGCATGACTACAAATTCATAGTGGCCATAGCGTGTACGGAAAGCAGTCTTGGCGATGTCCTGCTCCTTAACCCGAAGCTGATGATAGCCTGAACTTAGATCAATCTTGGAGAAATGTTTGGCCCCTTGGAGTTGGTCAAACAGATCGTCTATACGTGGTAATGGATACCTATTCCTGATGGTAATCTTGTTGAGCTCGCGATAGTCTATGCAAAGACGCATACTGCCGTCCTTCTTCTTAACGAATAAGACCGGTGCGCCCCATGGAGATGCGCTCGATCGAATGAAACCTCGTTCCAGAAGTTATTGCAGTTGATCCTTCAGCTCCTTTAACTCTATGGGAGACATGCGATAAGGAGCCTTGGAAATCGGCTCAGCTCCTGGGATGAGCTCGATATTAAATTCCACTTCACGGGTAGGTGGTATGCCCGGAAGCTCTTCTAGAAATACATCTGGAAATTTTGACACTATCGACTGATTCTGAATTAATGGCGATTCAGCATCCATGTCATGAACAGTAGCTAGATAACCCTCGTAACCATGTGAAAGTAGTGCACGTTCTTGCAGGGTTAATATGATTTTTACAGACCTACCGGGTACGAACCCGTTATGAATGTACTCTGGCGCATTAACATCACCGAAAATGACTCGATATGAATGGCAGTCTATGGTAGCATGATGCTTGTATAGCCAATCCATGCCCAAAATCATGTCAAAATCATTCATGTCCAGCGGAAGTGCGTCAACAGGACGAACTTGTCGTCAAACTCTAGGGGAAGACTCTTGTATACATGGGTTATAAGTACAGAGTCTCTCAAAGGCATGGAAATATTGAGTCTATTCTCTAGTGGCATGGGGAGTATCCTAACATTCTTGGCATAAGCAGTAGAAATGACCGAGTGAGTAGCACCCTATCAAACAGAACACATGCAGCTTGACCATACATATACACGATTCCAGTGATGGTACCTGTAGACTTGTTGGCCTGATCGCGAGATGTCGTGTAAACGCGTCCAGTTGTAGGAGGCGGCTTGGTATCAGCATGTCCCGATGTGCCCTCTATCTCGCCCTTGCGGCAGTCGTTCATGCGATGTCCAGGAAGACCACACTTGAAGCATGCGTCACTATCACGGCGACATGGCCCTGGGTGCCTACGGTGGTAAGTAGAGCAAATAGGATGAGTATTTCCTACAACAGGTGTCCTGACTGGCTGAGAACCCGATAAAACAATATACATGAGACATGATTATAGGGTACAAAGGACAATGCGGATTATCGTAAGATTGAATACCAGTGATAGCTGGACGGTTAGGCTGCGAACCTCTCTGGTTCTGGTCCCAACCGTTACCATGATTCCTGGTAGAAGATTTGCTAATGTGTCAGAATTAAGAATCATAACATGTAATCATAAGAAAATGCGTAAGTATAAGGACCTGCTGTTGTTGGAGTGTCCAGCGTTGTTACGGTAATTATCATTAGCGCCACGCCTATCCGTAGCAGAACGGTCGTTGGTCTGACCGTTTCCCATAGGCTGATTAGGCTGCTGCTGAGTAGCCGGCTGAGATCGGTCCCCAGTCTTCTGCCTGGAAGATACAATTTAACGAGATGAAATATTAACATATACTGAAAGAATACGGTGTGCTCACCGGTTGAATACTAAATGTTTACCTCTTATCGGGTCTCTCTGCTTCCCCGAACTCATCTCTCCCCTCAACATCTCCAGCTTACGTGCTGCATCGGCCACTTGTGCTACCGTTTTGAACGTAGCACACACCAGTTGTTTGCGACCGATGTACGAAGAGCCCACCTGAAGTGGTGTGCCTACTCTTCAGGAGTACCTGCTGCTGCACCAAGGAACCCAGCTAAGCGAAGAAAGCGCTGCATGAAGTCGTTTCTATTCTCCCCAGCTCTCTGTCGGATCCCATGGTTCTCCGTCTTCAGCTTGTCTTGCTCAGCCTTGGGAAAGAACTGCTCCATCACCCTATCTCTGAACTGAGCCCATGTCAAACCAGCCACCCAATCATCACCTCCCTCAGACTGCTTCAGTGCTACCCACTAATTTAACACATCACCTTTGAACCGGTAGCATGCCAACCTCGACTTGAAAACGGGGTCACAGCCCATAGCATCGAAGATCTTCTCAATGTGAGCCAACCCGCTTTCAGCTTCACTGGGCTATCTGTTCTCTCGAAAGCTCGAGGACGGAGCTTGTTGAATCTCTCCAGCCATGTGGAAAATGTCGTTGGAGGAGGAGGAGGAGGTACTGGGTGATGCTGCTGATTGTTGGTAACCCGAACCTCAGTCCCGATTTCGTTCCTCAGCTGAGGAAGCATAGCTTGCATTGCAGCTTGGATTGCTGCATTGAGTTGTTCCTGCTCGCGTGTGAGAACCATCTGACCGTATAACATAAAATACATGAATAAACTGATCAAAACATAAACTATATACATAAAAACTTTGGTATGCGCGAGAGTGAACGCCTATGGTCAGTTCACTCAAAACAAAAGACATGGCGAGGGGACGCCTATGGGTCGGTCCCAAATTTAAAAGTTTCGATAAAACACATGCGACTAAATAGGGCCAGTCCTGTACCAACCGTTACTTAGTCATAAACCTGCGACAATGACATATATCTGTATGCATGAAAATGATGAATGCATGAAACCGACTATCAGTTCTAGGAAGACTATAGTGACTACCCACTAATCACAAGTCATTTTTTGAGAGCCTACAGGTCGAAGCCTTGTCTCTGATACCATAATTGTAACACCCCATTTTAATAAATGGAATGTCACGCCTGATTATGGCGTGTCATCAAAGCATACAAGGATAAATGTCTAAACATTACATGACCTAAAGGAAATACCGGAACCAAACATCGGTAGTCCAAAAGTAGAACTCATCACACACAAACATAAGTACTGTAAATGAAAGGACTAAACAATGTCCATGGAAATGAGTATCAAAGTATAGACAAGTGCATAAAGTAAAGAAGGCTAGAAAGCTTCCAGTCCATATGCACGTACGCTTAAAGGCTACGAGCGTCCCTGAGTACCTGCCGTTTTGGGAACATGAAAAGGAAAACGGCTGAGCAATACGCTCAGTGCACGGATATACAAGTATAACATGAATAGCATAAGCATATAAACCTGAAACAACGGAAGAAACTAAGTCCTGGATAACCTGGTTATATATTAATAAAACTGGTTTTTATAGTTTGAAAATCCTTATGTTTATCTTGTAAAAACTGTTTAACATATTTACCATTAGCCAATATAGGTCATGAAATATCAACGTGCATGAATACTTGGAGGGGTGACCTCGTCATGCAAATTAGAGGGGCTGCCTCTAATTTAATATACTGGTTTTGGGTAGGAGGGATCAGCTCCTTGTGAAGGATGCAAGGGACACACCACATTCACACTGAGTAATCTGCTGAAAACATGTAAACTAGGATGCACCCATACGCCCCACCTGATAATAATAATATGGCCAAAAGCTGAAAGGGACGCCACGAGTTATCACTCCGTCATGGTGAAGTCATAACACTGGTGCCTCCAGTGTTATGGTTATGGTACCTCCATAACTTGGTGAAACTGGTCATGCATGTATATGGATTTAGGTATTCTAATTAAACATAAGCAATTCAAAAACATGTAAAACATATACTGGGGAAAACAGTTGGCTGCATAAATACATACGTGTCTTAGGTCCAGTGAACGAAGAAGACGAACGGAAGAGAGTCCTACTTCGGTATCACTAATGCTACATAAAAACATACGTGTATAAGTATCTGATTACTGAGTACGTAACTGGTTTTATATCATGTCTTAGCTTGTTTTATATGTTCATATCATGTTTTACTGATTTAAGCTTTATACTGTGTTTATCATGTTTTCTGTCTATTCTGATTAAGTATTACTTGTATTTCATGTATTATTATACTTGTTGTGTAATAATAAGTAACTTTCTAAAAATTGCAGGTTTCCAAAAACAGCAGGTTTCCAGAAATAGAAAGTTACCAAAAATAGAAAGTTTCCAAAAACAGAAAGTTTCCAAAAATAGAATGTTTCCAAAAATAGAAAGTTTCCAAAAATAGAATTACTGCTTAAAAGAGATAAGTTTCTAAAAATAGGAAGTTTCCATAAATAGATTAGCTGCCTTAAATAAATAAGTTTCTAAAAATAGAAAGTTTCCATAAATAGATATAAGCTGGATAATTAAGCTAATTATATAAGCTTAAGTGTTTTCTGATTAATATTCTAAGTCATGTGATTATATTGTATAGTTTATTAATTATTTCATGTAAATTAAATAAACTATAGGTTTTAAGTACTTAATTAAATATAACATGATTTAATTAAATAAAGGTAAAATAAATACTTAGGTTAAAACATGTATTATTATCTATTTATAATAAAACCTAAGTCATGTAAATTAATTATTTATAAGTCATGGTTTTAATAATTAATTAGTTATATAGTCTAATTAAAATATAAATAGTTAGGTTAAAATTCACGAATTAATAATAAAATTAATAACCTAAGTGATGTAAATTAAATTAATCATGTTCATGCTTTTAATTAATTTAATTTAAATCTTGTAAAAATAATATAACTTGTAAAAATAATAAACCTTGAAAAACAACTCATGAACCGGACCGTGTTTTTATTCTAACATGTGAAACGGACCCGTGTTTAAAACCCATGAACCGGACCCGTAACCATCACCATACCCCGACCTAGGTCAGGGTTTCTTCCCCTTGCTGCTGTCGTGACACCACCATCACCAAACCGAGACCTTAAGGTCTCGGTGGTGTGAGTTTAAGCCAAGCCGAGACCCCCTAGGGACTCGTTTAGGCGTCGGCCACAAACAAAACACCCCTAAACACATAATTGATTTAACCCCAAGATTAATAACATGATCAAGTACTTGTTTTTAATTAGTTTATTAAAACAAAGGATGATGGAAAAGATTAATAACATGATCAAGTACTTTGGTGATGCTAAGCCCGGCGGCCAAATACAAAGGAAGAAGGAAAAGATTTTTAGGGTTTTTCTTGTTTTCACTAAATGTGTTAAATGAAAATAACTTTTCCTTAAATTCCATGTTTAGTAAAATTATGGGCTTGGCCCCTTTGGTCTTGTTGTGTCCGCGGGTATGGGGCCCACATGGGGGTAACCCGAACATTTTCCGTGTCTAAAATAATAGTGTGTTCTCGTGTTCGTGTTTTTACGTGATTTTATTAGTTATCGTTCGTGACTTAATATATTTATTCCTACTCGTAATTAATTTACGTTCATGATTTCATGTTCGTATGTTCGTGATTATAATTATTATTGTAATAATTATCGTGTGTTCATACGTAATAAATACTTATCGTGTTATAACACATACGTAATACTTGTAATTCTTGTTCATGACACGTAAACATGTTATAAAAGGAAAGTTCTAATCATGTACATACTATCGTAACGGTACTATTCATGGTAAAAGCATGCGGGTTTTACAACATTACTTTCAGCCTTAATGGACCAAGGTTTTAAAAACCTTTGAGCCGGTGGTTAAAAAGTTTTATAATCCTATCGCTCTGATACCACTTGTTGGTCCCTTGTTATTAGTGTTATACTTTAAAATACTAAGTATAGTCCTAACCCATGGTTAAGTAATGCAATAAACTTAATACAAGTAAGGTAAATAACACAAAGGTTTTTCCACGTTTAACTCTTAGCTTTATTAAAGAATTATACCCTATTGTATACGAAGCTACAATAGGGATTAAATAGACAATGTGTGGTTTTGTGATCACCTCACTAACAAGCTAGTCCAATCCTAACGATTGCTAAGCTTGACGATTCTATCAACAAGAGTTTAGAAATCCAGTGTTTGATCGTGTTTGGAGGAGAGAAAACTTTATTTGTGAATGACTAAAGCATTAAGTGCACAAACTTACTTTCTCTCCTTTTACAAGCATCCTATTCATAGACGGAGAGTTAGATAGAAGACAGTAATTGCCCATGTGCAATTCTTGTCTTATTGGTACAGTGTAGTATCTTTTCTTAACCTATTCTAAGTAGTAAGACGTAAGTTCTTTATACTTGTTAGTACCCTATCTATCCCAAAAGGGTAAGTCACGCTAATTGTGTGATGTACTCCATCTTGTCACAATTCAACTTATCCCGCCTTTACCTCAGTCTTGGAGAATGCTTGTTTTCTTCAGGGAGATCGTATGGGGTTTAGTGAGTCTATTGCCACAACTCACTGAACCCATCACCTTCTTCTTCGTCATAGAATTCATTCATTGATCTTCGCCTTTCTGAATACTCGAGTCTTTCTTTTAGACTCTGTCTAGGAACTCGAAGGCAACTCATTGAGTGACTGCTCACTCAGTGACTTCGTTATGTTCAAGGTTAATATTTCACTTAGGCTGAATGTTATTCAAATCCATCAGTAAGGTCATTAGGTACTGAATTGACCTAACAGTCCTTAGTTGAACGGTATATAAAGATCGGACCGGTTTGTTTTTGTTGATCCTTGACTTTGGTACCTGCAATCTCAGTTGAAGTTTCTATGCTTTTATATGGGTTAGCGATATCTATCTTAGAACCCTGCGGGGATTCATAGTTTTCTTTTCTTGTGCCAGATGTGACCTGAGGAGATGATTCACTTGTCTTAGCTGGCAAACGTTTCCTTTTATAGAAGACCTTAAGTTCAGGCTTAAGTGATGTATCATCCTTTTCAATTTCCTCCCTATTAGTCTTAGTAGAATCAGTGACTATCCTAGTTAAAGGGCACTCGTTTCCTACAAGAGTGAAAGTTCTACCAGTGGGGCGCCAACTTTACCAATGGGTTTAATTTTAGCTAGCCACTAGGATTTAGTTCTAGCATGGGAGTTCACCTCATAAAGTAATTTCTTGACACAAGAGTCATGATTTGTAATAACTTGATTCTAATCGAATTGATTATTGGTTTTAAGTATGACTCAGCTGTTCTTTGGTGAAACATAAGTGTGTCGTTGTAGTATATTAAAAGTGCAAAGACGTAAAAGTAAATGGCGTTTAAAATAAATGGCGAGAAATTTAAAACTTAAATGGTGCAATATTAAAATTTTGAAAATTAAAAATAATTAAATGACTTAAAATTAAAGCGTGACGAAAATTAAATTTGACAAAGTATAAAAATGAAAACGTAAAAATTAAATAAGACAAAAGAGAAAATAACACCCCATCGGAATGTATTCCGATTTGGCTTCAATCGGAATGTATACAAACCTCCCTATCAGAATGTTGATCGGAACCTCAGATCGGAATACCCTGTCACTTATTCAGATCGGAATATCCAACAAACCCTTTGATCGGAATGTCACCTATCGGAATATGGTCCAGATCGGAATGATGTTCAAATCGGAAAGCTTTAGATCGCAATCTCCAGATCGGAATGTTGCTTAGGAAAATTGGGTAGCACATCGACTAAGTAGACCTCAAGAGCCGTCGGAATGTGCGATCGCAATGTGTGATCGCAATCCAGATCGGAATGAGGGTTATGGTACTCTATCGCAATCCCGGATCGGAATGCAAACCTTTGTCCCAATACTATCACTATCGGAAAGTGGAGAATGCACCCTGTCGCAATGTAGAATCCCTTCTTTTCCGATGGATTGCAAATTTGTAATAAGCACATGAACCACATAAGCTAGAACTAATAAGAAATAACCAAAAACTTGAATGAAATGGAAAATGAAGATATAATAAGCAACAAAGTTAAAACCTTTCAAAATTTAAAAGACGAAACTAAATAAAAATGGATTTTATAAAGTAAAACTTTTAAGAAACTTTGAAAACACTTTAGTTAGATACCAAATAAGCACATAAGATTGTCAAACTTATGGCTTATTTCGTATGGAAACTTAAAGGGAAAAGAAAAGATGAAACTTTTAATCAAATAAGCAAATGGATTAAGCAACCCTTGCTTAATCCGAAATTTAAACAAACTAAAAATAGGAAAAGTAGAATAAGATTGATAAGAAGAACTTGATAAAAGAAAAGTAAAGATTTAAGAACATGAATTTAAAGAACACGAATTAAAAACTTACTTGGAATTAAAAGGTAATTAAGGTGCAAGACAAGTATTTAAAATGACATGAAAAGTAAAGTGCAAGAAAAATAAAATGGAAGAAATATTTGTCACTATTAGCCAACAAGTGTAAAAATGAAATGCTAATGACTATATATAGGGGAGGATTAGGAAGCTTCCTCCCCTCCTTCCTTTCTTCTTAATTGCAAGATCAAGTCCTTAAGCTTCTTTAGTCTTCTTAAATCTTCTTAGTACTTGGACTTTGTTTTGGGATTTCTTTGAATTCGTCTTTTAATTCTTCAATAAATTAGACTTGAGTTTTTCGGCTTTTGATAAACTTCCGTCTTTTGACTTTATCTTCGATAAATCTTCAGAATTGGTCTTGTACTTCCGTTCTTTTTGCACTCTTGACTTCTCGACTTCGTCTTTCATCTTTTTCTTCAATAAAAGCCCGTAAATGCCCGTGTTTTCTCCACTTTTCACCTTTTGGTCCTAAATCACAACAAAAACACAAACCATGCATAATTCCGACATAAAAGACATAAAATACACGTTTTGGCTCGGTTATTATTTTAATTAAGTGGTAAAAATGATGGGTGTTTACACACCTATCAAATCCCCTACACTTGACCATTGCAATGTCCTCATGCAATGCATTAGTTACAAAGCAAGATTACATTTTTCATCATAATCAATCCACCTTGGCCTTTATTAAAGAGATAGAAAACTATAAACATTCAAAGTAAAGAAATCAAAAAGCATACCTTAGGTTTTGGAAAAATTATGAATAATCATCATCCTCAAGTTTTCACTTTCTCCAAACCAAGCTTAAAAACGAGATCATTGTTATTATAAGTTAGCAAACTAGCACGAACTCATGTGGGCCAATTATTCACTTAGACTCCCTTATTCCTAGGTGTATCTCTTATATTTTATTGTTGTCTTGAATGATCACGAGGATGCATTGTTGACTTATTTCGATAGTAATTTAGTCCGAAAATAAGGTGAACGATTTAATCAATAGTTAGCTAAAGGACAAAATCTTTTAAAACTACTTCTCGGGACCTCATAAAGTTCATATCTTGGCATAACTCGCTTCGCGATTTGAGACCTTTCTCGGACCGATATTTGGCAGCGACTTCATACTTCAAATCTTGAGAGACGTTCATGAAATTATGGTCTTCTCTTCAAAATGGAATTTCTTCACTTGAAATTTTGAGAGATTCATACTCGGACCACGACTTCTTCATTTTTCTCCAATCTTTATTTTGGACTTTGATATACAACGATCTGCCTCCTTTTTGGACTTGGCTTCATTTATCCTCATACCTTGCTAGGGTCTTTTTGGATGCACTTCTCCATGACTTTTGGGGAGTATTTGCTTTTCGTCGTGTGTCTCGATCCTTCATATTGATTTTCGATAAATGATTCTTCACATCACTTTTGGATCTTTAGCAACAAAATATAGCCCTCATGCCTTGTTAGGGCCTTTTCGGACTCGCCAATCTTCGCGTCCCGCTTCAATAAGTTATGCCTTGGCTATGAACTCTAATCCATACCGAGCAACTTTTAAACGATCTTGGGCTAGAAGCTAAGTAACTTTTCAAATCGTACAACCTTATTTATTGCAGATAAATTTATTAGCAAGCGATGGGAGAATAGGCTTATAATTAACTCACATAAATTCCTGAAAGAATACTGAACTTATAATTGGCTCTATCATCTCTCGTTCTCCACAGTTTAAAATCTCAAGGAATGAGACTCGTGGATGCTTAGCCTATTAAATCAAAGTTTTGGGTTTTCGAGTCCCCTATAGGATCTTGTAAATTCTTAGACTCTTTCAAGTTTAGAAATCGCATTTTAAAGTTCCCTTGATAAACGACTCTCTAGGATCAATTATAGGAACTTGCGAAAAGTTCTTGTTCTTAACCCGTGAGAGTTAAGACTTTCGCGTTTTATAGCTCCCTATATAAAAGCCTAGCAAAACTTGACTTAAACATGTTAAGGATACTAGCTAGAGTAAACTTAGATAAGTAAACTCGGGTTGAGTCAAAAGATTCACAACGTTTGAAAATTAAAACCACTTTATTAAACATTTATTCTAGCAAAGAAAGAAAAATAACTATACAAAGGGAAAAAATAATAGGCCAAAATAGATCAAATAGCAAAGAAAGAAAAATAACTATACAAAGGGAAAAACTAATAGGCCAAAATAGATCAAAAATTTTGAAAAATGTCGAAAAATTGATTTTCCGGTTAAAATGAGGACAAATACAAGGAAAAGAGCCACTTAACTTCGATAGAAGTCCCCCCAACACTTAATATAAACATTGTCCTCAATGTTTAAGCATGTGGGAGTAAACTCCCCTACACTTAGGACATTGTGCACTTTGTTTAAATCTCGCTAAGGAAAAGACAACTAATGAGATTCCTATTTGAATAGTGAGGAAATATAAAATAGTGAATCGAAAAGAGTTTAGGATAGAACCGGGAAGAAGTGAACACGGAATCACGGGTCGTCAAGAATCATCAAGAGTGGATCATTGAAGCTCGAATCCCTGATTAAGAAGAGGGGAGAGGAAAGCAAACCAACGGGTCTCCCCCTACACTTATGATAAAGAAAGCGAAAAGATAGATGCATGGGTTGCCTCTCAAGAAGCGCTTGATTTTTGTTAACCGAGTCGTGAGCCTGACTCGACCTTGATCATGATAGGAAGAAGCATGAAACATATCCACCAGGATCAAAGACATAGTTTCGTCCATCAAATAGCATAAACTTAAGGCGAACAAGGTAAGCCAAAGAAGAGTAGGCAATGTTCCCTTAAGCAGCGATGGAGCACGGTGGAAGCAAGGGTGAAGTGGTGCAAGCAGATTACCATAAGTTCCAAAGATATTTCCTTTTATTTCATCAGGTGGATACTGAGATGGCTGCAGAATATCGATACCGGTGTCGAACACCTTTTCCTTTAAGGGAAAATAGCACTCCGGCGCAGTAGAATGGGAAGAAGATCCGCGAAGAAGCACAACCTCATCCTCAGAAGGGGGACAAAGAGGTGTTAACTCATACGTGCTGTGGATATTGGTGTCGACCGGTTTCTTCTCCTTTGAAAGAATGTGCTTCAAATCCAAAGTAGGATCGAGACGATAATCTTCAAAGTCAAAAGGAGGAGCATCACTCTCATGAGGGAAGTATGTGTTGAGAAACGTAGAGAAATCTTCCTCAAATGAGTAATCGTCCAAAGTAGGATCGAGTGATGTCGGAGGATCTTCATCATGTGAAGAATCGCTCGAAAGAGTATCAGCCTCATTGAAATCATCGTATGTGGACAGATCTGGATACTCAAAAGTAAGGTCATCATAATCATCCGAATCTGAGCTAGACTCGTCATCATAAGCATCAAAGACCGGTGGAGAATCATAAATGAGAGAAGCGTCCAAATTGGATAGAGAATCATCCACATCATCTTGAAAAAGTGGATTTTCAATGCAAGAGACGAATAGCGGATTATTGTAGACGACAAAATCATCAAGCACATTAATCATATTCACTGATTCTCTTCCAAAGGATTTGCTTGTAAGCTTCCCCATTTTAAAAACTTGTGCATCATCCCCGACTCTTAAGATTAACTCACCTTCGGCCACATCCACTAAAGCTCGTCCGGTTCTCAAGAATGGCCGACCAAGTATTAAAGGAATACGAGGGTCCATTTCATAATCAACAACGACAAAATCGACCGGGAAAGAAATTGTGCCAACTTTAATGAACACGTCTTCGGCAATACCAACGGGGTAAGCGAGGGTGCGATTAGCAAGTTCAAGAGTCATCTTTGTTGGAGTGAGGTCAGGCAATGATAGTGTTTTCCAAACACTCAATGGCATCAAATTAATACTGGCCCCGAGATCAGCAAGGGCAGTAAATTCTTCAGTTTTATTGAACACGCAAGGCAACACAAAATGACCGGGATCTCCAAGCTTTTCCGGAAGTTCTTTAAGAATAACTGCAGAGCAGTTTTCATTTAAGCGTGTGTTGGCGAGTTCAATCAGCTTCCCCTTCTTGTTCAGCAATTCCTTAAATGCTTTGACAAATTTGGGCATGTGGACAAGTGCTTCAAGAAAGCTAATGTTGAAGTTCATTTGAGAGATCATCTTCACATAGCGTGACACTTTAGAGTCATCCTTGGTTAGCATTTTGGTCTTGCCTAAACGAGAAGGATAAGGGATATTGGGTTTTTGTGGTGAAGGTGCAGGTGTAGTAGGTAAAGATTGAGATGTTGAAGGGTCCTTCCTAGAGACATCGTCATGACGAGGCGGAGACGGTAATGGTGCACTAATACTAGGTGTAGGAGGAGTAGGGATAAATGGTGGTGGAGGAGGTGTAGATGATAGGGGTGGGATCGGTGGATCGACAATGGTAATTCCACTACGAGTAGTAATAGCACTCACATTTGCTCGCGGATTAGTGACGGTGTTTGAAGGTAGACAACTTGAAGAAGAAGGTTGAGCGGCGGGCAAGAAACTAGCAAGCATATTCTTCAAATCATTGGTTTTATTGCTGAAGGAGGATTGAATATTATCTCGAAGCTCGGATCTTATCTCATTCCCTTGCTTGGTAATATCTCCTTTAAGATTGATAATTTGGCTCTGCAGATTCTTGATTTGCTCACCTTGGGTTCTCATGATGGCTTCAACATCGGGATTAATGGGTGGGGCTTGTTGGCCGGGTGGGTGATAAGGATTAGAAGCTCTTGGTGGGATTTGGTTGCTTCTATTGTAGTTGTTGGCGGGGTTTTGGTTTTGAGGAGAAAAACCGGGTGAAAGGTAGTTGTTAGACCGGTAACTCAGCAAATTTCTATCCCCTTGAGGTCGAGCTTGGTAATTTTCCAGTGAATAATTACCATAAGCTGCATACACATTTTCCGGATTTCCTTGAGTCGAAGGACAATCGGTGTATGAGTGAGGACCGCCGCATGTTTCACAAGGATTGGCAACCGCTTTAACTTGTTGTTGTTGTTGGTTTGAAGCGAGAAGCGTAATGCTTTTGCTCATTTCAGTCATCATGCGGGTGAGTTCGGTCATATCATGGTTTGCTGAAGTAGAAGAAACATTGACTCTCGGATTATTCCTTGAAGAAGCAGAGGAATCCCAGTTTTTGTGGTGAGTAGTCATGTTCTCAATTAGATCTCTACACTCCTCGGGTCTCCTTTTCATGAATGTGCCACCGGCGGCTGCATTTATCGTATCACGATCTCGAAAAGTCAAACCGCTGTAGAAAGTATCAATCAATGTGACTGGAAGCATGTTGTGGTTTGGACAACGATCAATCAAGACATTATATCTTTCCCAAGCATCAAAAAGAGATTCATCGGGTTCTTGCATGAAATCGCTGATTTGATTGCGAAGGCTTGTGACCATGGATGGTTGAAAGTAACGCGACGAAAAGCGTTGAGTCATGTCATCCCAAGTGTGAATAGAATTCTTCGGGAGACGATCAAACCATTTCTCGGCATGATGCGATAAAGTATGTGGGAAGAGTTGTAGGCGAAGAACATCCATTGTGGCACCAGGCAACTTCATGCTTTGGGTGATTGTAATGAACTTGTCGAGGTGTTTGTTGTCATCATCATCAGGCAATCCACGGAAAGGATTTGTTTGCACTTGCTGAATCATGTGGTGCTTCAACGAAAACTCAGGAGCGTTGATTTGCATCGGCGCAATCGGTCCTCCTCTTCCAAACATGGTAGGTTGACAAAGCTCCTCCATTGTCTGAAGATCGGGCTGTGGAAGAACATTGTTGTTATTGTTGACGTGCGGTGGATTATTATTGTTGTTAACACCTGACATACTTAAATCTTCTTGAGTCTCGGGCTCTTGATAATTAGAAGATCTAGTACACATACACCTGAAAATGCAAAAGAAAAAGAAACCAAACACAAAGACAATATATATACACAATTAAAAATAAAATCTTTTCGGATTTTTGAGATTTTTAATTTTTATGATTTTTTTTTGAATTTTTTAAGCAAGAAAAATAACGCTCACAAGTGAACGGATCCCAAAAAGCAACGCGTCTTTCACAGAAAACCGTTAATCTTTACGAAAAGAGCCGGCAGCGGCGCCATTTAATAACTCGATTTTACGCAAGTTAAAAATTATCGTTCTAGTGTTCTAATCGAATTGATTATTGGTTTTAAGTATGACTCAGCTGTTCTTTGGTGAAACATAAGTGTGTCGTTGTAGTATATTAAAAGTGAAAAGACGTAAAAGTAAATGGCGTTTAAAATAAATGGCGAGAAATTTAAAACTTAAATGGTGCAATATTAAAATTTTGAAAATTAAAAATAATTAAATGACTTAAAATTAAAGCGTGACGAAAATTAAATTTGACAAAGTATAATAATGAAAACGTAAAAATTAAATAAGACAAAATAGAAAATAACACCCCATCGGAATGTATTCCGATCTGGCTTCAATCGGAATGTATACAAACCTCCCTATCGGAATGTTGATTGGAACCTCAGATCGGAATACCCTGTCACTTATTCAGATCGGAATATCCAACAAATCCTTTGATCGGAATGTCACCTATCGGAATATGGTCCAGATCGGAATGATGTTCAAATCGGAATGATGTTCAAATCGGAAATCTTTAGATCGCAATCTCCAGATCGGAATGTTGCTTAGGAAAATTGGGCAGCACTTCGACTAAGTAGACCTCAAGAGCCGTAGGAATGTGCGATCGCAATGTGCGATCGCAATCCAGATCGGAATGAGGGTTATGGTACTCTATCGCAATCCTGGATCAGAATGCAAACCTTTGTCCCAATACTGTCACTATCGGAAAGTGGAGAATGCACCCCGTCGCAATGTAGAATCCCTTCTTTTCCGATGGACTGCAAATTTGTAATAAGCACACGAACCAAATAAGCTAGAACTAATAAGCAGTAACCAAAAACTTGAATGAAATGGAAAATGAAGATATAATAAGCAACAAAGTTAAAACCTTTCAAAATTTAAAAGACGAAACTAAATAAAAATGGATTTTATAAAGTAAAACTTTTAAGAAACTTTGAAAACACTTTAATTAGATACCAAATAAGCACATAAGATTGTCAAACTTATGGATTATTTCGTATGGAAACTTAAAGGGAAAAGAAAAGATCAAACTTTTAATCAAATAAGCTAATGGATTAAGCAACCCTTGCTTAATCCGAAATTTAAACAAACTAAAAAGAGGAAAAGTAGAATAAGATTGATAAGAAGAACTTGATAAAAGAAAAGTAAAGATTTAAGAACATGAATTTAAAGAACACGAATTAAAAACTTACTTGGAATTAAAAGGTAATTAAGGTGCAAGACAAGTATTTAAAATGACATGAAAAGTAAAGTGCAAGAAAAATAAAATGGAAGAACTAATTGTCACTATTAGCCAACAAGTGTAAAAATGAAATGCTAATGACTATATATAGGGGAGGATTAGGAAGCTTCCTCCCCTCCTTCCTTTCTTCTTAATTGCAAGATCAAGTCCTTAAGCTTCTTTAATCTTCTTAAATCTTCTTAGTACTTGGACTTTGTTTTGGGATTTCTTTGAACTCGTCTTTTAATTCTTCAATAAATTAGACTTGAGTTTTTCGGCTTTTGATAAACTTCCGTCTTTTGACTTTTTCTTCGATAAATCTTCAGGATTGGTCTTGGACTTCCGTTCTTTTTGCACTCTTGACTTCTCGACTTCGTCTTTCATCTTTTTCTTCAATAAAAGCCCGTAAATGCCCGTGTTTTCTCCACTTTTCACCTTTTCGTCCTAAATCACAACAAAAACACAAACCACGCATAATTCCGACATAAAAGACATAAAATACACGTTTTGGCTCGGTTATTATTTTAATTAAGTGGTAAAAAGGATGGGTGTTTACACACCTATCAATTTGCTTTAAAGACACATTTCCTACATGTTTTACAAGTAGCATATATAACGTCCGTGTAAGATCTAGAATTTCTGGACGATTGATTGATGCTCCTAGGATTCGACATGCTACGGTTAGCAGTGTTGGGTAATCTAGAAGGAATCTGACTAGGCTTGAAATTCCTATCTCTTACTTGTGTCTTTTGCTTAGCTTCCCTCAGACCAAACTTATGGTCAACATCGTTTGAACTAGTTCTAGACGTGTTCTTTGAACTATTCTTAGAGAAGTTAGGTGCAATCATGTGATTAGTTCTCGCTAAAACTGGTTTATTTATGTTGGGCCTAGTTAGTGGAGTGACTGTTCTAGAAACATGAACCCTATCAACTTGGGAGGCAAACCATGGTCTCGAGGATTGTGGTCGCTCGGATCTAAATGCAGTCGGTTGTCTAATGGACTGATTTGTAGGTGGTTTCCCCAAGATTGATGGTTTTTCAAGCTTAGTGTCCACACTAGTTCCTCTAGTTTTCCTTAATTCGTTTTTCAACGCAGCTATAGAAAACACCTTTTCCTGAACTTGAGCCTTTAAGATCTCATTATCTTTGAGCAATTTATCTTAGGATGCCAACTTAGATTCTAGCAACTGAATTTGTTTAAAAGACTATCCTTTTCAGGTTTAGAATCTAGAACTTTTTGATCCAATTTTCGTTCAAGAAAAACGTTTGACTTTTAAAGTTTTTCAAAATATGTTTCAAATTTGTTCGTTTTCTTAGAAAATTCTAGTTTGGCATCCTCAAGATCTTTTGATTGTTGAGCTACGATCGTTTCGAGCTCTCTAATCTTGGAATCAGAAGCAGTGAATGAAGCAGTCATAAGACAATTATCGTGACTTTTAGCATTTGGAACACTTTCTCCATCATTATGACTCACATCGGATGAATCAGAAGTGGTAATGCTATCACTCTTCTCCACCCCATGTTTGTCATAATTATGTTCGGAATGCTCAATATGCATCATTTCATCAGCATGTACATCATATATAACATTACATTGTACCATGTTCGTAGGCTCTTCATCATAAACGGGTAGGGTGTCATCAAAAGAGATATCGTGAACATTCCCGGACGTACCACTGGTATCATGCTTTCCTTCTGATTCCATGCTCTTGCAATCTTTAGGCTCCAAGTTGTCAACCGTATGACCATTCTCCTCTTGCATCTGCATCGTAGATTCTTGCACTCCACTATCATACGCTTGCTGAAGTCGAGATCTTTCATAAATCTAAGACGAAACCGATGTCATGAATTTCAATAGTTTACCACGGAAGTCTTGAACCTCGGTATGTTGTATTGAAGAAATGACTGGCAGATCCCTGAATTGTCAGACTTAACGATGTTAAAGTGGAAGAAGTGCATAAGTTGTGTCACGAGAGCTTGATATGCAGATTCTGATGCGAAGTGATTAAATTCTTCTTTGTCAAGTTGCTTAGCTATTTGGTTCAAGTTGAGGAATAGTGAGTCGATGAATATATAACGATCTTGACCAAAGAGTGTCACAAATTCGTTTCCTCCTTGAAGCCATGAAAGGTTCTAAGATGAGACTGAAGTAGTCGAAACAAAGTTATACTACTTTCTCTAGCTTTATTTTGCATTTGATGCAATTCTCCCTCTTGCGATGTCGAATTCAACAATTCCATTGAAGTTCGATGAAAAATTGTCAAGCCATGGTTATAACCAAATAGGCCACACTTAATACACAAAGTTTATGACAACACAAAATTTATGTCGAAATATTAGAGCAACATTCGGCCCATTAGAATTCCAGTAGCTATAAAACTGTCAGCCTAATTGATAATAACCAAACCCAATGCAAACTTTAGACGACGCAAGTCACACAGAAGGCCCAAAAAGAATTCACTATAATTGGGCCAAAGCAAACCCGATTGCCTGATCAGTTACTCCGAAACTTGATTGGTCCTTTCTTTAACCATATGTACAACAATATATACTCAATATTGAAAACCAAGTGTGTAACACATGTGAAGCCCACCAAATTTTGGCAAGTGGTGGAAATATAAAACAATTGCCTTTATAACCTCAAAAAGACGTGGCAATCAACACTACATAGAAACACAAATCTACTCCTTATGTATTCTTGTTTCCACCGCCCCACTCACAACAAAAAACTAATCCCAAACTCTTATTCACACTCAAACAAAATCTTAGTACTTCTCTCCCAAAAAAACTCATCTGTGTGGGCTTGTTTCCTCCGGCCCCAACCCCTTCAGTCCAAAGAAATCTCAAACGAAATCCAAAAATCAACACCGGATCCTATAATCCACCTCCAAACTGTTACGTCTATCTATCTCCCTGTCACAAATCTGATCTTACCCAAACTCCTTATGAAAACAAACCTACCAATTCGAATTAACCGAATAACCCACCAATCCTTTCTAGATCAAATACCAAACCAACATAAAATATGTTTGATCCTTTCAATTATCTACTGCTAACAGCAAGCCATACACCTAGTTGAATTTACTAGTTCTCGAGACATATCAAGAACCAATAGATCATCAAGATCTTTCAATTAAGGTCTCAGGTAGGTATTTCGTGTTTTCTATTTTTGGTTTTGGATCGATGGAAAGGTTTTGTTTGACTGAGATCTTGAGTATTGTGTGGGTTCGAATCGAGTCGTGAGTCAAAGAGAAAAAGATTTTCGAGTCAGTTTGTGTGTCAAATGAATTTTTGTTTGAGTCCGAGTTGGTGTTTGATTCGGTATAGGTGATGTTTGGAGTCGAGTCTCGTTGATGTATCGAGTCTATAACCTATTTCTGGTAAGATGTTTTCTGTTTGAATGGTTTTTGTTTGAGTGTGTCGAGACTTGAGTCTTAGTCTAGCCGAGTCTAGAGTCGAGTCAGAGTCTTGTTTGATGACCCTTTTGTTTGAGTCTTATGTTTTGTGAGGATTTGTTTAGACTGATGGTTTGTGTGTGTGAGTCTGTATGAGTCTGTATGGTATTAAAGTTTGTCTTTGGATAAATTGAACAAGTGTGGCTTCTTCGGATAATGTTGCAATATTCGGAATATTTGGTTTCTTCGGATAATGTTGCAATATTCGGAATATTTGGTTTCTTCGGATAATGTTACAATATTCGAAATATTTGGTTTCTTCGGATAATGTTGCAATATTCAGAATATTTTGTTTCTTCGGAGAAAATTTCTTCGGATAAAATATGTGTGACTTCTTCTGAATACTACTACTTCTTCTGAATAATAGACTTTTTCGGAATCAATGACTTCTTCGGATAAAATGGAGATACTCGGATAAATATAGAAACCCTGTTCCGAAGATAATTTTCGGATAATTATGATAAAATGGATAATCTCAGACTTCTTCGGAAAAATATGTATTCTTCGGATACATTATGACTTTACCTTTTTCAAATAAAAGCAATATTTGGATAAAGTGACTTAGTTCGAAAAAATTAAACCCTTTTGCGAAGACACAGTTTTTTAGATAATTCTGTTTGGTAACTTTTCGGATAAACACAAAAAGACAAAATAGAAATTTGAAAACCACAGAGATCGTGGATTTGAATAATAAAACGTTCCGTAACCCAATATTACCCCAAAACAACAAAATTTTTTATGATTTCTATCAAAATAAGTAAACCCAAAGAATTGTTTACAACTTTAAACCATAAAATCAAAAAAAAATTCAAGATTTGAGATCAATTAAATCAAAACCCACCAAAATCAATCAAAACAAACACAAGAACAATCAATCAATCATAGCTCTTGATACCAATTGTAGGTCCACGTTTTCTTATGATTGTACAAGTGTTGTAATGATCTAAAAGAGAGAGGGAGAGATGAAGATCTTGAGATGAACTAGAGAGAGAAAGGAGAGGAAAGGAGATTTGAGAGAGAAAGTGATGTTGGATTAATGAAATGTAAATGAAAACTAATGACCAACCCCTCCTAACATGCTAGGAGGGTGTATATATATAGCCCACCCTACATGTGGGCTTGATGGGTTATATGTTTACATATTGGATCACGAGCCCAATACTTGAATATATCATTGGAGTGACTGATCCTTTCTAAATGCGTAAAACCGTATTTCCAACAGAACTTGATGAGTGTAACACCCCCAAATTTGGGTCATATGCGGAAGTTCATATGGGGTGCTACTTCATAATATACCAGCTCAAGTAATAGAAAACGACTCGAAAAGAATCGTTTTTAAAAGTAAACCTTTGATTGAAATAAAATTTTACAAGTCGTTCACAACATGGTCGAAAACATTTGATTAACAAAGTATGTTGATACAAAAGTTTGATGGGCCGAGCTTGACCCGAATTAGGCTTAATTCGGGGTCTTGTGGACTCCGGCTCTTGCACCAAGTTAAACTTTCTTTGAGGACCTTACGTACTAAACATACACCGTTAGGCTTACCGTGGGTTTGTGACCCACGATTAGACTCCGGCATGAGAGTAATTAATCGATTTGAGTGTATAGTGTTTACGTTATTGTGTGTATCGTACCTTTGTGGAACCATGGGGGTTCCTTTTATACCCGAGAGAGTCCAGGATGGGCTCCCTATTCTTGCGGCATAAAGAAGAGATAATGACTCAAAATAGCTTGATCCTTATCGCATAACTAAGGTAAGTGTATATCTCTTTCCCTTAGGCGAATATATCTATATGATAGATTATATTTTGGCTTGATCCTGTCGCATTGCGACGAGGACACGGTGTAAGCAATGTAACGTATGTGCGACAGCGACTTACCGGGCCTCCTAGGCTGTGCGCCCATCGCATAAGTATCAATTCATCCCTGACGGATGCAGGTAGTACCCGTGAGTCAGACTATCCAGCCCGACTAGGGACTATACGTCATCATGTCCCCCCAATCTAGTGGTCGCAGGTGCTAACCGCGACTACTAGACTATGAATCTCTAAGGCCCCCTCGCAGACATCCCATATAAATAGAAAGTTCATGTAAGACACACATGAAATGAGTTTTGAATATGCATCCACGTCAAACTCCAATAGAACTACCTTTCTTTGGGAACCGGGAAAGGCATTAACCACGTCAGAAGGACCAACTAACCAACACCGTAGGATGAAGCAATTCGTTGGACACATGTCGCAAGATCCCGTACGTCGAGAGTGTATATAAATGCAGTGTAACAGACCTTCAATCTTCTTCCTTATCATTTCAAAAAACCCTTCCACCATTGTTGAAAATAGCAGGAACTAATCACCACAGCAGAAAACAGTTCTCCTTCATACCCAACGGAAGTAAGAGGAAAAATGGTGGCACAACTATTTGATGTGACGTCCTATATATCAGAACAAGAACTTGCCAGTTTTGCTACCAAGTATCATATACCTATAGGTCTCCATCCGACTGTACCAGATCCAGAAGCACACATAGGAAGCTTCCCTGGTGGAAAAATTGGTGTATACACCAGGTTTTTCGAGTTTTCCAACAATCGCATACCTCTAAGCCGTTTTCTGACAGACGTGCTAAGCTACTACATCATACACCTCTCACAGTTGCACTGTATCGGCACCGCGAAGATATCAAATTTCGAGATAAACTGCCTACTGAAGAATATTGATCCAACCATAAATCTGTTTCGGGCCTTCTATCGACCCTCTTAGATAAACGGGTGGATATCCTTCGCGAAACGCCCCGGTCAATTACAATGTTATAAGGTGAAGGTAGATTCTCTGAAGAAATGGAATGACAAATTATTCTGGGTAGACAAGGTTGTATTCTCGTTCGACTACGATTTCATCACCCCCGACACTATGATGAAAGATGACCGCCCTATCTCCGGCACATATAATGAAGGAAATGCACCGATAATTAACGATGACCGGATACCAATGTAAGAATACCTAGAGGCGCTATTATATGCACTAGGGCTGAGTCATACATCAACTCTTCCAGCAAATCACCTTCCTCAATACTTTGATGACTTTGATCATGGTAAGAAATCCCATTCGATAAAGATTTAAAACTCAAATGGTGTATATGTATGTACTCAAATACTCCTCATACTTTTGCAGAGCTAACTTATACGCAGCTTGTGAAGCGCGAGCATCCTTGCACCGCAACCATGCACGTGCGATCCTTCACGCCATTTGAGCTATCTAATGGATGGCGCGCGGGTCAACGCACCTTAGTATTGGAGTACCCCCTCCCCGACGACCAGCAGACGTACAGAGGGGATAGTCGCACTAAATGCCACTCCCATTCGGAGTGTGTCGTGCATAATAGAATCGTCATCAGAAGAAGTGGATCACGAGGAAAGCTCGTGCATTGGTCCCTCGGAAGATTTCATACCTGTCCCAAACTACAAAAGGTTGTCGTGCTCCCCAAAAGATCAAATTCCTAAGAGGAGCAGGACACTGCACACCAGACTGCGCACCGATACCTCTTCATGGGGCATGATTTCAAGGCCGCGCCAAAAGACCCATGTATCAAGGTATATCCCAATTCTGCTCCTTATGGTCTTTGGAACAAAGGAGCACCTTTCTAACAATTGCAGGATGTCAAATTTGCAGCCCACATATTGCAGCGACCAAGATGAACGCTAGCACCTCGATATACACAAGATTCCTTCCTCCCTGGAAGTGCGCGCGCTCATGCACACTGGGTAATGTGATCAAATGTGTGGACTTCCACCAAAATATAATCCCTCCTGGGCGCGCCCAACTCCTGAGCAATCTGTCCGATGAAATGCTAATGACTGAGTTGGCAAAGTCGCGTCGCAGGAAGTGACATTAGCCTCGCATTTGAAAAAGAATGTGTCATATCTGTCTGAGCACCTGGCACAAGTGGACATGAAAATCAAACAAGCGACGGAGCTAAAAGACTACGAGCTTGTATTTGCCAAGGTTGAACTCGTACGTTTGCGCGCTGTTTCCAGTATAAATGCCGGATCTATCCAATACCTAGAGGAGGAGAAGGCATCATTATCTGAGTCTGTAAGTCGAGAGCGCCGCCTTCACACGAGGCAAGAGGAGGAAAATCGTTGGGCCATGTCCAAGCGAGAGGAGGGTATGAGGGCCCTTACCTCAAATTCTGATAATTTTGTTTCCAATTGTCACAAAGATATGGCTAAGAAGGCAGAAATTCCGAGGTACATGAGCACCGATTTTGATGAGGAATTATACCCGCATCTCACAGCAGTGCGCACTGAGAACCAATGGTTAATAAAATACGGCCTTCCACTAGCCGCCAAAGGTGCCGTAGAACTACCCAACATAAATAAAGCGGTTAAGGATATTTTCGATGCTGCACAACTATTAGGACAGAGCATCGCCATTGAGCGCGCATTCAAAGATAAGTTATTGAAAGGACCTTTGGAGGGCAGTGAAATCTTCTCTAGGTACGGACAAGAAATCTTTGAAGCCGCATTCCATAGATTAAAAGACCTCCCCCTTGCCCATCATAGATGTAATTGAAAAGGATCAAGATCAACCGATAAGCGTGATCATGGCAGGCCTTACTCTAGCGAGTCACTGCGTGGAAAAAGCGGAGGAAGATCCCCATGGCATGGCCGAGCCGAATATCTCTCAACTACAAGTCCCTGTCTATGCTGCTGGTGTACCAAAGATGGTTTCGCTCGAAGATAGGTTGAAACATGCGAAACGTGTGGCAAAGAAAAAGAAGTCTTTCAATGCAAGTATTGTCATTGGCTTAGGTTTGGCGCACCCTAGTTGATCCGATGGTGTATCGGTTAGTTTGTCGTCAATTGATGTATATCAAGTAAACTCGCTGCAGTATATGAAGGAGGCGTGGGTACAACATCGTGCATCACTGAACCCATCTCATTGTAGGTTAAAGAGGTCGCTGTCAGCGAGCGATCTCTTATAGAAGGCAGTTGTTTGCACCACATGCTTGGTTGTAACTATGTACATAAATTTGTAAATTAAGAACTGGTATAATGTTTATAGTGACATGTGCGTTTGTAATCACATAGCGTCATGCGCTATGTTCATGTTTATCCGTATATATATATATATATATATATATATATATATATATATATATATATATATATATATAGGTTTCTGCACCCACACCTGAGATTATGAGTGTGAACGCCCGTTTATGAGTACATTCGTTGAAATGTGACTCTGAACTTATGGGTGAGCTGAAAGTTCATTACGTGTGGACCTGCCACTACTACCATAAGCGACGTCATAGAAAATGACATGTTTGTTAGGCGTGCACACTGTGGCTTGTATCTGTAACACCCCCAAATTTATACAACTCAATACAGCGGAAGACTAGTTGGTGTTACGGGATAGCACATTACTCACATCATAGACAACGCATAAAAATCGCGTCGTTTAATAATAAAACATTTCCATTCATAAACATCAAAGTTACATCGGTCCCAAGTCATATTATTTCATACAAAGTTTTACAAAGTATTTGAATGGAAAATATTGTTTAAGTGCAGGCCATGAATTCTTGTCGTCTTCCCGAGAATTACCTTCAAGTACCTGAGATAAAACATGTTAAAAGAAAAGGTCAGCGATAACACCGAGTGAATTCATAGAGTTTCATAAAATCCATCAATATAATATCAATATAAAATTATTACTGAAAATCATCTTGTACAAATCATTTTAATAGGCCATAAAATAGCCAAAGTCATTTTATACAAATCTTTATCGAAATTCATAATATAGGCATTTGCCTTAAAAATCATTATACGAATCATTGTCGTTAAAAACACCATACAATACGTTCTGCAACGTTTTATAGATTAAATAAAACCGTTATATGAATATGGTTATAAAAATACTTAAAAATCATTATACGAGCCAATGTCGTAAAAAAGTCATACAATACGTCTTACGACGTTGTATGAAAACTACCAGGGTACCCGCGCAATGCGGCGCAGGTACCTTAAAATTAAAATTCATAGCGTGTAATGTTTTACGATTATATATGTTTCGTGAAAGTAATTTTACAAATGATGATAAAAACATAAAAATGTATATCAATAAAAATGTAATACGCAATAACAAACCAAAAACTTAAAAATGCCACCGAAACTACAAAAACATCAACCAAAACACCCAAACTCAAACACCACTAATTATCAATATATGCGGCGGTGTTGGTGAGGATCCTAATGGTGGTGGTGGCAGCGATTCAGAAATCAGATAGTATTGGTGGTTCGAGGAACGTTGATGGCTGAATCTTTTGTGTGTATTTTTTTTTTTCGTCCTATGATAAATCATGAATTCTTTTTATACTAAGATTTCGTAACTGATATTTTAATGTATATCAATAAGAAGTTATTTGTAGTTTTATGTTACATGTATTCAAAAAATGGTTACATAATTTCTCATTAAATAATTTAATTTCTCATTAAATTATTTATTAATGACCTAAACTCTTATTGGTTCATATTTATTATTAATTCATATTGTCATTTAAAGTGCCTTTTAATTGTGGATTGAAAAAACGTATATGCATTAAAAGTTATACTGATTTTAAAATGATCATATATAAATTTCTTCTTTGAGACTGAAAATTTTAAGACTTCTAAATATAGAAGAGGGTTAAATCTTTTATAAAGTAGTAAGATAAAAACCGTTATATGAATATGGTTATGAAAACCAAAACACAAACATAATATCAATAGTATGACCCAGTATTGCTAGTCAGGCAATACATCGTAATTCGGAGCGTCTAGTAGTATTTCGTTAGTTTTGGATTATTATAAGCCGCATGACATTGTTACCTTACTAAACCAACAACGGGTAGCTAACCCGATACTAATTTTGCCCATCTAAAGTAGCGTGTCGTCACAAAGGTCACGCTATGGAAATATTCTCATACATAAATTCTCTTACCAATCAATGTGGCAAGACGGGGATCAACCGTTAAGGCGCGAACTGGGGTGATCGTCCCCAAATAGTACTATTAAATGCATAAGCGTCTACCAAATCCCGGTAGTTCACCATTCATGCTAATGGGACTTTTAGTGACATAACCTAACTTTAATAATCCATTTAATTTCATCTATCGGGTCCTTTAATCATTTATCAGGTCATACAATCGGGTCATTCAATCATTCGGGTCCAAAATCAATAAACAAACAATCGGGACAAATGGTGTCCTATTTTATCAAAACAAACATGTTATCCCCCTCGCGGGTTTATAAATCATTTCATAAAACATTTAAAAGAGTGCGAGGCTATGAACTCACGTTGATGTGGGAAGGCGGGTTATCGGCAATTCGGACGTACGGTACGTGCTTCAATCACGGAAACCTAGACAAATAATACTCGTCTTAGACTCTTGTCCAATGACTTTATAAAAATAAAAATTATGTATACATATGATGATTTTATATATGATGATCAAGTGGGTTTACATATTCTCGTTTACTCATTTTAGTGTTATGTGTCGATAACTTTTATACTAGTTTACTAGTTTTACCTATTTACGTGTTTTAGGTTCAATAAACTTATTATAAGTTCTTTAACTTGTATTAATCCATATTATACTTATATTATCAGTATCTACATTTTACAAGTTGGGCCTAAATGGGTTGAGTCCAATAAGTTCTTTTTATAAGTGTTTAACTTATTTAGTCCAATTATTAGTCCAATATGTTTACTTAGCTCGTTAATGTCCGTATGTCCTATAGTTCGGGTTTTATCGGTTTTTACTTGTTATACATGTCTATATATCAGTATATGTGTTTATAAAAGTTTACATTATACGGGTCCAACCGTCTAAGTTTTATTTAACAAAAACGTTAATTTTACGGTAATAGCCGAAAAAGTCATAAAAATCAAGTTTATAGTTTTATAACTTATAAAACTTAACAAGTTACCATTTTTATAAAGTGTACACTTATTTAACCTTTTACATACTTATATAAATAAAATCAATAAGTTAGTGGGTTTTTATTTTATATTTTATACTATTAAATTTTGAGTGCTTATATAATAGTATTATTCATTAATTTCAAAAATCTGATTTTTATCTTTACTTTCACCAAAACTGCCATATCTAGAGTTCTATATGGAGATAGAAGCTCAAATTTTTATCACATAAACTACATGATATGTGCTACATTTAACTCTTCTATAGATACTGTTGAATCATCCTCTAAGTATTTTCTAAAAATCGTCCAAAACAGTGAACTCAGATTTGTACCTTAAACTTGTTTTGATCATATCTCACTCATTACAATGATTCCATTGCATGGCCAACTCTCACATGTGTACAAGAAATATAGCTTACTGTAAATGGATTCTACTTCATCATTTTATCAGTCCATGACCTGTTTCTTTACTGTTTTATACAGCCATCACTTTTAAGCAAGATTTTAGCCTTGTTCTTTATAGTTTTTCACCTTTTTAATCATGTTTATCAACACCAAATCCCCACATAACATTTTTATCATCATATAATCATCATATACATATACAATAGGAAATGAAATACATGTTTACATAATAAAAATAACAAGAAGATGAGGAGGACAATCTTTATACCACCAAGTTGATGTAGGTTATGATTTGGACATGGATTTTGATGGAGAAACTTGTGGATAACCATGACCATCTTCAAGATCACCAATCTTCATGAATACCTTGGGGAAAATAAGCCCTACTACTCCATGAAAACTCTTCCTTGGATTTTATAAGCACCACCAATCAATAGGTTTTCAAAAGGGCTTCAACATATGTGTAAATAACACATGATTTTGTGGTTTAAATTGATCAATGATGGTGTTTTTGGGGTGGATATGGGACGGCATAAACAAGAGAGTAGAGAGAAAATGTGAGTTGTTTGCATGAGTGTGTGTGTGGTAAATGGTATTGATTGTTGGTTTTGAGGTTTGGTTAGCTTAACTTTGAAGCTAACTTGGACAAGTGTTAGTCACTTGCTAAAGTTGTAACACATAATATGTGTTGGTGAGTTTTTGGCCGCCCCATGTGTGCTAGTGGGGTGGAACAATGTATTTTTTCCCATCTCACTAGTTTACGGGTATTCCTCGATTCTAGTTTTCTCGATTTGCGTTCCCTCGGGTCGTTTTACGAAAAACGTTTTTATAAATTATGAATCAATGGCACAAAACGAATCTAATAAAAATTGTTTCATCAAAAACGGAGTTCGAAAACGTAAATACGTAATCCTAGGGTTTCCGGTTTAGTCGTAAAGGACGTTAAAATAAAATCGTAAGTCCTAATCTCTTCTCGTAAATTTGTGAGTTTATGAACCAACACAAATTTAAAACCCCAAAATAATATTTACGGATAAATTTATTTTCTGAAATGTCGGACTGTCACCAAGGACGGTGTATGTAAACGTAAGCACGTAACGTAGATTCCTCCGGTTTAGACGTAGTCGACGCTACTTCAAGATGTAAATCCAAATTACTTCCCAAAAATAAGTGAGTTCATATAATAACATTAAAATAATATTTTCAAATAATATTTGAGAATAAAATGAAAGTCCCTAATCAATGCAAGAAACCCTAATCTTAACTTAATCAACACAAGGTATTACTTTTCAAACGTAATCTTATTATTGTATAATAAAGAATTACAAGTGTTATGGATAACACAGTTTGATGACAATGTGTTGTGCACACTTTGAACAACAATAAACCCTAACTTATGAATACTGTCGTAGTTGTTTGATTCACTAAGTTATATGCAATAATGTTCTTAATATCTCAAAGTGTTAAACATTAATGCATGGATACACATCCTATTTATAGTGTTACGAGTTTGACCTAAACAGTACTTGATGGCGACTACACAAGCTTTTACAAGTTCCCACATCAGTCACATGATGTCCTTCTATTCTTGGTAGTCTTCCATTATGCTTTAAGGAAACAGTTGTCAAAACAGTTTCCTTTTTCTTCATAGTCTCGAACACACAAATGGCATGTCCAAAGTGTGCTGAGAGTTATCAGGGTATTGCCACCCCTGTTAAATCTCAACCCCTCAGAGTCCCTGATACATCTTGGCTGTTATCCATCACAGCCAATGAGTATGTCTTCAGGTAATTCTTCGACTTCCCTGACAATGCCTCTGACATGGACTCCTCTGAGGTTGCTCACAGAGACTTGGATCTCTGTGAGTCTTGTGAAACTTGCCTGCCTCCTAGGCATAGTCAAGGGACTATCTAACAGCCTAATTATGTTTAAATCAATGATCAGGGAATCTAACAAGTTTAGATTCCCAACAATCTCCCCCTATTTAAACATAAATAATGCTAGATCTAACTAAGTTAAGGTAAGTGAGTTTAACTCTTCTTCTTACACATAACAGATCTAAACAAACATACCTCATGATTTTATTAAAACTTAAAGAAAATTACAATTGCATTACATAAGCAAAATAAAAGATGAAGGTAAAAAGGGCTGTGAACATCTTCAATAGTCATTATTTTTATTTCTTTCTTCAGCTTCAGCCAAGTCCAATCTGTTATCAATTTCATCCTGCAAAGTCTTTGCAAACTTCTTGGAATACTCAGTGTTGATCTTGAGAGACTTCTTGTGACAGAGTAGCTGAATAGTTGAAGCTAAGCACAGCTCATCTTCCCTTTGAAAAGCATACTGGCAAGCCCTTTTCATGAATGCCATTCCTCTTTCAGGCTCTGTGTATGTCTGACCATCAACAGGGCCAACAATACCATTGGGGAGGATCAAATCCCTGTGCATGCCATCCACTTGAACATCTTCAGTAACAAAAGTTTCATTAACAATTTGTGAAATCCTTCTCCTTTTGTTGCCTGTCTTTGGGGGTTCTTGTTCAAAAAGCTGTGGTGGGGGATCAATCTTAAGTTTGGCTGTTGTTTCCTTGATCCAGTTAAACTTGGCCTTAAGAGTCTTAAGCAGAAGAAAATTAGCCTGTCCAGTCTTTTTGGCAGCTAAGGCTTCAAGTTCGAACCATTCTGATAACCCAAGTGTCTTTAACCTGAAGTTGTCAAACACATCCATATTTCTCTGTTGGTTTTCCCTCCATAAGATCATCTGTGGGGTGTTTGTGGATTTATGAATGGTGTATTTGAACTTGGTTATCTTGCCAGAAGCATATATGTTATTCACGCAGGCATCATAGTCAGCTTTGACTTTCCTTAAAGCCTCAGTGCGTTTTGCTTCCATTTCCCTCAACCTTTGTTTTTGTTTTTCCCTTTCAGGTGGTGTCATCTTCCTCAGAGTAGCTTCATTCAATTCTTTGGCTGTCTTGAGTTCATTTAATCTTTTGAATTCTTCATCCTGTTGCTCTATTTCTTCAGGGGTTAAAGGAATCTCATCGGAAGGTGTAAAGGTTGAGAATTGGGAAAGGTCTATGGTGGATCCTCCTGTCTCTAGCATCGCAGCTATCTTCTTAAGTTTGGTATCTGTGTCAACCAAAACTATCTCCTTTCCTTTCTTCGAGACAGAGGACTCCACACTTATGTTTTTCAAAACATCAGCTCTTTTGATAAATGTTGTCTGAGCCTGAGTTTGAATAGCTTTGGGGAGAGAGCTAACAGTGAATTTTAATTTCTTGGCAGCTGGTTCATCATCATTCTTAGGCTTGCTGGTGTTAACCAAAACCGGAGTCTTTGATGAGTCAGCTCCATCTTGAGTTTGTTGCTCCCCCTGAGTATTATCCTCATCACAGGTATTACAATAGGTGTGATGACTTGAAGAGGAACAGGTGTGATGGTGGGGTTAGCTGATGATGAGCCTTGTTCAGCAGATGCAAGGCTGAGTGTTGTATTCTTCTCCCCCTCACGTTTATCCTGACTTCGCAGATGTTTGGATGAACGTGCTTGAAAACGTCTTGCAATCTGATCCACAGAGGCAGCCATAGCACGTTGTCTTTTTCTTGAAGCCCTGACAATCTTTAACAGGAGGTTGCCATTTGCATTGGTATTGGCTTGAACACGCCTGACAATGAAGTTAGCATGGCGGTATTGCCTGGTGCGAACAGCATTAAATTGCCTGTGCATGGTGAGTTCATGTTCATGGAACATGGCAGGGACTGCTGAGTCAATGGCATCTTTTATTCTTGTTGACAGGTGACTGAGTCCTTGGGCTACACCTCTTCTTGCACCATCCTGAATTGGCTCAGTGACCGCCTCAGTCACAGCCTTTTTGATGATGCCTGGAAATGTCACAGTGAAGTTGTGCATTTCAGACTTGATTACATCCAGCTTTCTTGATAAGCGCTCAATATCTGATTGATGATGAACAGGCTGAAGATTCTTGATATTGAGGCTTTGCTGAGCATAGTCATCCCCCCTTGGTAGAATATCAAAGTTCATCTGGGCAGGATGATCAAACAAGAGAAACTCCGCTGTTGGATCATAGGCTGGAGATTGGAAAACTGTTTTTGTGGATGTAGCAGAGTTGGGAGTATCAACAGCATCCTTGGGAGGAGAAGTCTTATCACCAGCTGGTGTAGACACAACTATTTCTTTTGGAGGAGAGACAGACAGCTGGTCTTCCTCATCTTCTTCATCCTCTTCATCGAACATTCCTTCAGGGAATTCATCCTCAGGCATAGACTCAATATCAGAGACATAATCTTCCAATGATAGCATTTCTTCATCAGCATTTAACAAAGGCTCTTCATCATTGGGTTTGTCTTGAGTCATTGTATCAGCCTCCTTTTCTTGTTGTACCTGAGACTCGATGACTGGCTGTACAATTTCAGCCTGCAAATTTGTTGTAATTAGTAACAGGGAAAATATAATGGGAATGGTCGCCATTTCGCTGTCCCAAAGAGGCTGAGGGTGATTACTCAGCCACTCCAAAGGATAAATCTTTGGGATTCTTTTAAGTGTGAAAAAATAAGGTTAATGATCGCCATTCGCTGCCCCTAGGAAAGCTGAGTGTGATTATTCAGCCCCCCCAAAAGGTTAAAACCTTTGGGACTCTTTTGATTGTGAGACATATGTTGTTTATGGATCGCCAGTCGCTGCCCCTAGGAAAGCTGAGTGTGATTATTCAGCCCCCCCAAAAGGTTAAAACCTTTGGGAC
Organism: Glebionis coronaria; assembly: GCA_025667525.1. Lineage (NCBI taxonomy): Eukaryota > Viridiplantae > Streptophyta > Magnoliopsida > Asterales > Asteraceae > Glebionis > Glebionis coronaria. Next base: position 404,373,944 of record CM046876.1, on the reverse strand, counting down.
TCTTTTAAGAGTGAAACATATGTGGTTAAAGGTCGCCTGTTACACTACCCCTAAGAAAGCTGAGGATGATGATTCAACTCCCCCTGAAAGGATAAATCCTTTGGGACTCTTTTAAGGTGGGAACCAAGAGGCTGTGTGAAGTACAGCTGATCAAGGTTGAGACATTAGTGTATTCAGGTTGTTGTTAGCCTGAATACTGTCTAGAGGGTGCAGGGTCATCGGGGTGCTTTATAAACACAAATGAATCATTCCCTGGTGCAAAGACAGGGTGTACAGAAGTCTTAAAGGATTCTAAGTGTATTGACAGACTTCTATGGGTCGAGGATTACCCTAACTTCACCACTCTCTCCTACAAACAAATGAGAGTGGCTGCTTGTGAACCTCTAAAAATGTACACTGATTACCTGTGAGATATCAGCTTGATCAGGCTGGTTTCCTGTCGTCTCAGCTGACTTTGAGACACTAGACTCCTATTGTTTGTCAGCTAATGAATCTGAATCCACATGAGTATCTGGACCAGAGGAGGTGTTAGTCTTCTTTCCCTTGGCCTTAGAAACAGCTTTGGAGTGGGAAGAAGAGGGGATTTTCTTCTTCTTAGGCTGTTAGCCAGATGAAGCCTTGGACTTAGTAGTGTGCTGCCCAGAGGTCAAAGACATAGACTTGCCAGCAACACTAGAAGTATTCACCTTCTCAGAGGAAGGGAGCAAGGGCTTCTCAGCGTTTGGTACTTGGTTGGCCACATTCATCATATGGGCGGTGACAGGTACATCTTCAGCTCCTATTTCCTTGTAGATGGCGCATGTGATGCGGTAGGGCTTAAGAGCAGTCAAGGCCTTGTTGTGATAGTTATCTCCCAGCAAGCTTTCGAAGATCAGAGACAGGAAGCACACATAGCAGATATTCTTTCCCTGACCTGATTCCTTCCCTTCAGCTGTTCTACAAGGTTGGAGAAGAGAATGCTTCCAACGTCAACATCAGCTCCCCAGATTAATCCATAAGCAATAGCCTGATGGTTGAAAGACATCTGATCCTGTGATCCCTGCATTCCTCCCAGGGATTTAACAATGTGGGTGAAGAGGACACGCCACATGGGAGTGAAATACTTAATCTTCAGAGGAGATTTAGAGAGGACCTCAGCTGGTGTAAAGGCAGGGTTAACGTCATGGCAAGGGTTGAGTGTGGCCAGGTCTTCTTTGACAGCCTTTTTATCAACTACCTTCAGGTATTCATCTCCAAGCTTCAATCCGGCCACACTTGAAAAGTCTTTAAGGGAGAAGGCAAAAGGGTGTTCATTGCATGAAAGGCTAAATGTTATGGTGTCTTCTACCACTTCAGCAGAATACCAGAATTCCCTAAGGTATTCTTGGTAAAAGGTGGATGGGGATTTGGTGAAGGCTTCACTTAGGTCACAATTCTGCATGAAATTGACCAGATCTGAATAGGTGTTGTTTGGTGCCTTAATCCATCCAATGGCGTTGTTGGAGGCGAGGATGCTCTCGTTGATCTCGAAGTTAACATTTGAAGCTTTGGGAACTGAAAACGCCATGGATTCGAGGTTGAAGGTGAAAGAAAATGGCGGATAGGTTAAGAGAGATAAGAACTTAGAGAGAGAAGTAGATTTGAGAAATGAGAGTGGTGGTGGGTGAGAAGAGAGAAGAGACAATATATATTCAAACTAAGTGAACAGTTATTCAACTGTATTAAATGCAAGGAGCGAAAATGACTGTTCAAGTGGGTCCCCTTGACATTTCAAAATAGTTTGTCTCCTCGTTATCCGAAAAATAAATGATTACATATTTGAGAATGTTTTTTGCATTTACTTGGAAAGTAACTACCTAGTTTCATGTGAAAAACATTTAATATAGAATCAATCATTTAATGAACACATTTAATATCAAGCCACAGGCTTTGAGATATTGAGCATCCCTAGCTCAGCAACTAACCTGTTGAACGAAGGTTCAGCCAAAGGCTTTGTAAAGATATCAGCTAGTTGCAGCTCTGTGGGAACAAAATGCAGCTCAATATCTCCCTTCATTATATGATCCCTGATAAAATGATACCTGATATCAATGTGTTTGGTACGAGAGTGAAGAACAGGGTTGTTGGATATGGCAATGGCGCTGGTGTTGTCACAAAAGATTGGCACTTTGTCATACAAGATTTCATAGTCAGCCAATTGACTTTTCATCCAGAGCACCTGAGCACAACAGCTGGCTGCAGCGACATATTATGCTTCAGCTGAAGACATAGCCACAGAGTTTTGCTTTTTAGCACTCCATCCAACCAATTTTCCTCCTACGATTTGACAGCTGCCTGAACTGCTCTTTCTGTCAATACAGCATCCAGCATAGTCTGAATCTGAATAGGCCTTGAGATCAAAGCCTGATTCTTTTGGATACCATAGGCCTAGGGATGGTGTTCCTTTGAGATACCTGAAAATTCTCTTAACAGCCACTAGATGGGATTCTTTTGGGTTAGCTTGGTACCTTGCACAGAGACATGTGAAGAATTGGATATCTGGACGACTAGTTGTTAAATACATGAGTGACCCAATCATGCCTCTATATAAAGTCTCATTGACAGAGACCCCTGACTCATCAGGGCCCAAGTTGTTGGGTGGAAGCATGGGGCATTTCACTGATGCACAATCAGCTAAGTCATATTTTTTAAGTAAATCCTTAACATACTTTTCTTGACAAATTGAGATTCCCTTAGGACATTGTTTAATTTGAAAGCCCAAAAAGTAAGTTAATTCTCCCATCATACTCATCTCATATTTCTTGGTCATTAATTTAGCAAAACGTTTACTAAGATTTACATTTGTTGACCCAAAGATGATATCATCCACATAAATCTGCACAATGATGAAATCACTCTTATCCTTGAAGGTAAAGAGTGTTTTATCAATAGAACCCCTGACAAATTTATTTTCAGTTAAGAAATTGGAAAGAGTTTCATACCATGCTATTGGAGCTTGTTTCAGACCATACATTGCCTTGTGAAGTCTGTACACATGGTTGGGAAACTCGCTGTTCTCAAATCCTTCAGGTTGTGCAACATACACTTCCTCAGCCAAATCACCATTAAGGAAAGCACTCTTAACATCCATCTGATACACAGTGATGTTCACATAGGCAGCATAAGCAAGGAAGATTCTGATGGCTTCAAGTCTAGCAACAGGTGCAAAAGTTTCATCATAATCAATTCCTTCAGTCTGAGAGAACCCCTGTGCTACTAGTCTGGCCTTGTTCCTGATGATGTTCCCAATTTCATCCATCTTATTTCTATAGATCCATCTAGTGCCTGTGATATTCTTTCTAGGTGGAGCTAGCACTAGTGTCCATACTTTGTTCCTTTTGAACTGATTGATTTCTTCTTGCATAGCAGCTACCCATCCTTCTTCTACCAGAGCCTCAGCTACCCTTTTAGGTTCAATTTGTGAGAGAAATTCAGCAAAGAGACATTCATTGGCTGAGGCTGACTCTGAGTCTTGGATTCGCTGTCTAGTTGTGACCCCTGCATTTGGTTCCCCAATAATATTGACAAGAAGAATGTGTTGATCTCTTGACCACTTATTTTGAGGAGCTGGGGACTCAAGGACAGGAGTACTTGTGGGCACAGCTGGTACAATTTGAGTTTCATTCTGCTGACTAGGAGGGATTTCTTCAAAGACTACTTCAGTGTAAGAGTCTTCTTTAGCCATATCAAGGGGTGCTATTTCATTATCAGAAGAAGAATCTTCAAGGATTTAAAGAATTGGTGAGTCATCAATATCATGAGAAGGACCATCAGAAATTTGAGGTTCTTCTTCATCAAGTTCCTGAGAGGTAGGAACTTCTATGTTGTGAGTAGACAGAGGGTCAAAGGCAGGGACATAAGGGGTGAGAGTGTTGGAGTGATTATGACTGGTAGGTCTGGGTTCTGTGAACTCATCACTTGGAAAAGATACATTTTCATTAAAATCAATTTCATCACCCTCTGTTCTTGTTCTCTGTATGACTTCATCATCTTCATTGAATCTAACATGGAATGTTTCTTCTACTTCTTGTCTTCTGATGTTGAATACTCTAAAGGCTTTGGCTGTTGGAGAGTATCCCAAAAAGAAACCATCATCAGCTTTTTCATCAAACTTTCCAAGTTTATCCCTGTAGTTATAAACAAACACAGGGCACCCAAACACATGAAAATAGCTGACGGTTGGAGATCTTTTTCTGAAAACTTCATAGGAGGTTTTACCATGTCTTTTGAAAATGATTGATCTATTTTGTGTGTAGCAAGCAGTGTGAACAGCTTCTCCCCAAAATTGCTTTGGTAAGGCTGCACCATTTAACATGGTTCTTGCTGCTTCAATCAAAGTCCTGTTTCTTCTTTCAGCCACACCATTTTGTTCAGGGGTGCCAGCTGAAGAGAAGTTCTGTGAAATCCCTTTTTCATCACAAAAAGATTCAAGTTGATGATTCTTGAATTCAGTACCATTATCACTTCTTAGAGCTTTGACTCTAACATCATTCATATTTTCAACCTGTCTGATGAAGGACATGATGGTTTCAGCTGCTTCACTTTTCTTTCTGAGGAAGAACACCCATGTGTATCTTGAAAATTCATCAACTATGACCAAGGTGTATATGTTGTGATTAATGGTCTGAGGTTTGACAGGCCCAAACAAATCCATGTGAAGGAGATGTAAGCACTTGTTAATAGAGAATGATTGCCTAGTCTTGAATGTAGACCTGTGATGCTTTCCTTTGACACAGGCAGAACAAGTTTTGTCTTTGGAAAACATTACTGAAGGTAGACCAGCAACCATGTTTTGAGTGGCTATCTTATTGATGTTCTTGAAGTTGAGATGAGACAGTCTTTTGTGCCACAGCCAATTGACACTTTCAGAGGCTTTAGAAAGAAAACAATTTGAGCTGTCTTCAGAGCACACAGCCATGTTGATGACATAAACATCTCTCCTTCTAGGTGCAATCAGCACAACATCATTGTTTTTGTTGAATATGGTTCCCTGAGTCTTAGTAAACAAAACCTTATAGTCAGCATCACACAATTGGCTGATGCTAATAAGATTGTGTTTAAGACCATTCACATATGCAACCTTGGTAAATGTAATCCCATTGCAGTTCACTGAGCCATATCCTTCTGTGTCACCTAAAGAGTTATCTCCAAACACCACTTTAGGACCTGGCTCCTTTGAGTATCTGTGCAGGTATTGTTGAATCCCTGTCATGTGTCTAGAACAGCCACTATCTAGATACCATACCGATTCCTTGAGATATTTCTGCACAGATACATAGAAACAGATTAGTTCCTATGGTGAACCCACTTTCCAGTGGGTTCCCTGAATTGCTTATTAGCAACTCTTGTGTTCCTGAAAAACTTTTGGCGTTGGGATGGACAGTTCATTGTTTCATGGTTATAACTCCCACAGATATCACACCCAGGGAAGTCACCACACTCGTCTGAGTGATGGTCTGTGAACCCACAGAATTTACAGGGAGGATAAGGTTTGTAATTTCCCTGTTGTCTTTTGGAACTCTGTGGTCTGTCCCTAGAGGGTGTCTGAGCTCTTTTAGTTGCCATGTGTCTGTCATGATCTACGGTCGAATGATGAGAATTTTTACATACATTGCAATAAGGTTTGATTAACCTTTCCCCTTTGGGTTCACCTAGGATTGACTTAGGTTCATGAGAAGTAGAGCATTCATCGGAAGGCTTAATGTGTTGTTTCAAGAGTTCTACTTCTTTCATAAGAGACAACAGGCGATCTTCAGTGGTAGGTTCAACCTTATTCACAGCTTTAGTAGTAACAGGCTTAAAAGCTACTTGTTTACCAGTTTGTTTAGCAGGCACATGAAAAACTTTAGCTGGAGGATTTTCAATATCTGTCTTAAGTTTATCCTTAGCAGATCTAGAAGAACTGTTGGGTTCAACTCCAGAGAGTTTGGGCAAGGGTGGTAGCTCAGCCACATCTTCAGAGACAGGGTCATTTGTCAAAGTGGTATCTGACATATGAATAGTCTCTGTAGATTTAAAGACAATGTCTTTGGGTTTGGTGAGAATTCTCAGCTTATTTTTCTTAGCAGATATATCCCTTTTTAAGTCAGCAGGCACTTCATCCCTAAGCAATTCATCAATAGTAAACGTAGCACACAACCATTTTTCAATAATCTTGTTCAATTCAGAGACTTGATCATTTAAAGCAATGTTTTTCAAGGTTAATCTTGCTACTTCATTTTGCAGGGATATTTTCTCTAAATTAACCCGCCTGAGGGTTTCACATTAAGCCTTAGCATTTAGCATTTCAGATTTAACAGAGTGAAACTTATCAAGTAGGTTCTTTCTTTGTTCCTCAACAAAGTGTAAATCAACAATGGTGTAATCAAGGACATGCTTACGTTCATCACTATCAGACATGGATAAAAGCCTGTGTACCTTTTTCATTGTGATGTCAACCCATTGTCCTGATCTTGCATCACCTTTTCCAACAGCTGGTTCATCCTCAGCTATCGCCATAAAAGCCCTGACTCTGGTGGTGTCTTCTTCATCTGAAGTCAGTGGCTCATCATTCCAATCATAAGTTTCAGCAACCAACCCTTTCTCTGTCTTTTTCTCACCACCTTTCTTTTTGGACAGAGCTTCAATCTTCAAGTTCATTTGTTCTAACTCAGCTTTAAGTGCCTTGTACTTATTTTTGTAATCTTTCTTCTCAGTGTCTGAAGAATTGGATTGAGATGAGTTGTTACGTTGTTTGAACTTGTAGGGTTTGGATGAAGATGATGGATAAGAGGGTGAGGATGTCTTGGTAGAAGGACAGTCTTTTTGATAATTTCCAAGCTTTCCACAGGCAAAACAAGTTTCTTTTGATCTGTCAGTTGGTTTACTAGATGATCCTACTCTTCCCAATCTTTTGAAGTATCTTCTTTGGTTGGCTAGCAAGGCTCTTTCATGGAACTCTGCATTGAGGTCTGTCAAGAACTCTTGGCTGCTACGGGTATCTTCTTCAACATCAGAATCGCTGTCATGAGGATGTGTTGCAGAGATCAATGCTTTGGAAGATGCTCCTTGGACTACAAATCTTTCAGTCTCTGATTTGTAGATAGTATCGATCAGCCCTTCTTCATAATTGTACTTACCATAGAGCTGAGCAAGGGTATCATTTTTTATTGAGTTGTTAGCTCTCTGAGTCTGATTCATGCTCAGCCACTTTCTTGGAAGGCTGTTGACAAAAGTAGCATTGATCTCAGCTTGACCAATAGTGACATCATTCATAGCTAGGTCATTTAGAAGAATCTTCAGCCTAGTATAGGTTTGTTGAACCTTTTCACCTTCAAGTGACTTAAAGGCATTAAACTGAAGTCTGAGTGCCTGAATCTTTGTCTCTCTTGTTTCAGAGGGTCCTTCATGGCCAAGAATGAGGTCTGTCCACATTTGTTTAGCTGTGGGACACTGAATGACAGACTTCATGATATGCGTGGGAAGGCAGGAAATTATGATGCTTTTGAGACTTTTATCTTGGTTTGCCAATTTCCTATCAGCTGGAGTCCATTGTTTGAGGGGTTTGGGAAGAGGGTTTTCTTCAGTGGATGTAAGCGCCATGGGAATATATTGACCATTTTCTAAAATTTCTAAAAGAAAAGGTTCAAGCCCATCAAGATATATAAGAAATTGACTCTTCCAACTGGCAAAATCTTCTTCATCAAAGAATGGTACACTTGTGACGTGTGATCCACCTCTTGAGTCAAGAAGTTGGGGTAGATCATCGTCATTGGCAGGAGGGTTAAGTCTTGGTGAAGATGGGTTTGTGGAAGGTGATTGTGGTGGGTTAGAAGTTTCTTGCATGGTGGATCTTGATTATAAAACTAAGAACGATGTTTCTTGAAGGTTTTAATATCAAACACCGCTTTGATACCAATTGAAAGTCCCTAATCAATGCAAGAAACCCTAATCTTAACTTAATCAACACAAGGTATTACTTTTCAAACGTAATCTTATTATTGTATAATAAAGAATTACAAGTGTTATGGATAACACAGTTTGATGACAATGTGTTGTGCACACTTTGAACAACAATAAACCCTAACTTATGAATACAGTCGTAGCTGTTTGATTCACTAAGTTATATGCAATAATGTTCTTAATATCTCAAAGTGTTAAACATTAATGCATGGATACACATCCTATTTATAGTGTAACGAGTTTGACCTAAACAATACTTGATGGCGACTACACAAGCTTTTACAAGTTCCCACATCAGTCACATGATGTCCTTCTATTCTTGGTAGTCTTCCATTATGCTTTAAGGAAACAGTTGTCAAAACAGTTTCCTTTTTCTTCATAGTCTCGAACACACAAATGGCATGTCCAAAGTGTGCTGAGAGTTATCAGGGTATTGCCACCCCTGTTAACTCTCAACCCCTCAGAGTCCCTGATACATCTTGGCTGTTATCCATCACAGCCAATGAGTATGTCTTCAGGTAATTCTTCGACTTCCCTGACAATGTCTCTGACATGGACTCCTCTGAGGTTGCTCACAGAGACTTGGATCTCTGTGAGACTTGCGAAACTTGCCTGCCTCCTAGGCACAGTCAAGGGACTATCTAACAGCCTAATTATGTTTAAATCAATGATCAGGGAATCTAACAAGTTTAGATTCCCAACATAAAATACCAATCGTAAATTGATGGATTGTCACAGCATTTACCCCTAAACAGGATCTTTGTCCTCAAAGATCATCTTACTACTCGCTTCTTATAGAGTTTAAGCCATGTGGGTATTTCCTCCACATTCGGTCTTTTCTCACAAGTGCAATTCATTACAATACGCGAGTTCTTATCAAACATAACTACGGGAATAAGATCAGGCTTAATGTTGACTTACTTTCTCTATCCATGATGTTCACGGGTTTCTGATGAATGCAACTTTTCGCCGATCTAAGCTTTATTAAGAAGAATCAAATTCTCACTTGATAGATATTCCATACAAATTCGATTTACGAAACATAATTCACGCAGTTCTTGAAGTCCTAGGGTAGATCCAGCTTATATGCCTTTCAATCCCAACTTTTACATCATCTCAATGGTCCCATACAACGGGGACTTATATCCCATGATTTGTCAAATCATGAATTCATTTTTCCAAGGTTAAAAAAATTGTGGCATAAGTTCGCTACCCATTTGGCACTTCAAGATCTACATTTCACTTCCACATAACCTCTTGCCCACTACCGGCTGTCAATAATTAGATCCTAATTTCAACAATCATTTCAGATCTCGCGGGTCGGGTATTTTGCAAGGTTAGGTTCGCCATCATAGGAAACCTTAAACCTAAAAGACATGTCCAACTCACAATGGGTGTATGTCGGGTGTCTTTATCTCAACTCTTACTTACAGATGCTCTAATATTTAGATCCTAACAACATTCGATCTCGATCCTAATACGATGATTATCAATGATAATCTTTCGAAAGGAAAACGATTATGCGGTCTATTACCAAAGGTCAATCATTCAAACATAAAACATCACTTATATTACTTTGTATCGTTACTTTACCTCGTCCCTTCGATTGGGGTGGTACATAGTACTCTCATCAAGGTTCGTTCTCAATGATTTCTGAGCAAATCTCTAGAAATTCAACGCGAAGCGAGGATCTTGATAAAGATGTTCGATATAGGTACACTATGTTTACATAACTCTTTTGCATTTATCATTAACGGGAATGATATTAGCAGATTTGGTCAGTCTGTCGACGATGAACCAAATCGAATCAAATTCAGATGATGACCTTTGCAATAGCTAGACGTTTACTAATGTGAGGCGATGTCTGCCTTCATAATTGCCATCAGTACAACTTCTTCAGGCAAAGATACTTTTAGTCAAAAATGACATACATATAATACTTATACTTACAAATTCCAACATAACTATATCTCACAATCCTACATATTTAGACAATCACATGTGGTCTTTAAAACATTTAACGCCATCGGCTTCTCAACTCTAATGGTTCACACTAGCCGTGAAACCTTTCACTATTTATATTATCCTTTTTACAAACATTGTTTATTTTTATATCGTTCAGCAATTTGCACATTCATTATTAAGGAACACATCCTAATTGGTTCTTTATTCTTTCTATATCATGTGTCAATATCTACATTCACTTTCCTTGATGAACTAAATATCATAACCGTATTTATTCAAAATTCTTTCTTCATATTTTCTATGTTTCAGTTTTGTCTCATTTATCATTTTTATCAGTTTTTCTCAATCCGGCGTTTAAAGCATAGATAACTATTACAATTAATTAAATAATAATTATTAATTTTTTTTATGAAACGTAAACGTAAAAATTTTAAATTTCTTAGTTCGCCCAATTATATAAAATGTTCAAAATAAATTTGAATTTAATTAACAAGATTTTTGTTGATTTATCGAAAATAATTAATAAGATTCGTAAATGTTCGAAAAACCTTTGTTTATACTTTGGTCAAAGTTTTCTTAGTTGAAAAGTAAAAATTGTCGTTTCAAATTTCAAGTTATGGTTTAAATGGGTTTCCTCAATCCTTCTTAGGTTGTCTTAAGGTATGCAAAAACATTTACCCCTAGACAGAAGTTTAGTTAAATGTTTTGGTTATAAGGGAATAATCCCTCAAAAAGTTCTTTGTTAAAACACTTGTCAAAACACACTTGCACTTTCTTTTTGGTAAAGCCAAAAGTCTTAAAAGGGCTCTTAATTTTTAAAGAGTCAATATATTCCATTATCTTATTAACCACATGGTCAAATCATGTAAAGGATTTAGTCTTTAATTACATGTTAACTATTTAAGGTACAGGTTTTTATCGTTCGGCCAATTCATGGCAATCTATAATTAATTATTAACTTCATGCTTATTCTTAGAAACAAACAAATAGTCCTTAATGATCACGAGCATGAATTTATCAAATTACAGTCTACACACGAGGTTCACCAAATTTATGAATGCTACATGTGCATCGGTCAATCCAAACGACATCACGTGAAACTCACAATGTTCATCACAAGTTCTAGACGTAATGATTGGAATAGATAATCTTTTCCGCAGATGCGAAGTTGATGATAACCATGTTGTGGATCAAATCTTATAAACAAACACTAGAACCTTGTAAATGATCGAACAAATCTTCCAGTTCGAGTTATGGATATCGTTTTCGATTGTCAATTTTACTTAGTTCACAGTAATCTATAAATATAAGGAATGATTACACCATAGCTCTTCAGGATGACAGGCTTGGTATAATAAAATCTTTCTCCGACAACTCTCTCAGTTGTACGGTAATTCCTTTAATTTAGGTGGTGCTGACGTACAGTGCACAAGCCACAAGTGCAGCACCGGAAATATAATCAATACCAATTTCAACTTGCCTTAATGGCGAAAGTTTAGGTAATTCATCAATAAATACCTCCTAAAGTTTCAGATAACAAAAACATCTTTTAATAAATTCATATTAGGTTCTTTCTAGATTATAATATCTATAACTAGTTCACAACCATTCATGGTATAATTTCAAGTCTAAATGCAGGATATGGGCATCCATCAAGAATTATTTAGATCACTTTTGATAATCAACATCTTATCATTTAGGGGAATTCTATTCGAGTTCCCATCAATTAAGACAATATCGTCATGTCATAATCAATAAATCCATTCTACTGGCATTACCAACTTTTCAGTTTCATTGATGTCGATAGGATGTGAACTTCTCAAAAGACTAATAATAATTCATAATCCTTAACAAATTCAAGGATATAAGGAGACATAACTAACCTTAAAAGAGTAAGGTCATCCCATAATCTATGCGAGAGAATTTTGAATCAGATACAGACGAAAACGTTTAACGAATATGAATATCCCATGTTTTCATAATTTGAGTACGCATTCGAAAGCTCCTCGGATCGTTACCCAGGTCATTCAAATGAATATCAAAAGAAATGATAGGAACGTCGATACATCCAGTCGGGTATCAACACTCGGTAATCAGATACTTTTCCTAAGAATCTCACTACGGGAGAATTGGACAAGAAAGAATCGTCAATTGTCAAATAAGACAATTTCCACAGATGAGTAAATTCGACTCAGAAGAATAAATGCTACAGGCACATATGTAGGTGTCCCTAACACTATGTCCTTATTTTTCACTTCTTGAAGATCTCATAAATTTTAATCTTTCACAATCTTCAAAGAAAATTTAGTGTTTATTAATCAGTTTTATGGTGACTACTAATCAGCCTTGCATGGTCCATTCCAAATTGTATGTAGGCGCGCAACTATATACAATTTCAAGATTAACGATGCAATACTCAGTTCGTCAAAATTTTATCATCATATTTGTAAAAACATTTTCATGCTTAATTCTTAAATAAGAATCAAAAATAAATTTACAAAGATTTTCTTTGTTATGAAAACAGTTAAGTTTTCCAAGGTACTTTATAAACAACCTCATTTCGATAACAATCACTTATAAATCTTATTTTGAATAATCCTTATAGTGATGAAAATTCAATTTCTCTCAATGGATACGGTTTTATCTTATAAAAACAATGAGTGATCTGCAAAAGAGTGATGAAAGCTTGTTCACCAAGAACTAACTACAATATGATAGGAAATGAGCTTTAGCCAATTAATCATGAGGTTCATGACCTCGATGGCACTCAGGAATACAAAGGGAATAATCCACAACGTAACTCGATTCAAGATGAGTACTTGTTCAATAGTTGCATCACTAATGCGAACATTAGGATGAAGCAATAAAGGATAGATAACATCGATACATGTAGAATTTAGCAATCAAATGTAGTCTTTTCATTAATCACAAACAAGTCAAAATTGTACCGTAACACATTACGTGTCACTATGTCATACAATTCTCAGAACTCATCCTACCAACTGATGTCTCAGTTAAGTTAGGGATTATTTTTAGAAGATACCACAATGAATACTAATCTACAAGAGTCATTAGGTGTTCCACATGTCCCGGAAGATCCATCGGTCTCAATTCAGAAGAATATTTCTTCAATTTATTTCTCGGACACTGGGCATCCTCGTTAGTGGACAATGGTCTAGGAACAACCCTTAACACAAACTAACAATCATTTAAAATCTTATAATTCAATCACAGGACTTAATGACTTCCTCTTAACAATTTCTTATTCCATACAGGTTAAATTTTACTTTATTCAAGTTTTAACAAATTTTATACTCAATTCGATATCCTACCTCAATCTCCAATACTTTCAATCTTATTCCTCGGCCTTGTAAAGGCAATAAAAGTTCAATATGAACAACACTTAATTTCCACTCCTATATCTCTTACAACAACAATTATCAAATGAGTCACTAGTATGAAATGACTTGATCATTCAACTAGACTTCTCGGAAAGGTACTAGTGCCATGAGGCTTTTGGGTAATAGTTCCAATGACAGCCTCAAGTGCAACATTCACCCTTTCGATTTCAATTTAAGAATTGGATGACAACGAGTCAGATGACATCTTTCTAGGTGGTAACGTTTTGTCAAACTCCACTCTATAAGGAAAGATCGTCATGACATCGATATCAGATTTAATCTCGCCAATTCTTCTTCAATATCAAAATCAACTAATATCCACATTTCTACGAATATCAACCATTTGTTGGGATCACAAATATCCACAACTTGGTTTAGATCTAGGATAACTAAAATTCCTACGAGAATAGCTTCGATTAATTTACTAGGGGATTTAGGGTTTCTTGTGACAATCTACGTCGTATAAATACCTCGTATAAATATCAAAATAATCATCAAACAATCATGTAATAAAATTACATCATATATATATAATCCAAGTTATATATATTAAAATAACACTTCTCAGTCTTGGCCTTGTCGGTAACTCGAGAATTCTTCAGCACCGTTATAGTCAAAAGATTTTTATACATTTTTAGAAAAATGTTTATAGTTAAAAGATTTTGAAATGTTTTATTCAAAACCTTGGTTTTAAAAATCTTTCGTTCTCTATAACGAGAGCTCTGGTACCAAACTGTAACACCCCCAAATTAATACAACTCAATACAGCGGAAGACTAGTTGGTGTTACGGGATAGCACATTACTCACATCATAGACAACGCATAAAAATCGCGTCGTTTAATAATAAATCATTTCCATTCATAAACATCAAAGTTACATCGATCCCAAGTCATATTATTTCATACAAAGTTTTACAAAGTATTTGAATGGAAAATATTGTTTAAGTGCGGGCCATGAATTCTTGTCGTCTTCCCGAGAATTACCTTCAAGTACCTGAGATAAAACATGTTAAAAGAAAAGGTCAGCGATAACGCCGAGTGAATTCATAGAGTTTAATAAAATCCATCAATATAATATCAGTATAAAATTATTACTGAAAATCATCTTGTACAAATCATTTTAATAGGCCATAAAATAGCCAAAGTCATTTTATACAAATCTTTATCGAAATTCATAATATAGGCATTTGCCTTAAAAATCATTATACGAATCATTGTCGTTAAAAACACCATACAATACGTTCTGCAACGTTGTATAGATTAAATAAAACAGTTATATGAATATGGTTATAAAAAGCCTTAAAAATCATTATACGAGCCAATGTCGTAAAAACGTCATACAATACGTCTTACGACGTTGTATGAAAATAAAAACCGTTATATGAATATGGTTATGAAAACCAAAACACAAACATAATATCAATAGTATGACCCAGTATTGCTAGTCAGGCAATACATCGTAATTCGGAGCGTCTAGTAGTGTTTCGTTAGTTTTGGATTATTATAAGACGCATGACATTGTTACCTTACTAAACCAACAACGGGTAGCTAACCCGATACCAATTTTGCCCATCTAAAGTAGCGTGTCGTCACAAAGGTCACGCTATGGAAATCTTCTCATACATAAATTCGCTTACCAATCAATGTGGCACGACGGGGATCAACCGTCAAGGCGCGAACTGGGGTGCTCGTCCCCAAATAGTACTATTAAATGCATAAGCGTCTACCAAATCCCTGTAGTTCACAATTCATGCTAATGGGACTTTTATTGACATAACCTAACTTTAATAATCCATTTAATTTCCTCTATCGGGTCCTTTAATCATTTATCGGGTCATACAATCGGGTCATTCAATCATTCGGGTCCAAAATCAATAAACAAACAATCGGGACAAATGGTGTCCTATTTTATCAAAACAAACATGTTATCCCCCTCGCGGGTTTATAAATAATTTCATAAAACATTTAAAAGAGTGCGAGGCTATGAACTCGCGTTGATGTGGGAAGGCGGGTTATCGGCAATTCGGACGTACGGTACGTGCTTCAATCACGGAAACCTAGACAAATAATACTCGTCTTAGACTCTTGTCCAATGACTTTATAAAAATAAAAATTATGTATACATATGATGATTTTATATATGATGATCAAGTGGGTTTACATATTCTCGTTTACTCATTTTAGTGTTATGTGTCGATAACTTTTTTACTAGTTTACTAGTTTTACCTATTTACGTATTTTAGGTTCAATAAACTTATTATAAGTTCTTTAACTTGTATTAATCCATATTATACTTATATTATCAGTATCTACATTTTACAAGTTGGGCCTAAATGGGTTAAGTCCAATAAGTTCTTTTTATAAGTGTTTAACTTATTTAGTCCAATTATTAGTCCAATAAGTTTACTTAGCTCGTTAATGTCCGTATGTCCTATAGTTCGGGTTTTATCGTTTTTACTTGTTATACATGTCTATATATCAGTATATGTGTTTATAAAAGTTTACATTAGACGGGTCCAACCGTCTAAGTTTTATTTAACAAAAACGTTAATTTTACAGTAATAGCCGAAAAAGTCATAAAAATCAAGTTTATAGTTTTATAACTTATAAAACTTAACAAGTTACCATTTTTATAAAATGTACACTTATTTAACCTTTTACATACTTATATAAATAAAATCCATAAGTTAGTGGGTTTTTATTTTATATTTTATACTATTAAATTTTGAGTGCTTATATAATAGTATTATTCTTTAATTTCCAAAATCTGATTTTTATCTTCACTTTCACCAAAACTGCCATATCTAGAGTTCTATATGGAGATAGAAGCTCAAATTTTTTATCACATAAACTACATGATATGTGCTACATTTAACTCTTCTATAGCTACTGTTGAATCATCCTCTAAGTATTTTCTAAAAATCGTCCAAAACAGTGAACTCAGATTTGTACCTTAAACTTGTTTTGATCATATCTCACTCATTACAATGATTCCATTGCATGGCCAACTCTCACATGTGTACAAGACATATAGCTTACTGTAAATTGATTCTACTTCATCATTTTATCAGTCCATGACCTGTTTCTTTACTGTTTTATACAGCCATCACTTTTAAGCAAGATTTTAGCCTTGTTCTTTATAGTTTTTCACCTTTTTAATCATGTTTATCAACACCAAATCCCCACATAACATTTTTATCATCATATAATCATCATATACATATAAAATAGGAAATGAAATACATGTTTACATAATAAAAATAACAAGAAGATCAGGAGGACAATCTTTATACCACCAAGTTGATGTAGGTTATGATTTGGACATGGATTTTGATGGAGAAACTTGTGGATAACCATGACCATCTTCAAGATCACCAATCTTCATGAATACCTTGAGGAAAATCAGCCCTACTACTCCATGAAAACTCTTCCTTGGATGTTATAAGCACCACCAATCAATAGGGTTTCAAAGGGGCTTCAACATATGTGTAAATAACACATAATTTTGTGATTTAAATTGATCAATGATGGTGTTTTTGGAGTGGATATGGGACGGCATAAACAAGAGAGTAGAGAGAAAATGTGAGTTGTTTGCATGAGTGTGTGTGTGGTAAATGGTATTGATTGTTGGTTTTGAGGTTTGGTTAGCTTAACTTTGAAGCTAACTTGGACAAGTGTTAGTCACTTGCTAAAGTTGTAACACATCATATGTGTTGGTGAGTTTTTGGCCGCCCCATGTGTGCTAGTGGGGTGGGACAATGTATTTTGTCCCATCTCACTAGTTTACGGGTATTCCTCGATTCTAGTTTTCTCGATGTGCGTGCCCTCGGGTCGTTTTACGAAAAACGTTTTTATAAATTATGAATCAATGGCACAAAACGAATCTAATAAAAATTGTTTCATCAAAAACGGAGTTCGAGAACGTAAATACGTAATCCTAGGGTTTCCGGTTTAGTCGTTAAGGACGTTAAAATAAAATCGTAAGTCCTAATCTCTTCTCGTAAATTTGTGAGTTTATGAACCAACACAAATTTAAAACCCCAAAATAATATTTACGGATAAATTTATTTTCTGAAATGTCGGACTGTCACCAAGGACGGTGTATGTAAACGTAAGCACGTAATGTAGAATCCTCCGGTTTAGACGTAGTCGACGCTACTTCAAGATGTAAATCCAAATTACTTCCCAAACATAAGTGAGTTCATATAATAACATTAAAATAATATTTGAGAATAATATTTGAGAATAAAATACCAATCGTAAATTGACGGATTGTCACAGTATCCGTCATAAAGTATGAGGAATGCTACACTTACAACAACGTCTTGTTATAAGCTGCCTAACAAAGGATACCTGATCTGGCGCCACTGGGGGTGCATCCCTCTTATGTGACAAGTTTAATTAGTAGGGTAAACTTACTCCTCTTATTTCACCTAGAAACGTTTCATTATACATGTACACCGGCGGGCCAAAGTTGTTTATTTCAGAAAATGAAAAATACTCTTATGCATAAAAGATAAAAAGAAACAATTTGGACTGCAGAACTAGCTAGGAACCGCAGTGTTTTATTCACACTTTTGCAAATGCTAAAACAAAGGACATAAAAGGGGAAATCCTAAAACAATTGAAAAAAGAAAAAATACATGGATCTTTATTGAGGGCTGTCAATAGCCAAGGGAATGATCCATGCTAATGATGCGACATCTCAGGGAGAATATCATCCAAAATCTTGGTTGTCTCTTGAGTCACTTTTCACGGGACCGGCTACCGACTTCACATAGCTATTGGCGTTCATCCTGGCCCTTGAGAGTCTGTTGTTTCCTTTACCCCGACGCTACATGCTTCGCGCTGCCAATAGTCCACTCGCATGAACCTTCATAACACGAGCAATTATCCTGGCTGAAGGAACGATGGCTCCTATGTGTTGCTGCCAGTGGTTACCTTAAGATGGGAGTATTGTCACTACCCTTCGCGCCATGTTCCCTATCGATGTGGTCAGAGAACCAATAGTATGTCCGAGTCTCGAGAGGATTCCATCTCCCTTCGCGCCTATTGTTGAGGGTGGCCCAGTGATCATGTTAGGATTTTTCCTACGACCCAAGTTTGTTTGACATCGCAGACATAGCGCCACCCTTTTACAAACATCCTTATGTATAAATGGCCAAAATTACCCTGAGCGATTAATCTCATCAACCACAGCTATCGGACCACACGGGCATACTTGTATGTACGACTTCCATGACCGCTCGTGCTTGCTCTGTCGCTAGACATTGTAGTGTTTGCCCATTACTTAATTGTATGTATAGTGTTCCCCTAATGACCTTGAAGTGCCTAGCTCTCACTTGCACTTGCCTAGCTTTCCTTCTATTGCTTGGTAATGTATTATGTGTCAGGAACTCTTTAATAGGCGTCATCCATGTTTGTGTCTCAGGGTTCACTTTTCTGCTTTTGTGTAAGATAAAATCAACCAGCACGTGACTAGGAGCTTATCCATGTTCAGAATTGATAGTTCATCCATGTCAGCTGAGATGTCGTCATTTTCTTCCGAAGCTTTTCGCCATAGCAAACTCCACGAAGTGCCTAGTTATTTCCCTCACGTTTTTCGTATATTAGATTAGTATATGTCCTTGTGGCTCGCATGACCCCGCGACCCTGCTTGCCGCCAATGGATTGTATGTATAGGCCACTAGGCTTTTCATGCCCATTCTGAGTGTCAATCTTAGACATGCTATGAGGGCTTCATAATCTGCTTCCATACTAGTTGCGGGGAAGTTAAAAACCAGTGCGTAGATAATTTTTATGTCGCCCTGGTTTGTGAGGATGAACCCTCCATCTGGTCCTCCCACTCCTACGAAACCTGTCGAAAAAAGGACCCATGGGAGCCTGACGGTGAGCCCTCGCGCCTAAATATGCTTTTAGCATGGGAATCTTCTGAGATACATCTCATTCTCTTCATTTGTGGGTTGGATTCCGTGTTGCGTTGATTCCTGTCTGTATCCTTTCTTTTTGCGCTATGGCTGGAAGTACTGCTACCCCCTTCGAGCGTATCTATGTTGCGAATAGTGATTATTCCGTCTTGCACTGGGAATTTGAACATACCATGTGATGTGAAAGGTACCGCTCGCAATGTTTTTAGTGATGGTTGTCCAATTCTCCCGTTGTACGATGATTGAGACCGTACAACCATGAAATCCATCCACACCGTTATCGAGTGACCTATGCCTCCGATAGTTAACTGCGTGCAGAGGTGTCCCAGTGGTCTAATTTTATCACCTTTAAACCCTGTGAGGATTTGTGCGGTGTCTTTTAACTCCTTTATTTCCCATGGTAGTTGTGCGAAACAATGTTCGTTCAATATGTTCGCTACTGATCCTTAGTCGACGCGCATACCTTCTATAGCATGGTCCCCGAGGGCTATGTCAATATTTAATGACCCGACTCTATAGTACATGTCTGAAAGAATAGGGAACGTTATCTCCTTATCGCGCGAAAATTCCGCGATCGTTCTCCTTTGAATAAAATACCTTTCCCTTTCCACCATGAAAATGGTTATGGGCTTATTTTTCTGTTGTTTCGCTTCACTTTTCTTCGTTTCTCTGATCTTCCTCTAGTCTTTTATTAGGTGGTTTAACTTCCCTGCTTTGACCAGGCTCTCAATATGCCTTTTCAGTTGAATGCACTCTTCAATAGCGTATCCTTAATCGTCATGGTATTCACAATGCTTTGTGTTATCCCGTTTATTTGTTGGTCCCATCATTGGGATAGGCTTTGGAAAGCCTACACCCTTTGATAAAAATATCTCCCTGGAGGTATTTTGCAGAGGGGTAAACAGACTATTGTTTTCATTATGCCCTTGCTTCGATGTGCCTTGGAAGTCCATGGTGCGACTGATGTTTTGCCCATATGACTGTTTCTTGGGCCGGTCTTGGTATTTATTGCCTGATGTCATCTGCCTGCTATCCGCTGCTGCGGTCTCGTCCTGAATAAATGCTCGTACCTTCTTCATTACCCCATTAAACGTTGATGGGGTTCTGTCATTCAGTATCTTTATTAGTTTCGGGTTAGTGAAGCCCGCAAGAAATCCAGAATTTTTAAATTTCCGGGCAATCTTTTATCTGGTTGAATTCAGATTTGAAGCGCTCCATGAAGTCTTCAAGGCTTTCATTGTGCCTCTGCTTTACTCTTGCAAGTAAGACAGGGCTTTTGTCGTACTTCTTTTGTTGCACATAATTTTTTCTGTATGCTCTCCTAAGTTCTTCGAACCCATTAATGCTCCTTCGCGGAAGGCGGTCGAACCATGTCTGGGCATTCCTAATAAGCATTGAATTGAACATGTGGCACGATACGGCCTCTGGCGATTGCTCTATCCCTGCTTGAGATTCGAAAACTTTTAAGTGATCATCTGGATTCGTCGTACTGTCATAGGTTTTGACATTGGACGACATGCGTCTCTTTTTGTTATCTTTGAAAGTTGTTAAGCGTTCTGAAAACGCACCTCCTTCTCCTGTCGCCATGGGACGGTCCACTCATCTTCACTGCGCATCCTTGGTTTTTTGGGCGCACTGCGGTGTTTTTTGTCGTAGTCGGAAGAATCAGAATCCTTAGTGGATGAAAGAGCGATCCTTTTACAGCGAGGATGGCGATCGCTGTAGTTAGAGTCCGAGGAATTTTCGCTTGAGGAATCCCTTCTGCTTGCCTTTTGCTCCTATTTCTTTCCTCACCTTTTAGATCCTGAGATGAATCTCTTTCTAAAGGCCCCAATCTATTAAGGGCGCTCCGTCTACCCGAAGGGTCGGGCCCTAATCTGTCTTTCACGCTTGTGCGTCGATGGTTATTGACTGGTGTAATGAAGTCGTCCTCTCCTTTTGGGTTCTTAGAATTGTCTGAGGACGATGCGT
Organism: Glebionis coronaria; assembly: GCA_025667525.1. Classification (NCBI taxonomy): domain Eukaryota; kingdom Viridiplantae; phylum Streptophyta; class Magnoliopsida; order Asterales; family Asteraceae; genus Glebionis; species Glebionis coronaria. Next base: position 404,352,721 of record CM046876.1, on the reverse strand, counting down.
CTTTGATAAGGGGCGCGTCCGAAGGAGATGTTGGGATCTCAGTCGTTCTTTCTTTCTTTCTCTTTTCCTTTATAGCTTCCTTGTTAGGTCTTGACACTTCCATAGCCTTAATTTCTTTATCGAAGTCTAGACTGATCCGAAGATCTCTTACCGGATTCGCCCTCATCTGCGCTCCTATGAGTGGAATCAGAGCCTCGTAGTTTTCTGCGACGTAGTCGATCATACTCTGCTTCGTCGAGGGGGGAATCTCCATCTCAATTTGCGGGTCTATCACAGCCCTTGTGTCCAGAGCGTCCTTGTGGCCTTGATCAGGGATCTCCCGAGAGGACGATGCATCCCCAACTGTCTGTGGGGTAGAGGTGACTAGTGGAGAGAAGGATACTTTCAATCCCTTCCCTCCACGACCTGGGTTATTAGGTTCAAAACTTAAGTATGGACCTGTTGGATTCTTAGACCCCCCTTTGGTGGGGGCGGGTTTGCACCGCTTTTTATCATTACTTAGAGCTTAGTGTAGGGTCCCACGGATGGCACCAACTTGTTGATACAAAGGTTGGATGGACCGAGCTTGACCCGAATTAGGCTTAATTCAGGGTCTTGTGGATTCCGGCTATTGCACCAAGTGAAACTTGCTTTGAGGACCCTACGCACTAAACAGACACCGTTTGTCTTACCGTGGGTTTGTGACCCACGATTAGACTCCGGCGTGAGAGTAAGTAATCGATTTGAGTGTATAGTGTTTAGGGTATTGTGTGTATCGTACCTTCGTGGAACCATGGGGGTTCCTTTTATACCCGAGAGAGTCCAGGCTGGGCTCCCTGTTCTTGCGGCCTAAGGAAGAGATAATGACTCAAAATAGCTTGATCCTTATCGCATAACTAAGGTAAGTGTATATCTCTTTCCCTTAGGCGAATATATATATATATATATATATATATATATATATAGATATATATATATATATATATATATATATATATATATATATATATATATATATATATATATATATATATATATATATATATATATATATATATATATATATATATATATATATATATATATATATATATATATATATATATATATATATATATATATATATATATATATATATATATATATATGATATATTATATTCTTACTTGATCCTGTCACAGTGCGACGAGGACACGGTGTAAGCAATGAACCGTATGTGCGACAGCGACTTACCGGGCCTCCTGGGTTGTGCGCCCATCGCATAAGTATCATTTCATCCCTGACGGATGCAGGTAGTACCCGTGAGTCGGACTATCCAGCCCTACTAGGGACTATATGTCATCAAAGTAGATAACACTTTTCATAATAAAAATTATTGAACGGTTTTTCCCCAAAATGGTGAGCTTTAAACATCTTTATTAATCCGCTAGCACCAAAATCCCTCCTTTGCCATTACCTTCAAGGACATGAGATAAAACACGCTAAACTTGTCAACAAAAGTTGAGTGAATCTATAGGGTTTATAAATAAACATTACAGAACACTAATATGTTTTAAAGTCATCAACCATAACGATGTGTATCAAACAAAGTTATAAATATTTATTATAATCCTCATGATATTGAAACGTTACCACAATATTTTCCCACCATACACCTCGCTAAGTGTATAGGAAAACTCTCGCACATGTATCCACTTCGAGCAACATTGTGCTCAAACGATAGCTAATCGTTGTCGGACGGGAGGGGTAACTCCCAATAGTACTATTCCATATATAAGCGCGTACCATAACTCGGTAGCGAACAATTCATGATATACTTGGGACTTTTTACTCAGCGAAAATAAACAACTTATAATAATAATCATGGCCTTAAACATTTTCTTGTGTTCTATTATAAAACAAGCATGGGTTTACCACAACTTATAGTTGTACCCTTCATTTTCAATAATACAATTTCCAATAAATAGGATTCCCACAACTTCTAGTTACATCCATTAATGGGTTTACCGCAACTTATAGTTATACCCTTTATTTTTAATAAAACGAGCATGTTATCCCCCTCGCAGGTTTCTAAAACAACTAAAGAATTTAAAAGTGAGGCTATAGACTCACCTTAGTAGAAGAGAAGTAGCAAGACGATTGTCGATGATGGATGATGCCCGTTTAACACGAAAACCGCAACCTACCAAATAAGGCGCACTTCTTAATAATTGACTCAAGTATAATCCATACTTAATAACATAAAACTCAAAATTACAAAACCATGACAAACCCGAAAGAATAACAACGCAAGTGATATTTTTATACCCTTCTATATGTTTACTTTCTTAAACTATACTCTCGATAAAAATATGCCGGTACATACCAAATGTAAAAGTTGTTTTCACATACTTAGACAACTCCGTCTTCGATGAAACTTGGTGACAAACTCACACATAAACTAAGTAAAACTCATTTTAAATTTCATTCAAAACTATTACTCCTAAGACCTCCTGCCCAACACATCTTTGAATTACAAAAACCGGAGAGTTTTACGCCTTCGACTCACAAAACCATCTTAACCTTTCTAAACGATTCCGTTTACAAAACCGACACTCGAGTTTGATAATAGACTCACAACCTAGGGTTTAGAAACTTAAAACAGCCCTTTGACTCATTTTAAAACCCATTCTATAGTCCCCGAGATTTGATCCAAATATCGACAACAACTTCAAATTGTGCCGATACTTGTCTCCCAAGACACGAATAATCAAACTATCATAACTTCACACTCGTTTTGGAGTTAGAAGCTCTAATTTATATCAAAACGAAACTAATGAAATTCTCTACATTACTATCTAATTAGTTTATCAATTATCCAAACATAAGACACCCAAAAATATCCTACAACTCACTGCCCTAATTTACCCTTCTAAAACCCACATAAAATCATACTTTCAAACATTTCTAACCACTTTTCTATGAATCCTAATACCCTAACTGATGACGTATAGTCCCCAACCGGGTCATGAACCCGGCCCACGGGTACTACCCGTATCCGGCCCATCACGAATGGGTTAGATTAATGTCATTTGAGCTTATGGGTTTTGAATAAACAGTGGTCACACAAGATATGTACGGCCCACGGCCCGGCACAGCCGGTACAGGGTTAGACAGTATCACAACTTAAATAGGATTGTGGTTTACCCCAAAGTAGAGGATATACACTAACCATAATTAGAAGATAAAAATCAAACTAATTATGGTGCTGATCCTTTACTTGGGGCTTAGGCTTCGGTAAAAGCTCACTAGGGTTTTACCGATTATATAAGGAACCTCCAAGGGTTCCACAAAGGTATCGTATTCTTCACACTCTCACATCTCATCTGATTACTAACCCTAAATCGATTACTTACTCTCACGCTGGAGTCTAATCGTGGGATACATTCCCACGGTAAGCCTAACAGCGTGTTACTTTTAGTGTGCAAGATCCCAAACCGAAGTTTACTTGGTACAAGACCCGGAGCCCAGGCACCCGAATTAAGCCTAATTCGGGTCAAGCTAGGGTCATCCAACTTTATCAACAAGTTGGCGCCATCCGTGGGACCCTACACTAAACTCGAATTCTACTAATGACGAAGGGAAATCCCTATCAGGGAAACCCAAAGAACGCCCATTTGGGGAACCAGAAATCAGGGGGAGACATCCCTGTTACCCCTACTCCATCTCTCACGGGGCAGGCAGGAGGGCTTAACCTCCAAAACACGAGGCTTCAATCCCCTGAGGGTACGGGCACGTCTTTACACACCCCACCGCCTACCCTCACTCTGAACAGTCCTGAGACAGGTTTAGCACCACCTTCTCCTAATAAAGAAAAAACAAAGGCCACCGGCCAGAGAGGTGGACCACGAGCTCACTTCGCTCGATGATGAAGATATAGAGGGATTACTCACACAAAACCTCGACAGAATCATCCCTGCCATCACGGCAAGATTAAATTTGGGGAGGAACCTCCAATCCAGACTCAATTGTGGGAGTGTGGCACGGGATAATTCTTTGAAAACCCGAAAAAGACGAAGAAGGCACTGGGACGAGGAACAACCTCTACTGGAGGAACAACCAAAACCATGGAATGTCTTCGAACGCATAGGGGATCAGATTATGAAAGAATTGCAAGGGACACACGGGGAATCAGATCATTTTGATGGATCTATGGGGGCGCAACGTTAGAGACTCCACAAAAGGAAAATTGCCGCACTAGCGTGTGGAGGAGCATAGATTCGGGTGCAAAGAAAACCACCACCTCTTCTCATAATAGTGGCTATTATAGCCAATCAAGGGCTGGAGGGGGACCGCCCTACAATGATCCCTCAGAGTCCGACTCGGATGACCATCACCCAAGATGCCGTCGCACACGGTATTCCTCCTCTGAACCATCAGACGAGGAGGGAGGATGCTACGGACGCTCATGTTATCATACGGATGATCAAGAGGATCTCTCCCTACCATGATGTAGTGAAAGAGAAGATGCCTTTACAACCCGCATACGGAACTACTCCGAGGACAAAAAGCGTCGCATGTTGGCGTGTGTCAATATCTACGATGGATCTGGTGATCCGGATGATCATCTCAAAGTTTTCACCATACAAGCAAAAATTGAACGATGGCCAAGACCTATATGGTGACAAATGTTCAATTCAACCTTGATCAGCAATGCCCGCGACTGGTTTGAAAAACTTCCCTACCGGAGCATTAACATCTTCGATGCGCTATGCTCAGCGTTTAGAAGAAATTATACTCAGCGAAAAAAGTATAATAGAGACCCGGTCTAATTGGAAACGGTCCAACAAATGCCTGGGGAATCCACGGAGGACTTCACAGAACGCTTCAATGACGAATACACACGGATAAGGGCGTTCCCAGAAGTCCTCAAAATCTGCAACTATATGCATTGCATAACAGACAAGGAACTAATCCGACGCCTCAACGATAGACGACCCGAAAAGTTTGACGACCTCATGAAAAGGGTTAGAAACTTTTAAGAAGGAGAGACTGCCGTATCTGCGGCTTACCCCTTAAGGGGAAACCAAAGCTATCGGTCGAATGACCAGTCAAAGAGGAAGTCCAATAATCAAGGAAATAATAGGAGCTCAGGTTATTAAAATCAATCAAAAGGAGGATGGTCGAACGACAAGTTCGCGCCTCTAAGAAAGACATACCGAGACATCCTGCTGACAGAAGGGGCAAACTATCCAAGGCCGCCCCCAATGACAACTCCGGTTTAACGTCGTCAGGGAAACCGCTTCTGTGAATTTCACAATGACAAGGGTCACGGCACGGATGAGTTCATTCAGCTCAAGAAGCACATTGAGTCACTAATTAAGTCAGGCAAACTCAAACATCTGGTTAAGGAATGGAAGGATGGGAAGGATAACAAAAAGAATGACAAAAAAGATTTCCAGAAAGACAAGCCTACAACCATATTCATGGTTTATTCATGGCAGCGCAAGACGAAGCAGAAAATTAGTCAGAAATTTTCTCGCACCAAGGAAATCTCATTCCCTCCTATCACGACGACCAACGTGGCGGACGTGCCTCTCACGATTGAGGTGAACATTGGAAGCCACAACGTCCGTCGCATGTATGTTGATGGAGGATCATCCGTGGAGATACTCTATGAACATTGTTTCATACAGTTTAAACCATAAATCAAAATCAAACTAATTTCGGCCACGTCGCCGCTTATTGGTTTTAGCGGAGATACCATTTGGCCAATGTGACAACCATGGTTTTGGGGTTCGTCACTTAGACTATAGTTTAGGGTGTTTTGTCCAAATATGTGCTTTTATGTGCTTATGTGTTTATTTTGTGTGTTTGGAGTAAGGTTCGGATATCGTTTATGGGTATATGGTACTCATAAGTATATTGAGGAACGGTTATTTCATGTTCATGAGCTCACAAGGTAGTGACTATGAAATGAGATGGTGTTATTTCGTGGTTTTACGTATACGTATATATATTATAGAAAATCGTATTTTTACGATTTAAGGTTTAGCATTAAGAGGTCTCGGATGAGGTAATTAGTCACGGAAAAATTTACGGGATGGTTTTATGTCATTTAGAACTTATTTGTATAGTTTATTTCATATTCTAAGAGTTTTTATAAAACTGTATATTTTTACGTCTTTTACGGTATACGCGTAAATTGACTAGTTTTACGGTTTAGCGGTTTTGGAGGTTTTAGGAGCTGAAATAAATTAAGGAAATTTAAGGTAATGATAATTAATAGTTAATTTACAGTAAATAATAAAAAAAATAAAGAAAAAGGCTATTTGGGTCGGTTATGGGCCAATTTGGTGGAAGGGGGTTAGAAAATATGGAAAGTTTTTGTATTAGCCTTAAATTTAGATTAGGAAAGGTGTTTTAATATAAATTAAGATCCCTAAAGGCCATGAACAACTTATATCAGCTATAGGGTCGAAAAATACATCAATGGAGGTTACGGTTTTCAAGAAAAATCAATCCCTTGAAGATTAGAGGTATAAATCATGTTCTAATTACGTTTTTATTAACTAAATCATGTTTCTAATTCATGTAAACATCAATTATGATGGATTTAGGGTTAGGGCAAAATTAAAATCTGAGAATTAATGTTATTATAATGACTAGATAAATTAGGGCTTGTGATTAAATAAATTATGAATAATTAATTAGGTTAATTCAATTAAATTCGTAATTAACAACTTTAAAGAATTTTTGGTGCATTGTTTTGATCATATATACAGTTCTACAAAATTTTAATTTTCGAATCTTATATCTCTGAAACTGTAATTGAATTTTATTTCAAATGCAAGAAACTAGAATTGAATTGAAGGTCGGGAAGTGGGTCAAAAATCAGGTTACAACAGTTGGAGGTCAAAACAGTTTTAAAATCAGTCGGGTTTAAATTAATGTTTTAAGATGTTTAGGGTACTTAGGAGTATAATTGGACCTTCAAACGAACATGAGACTTATATTATATATTAAGTAAAAGATCTAGATGAGGACTAAACAAATGGGTTAGAGTAAGACCCTTTGATCATAACAAACTTTTCATATGTTCAAAGTCGGTAAATTCTGGATAGGTAAAAGTATATATATATATATATATATATATATATATATATATATATATATATATATATATATATATATATATATATATATATATATATATATATATATATATATATATATATATATATATATATATATATATATATATATATATATATATATATATATATATATATATATATATATATATATATATATATATATATGGAGGCCTTAACAGTAGCTTTAAGGTTGCGGCCAAAGGGGATGGTTAGCTAACACATGTAAGGGCATAAGATTTCTTTACAGGGCATGTTATTTTGGTTAAGGGGGTGTTTGACCAATAGTTTGAAGTATGAAAAACGGGACTGTTTTAGGTTAAATGTTACCGAGACGAGTTATGAACTAAACTAAGTTAAGGCTTTATATAGGGGTGTAATGAGCTTCATATGGAATATAAATGGGGTTAAGTTATAGGAGAAGGTAAGATATCCATCATAGATTGATGATCCATTTAGTATTTGGTTCATGTTTTGATTGTATGCGTTTGTGTGTTTAGCTTTTTGCTAGTGCGCGGATATTTGGAGAAGATCAATCAGGTAAGTTTCATAGTCTCGTATCTTTTAATGTTCTTTACTTCTAGATGGGATGGAAGAGACACTGTATGGTTTTGTAAATAATGTTGTGAATGTTTTTATGGTTTGTGATGGACTTGTATGAACACTTATATGATTAACTGCTATGTGATTCTTGATTGTGTTTATGATTTGGATCGGGGGACACATACCGTCTCAGTTATTGTGGTTTAACTTAGTACCAAGGGGATGTTGACAAGGCGGGGCCTTGGGATTGGTTCATAGGTGTATGGGCGCCTATGAGACCATGGTGATTGGTAAGGCTTGGAACCTTGGAACTGTGATGATTGGTTAATCTTGAGTGCTAGTTGTTAATACATAATTGTAGCATATTGTCCATATGTTCTTTTGTTAATGGTTGTTATTCACAGCTTATAATTGATTTGGAGTTGGATTCTAAACCTATGACTCTCACAAGCATTATTATTGACGTGTTTTAGTGTCTCTTTCAGGTGAGAATGTGGTTAAGCGTGAGAATAGGAGTGGCTAGCTGGAAGGCTTAGGATTGCATTTGGAGGAACCCCCATTCCTCTTAGCCTTTATTTTATGTTTGAATAAGTGATTCATTGTGGACACCTATATGTTGATGTGTGTATTTGTATTTCTTTGGTAAGGGGTAGACCTGTTTCCTACTTACCTAGACGCCTGCATTGTTTGTGATATTGTCATGACATTGTGTCGCCCATTTATGATATTTCCATTTCATTTAGTTATCTCGATAGACACGCTATTTTCTGATGATATCCATACGTCGCACCCCATATTCCGCCATGGTGAGGTGTGACAGAATGGTATTAGAGATAATGGTTATAGAGAATTAGGTTACGTAGTCTAGTAGCCTAGTCAATAGCTTAAGGATCCCTGCATATAGGCGTCATAGGAATATGTGTGTATGGTAATAATCTGAGTATTGTTGGTTCGTTTTCTGTGAGTTTTGACTATGGATTGAACTATAGTCGTTCATACTTAGTCACATGTAATTTCTGTTTTATTTTTTATATATTAATTACTTTCATAATAATTGATAAGTTATTTGGTGTACCTAATGTATAGTATTTTTCTTTTGATGGTTAAGTCATGTTCCCTTAACAATCATGTGGTGATTCGAGTTACTAGAAGTAGGTAGATAGGAAGGATTTTAAGTTGTTTCCACTCTTATGGGCGACATGACTTATAATTGATTATGATGTTGTGTTGGAGTTTGTCTATGTTGTTTTAGCTAGACTATGGATTTATGTATTCCAAGAGTTTTACTATGTTATTTTAATAGATGGAGTTTTGGACCTTATTGTTTATGTGGTTATGAGCTTATGTGAGTAGATGGACTTATGTTTTATATGTTGTATTGATTCTTATAAGTTTCATCATAGGAGGGGGTGCATTGAGGAAAGGGTAATTGTATAAGTATGGTGGCCAACATAGTTATACAAGTACCACAACTTCTATGGGTTCTCAAGTATGGTTGCATGAAAGAGGGTTAGTTATTCTATATAATGAGATGTGGATTTTTGGGTATATTTATAATATATGGGTTTATGTAACGGCTGTCTACCATATGGCTATTTTTGAGTGTGTTATACGTTTTGGGTTATACTCATGTTGTGTAATTATGGGGTCACACGATATAGAATGGTTTTAGTGATGGGTTTTATGACTTGTGGTAAGATGGTGATTACTCGTATGGAAAAACGAGTGTATGACGCGATTGATTGATCTGACATGTATGGTAACGAGTATGTTTTGGGTGATTTAATAGGTATATATATGCGGATGTATATATATATATGGTTAAGTTATGATATATGGTCGTTCAGTAGTTATTACAACTTGAACGTACCTTGTGTTTGCTTGTGTTCTATGGTGATGGAGTTTGATGGAGTTCCAACGATGTTTTGATTCTTTTGATGTGTATCTAAATTCGGGTATGTATTTTAATTAATAATAAATACTAAATTTTCTTACAAATAAGTGTGGCAAATTATAGGAAAAGGTTTTGAAAATAATTTGTAAGTGTATTGTATGATATCGTGACTTACATATTTTTTTTAAAGTTTGTGGTTGTAAGCTATAAAAAAATTCGTCTTGAAAATAATTGGATTAGTTTACTATGTAACATGTGATAATACATTTTAAAGGGGTAAAGAAATTTTACAAAAATTTTCTTAAGTGGAGTTAAAATTTTAGAAGTATTTAACTAGACGGAAAGAGTAAAAAGGGAGATTTTATTATAATAATGATAAAAAAACACCACATTGTAAACGTGTAGTAGTTTAGTTATAACTAGCCTAGATGGATTTTATAAAATAATAATAATAATAATATAAAATAAAATGAAAATAAAACACTGTATTTTATAAACATGTATTCGTTTCATAATAACAAGTGAAATAAGTTTAATACGGTTAAACAAGATAATGGTTAGAATAAGATTGTAGTATACTAACTAGTTGATATCTTTGATAAAATAATGAAGATAAAAGATGAGTTTGTTGTTCAAAACTGTGACAACCCAAACCCGAGGTCATTTATTTAATATTGTATAATATTATTTTTACGAATAACTTTGAAATTTTTGATGAGTTTAATGAAATGACGATTGATGGTTTTATTTAAAACCGACGTTGGAGGTCTTATTTTTATCTTTTTACTAATAGCGAGGATTATTAGTGACCACAATATCGATGGATGCCCGAGATTTTATATTTTATCAATTGTTGTCTCGATGTTTATATTTTTGACGTTTTTATTTTAAGTTCGTATTAAGTCGAGTCGAGAGTCGATATTATTATTTTTGAGGTACGTTTTAAATTTTTAAAAGTATCTTTATAAAACCCGAGCCCCATAAATATTTTGAAAATTTACTAATAGTTGTTTCCCGCTTTTTTTTTGCTAACTATTTACATTTTTAGCCACAACTTTTGCTAAATTGCAACTTTGGTCCCTACCCCACTATATATAAACTTAAAACAAACACACACACCACAATTTTTCATTTGAAAATTTCACCATCTTCTTATTTCTCTCTCTTGAATGCCGAAACCCACCACCATCTCCAAAACACACACATTTTCAATTTTATCTTGAGTTTGAGGTTGAATCCAACTAAACCAAGCATAGACCCAATCTTATATTTGATCAAGGATCATTTTCGTGTAAGAATTCCTTACATGCAAGCACATTTTTTTTTCTTGATGTTGGTAGGTAGGAGCTATGACCATGCATGGCATTTTCATGATGATCCATGGTGATTCTTGCTAAAGATCTTGTTAAAACTTCATTTTGATCTAAAGATTTTTTATTTGTGATTATGATTTTTATGTTATGGTTGATGTATGATGATATTAGGGTATAGAAATGACCATTTCTATGGTTGGTTGTTATCAAAAAGTTGATTTTGTACAAGATTTTTATAGTCATTTTATAACAGTAAGTAAAGTGTAAAATCCGAATTTTTATGTTTTGAAAATGGCTTAACTTATAGCCTAGGGTTTTAGATAAATTTCTTAGCTTCGATTTGATATAAGGTAGAGCTTCTAGCTCCAAACGAGCGCGAAGTTATGATGTTTTGAATGATCGTGTACCGGGAGACGAGTATCGGCACTACAAGTAGTTGTTGTCGATATTTGGATCGAATCTCGGGGACTCTAAATAGATGTTTTGAAAAATGTAACCTACTGATAATGAGATGTTTATTTTATAGGTTGAGTTTACTTTAAAACCCGAGTGTCGATTTTGTAAACGGAGTCGTTTAAATAAGTTAAAACGGTTGTATGAAAAATTAACGTAAATCTGTCCGGATTTTGTTGTTTGAAAATGAGTTGGGTAAAGTACTTTAAACGTAATTTCATTTGTTAAACTTGTAAGAGGACTTTCTATATATAGTAAGTTAGTTTATCGAGTCGTTTCATAAACGGTTGACAAGTTTAAAAGGGGTAAAATAAGCTAGTACATGTAGTATGTACCGGCGGACTTTGTAAAAAGTGTAAAATGGCTAAGTAAATGTGTAGTATAGTATAATGAAGTTATTCATATCGTTTTCTCTCGAGTTTATCGTGACTTTATGAGTTTGAGTTTGATGTTGTTATGTATGATTTATTTTTCAAGTTTATTATTGATGAACGCGCCTTATTTGATAGGTTGCGGTTTTTGTGTTTATCGGGCATCAACTATCGTCGAAGATCGTCTTACTACGGCCATTACTCCTGGTGAGTCTATAGACTCGCTTTTGTAATTGTTTTGAATGATTTTAAAACCGCGAGGGGGGGATACATGCTATTTGAAAGTAAAATGAACACAACTCACGATTGATTGTTTGGACCCGAATGTTGCCTTTGTTTCCTTTGTTGTTTGAATTGTTTAAGTACCTAATTTGCAAAAGACCCTAAATTCATGAGCCGTTAACTATCTTCTGACTTGATGTTGTGAGTTGGGAATAGCCGCTTATTCTAATAATAGTACTATTGGGCTGACGACCATATCCGAGACCAGGGCTTTACGCTGAGTAACCCGCTGGGAAGGATAATTTTACGAGAATGAGAATTGGTATTCTTGCAAATGATACCCTAGTAGGGGCACTGGAATTTCATCTAGTCATGTCGACTTTAGGCGTAGGTGACTAAGTTAAGGGGTCGGTGTCATGAGCTTAATATAATTCAATAGCTATTGCTATATACCAGAATGCCTGACTAATAGATTGTATGCGCATAATTCTATTAAATGATCTTGATTGATTTTTCTATTGTGTTTAAATGTTGATTTAGAAAACCTATAGACTCGCTCAACCGTTATGTTGATGATTTTAAGCATGTATTTCAGGTATTGAAGATGATGAATTGTGGAGCTTGCTGGAGAAGGATTGCAGGATTGCTTTTGTGGTGATTGGTCTAAAACGGATTTCTTTCCTTTTTGTCATAAAAATAATAATGTACGGTCATATATTTTGGTAAATTGTTTGTTGATTTAATGAAATCTTTGGGGGACCTAAATATTACTCTTATATTGCTAAAATTGTTTTACTTGGGGTCGAAAGTTTTAGACAATGGTTAAATTATTTCCTTTTATATTTCAAATGTATCTTATTTTGAAATTATTCGAAGTGTCTTATATAACGATGTTTGTATTTAGCACCCAATTGTGTATTTCCGCTGCGCAATGTAATCTGGGGGTGTTAAAGATTGGTAATCAGAGCTTTTTAGTTATAGCGAATTAGGTCGATTTTTGAAAAATGTCCTAAACTATAACTTTGGTGTTGAAAATATTTCACAAAAGCAACGCAACTTCTCTGCAAGGCCCCGATAAGATTATTTATTTTGTATTGCTTTATTGATTGATGTATCCCTTAAAATTGAATTGATTTTAGAGTATTTATTAAGTAAATACTATGATGATATATAATAATGTATTAATGATGTATTGATGTTGTTGAAAGTACGTTGAGTACTTGTTATTGTATATGTTCTTTATGTAATGCATATGTATATAGTTTTTAATAATGACCTTATATATCGTCGAGGGTCTAGCACAATAGACCAGATGATGAACGATTTTACAACTGATTTCTTACGACTTATATCGGGTATGAGGAAGTTTGATTAGTTGTTGTATGATAGATATGTGGTTGAAATTGGTGTGATTAGAGGGTTGATGTGAAAGAAAGGTGGTTTTAAAGGTTGTATTTGGAATGTGGAGATTTGAGTTTGTTAGGACTTGGAAGATGGATGAGATTGCTAGTCTTGGGCCGATTGTGATGCATTTGTATGCTTGAATTGAAAGGTTTAAAGAGAAGTAGGTAAGTTTTGAAGGGATGAGTGAGTGGGAGTCTCAGGTGAGATTGATTCTGAGTAGAGTTTGGAAGTTTAGGAATGTTGAAAGTCGTACTGAGATTTTCCTGGTGATTGATCTGTCGTGTATGAGTGAGTATTTGGATATTGAGAATGAGCTGCCATCAGGTTATGGATTTGAATTTGAAGAGCGAACGAGGAAATAGACGAGTGTGAAGAAGCTGACAACAATGATAAGGAGGATAAGGATCTGGTGCCTAAAGAACTAATCTTGTAATGGATTTCTTTGTATCATATTTTCTTTTGTGATCGGACTTATTTAAACCCTTGTGTCGTAGCATTGTGATGGAACTTATTATCTTTTAAGTTTGTTCGGTAGATGATTGTAGTGACAGACATTGCCACTATCTTGTTGTATCCTCAACGCAATCTGAATTGCCCTCATGATCTATGATGTGCCTTTATTAACTCTTTTGAGTTTTGGTTGATGAACCATTGTAGTTTATGTTGTTTGTGCATGTAGTATTCATGAGATGTCCTGATAAAGAATTCCTTCTTTTATCGTGATATGTATACTTAGCATGTTTCTTTCCTCCGTGATGATGGAAGAAGGAGTAGGGGAATCATATTTCTGTCATTAGTAGATCGCTACGTGACTAAGTTTCTTGAAATATGTTGCCAAAACTAACGACTGCTATCGTGAACACTATAATCGAACAAGTTATTGCTAGAGCATTTGGAGCTGATCGCGCTGCCAGGAATTAAAAGATGTTGGGGTTAATTGTGTTGGAAATAATGGTGCTGCAGTAGATGCTGCTGAGAATAATGATGATGCTGCTGAGAATAATGATGATGCTGCTAACGATAATGAGGATGCTGCTGATCCAGATGATAGTGTTGCTGTTGTTCTTCAAGTTCAAGAGAATGTACTTATGTTAGTTTTCAGAAGTGTGGTTCTGCGCTGTTTGGTGGTATTAGTAGTGCATTAAAATTGCATAGTTGGATTGATAAGATAGAGAGTACTTTGAGATTATTGGATGTTCAGAAATTAATAAGGTGAAATTTGCTGCTGCTATATTTCAGGATGGTACACTAATATGGTGGAATAACCAAGTGACTACTTTACGATTGGTTGTAACTAATAGTAAGGCATGGCCCGTGATGAAAGGACTATTGACTGCTAGGTCTTGTCCTAAGAAGGAACTAGGACAGTTGGAATCCGAATTGAGATAATTAGTGCTAAGGGACGATGATATTACTGGTTTACTAGGAAATTTTCTGAGCTATAATTGCTATGTCCTGATACTTTTGTGAATGACTGTACGGTAAGGAAGCAGTACATTAGGGGATTGTCTAGTGAGATCAAGAGTGAGATTATTTCTTCATAACCTGAATCTTTCGATGAAGTTGTTCCGAGTACGTTTGATTTAATGGACGTGAAAGTGCAAGTTAGGAAATATAGCATGGTTGAAACAATAAGAGGAAGTGGGAATCTGCTCAGTCCAACCCGAATCAAGGTCAGAATTGTAAGGATTACAGTACTAACAATAACCAAAGACAGAACCAAAATCAGTATTTAAACCCTGGAAGGAATGATAGAATCCGTGTTGCCACTGTGTCTAGAAGTGACAAGATAAATCTCGAGTGTGTTTGCTGTACTATATACCATGTAGGTAATTTTTCCACAAATGCGACTAGAGTTAGGAAAACCTGGTCATAAAGCTGCAAAGTGCAGAACAAGAGGATTAGTCATTGTAATCAGTACCCCTAGAGTAGTGATATGTTTTAGCTATGGTGAGAAAGAATACAAACAAAGGAATTGTACAAGGAAAGGAAATTGACAAAATAGGAATGCTGTCGCTCTAGCTTACGTTTGAATGATGCTGACAAACCCTTAAGGTCCGGATGTTGTAGATGGTATATTCTTACTTGAGATTCTTTATGTCAGTATGTTGTTTGGTTTCAGATCGAGTAGAAACTATAGAAATGTAAAGATTTAGTTGTTTTTATCAACGGAGAGTTAATAAGATTGACAATTAACTATGATGTGGAGTTAACCGATGGAAAGGTTGCTAGTGTTAGTTTTACACTAAGAGTGTGTTCCTTGAATTTAGGAAAGTAGGTGTTTAGTATCGACTTGATGCTCAAAGAGTTGGAATCCTTGGATGTGGATTATTGGTATGAATTGGTTAATGGTGCGAAGTGCTGATGTTTGAGATTGAACTAATCTTACTATAAATTGATAGCTGCTGGCTTAGGTTTTGCTACGAAGCTGAGTGTTGACTGTGAAATATGATGAGTGAACTATCTATTTGGGAAGTTTGTCTTGTTTGGAAACAAGGAAGTATGTGGAAGAGGAATGTGATGTATTCCTAGTTCAGGTATTTAGTGATAGGGTGGTTGAGGAGAAGTTGAGAGATATATTAATGATTCAAGAGTATTATGAAGTTCTCCTAAAGATTTGCAGAGTGGCTGCCGCCTCATGAAGTGGAGTTTGTGTAGATTGAGTGTTGTAAACAATAGGTGTAGTGCTTCTGCGTTTCGTTGTGTAGTGCTTCCGTGTTTTGTTGAGTAGTAATTGTATGCCTTATCATTTGGCACCGTCAGAGTGGAACGAGTTATCCGGTCAACTACGAGAAGTGATGGATAAAGGATGTATTAGATTAAGTTTCGTTACAGTGATGATCGCTTGTGTTGTTAGTCAAGAACGATGAATTGTTTCGGATGTGTATTGATTATCGAGAGCTTAAGAAATTGACAGCCAAGAATCGGAATCCATTACCGAGGATTGATGATTCACGTGATCCTTGCAACTTGTCTGGATCCAGTGTGTACTCAAAGATCACTTTGAGTTTTGGTTATCATTAACTGAGAATTAGAGAAGGAAGATATTCCTATAGTTGTTCTTCGTACTTGATGTGAGTAATTTAAGTTTCAAGTGATGTTTTTGGAATGGACGAACGCGTTTGCCGTATTCATGGACTGGGTGAATCTTGTGTGTAAGATGTGCTAGGATGAGTTATTCATTATATCTCTTGAAGATATTTTATATTATTCCAAGAGGAAAGAAGGAATATAAGTAGCATATGAGGATAATTTTTGGGATGGTTGGAAAAAGAGAAACTGTATGTAAAGTTTCCTATGTGTGAATGTTGGTTGAAATATTTGCGTTTTCTAAGGCAGTTGTTTGACAACAAAGGTATTCGTGAAGATCTTGCCAAGATTGAAACGATCAATGATTGGTCGGTACCAACGACGCCGACGAAATCTGTTAATTCTTTGGTTTAAGCTGGGAATAATCGGAGGTTTATCGAAAGGTTTTCACTGATTGTTAAACCATTGATTAAGCTGACTAAGAAGAATTAGATGTGTGAGTCACACTTTTACATCTAAATTGTAAGTTTCGAGATCTAATTCTTATTAGATGAGGAAGTTGTATTCTGAACACTGAAAGGTAGGTTGTGTTCTGCACCGATGTTGTCATTGTTGAAAGGATCTGAAGTATTTATAGTTTGTAGTTTTGTTGTGATATGTCTCATAAGGGTTATGTAGTTGTGGTGTTTGCTTTGACATGGTAGAAATATTACTTGTATGGAATCAAGTAAGTAATAATAAAGGATCATAAGAGTTGCTTCATAATTAATTTCTTGGGATGATAAAGGAAATGAGTAGAGGATTACCAGTTATATATTTTGAGTATTTGAGTATGTTGGTGGTTATGACTGTGAGTGATTATGACTACGAGATTCGTTGCCATCCGGAAAAGGCGAATGTGGTAGCTAATGCACTTATCAGGAATAAGAAGGGGAAAACCTTTTAAGATTTGAGTTTTGGTAATGACAAGAATTGTGGGCTTGATAGCAAGGATATGAAATTTTAAGTTAGTGGTCTGATTTGAGAAGGAGGTCAAGATAAGTGATTCAACATTTTGTTAAACTTATGGAAAGGATTTTGTTGTAACGCCAAGTTAGGTATGGTATATTGAGCACTCCTAACATATCTAAGTTGAGAGAGTGAGACTTAGTGATGAAGGAATCTCACAAGTCAAGTAATCGATACGATTTGGTTTGGATAAAGATGAAAGTTGAGTTAAGTACTGTGTGTTATACAGAGTGATGGACAGAGTGAAAGGATGCTTCGAACATCGAACGGTATACTTGTGCGTGTGTGTTTGAAATAGGAATTGTTGGAATTTTTATACGACAATGATTGTCATGCTAGTAATGAGGATGTACTATTCATGGTACATAAAGAACTTCAATTTGTGAAGGTTAAAGATAGTGAGTTATGGACATAAGATTAGTTTTTCGGTGTATTGTAGAAATATAGGTGGAATTGAATGATTGAACTAGAAATAATATTGGCAATATTGATAAGATTGTGTGGATTAAAGATTATCCATTAGTAACAAGGAATCATCAGAAGAGTTATGTTGGCAATCGAAGGAAGTCGATGGAGTTTGAAATTGGGAAACGTGGTTAGGCATAAGGTGTCGTTATGACGGGTGAAATTTGTTTTCAAAACAACAACAAGGAAAGAATTCAACTTGAAGATAAGTTGCTTTTCATAGAAAGAACTTTGAAGAGTTCTTATGAGGTCGAAACATGGTAAGGATTATATTGTGAGGATGCAAGTATTCTAGAAGTGGAATTTGAAATTGTGAAAGAAGCATGAGGATTTCTTTAAGGAAAAGAGTTCTCTTTTGTTTTGTAGGTATGGATGTGATTATAAGAGGGGTCGAGCGCCGGGACGTCGCTCTCTTTTAGGAGGGTAGGATGTGAAAACCCAAACCCGAGGTCATTTATTTAATATTATATAATATTATTTTTACGAATAACTTTGAAATTTTTGATGAGTTGAATGAAATGACGATTGATGGTTTTATTTAAAACCGACGTTGGAGGTCTTATTTTTATCTTTTTACTAATAGTGAGGATTATTAGTGACCGCGATATCGATGGATGCCCGAGATTTTATATTTTATCAATTGTTGTCTCGATGTTTATATTTTGGACGTTTTTATTTTAAGTTCGTACTAAGTTGAGTCGAGAGTCGATATTATTATTTTTGAGGTACGTTTTAAACTCTTAAAAGTATCTTTATGAAACTCGAGCCCCGTAAATATTTTGAAAATTTACTAATAGTTGTTTCCCGCTTTTTTTTTTGCTAACTATTTACATTTTTAGCCACAACTTTTGCTAAATTACAACTTTGGTCCCTACCTCACGATATATAAACTTAAAACAAACACACACACCACAATTTCTCATTTAAAAATTTCACCATCTTCTCCTTTCTCTCTCTTGAATGCCGAAACCCACCACCATCACCAAAACACACACATTTTCAATTTTATCTTGAGTTTGAGGTTGAATCCAACTAAACCAAGCATAGACCCAATCTTATATTTGATCAAGGATCATTTTGGTATAATAATTCCTTACATGCAAGCACATTTTTTTTCTTGATGTTGGTAGGTAGGAGCTATGATCATGCATGGCATTTTCATGATGATCCATGGTGATTCTTGCTAAAGATCTTGTTAAAACTTCATTTTGATCTAAAGTTTTTTATTTTTGATTATGAGTTTGATGGTATGGTTGATGTATGATGATATAGGGTATAGAAATGACCATTTCTATTGTTGGTTTTTATCAAAAAGTTGATTTTGTACAAGATTTTTATAGTCATTGTATAACAGTAAGTAAAGTGTAAAATCCGAATTTTTATGTTTTGAAAATGGCTTAACTTATAGCCTAGGGTGGTAGATATTTTCTTAGCTTCGATTTGATATAAGGTAGAGCTTCTAGCTCCAAACGAGCGCGAAGTTATGATGTTTTGAATGATCGTGTACCGGGAGACGAGTATCGGCACTACAAGTAGTTGTTGTCGATATTTGGATCGAATCTCGGGGACTCTAAATGGATGTTTTGAAAAATTTAACCTACTTATAATGAGGTGTTTATTTTATAGGTTGAGTTTACTTTAAAACCCGAGTGTCGGTTTTGTAAACGGAGTCGTTTAAATAAGTTAAAACGGTTGTATGAAAAATTAACGTAAATCTGTCCAGATTTTGTAGTTTGAAAATGAGTTGGGTAAAGTACTTTAAAAGTAATTTCATTTGATAAACTTGTAAGAGTACTTTCTATATATATTAAGTTAGTTTATCGAGTCGTTTCATAAACGGTTGACAAGTTTAAAAGGGGTAAAATAAGCTAGTACATGTAGTATGTACCGGTGGACTTTGTAAAAAGTGTAAAATGGCTAAGTAAATGTGTAGTAAAGTATAAAGAAGTTATTCATATCGTTTTCTCTCGAGTTTATTGTGACTTTATGAGTTTGAGTTTGATGTTGTTATGTATGATTTATTTTTCAAGTTTATTATTGATGAACGCGCCTTATTTGATAGGTTGCGGTTTTTGTGTTTATCGGGCATCAACTATCATCGAAGATCGTCTTACTACTGCTATTACTCCAGGTGAGTCTATAGCCTCGCTTTTGTAATTGTTTTGAATGATTTTAAAACCCGCGGGGGGGGATACATGCTATTTGAAAGTAAAATGAACACAAGTCATGATTGATTGTTTGGACCCGAATGTTGCCTTTGTTTCCTTTGTTGTTTGAATTGTATAAGTACCTAATTTGTGAAAGACCCTAAATTCATGAGCCGTTAACTATCTTCTGACTTGATGTTGTGAGTTGGGAATAGCCGCTTATTCTAATAATAGTACTATTGGGCTGATGACCCTATCCGAGACCAGGGCTTTACGCTGAGTAACCCGCTGGGAAGAATAATTTTACGAGAATGAGAATTGGTATTCTTGCAAATGATACCCTAGTAGGGGCACTGGAATTTCATCTAGTCATGCCGGCTTTAGGCGTGGGTGACTAAGTTAAGGGGTCGGTGTCATGAGCTTAATACAATTCAATAGCTATTGCTATATACCAGAATGCCTGACTAATAGATTGTATGCGCACAATTCTATTAAATGATCTTGATTGATTTTTCTCTTGTGTTCAAATGTTTATTTGGAAAACCTATAGACTCGCTCAACCGTTGTGTTGATGATTTTATGCATGTATTTCAGGTATTGAAGATGATGAATTGCGGAGCTTGCTAGAGAAGGATTGCGGGATTGCTTTTGTGGTGATTGGTCTAAAACGGATTTCTTTCCCTTTTGTCATAAAAATAATAATGGACGGTCATATATTTTGGTAAATTATTTGTTGATTTAATGAAATCTTTGGGGGACCTAAATATTACTCTGATATTTCTAAAATTGTTTTACTTGGGATCGAAAGTTTTAGACAATGGTTAAATTATTTCCTTTTATATTTCAAATGTATCTTATTTTGAAATTATTCGAAGTGTCTTATATAACGATGTTTGTATTTAGCACCCAATTGTGTATTTCCGTTGCGCAATGTAATTTGGGAGTGTTAAAAAAACGAGTATGATTGATTTTAGTAGTATTGAAGTTTGGTTCTTATGAGGAGTAACTAAATGGGGCGAATGTTTGAAATTTTATGAGGTATCGAAATTTGGTAATACTAACCATGACGAGTCTAATTTTTCGTTGTTAGCACACTCCATTGAATCTTTTGGATTACATTGTTTCGTTTTCAGTTGTTTTGGCTAGGGTTCATTATGGTTGATCTTTCGGTTTACCATATATTTATTATGGGACGCGATCGTTTGGAATTCTTTTGGTACACGTCATGGTTGATTTAGTTATGCGGTTGTGGAAACGTTAGGATGAGAGGATAGAGTTGGGTAGTATTACTTATGGTTTGATTTTAGAATGGAGAGATGTATTTTGATTTAAAGGTTGTGTTGAAGGAATGATTAAGATTTGTGTAGTTTTGAAACTTAGATTGGTTACAGGAATAAGGAATAAGTAAAGTTAGTTGACTGGTCGTGGGAACGAGATGTCATGCTATGAGAAGTTGGTTGAAGTACCATTAGGAGATTGATGAAAGTACTAGCGGATGTGAGGGTAGAGTAGAAAGTTTCTACTAATGGAAGGATTAACACGCAAGGGAATTGGTATAGTTATGGAGGCAAGGTAGTAGTAGACACGTGAAGGAAAACATGGATGTGAAAGAATGATTGGTAGGAGGCTGATTAATGGTGAAGTACAACAAGTAAGGAAGAGTGAGCCATTGAGGGGTTGAAGTACCTTTAGAAATATTGTGGTAGATGAGTTGAAGTTAGAGGCTACTGGGTAGTGTGAAGTTCCTAGGTAACATCATAGAGACGAGAAGGAGTGCGTGAATTGCTACATCGTGAATCAAGGAGCTGAAAGGACTACATGTCGGCTGCTAGAAGGAAGCAAGAGATTTCAAAGGAGTCACAGAAGTTGCAAGGACTGGAAAGGTGATAAGCACTATGATGGGAATCTCCGTATGGTTCGTGACGAAGAAGGACAAATCGAGTACCGGAGTGGCGTTACAAAGAGCTGAACTAGTGGATCGTGATGAATTGAATACATAACATGGGAGATTAAGAACTCGTTGAGGTAACAAGGGGAGTCGAGTGACTACGCGGATAGAATTTTTATGGTAATAAATATTGAGGGATGAGTAGTGAAGCTGAGCTGAATAACTTCATGGAGAAGTGAGTTAGAGAGTCGGTTTTGTGAAGGTGTAATGAAAGATCTTTGGAAGAGTCAGTTATGCATTATCCAATGCACTAACAATTTCCATAGAGTTGATGAATTGAGTGAGAAGTTTTGGTTTGACATGATAGTGAAGTAATTAGGGAGAACCATGGAAGGAGAGAACCAAGTATTCCTAGAAGATGATGATTGAAAGTACCTCATGTTAGGTGCAAGACAAAATAGAAGTATGAGATTTGAATAAAAATTTAAAATATGGCTTAGTTTAGACAAATGGAAACTAATATGGGTATAAGATGAGAGTGTGATCCGCATGGGATGACATAAAACTCTAGTCTGTCCCTATTAGGAGGGAGTAGGAGAACTGATCGTGAGGAAAAACAAGTGAAGCTACTTGGAAACGTTTTAAGGTATAGCTGACTTGAAAGACTGGAAGCATAACATCGTGATGTATGTCATGAGTTGTGGAAGAAGAAGGAAGTATGGATAGATACGAATCATGAATGAAATAGTTAGAGATAGGAACCGAAGGTAAAACTTTGGTATAGCCTAATGAGTAGACTAAGGCACTAAGCATGCTAATATCGTTGTAGTTTGGAAAGCAAATGGTACTGACCTATACTGTTTGATTGGAAGGCTTAGTATCGATAATCGAATGGTTGAGGAGTTATAGATGTGATGTGTCATGAGAGACGAAGGGCTTGGTCTAACTGAGACAAGATGAGGATCACTATGACCTTGAAGGTAAGACATTTTGTAGGTATAAAGGAAGTGTTGAGTATCAGGGGAAAAAAATCTTTCATGGAGAAAAGTGAGAAAGAAGTGTATAGGTGCTACTAATGATCTATCCAAATTTTATGGAAGTAGTTGTAGCATGGGTTTGGATAGCAGTTGATAGACTAACTTAGATAACCATCCTTTTGGTGATGTGTATAGATCATAAGTTGATTTGGATTGGAAGAGCCTCGTTGTGATAAACTAATCAATATGTGAAATATCGTCATAGGTCACTTGTGTAAGGAAATTGGAATTTTTAAGTAGTTTGCGGTATGGACTAAAGGAAGTTGATGAACATGATTGGATATGAGTATATCCAGCTAATTGGAAAATGATGGAAGAAGTGGGAAATTGATACAAGTATAGGAGTCGTGTTGAGAGATTGGGTGACTGATTTAGAGGGATGTGGGAAACTCGTTACCGATGTTTGAGTTTTCATATAATGATAGTTATCATACTAGAACTTGATGAATGCCATTTGAGGAACTATAGGGAAGGATATGGTGAGTTGTCCTTATGGTGGATTAAAATTCATGAAAGAGACTACTAATGTGGAAATGGTGTTTGTGGAAAGGATGAGAGTAACAAGAGATGATATGTTGAAAAAGAGGATATCACTAGAGTTTAGTGACAAAGTTATGTAGAAAATTTTACCTATAGTAATGGGTGGCATGTTTTGGTAAAAGGGAAAAGTTGATGACGAGTTTTGTAGGTCCATTTATGATATTTGGAAAGATTGGACCAGTATCTTATGGGTATAGAATTACCTAGGGAATTGAATGGTATACATGATATATTTCATGTATTAAGATTGGTAAATGTTGTTTGAGAATGCGTATTTGCATGTATGGTTATTCGGGATTTGTGTTAATAAGAGTCTTCGTTCTATCAAAGAGTCATTTGTGAGATTTATTGGTTGTGAGGTTAAAAGTTTGGGAATGAATTTAAATATTGTTGGTTAGTATATGTGGTATATTGAGTCATGAACTAAGGTACACATGGACATGAGAAGAGTTCATTTTGAACAAGTATCCTCATGTGATTTGTTGTTTGTTTGTTTGATCCTAAGGAGTAAATCTCCGGACGAGATTTCTATTAGGAGGGAGTGATGTGACAACCATGGTTTTGGGGTTCGTCACTTAGACTATAGTTTAGGGTGTTTTGTGAAAATATGTGCTTTTATTTGCTTATGTGTTTATTCTGTGTGTTTGGAGTGAGGTTTGGATATCGTTTATGGGTATATGGTACTCATAAGTAAATTGAGGAACGGTTATTTAATGTTCATGAGCTCACAAGGTAGTGACTATGAAATGAGATGGTTATATTTCGTGGTTTTACGTATATGTATATGTATTATAGAAAATCGTATTTTTACGATTTAAGGTTTAGCATTAAGAGGTCTCGGATGAGGTAATTAGTCACGGGAATAATTTACGGGATGGTGATATTATGATTTTATATGGGTTCTAATTCTCTCACAGTCCTCTCGAATTGATCTCGGTCTTAAGTGGAATGATTTGTTCTTGGTTAATAAAAAGTGGTTGGTTTGTTTATCTATTTTAAACTAATGACAAGAAATTAAGTGTCGAAGAGTAAACTTAAAGCGTGAAAAGAATAAACTAAAAGACTAGTTTAAAATTAGATGTTTGAAAACTTTAAAGATTATATTAGAGAAATAAATGGACATTCAATTAAACTAACACTTGGAAAACTTTGTGAAAAATAAGAGCTTAATGGAAAAGTACTAAAAGAAAGTAAGAACGGAACAAAGCAAATTAGCTAAGATCGGAATAGGGAAAAGACTAGCACCAATCGGAATATATTCCGATCGAATGATCGGAATATGCTGCAAAATGGACCTGTCGGAATATCTTAGAATTGAGAGAAATCGGAATGTTTGAAACAGCATAAATCGGAATACATGAAAATCACCAATCGGAATAATCTAAAGCTTGTACAATCGGAATATGGGGGAAAAACGAGGCAATCGGAATACTAGGATTTGAGGCCAATCGGAATATGGAGAAATGCTCACCATCGGAATACAGGAAAGTATCACCAATCGGAATAAACTAAACCCTTTTCCGATCGGTAGATCGGAAAGAGGGGGACGCTCGGTCGGAAAACACCAATCGGAAAGGGGTTTATGACCCTTTCCGAAATCCCTTTTTGATCCGAATTTTAAGCAAAGTAAATAAGCTATGAATAAGCTAATCACTAAGCTAGCTCGAATCCAAACTTAAGCTAATCAATTAAGCACTAAAAACAACTTTTCTAAATTCAAAATAAACAACTTTTAAATCAAATCAATAAAAAGATGAACTTTTTAATAAAACTCTCAAAAGTAAATAAGATAAATCAACAAATAAGCCAATAAGAACAAGGATCTTATAGCTTATTTATGTATAAACTTAAGGAAACATAAAAAGTAATCAACTTTTTAAGCACAAATCATTGATGAACAACACGGATCACACGAGATTTGTACCAAAATCAATAAAAGTAAAAGAAAGGAAGGATGAGATTAAAGATTAAAAGATAAAACTTGAACTTGATTAATGAAAAAGTAATACAAAGTTTTGATCTTGAATGGAAAAGATGAAATCTAGTGAGAGAAAGTTTAGAACTTTATCTCTCTAAAACTAGAAACTACCTAAAGACTAAGTGTGTGAAAATTTGTGAAGTAAGGGCTTTATATAGGCGTGTGTATGGTGGTGATGGGCTTTTGATTGGGCTTTGATTTGGGCTTCTTCTCTTTTTTTTTTTCTTCTTTCTTCTTAAGTCTTCACGCATCTTTAAATAACGTTTCCACTTTGGATTTGAGAAGTGTCGGTGAATTATTCCAACTCGTCTTATAATCTATTGTTTTATAGACTCGAGTTCTTCGACATATATGAATCTTCCATTTTTGGCTCTATTCTTTGATAAATCTTCAAATAGGCATAATGACTTTAAATCTTCTGCATCTTTTGGACAATAGACTTCTTCTTGAGTCTTTTTCCTCGATAAAACCCGTGCAATCCCATGTTTTCTTCAATATTCATCCGGTTGCCTCTGAAAACACAATAAACACAAAATCCACGCATAATTCCAAACAAATGATATTAATTACGTGTTTTGGTCTTGTTTTAGCCAGAATTAAGTGGTAAAAGGATGGGTGTTTTCACACCTATCAAATCCCCTACACTTAACCATTGCCATGCCCTCATGCAATGCTTAGTGATAAAGCAAATTTACACTTTTCTCATGATCAATCAACCTTGGCCTTATTAAAATACTACTAAAAGAAAATTAAAGTACTAAGAGAAATTAAAACTTTAAAGTAAACAAAAGGATAGAAAATAGTTATGTGGAAATAACTTGCAAAGAGATCGAGGACTTACATTAGGGCTTCGGTGCTGCGAAGATTTATCATCCTCAAGTTTCACGTTCCCCAAACTAAGCTTAAAAACGAGATCATTGTTATTATAAGTTAGTAATTCAAACACTTACACACATGGCTTAATTAAATGCTTAAACTCCCTTATTCCTAGGTGTATCTCTTATATTTTATTTTTGTCTTAGAATGATCATGAAGATGCATTTTTGGACTTATTTCGATAGTTTATTTAGGCTGAAAGCAAAGTAGGACGATTTGATCAATAGTTAGCTAAAGGACAAAATCTCTTAAAACTGCTTCTCGGGATATCAAAAAGTTCATATCTTGGCATAACTTGGTTCGCGATTTGAGACCTTTCTCGGGCCGATATTTGGCATGTACTTCATACTTCATATCTGAGAGACGTTCTTGAGATAATGGTCTTCTCATCGTAATAGAGTTTCTTCACTCGGAGACTTTTGAGGGGTACTCCAACTTTGTTGACCACGACTTCATGATTATTCTTCAATCTCTAATAGGGATTTTGAGATACAACGATCCGCCTCCTTTTCGGACTTGGATCTATTTATCCTCATACCTTGTTAGGGTCTTTTCGGATAGACTTCTCCATGATCTTTATGGGAGTTGATTGCTTTTCGTCGTGAGTCTTGATCCTTTATATTGATTTAGGGAATAATGCTTTTCACATCACTTTGGATCTTCAGCAATAAAATTGAATCCTCATGCCTTGTTAGGGCCTTTTCGGACTCGCCAATCTTCGCGCCCCGCTTCATAAGTTATGCCTTGGCTATGAACTCTTATCATTACCGAGCAACTTTTAAACGATCTTGGGCTAGAAGCTAAGTAACTTTTCAAATCGTACAACCTTACTTATTGCAGATAAATTATTAGCAAGTGATGGGAGAATAGGCAAATAATTACACCAAGTGAGCTTGTGCAAGAATACCGACTTATAATTGACTCTATCATTTCTCGTCCTCCACAATTTAAAATCTCAAGTAATGAGACTCGTGGATACTTAGCCAAATAAACCAATTAAGGTCTACATGGTTAAGGATACTAGCTAGAATAAACTTGGATAAGTCTATTCGGGTTGAGTCAAAATAAACGCAACGGGCCTAATATGTCAAAGACTTCTAAACTAGCTACACCACTTTATTAATATTTTTGATTTTATTGCGGGATATATACATATGAAAGCAAAGATAAAAATTTAAAAATTACGAATAAGTGGCCAAAGTTAATAAAAAATGTTGAAAAAGATGATTTTCTGTTTAAATGAAGGCATTTTCATGGAAAAGTCCACTTAAAACTTCGATAGAAGTCCCCCCTACACTTAAGATAAACATTGTCCTCAATGTTTAAGCATGTGGGAAAAGTATCCCCTACACTTATGACATTGTGCACGTTGGTTAACTCGAGTTAAGGAAGAGACGACTAAAGTGATCAATTTCAAATGTGAGTATGAAGAAAATTGAGTCACGATAGTTGAGAGATAGAACCGGATTTTGGATAACACGGGAGCACGGTTCTTCAAAGTTTCCAAGAGTGCACTTATCCCTGTAATCACATCACCACACAAAAACAAACACCTATAGAGGTCTCCCTACACTTAGGAGGTTAAAACATAAGAGGATAGATACTTGGGCTGCCTCCCGAGGAGCGCTTGTTTTTGATAACCGAGTCACGAGCCTGACTCGACCCAAATTCAGTTCATGGGGAACGTGGTGAGGGATGGAATCATCTCCTGAGAGATGTCCTCACCAAAGTACAACTTCAGACGCTGGCCATTCACCTTGAAATTGGGCCCATTAGGCTGAGAAAGCTCAATGGTCCCATACGGAAAGACGTTGGCGACGGTGAATGGACCAGACCAACGGCTCTTCAACTTGCCAGAGAAGATCTTCAACCGAGAGTTAAAAAGTAAGACTTGATCACCAATATGGAACTCTCGGTTCTTGATTTTTGCGTCATGAAGGATCTTCGTCTTCTCTTTGTAAGCGAGTTCTCATAAGCTTCATTCCTCAGTTCGTTGAGCTCGTTGAGTTGAATCTTGCGATGATCACCGGCTTTGTTGATGTCGAAGTTAGCCCACTTTAAGGCCCAGTGTGCCTTATGCTCCAGCTCGATGGGAAGGTGGCATGCTTTCCCGTACACCAGACGATAAGGTGTACAACCGATCGGGGTCTTATAAGCAGTACGGAAAGCCCGCGGAGCATCATCTAACTTATCGGCCCACGCGGCACGATGCTCTCCCACAGTACGCTCCAAAATTCG
This sequence comes from Glebionis coronaria, assembly GCA_025667525.1. Taxonomy (NCBI): domain Eukaryota; kingdom Viridiplantae; phylum Streptophyta; class Magnoliopsida; order Asterales; family Asteraceae; genus Glebionis; species Glebionis coronaria. The sequence continues at coordinate 404,324,202 of CM046876.1, read as the reverse complement.
CTTCAATCCACGATTGGATATCTCGGCTTGCCCATTGGTTTGGGGATGATAAGCGGTGGAAAGACGGTGATTGACACCATACTTAGCCATGACTCTTGAAAATTGATCGTTGCAAAAATGAGTCCCGCGGTCACTGATAATAGCACGAGGAACGCCGAATCGAGCGAACAGCGATTTCAAAAAGTTACAAACCACCCTTGCATCATTAGTAGGTAAAGCTTTGGCTTCAACCCACTTGGATACGTAGTCAACGGCAACAAGGATGTATTTGTTTCCTTTAGATGAAGGGAATGGCCCCATAAAGTCGATACCCCAAACATCAAAGATTTCACATTCTTGTATGAAATTCTGAGGCATCTCGTCTTTATGTGTGATCGTGCCTTGTTTTTGGCAAGCATCACATCGTTTAACCATCTCGTGAGCATCACGATAGATGGTGGGCCAATAAAATCCCGAATCAAACACTTTTTTGGCGGTGTAGTTGGGACCAAAGTGACCACCAGTGGGTCCTTTGTGGCAAGCATCAAGGATTTCGAAAGCTGCCGGTCCATCAACACATCGGCTAATAATCAAATCGGCACATTGTTTTAAAAGATATGGGTCATCCCAAAAGTAAGTCTTAATGTCTTTGAAGAACTTCTTCTTTTGCTGGGATGTTAATCCGTCAATGAGGATTCCACCTGCCAAGTAGTTTGCAATGTCCGCAAACCACAGGGTTTCATCAGCAGTCGAGTTTATAGACATTAAGGTCTCCAGGGGAAAAGAATCATTGATTTCTTTGTTCAGATGATCCCTTGGTAAGGATCCTCAAGTCGGCTAAGATGATCCGCGACTAGGTTTTCAGCTCCTTTTTTATCGCGAATTTCGATTTTAAATTCCTGGAGCAGCAAAACCCAGCGAAGAAGTCTTGGTTTGGAATCTTGCTTTGTCAACAAGTACTTCAACGCGGAATGATCGGTATACACAATTGTGGTGGAAAGGACAAGATAGGGGCAGAATTTTTCAAAGGCATAGACAACAGCTAAAAGCTCTTTTTCGGTTGTCGTATAATGCAATTGTGCCCCCGTCATTGTCTTGCTAGCGTAATGGATCGGTTGGAAGTGTTTGTTCACTCTTTGTCCCAGAACCGCACCAATAGCAAAATCACTAGCATCGCACATCAACTCAAAACCCAATTAGGGGTAACTAAGACGGGTGCCTTAGTAAGCTTATCCTTAAGCGAGTCAAAGGCTTCAAGACACTCTTTGGAAAAGATAAAAGGAGTATCTTTTTCCAAGAGGTGGGTCATCGGGCGAGCGATTTGAGAAAAATCTTTGATGAATCGACGGTAGAAGCCTGCATGACCCAGGAAACTTCTCACACCCTTCACGGTTGAAGGTGGAGGCAACTTGGCGATAACATCGACTTTAGCACGGTCTACTTCAAGACCGGCTTTGGAAATCTTGTGTCCCAGCACGATGCCTTCTTTTACCATAAAATGGCATTTTTCCCAATTCAGAACTAGGCGAGTGTCTTCGCACCGCTTGAGCATCCGTTCCAAATTGGCAAGGCAAGAAGAGAAAGAATCCCTGAAGACCGAGAAATCATCCATGAAGACTTCCATTGTTTGTTCAACCATGTCATGGAAGATAGCTAACATGCACCTTTGGAAAGTCCCGGGCGCATTACATAAGCCAAAAGGCATTCTTTTGTAAGCAAATGTGCCATAGGGACAAGTGAATGTCGTCTTCTCTTGATCTTGGGGATCGATGGGTATTTGGAAATAACCCGAGAAACCATCAAGAAAGCAGTAATATTCATTACCGGCTAAACGTTCAAGCATTTGGTCCATAAAAGGTAGAGGGAAATGATCCTTTCTCGTGGCATCATTGAGTTTGCGGTAGTCTATACAAACTCTCCACCCAGTAACGAGACGAGTGGAAATCAACTCGTTGTGTTCATTGGGAACAACGGTTATTCCGCCCTTCTTGGGCACACAATGGATTGGACTAACCCATGGTGAATCCGAAATAGGGTAAATCATACCCGCATCAAGAAGTTTTAGAACCTCTGTTTTGATGACTTCATGGATTTTTGGATTCACCCTTTGTTGGCTTTGAATTGTGGGCTTAAAGTCGTCCTCCATGAGAATTTTGTGTGTGCAGAAGTGAGGATCAATTCCACGAATGTCAGAAATTTTCCAAGCAATAGCCTTCTTATGATCTTTCAAAACAGCGACAAGTCGGGCTTTCTATGCATCCTTCAAATCCTTAGCAATGATGACTGGTGACTTCTTCTCTTCATCAAGGAATACATACTCGAGATGGGGCGGCAACTCCTTAAGTTCTAAATCCAGAGGATTTTCGACGGGAGGCGTATTCGAAGTCGGAGTATCGATAGCAATGACCGTGGGAGATGGAGGCGAAGGATTGGCTTCGGTGAGAAGATTGTCAAAGAAATTCATGTCTTCATCCCCCTCGGTGGGAGAATCATTAGTAGCTGAATTCGCATCTCCCATGGTATCTTCAAGATTGTTCCAAAATAAATCACTATCTCCAAATAGAGACAATGATGAATCAATAGAGGACACGGTCTCAACATTGGGAAGAGAGGTAGGAATACTTTTGCAAGCATCATTAAAGTGTTCTTCACAAGCCTCATCAAGAACGTCAATACAATTAATGCTCTCATATGAATAAGGCTGTTTAGACAACTTTCCCATGTTGAAGACTACTTTATCGTCACCCACTCTCATGATAAGCTCACCGGCTTCAACATCAATGAGAGTGCGACCGGTCCTAAGGAATGGACGACCAACAATTAGTGGTACACGGGGGTCCATCTCGTAGTCGACGACAACAAAATCAGCAGGGAAGGTGAATTTGTCGACTCCTACAATGACGTCTTCGGCTATCCCCACTGGATAAGCAACCGTACGGTTAGCTAACTCCAAAGTCATTTTGGTGGGGACTAGCTCTGGGAGAGATAATTGCTTCCAAACACTTAGAGGCATGAGATTAATACTGGCACCTAGATCGGCTAGGGCCATGCAATTCTCTACTCCCGGGAAATTGCAAGGGATAAGAAAACGACCCGGATCACCAAGCTTGGTTGGCAATTTCCTTAAGAGCACTGCAGAGCAATTCTCATTAAGTTGGGTGTTGGCAATATCGAGGAGCTTTTCCTTGTCGCTCAGAAGATCTTTGAACATTTTCGCATACTTAGGCATGTGAGCGAGAGCCTCAGCGAAGGAGATGTTAAAATTCAATTGTTTGAACATCTTAAGAAAGTTCGAAACCTGAATATCGTCCTTGCATTTGAGCTTCTCTTTCCTCAACCTAGATGGATAAGGTATATTGGAAGAAGAGGAAGGCTTTGGAAGAATAGGATCACTCACATCCTTGGGTGGAGGAGGGGTAGAAGTAGGAGGTGGGGAAATTGGGGAAGTAGAAGGATGAGGAATAGGAGCAGGTGACTCGTTCTCCTTAGTCACAATCACCGGTGGAGGTATAGGAAGCTCGGGTTCCTTGGTACCTTTGCCACTTCGAGTGGTGATTGCTTTCATCTCCCCTCTTGGATTCGCAACGGTGTTACTCGGAAGAGTACCCGAAGAAGAGGGTTGATTACCTTGGAAAAAGCTAGCCATCATGTTCCTTAAGTCATTCGTTTGACTATCCATAGTGTGTTTCATATCAGTTCTCAGATCATTCCCTTGTTTCATCAGGTCTGCTTTCAAGTTGCGCACTTTCTGTTGGAGATTATCCACGATCACATCGTTAGTCCTCATGTAGGTTCCAATGTCTTGATGTGATGCGGGGGTTTGGTTGGAAGGAGCAGTGTATGCGGGTGGTTGATAAGCAGGTTGCTGGTAAACTTGGGTGTTTCGTTGAGGTGGTTGTTGCTGCTTGTGAGGAGGGATGTATGGTTGTCGAGGTTGTTGTTGTTGTTGAGGAGGGCGATTAAGGTTTTGTTGTTGGTTTGGGTTGGTAGGAGGGAAACCAGGTGGTGAAAGATAGTTGTTGGATCGATAGCTAAGCAAGTTACGGTCACCTTGAGGTCTAGCTTGATAAGCAGGTTGAGGATAGGTGCCATATGCCGCATTCACATTCTCAGCAGGGTAGTCTTGGGTGGCGGTACAAGTGGTGTAAGAGTGAGGACCACCGCATATTTCACAAGGTTGGCTGACAGCGTTCACTTGAGCGTTTTTGGCGTTGTTGCTGTTGTTGTTGCTGACGGTGTGGGTGACAAGCGATTCAAGAAGCGTAGTGATTTTGTCCAATCGCTTGTCGCTGTCATTAGTGCTAGCACTAGCGACATTGGTCCGAACACTCTTGGTTTGCACACGAGATTTATTCTCAATGGTGTCCCAAGCAGCATTGGAAGTCTTAGCCAAAAGATTACCCCCCGAGGCACTGTTCAGTGAATCTTGATCACTCATGCTTAAACCATTGTAAAAAGTATTAATTTGATGTACTTTGGTAAAACCATGTTGTGGGCATTTTCTTAAAAGATCTTTAAAGCGATCCCAAGATTCACTGAATGACTCATCGTACTTTTGTTCAAAATTTATGATCTCATTCCGCAAAGCGGTAGTACGAGAGGGTGGAAAAAAGTAGTTGATAAACTTTGTTTCCAAATCCGTCGACGAGAGAATACTCTGTGGCGGTTCCTTAGCAAGCCAATGCCGGGCTTGTCCCTCTAAAGAAAAGGGGAAAAGTTGTAACCTTATAACCTCTTGTGGAACACCATTGAACTTGACCGTGTTGGTGAGTTGCAAGAATCTCTTTATATGGTCATGTGGGTCATCAATGGTACGTCCCAAGAACGGTTGAGTGGAGACCATCTGGATAAAGCCTGATTTTAGCTCAAAGTTGTTGGCGGCAATTGGAGGTATGACAATTGGATCCGTGTTGCCATCGACATGAGCTTGCAGCAGTTCAATCATCGGGCGATTATCCGGAAGGGGCTCATTGTTGTTGTTATTATTCATGTTGTTGAAAGGTGGGTTGTTGTTGTTATTATTGTTTGGAGGTGGTACACCGGCCATGTCTAAGTGATCGAGAGGCTCGGGCTCTTGATATGACGTGGATCGAGTGCGCATACACCTGCAAAAGAACGAACAAAGAAAAGCAAAGCACAAATATTTTTGGTTTTTATGTTTTTTAATTTTTTTGTATTTTTGAAAACTTTTATATGTTTTAGTTGTTTTTGAAAATTTTTGATGAAAAAGTAACGTTCACAGGGAACGGATCCCAAAATCCAAGTTCTCACAAAAAACTTTTGATCTTAACGAGAAGAGCCGGCAGCGACGCCATTTGATATTATGATTTTATATGGGTTCTAATTCTCTCACAGTCCTCTCGAATTGATCTCGGTCTTAAGTGGAATGATTTGTTCTTGGTTAATAAAAAGTGGTTGGTTTGTTTATCTATTTTAAACTAATGACAAGAAATTAAGTGTCGAAGAGTAAACTTAAAGCGTGAAAAGAATAAACTAAAAGACTAGTTTAAAATTAGATGTTTGAAAACTTTAAAGATTATATTAGAGAAATAAATGGACATTCAATTAAACTAACACTTGGAAAACTTTGTGAAAAATAAGAGCTTAATGGAAAAGTACTAAAAGAAAGTAAGAACGGAGCAAAGCAAATTAGCTAAGATCGGAATAGGGAAAAGACTAGCACCAATCGGAATATATTCCGATCGAATGATCGGAATATGCTGCAAAATGGACCTGTCGGAATATCTTAGAATTGAGAGCAATCGGAATGTTTGAAACAGCATAAATCGGAATACATGAAAATCACCAATCGGAATAATCTAAAGCTTGTACAATCGGAATATGGGGGAAAAACGAGGCAATCGGAATACTAGGATTTGAGGCCAATCGGAATATGGAGAAATGCTCACCGTCGGAATACAGGAAAGTATCACCAATCGGAATAAACTAAACCCTTTTCTGATCGGTAGATCGAAAAGAGGGGGACGCTCGGTCGGAAAACACCAATCGGAAAGGGTTTATGACCCTTTCTGAAATCCCTTTTTGATCCGAATTTTAAGCAAAGTAAATAAGCTATGAATAAGCTAATCACTAAGCTAGCTCGAATCCAAACTTAAGCTAATCAATTAAGCACTAAAAACAACTTTTCTAAATTCAAAATAAACAACTTTTAAATCAAATCAATAAAAAGATGAACTTTTTAATAAAACTCTCAAAAGTAAATAAGATAAATCAACAAATAAGCCAATAAGAACAAGGATCTTATAGCTTATTTATGTATAAACTTAAGGAAACATAAAAAGTAATCAACTTTTTAAGCACAAATCATTGATGAACAACACGGATCACACGAGATTTGTACCAAAATCAATAAAAGTAAAAGAAAGGAAGGATGAGATTAAAGATTAAAAGATAAAACTTGAACTTGATTAATGAAAAAGTAATACAAAGTTTTGATCTTGAATGGAAAAAGATGAAATCTAGTGAGAGAAAGTTTAGAACTTTCTCTCTCTAAAACTAGAAACTACCTAAAGACTCAGTGTGTGAAAATTTGTGAAGTAAGGGCTTTATATAGGCGTGTGTATGGTGGTGATGGGCTTTTGATTGGGCTTTGATTTGGGCTTCTTCTCTTTTTTTTTCTTCTTTCTTCTTAAGTCTTCACGCATCTTTAAATAACGTTTCCACTTTGGATTTGAGAAGTGTCGGTGAATTACTCCAACTCGTCTTATAATCTATTGTTTTATAGACTCGAGTTCTTCGACATATATGAATCTTCCATTTTTGGCTCTATTCTTCGATAAATCTTCAAATAGGCACAATGACTTCAAATCTTCTGCATCTTTTGGACAATAGACTTCGTCTTGAGTCTTTTTCCTCGATAAAACCCGTGAAATCCCATGTTTTCTTCAATATTCATCCGGTTGCCTCTGAAAACACAATAAACACAAAATCCACGCATAATTCCAAACAAATGATATTAATTACGTGTTTTGGTCTTGTTTTAGCCAGAATTAAGTGGTAAAAGGATGGGTGTTTTCACACCTATCAGATGGTTTTAAGTCATTTAGAACTTACGTGTATAGTTTATTTCATATTCTAAGAGTTTTTATAAAACTGTATATTTTTATGTCTTTTACGGTATACGCGTAAATTGACTAGTTTTACGGTTTAGCGGTTTTGGAGGTTTTAGAAGCTGAAATAAATTAAGGAAATTTAAGGTAATGATAACTGATAGTTAATTTACAGTAAATAATAAAAAATTTAAAGAAAAAGGCTATTTGGGTCGGTTATGGGCCAATTTGGTGGAAGGGGGTTAGAAAATATGGAAAGTTTTTGTTTTAGCCTTAAATTTGGATTAGGAAAGGTGTTTTAATATAAATTAAGACCCCTAAAGGCCATGAACAACTTATATCAGCTATAGGGTCGAAAATACATCAATGGAGGTTAGGGTTTTCAAGAAAAATCAATCCCTTGAAGATTAGAGGTAAAAATCATGTTCTAATTACGTTTTTATTAACTAAATCATGTTTCTAATTCATGTAAACATCAATTATGATGGATTTAGGGTTAAGGTAAAATTAAAATCTGATAATTAATGTTATTATAATGATTAGATAAATTAGGGCTTGTGATTAAATAAATTATGAATAATTAATTAGGTTAATTCAATTAAATTCGTAATTAAAAACTGGGCAGAATTATTGGTGCATTGTTTTGATCATATCTAGAGTTCTACATAATTTTAATTTTCGGATCTTATATCCCTGAAAAGTTAATTGAATTCGCTTTCAAATGCAATAAACTATAATTTAATTGGAGGTCGGGAAGTGGGTCAAAAACAGGTTACAACATTCGGAGGTCAAAGCAGTTTTGAAATCAGTCGGGTTTAAATTAATGTTTTAAGATGTTTAGGGTACTTAGGAGTATAATTGGACCTTCAAACGAACATGAGACTTAGATTATATATTAAATAAAAGATCTGGAGGAGGTCTAAACAAATGGGTTAGGGTAAGACACTCTGATCATAACAAACTTTTCATATGTTCAAAATCGGTAAATTCTGGATAGGTAAAAGTATATATATATATATATATATATATATGGAGGCCTTAACAGTAGCTTTGAGGTTGCGGCCAAAGGGGAGAGTTAGCTAACACATGTAAGGGCATAAGGTTTCTTTTACAGGACATGTTATTTTGGTTAAGGGGGTGTTTGACCAATAGTTTGAAGTATGAAAAACGGGAGTGTTTTGGGTTAAATGTTAACGAGACGAGTTATGAACTAAACTAAGTTAAGGGCTTTATATAGGGGTGTAAGGAGATTCATATGGCATATAAATGGGTTTAAGTTGTAGGAGAAGGTTAGATATCCATTATAGATTGATGAGCCATTTTAGTATTTGGTTTATGTTTTGATTGTATGCGTTTGTGTGTTTAGCTTTTTGCTAGTGCGCGGATATTTGGAGAAGCTCAATCAGGTGAGTTTCATAGTCCCATATCTTTTAATGTTCTTTACTTCTAGATGGGATGGAAGAGACACTGTATGGTTTTGTAAATAATGTTGTGAATGTTTTTATGGTTTGTGATAGACTTGTGTGTACACTTATGTGATTAACTGCTATGTGATTCTTGATTATGTTTATGATTTGGATCGGGGGACACGTAGCGTCTCAGTTATTGTGGTTTGACTTGGTACCAAGGGGATGTTGACAAGGCGGGTCCTTGGGATTGGTTCATAGGTGTATGGGTGCCTATGAGACCATGGTGATTGGTAAGGTTTGGAGCCTTGGAATTGTGATGATTGGTTAATCTTTAGTGCTAGTTGTTAATACATAATTGTAGCACATTGTCCATATGTTCTTTTGTTAATGGTTGTTATTCACAACTTATAATTGATTTGGAGTTGGGGTCTAAACCTATGACTCTCACCAGCATTATTGTTGATGTGTTTTAGTGTCTCTTTCAGGTGAGAATGTGGTTAAGCGTGAGAATAGGAGTGGCTAGCTAGAAGGCTTAGGATTGCATTTGGAGGAACCCCCATTCCTCTTAGCCTTTATTTTATGTTTGAATAAGTTATTCATTGTGGACACCTATATGTTGATGTGTGTATTTTTATGCCTTTGGTAAGGGGTAGACGTGTTACCTACTTACCTAGACGCCTGCATTGTTTGTGATATTGTCATGACATTGTGTCACCCCTTTATGATATTTCCATTTCATTTAGTTATCTCTATAGACACGCTATTGTTGTGATGATATCCATACGTCGCACCCCATATTCCGCCATGGTGGGGTATGACAGCCAATAGGGCAGTTACGGTTGTTAGTAACTATCGGGGATAAAGAACATTCAACTACAGCATGGATGAACTTTATGATTATACGCTCTCATTGCCCGTACAATGGTATCATCGGAAGGCCAGGAATACTTGCCATACGGGCAATCCCGTCTACTGGACACGGCATGCTAAAGTTCCTAGTTGTAAAACCTATAATTTTCAGGTTTTAACTATGACATCATTGTACATGTCACCTCATGATATCTACATATATTATCACCTTTGCACGAAATCTTTGAGCAATCATATGCATCATACATGAGCATACATCATTTAAATCATCAGAACATGGAAACATTTGATCATATGATATTATATTATGATTATGAGTATTCAATCATAAGGACACAGTCACATTTATATGACTACATTATATAAGCATACAAGGTTTTAAACAATCATTCATTGGGACTATTAAGTCACCTGAAACACATGATCATATGCATTCATCAATTTGATTTATAAAAATCTAAACTCATGATCACAATTTAATAAAAAGTACGAAAGAACTATTTTATGCTTTAAAATATATAAATATATATTTTCCTCACCTCATAAACAATACTATGATACGACATAAACTACTTTTTATTATTAGATATTACAATTATCCACTTTAACTCATTCTCACAAATGTCTTACATTTAAAGTAAAGTAAACCACACATTAATTTAATTATGACTATACTTTCACCAAAGATCCCAAAACTTAACCAAATTGACTTAGGACTTGAACCTACTTCTACAACATTATACCTAGACTCTTAGTAACCATACTAAGACACTATAATCAAACTTAAAACTACCTTAGACATAACATTCTAGCCGAATACCATAACCACACAACTATACTTACCTAGGAACCTTTTTCAAATATATTTGACTTTACAAAACATATACAACACACCCTAATTAAAACCTTACACTATTCAAGCCACCTCACTTCTCTTGACTAGCCAAAACCGCCGACCATATTAAACCAAATGCAATGTGTACATATGTTGCCATTAATGGGAAGTACTATGATATCTTAGTACTTAGATATGCCTTGTAAGTGAACCTTAAACAACTAACACATACCCTTTCCTTTAGACGTGTAGAAATCCCAAACCACATAAACCTTGTATCTTGTACAATCACCCTCATTATAGTTACACTATGCCACTCCAATTTGTCCCCTTTGACTCATAGATATGCGACGGGTAGGGGGTTTCCAAAAGCAAAGTGTACAACGTATGCATTAAAAACCTAGTACCACCTTATACCCCAAAATCACATCATATCTAGCCAAAGCTCTCTCTTGCCATGGCTGAACCCCAAGCCACACACATAAGCCTCACCTTGATATTTATCTAGCATATTTAGACTTCACTTCACACTTACTTCACTCATTTTCGGATCACACCAATTCACATAACATCTAGACGAAACAAACATTTACTACCCCAAAATCTTGGTCCTCATAGCAGTTACTGCAAGTTCTTTCCCAAGTCGTGGCTAACAAGGCAAAACAAGAAGCTTAGGTCTCGACTATAAACTCCATCCGTGTAGAACTTAAGTAGAAACAAGGGTTTGGCTAGTGTTGTTCATCATTCATCATCTTCCCTACATACAAGTAAGTTTAAAACCTCCATTTCAACCTTTTCTTACTTCTTATCACATGTCATGTATGTAGAGGCTTAGTAAACGAAGTTATGATTGCATGCACACGTAAAAACCACCATAAGACAACCCACAAACAACAAATACCCATGGCTCATTACGTTTCGTGTGCAAACATGCTTCAAAAAGCTTATGTCTATGATGAACTAGTTAGAAACCTTGCTTAAAGAAACCTAAGTAAGCCCTAGTTAATAATTTAGTGTTATACCCTAAGCAATAAGCTCAAACTATAAGCCATAAGCCTCGGCTTATTTTAAGCCGAGTATAAAACATTTAATTGATAAGCCCATTAAGCTTAGAACAATGCCTAGGAGTAGAGGAACTAATAAGCTATCCATAATAAGCCATAAGCTTATATAAGCCAAGACAAATAAGCCATAAGCCAAGAAACCAATAAGCTCATAAGCCCAAATTAACTAGTGTATTAATTAGTTATGCTTAATGAAATTAGTAGTAACCTAGACAAGCCCAAAGCTAGTCTGTTAGGTTCATAAAGCCCAAACTGTGACCTTAATGGGACAACCAAGCCCAAAATCATGTTTGGGAGACTTTTCGTGCCTTTGTTGTAATTTATAAAAGTGTAGGGTGCGTTTGTGTTTAAACCGAGAATCAACCAAACCACAAAGACCATTTATGTCACTTTGGAAACATATATAAAACCCTAGGTTACTTTTTGTGCCTCAAATAAATATTTTCGAGACACAAGGGACTAGTTGTGTCATTATTGAAACTTAATACAAGCCCTAGCCCCTTATTAAATATTTCCGAGACTTAAGGGGGGTGTTTTGCCATTTCACAAAGATAAACCGAGCCCTAGGGACTCGGTTGTAATTATTTTGAGACTAGGAAACCCTAGGGACCCAAACTGCCATATGTTGAAAGTGTTATAAGCCCTAGGGGCGTGTTTTGGAAATAAACTTAACGAACAAGGACTAAAGATGAGAAACACTTAACGAACGAAACCTTAAAGGTTATTTTTGGAAGTTATTATACTACAAGGACTTACGTGTAATTTTGACTTAATTAAAAATATTAATAAAGTATATTATTAATAAATTAAATTATTTATTTTAGGTATTAAATAAATTACTAAGATTTATTTACAAGACTTAATAAACAAACGAACCATATTAAATATATTTGGATCCTTAAGAAAATTAAATGGAATATATTATTTTCTTGCAATTAATTAAATTAAATAAAAATGTATTCATTTAACTTATTACACTTTTGTTTAGTGAACAATTTAAATATATTTTTAGAAACTAAAAATATATATTATAGTATTGACAACTCACTATAAGTTTAAGCACTTAAACAATCGTAACGACTTATTAATTGGTGATCATGCATTTTCATCAGTTACATTTACTTGTGCATTATTAGTGTGCATTTACTGAGTCATACATAATTTATTTAGGTATTTCTACCACTTCATGATTATACTGTGCCAATTTATTCAGTGACATCATCACTACATCATTACCACTGGGGTGAGTTCATGGCCTCATCTTTACAGTATTTATAACTAGGGGAAAAAACATACTAAAACTTTATATATGCAAACATGCACGGATAATATCAACACATAACAACTTTATTGCCTATTGTTTGCCCCATTCCCGTGGACTGTAATAGTTGGTAGTGTAACGCGAAATGTTATGAATAGATCTATTCGGGTATTGAAAACACCCGGCCTGCGTGACTTGCTATCACGAAATGCTTAGGCCAAGCAACAGGTTTATTTCATTGTCGGACTGAGGGAAACAACATCGGGTTTAACCATAATGGCGCCTGAGCATCATGTCTAGCTTCTATTACAGGGCAATAGGAGCTTCTATAGTATTGGCTATGATTTTCCTACTATGATCGTGGTGTTTGGCATATCAGTACATTTATCTATTAAATTAAACTTGTGAATTCACCAACCTCGTGTTGACCCCCACATTTTAATTTATATGTTTTCTCAGGAAAAATAAACAGGGTCATGCATTGGATTCCAGCATCATTGAAGCATCATGTTACCATCGGGCTGGGATATTTTTCACATTATTAATAAATGTTGTTTTCAGACAAGATACTAAATGTGTACAATTTAATTCATGTAATATGTTTTTAAATGACTATTATGATCATTGCTCTATATACTGTGTGATATCGATCCACCAAAGTAACACCCCACGTACTATTCCGTTGTATTTGACCATTATGGGAGTGTTACAGATTGGTATCAGAGCGCATAGTTATAGAGAACCAGATCGATAATAAAAAATTTAAATAATAAAAATTTAAACTGGACTATAACTGGATTTTTAAATCAATTAAATTAAAAGAAAAGTTTATTTTTGGGGAACCTTTATAGTTATGCATATAGCATATAGGGCATGCATATTATGTGAACTAACTGTACGCTGATTTATAACCTCCGAGTTATTAAATCACCTAAGTATCTACACCTACTTTTAACAAGAATTGTTAAAGAGACATAAACCGCATTGCATATGCATTTTGAAAACTTTTTGAATTGTGTAAGCTAATACTTACTCAACTTTGAAATGCTACTATTTTCAGATATCATGACGACACCTACCTTCGTGACTACTTTCGAGGAGCTCATGGTTCCTACCATCGCACCGCTATCGTCGACATCGGTACTTGTCGGACATGCATCCGACACTGAGTACATTGGTGACCAACCAAATGGAGTTATCATTTTTTCGGATTCTCCAACCTTATCACCACCTGCTATATCTCCTACTTCACCTCTATTGGTTGTACCTGCATCTCCACCTAGGGAGGTGGATCAGGTTGTGCCTACTCTACCACCCTTTCCACCACCTTCTGCACTCCACTCTTATCCCACCAGTGCCTTGCCACCTCGCAAGAGGAGGCGTGAATCTACTCCTGACTTGACCTTCGAGTTAGGAGAGGGTTAGGGAGCTAGTCAGGCTAGACTTGGCGCTCTACAGGCACAGGTTGACGCTCTTGTAGCCCGACAGGTGCAGGATACCGCACTCATCCATGCCTTACTACAGGCGGACCAGCAGGGTCACGCTGTACTTCAGGAGAGATTTAACACTCTCTACTGGATTGTGGCTGGTGAGTCTCATACCACTCAGATTTTTTTGGGGATGACCCAGGGAACCATATAGTGGCTTTTATATGAGGTTTCTTACCTCCGATATCGCTTAGCTTCACTAGAGGGTCATCAGTACGAGACCCTGGCTGCCATACTCACATAGGAGGAGACCTTTAGGACCTTCATCGACCTGGCTGATCTTCGTCACCAGGGGATCACTACTGAGACAGATTTTCTTCGGAGTACCGATACTGCACGCCAGATTCAGTTGCTAGAGAATATGAGGCTTTCCCGGGAGACCAGGAGAGCTATGATTCACATGCAGGATACTCGTGCACCCACACCACCAGCTGGACCAGCCGCACCTGCAGGCAGTAATACTAGTGTAGGATAGATATCTTTGTACATCATGACAAGCATTGAGTTGCATTTCAGCTCGCATGATTTAGATCTTTTGTACTTATATTTCCTTTCAGATGTATCTCTATCATTAGCACCTAACCTTAGTAGGTAGGTTATCTTTTGTTGTACTACAAACATGTGTACCACTATTTTAGATAGCATTGTTGTATCCCTGTCTTAGATTGGTTGTACTTGCATTATATTGTTATTCATCAGAATTGACATGTTATCATCTACTTGTTTGCTTGTAGTTATATTATTATGAACTCTTGACAGGTTATCCAATTTGTTGTGAATTCTATGGATACACATTTTCCATGCAGCTTAATATAATAATCTTATTAATCACCTAATAAATCTTATCCTTGTGTATTAAAGAATAATGGCACAAAGAGTCACTTGACTGAATCCTGACGCTGCTCCCACAACGACTATTTTAGAAGCACAACTTAGAGTGCTTATCGGTCAAGGCATTGCTGATGCTCTAGCCGCCAGGGAAACACATCCCAGCGGGAACCAAGGCGAAAACCAAAACTCAAATGCTAGAGATCGAACTGCCAAAGGGTGTACCTACCCCGACTTCCTGAAATGCAAGCCTAGTTACTTCAAGGGCAAGGAAGGGGTAGTGGAACTTATGCAATGGTTCGAGAGAACCGAGACTGTGTTTCGCATTAGTGATTGTACTGAATATAACAAGGTAAAATTTGCCACCTATACTCTTTTGGAACATGCTCTCACACGGTGGAACTCACTAGTTGCTACCCTTGGGCATGATGAGGCCTATGGGATGACTTGGACTGTATTGAAAGAAAGACTTACCGTGAAGTACTGTCCTCGCGGTGAAATCAAGAAACTAGAGATTGACTTGTGGAACCTCAAATGCACAAATCATGACATCACGGCCTACAGTCAGAAGTTTCAGGAGTTTAATTTGATGTGTACTCGAATGTTCCCTGACGTGAAAGATAAGATAGAGAAGTACGTTAGTGGACTTCCTGATTCTGTTCATGACAGTGTACTCGCATCCCGACCCACTACGGTAGAGAGTGCCATTGAGTTTGCCACAGAGTTGATGGACAAACGGGGACATGATCACTTGCTTAGGCAGTCAGAGTACAAGAGGAAAGTTGATGAGAACTACCGTAGTCATCACCAGACCTAGCAACCAAAGACACTAAACTTGGGTCAGGTCTGCAGTGTTGTTTCCTCAGTACCACCTCCATATGTAGGCAACAAGCCAAAGTGTTCCAAGTGTAATTTCCATCACTATCCTACTGCTGAATACCGAAGGCCCGGACAGAGTAACACACATGCTCCGGCCATCAGAAACAACTCAGGTACCAAGTATAGGCCCAACAATGGAAACAATCAGAACTTTCGCGGAAGTGGACAGTAGGGTAACCGCCAGCACACTGGCAGTGGTAGTATGGCACGTAGGGAAGTTCATTGATATGGTTGCGGGGATATCGGACACATCAAGCTTGAATGCTTAAAGCGAGCAGTTTAGGAACGAGAACAGAGGAGGAGCACCAGCCGGAGTTTATGTTATAGGAGATACCAAGACCAACCCCAACTCCAACGTGGTTACTAATACGTTTCTTCTGAACAATCGTTATGAAACTATTTTGTTTGATACGGGAGCCGATAGGAGTTTTATATCCACAGAGTTTATTAGTTTACTAGGCGTCACTCCTACACAGCTAGACGACTGTTACACAGTCGAATTAGCAGACGGTAAAATCATCGAAACCAACACTATTCTAAGAGGTTGTACCTTAAACCTTCTAAATCATCCATTCGACATTCATTTGATACCCGTAAATTTGGGTAGTTTCGACGTCATTATTGGTATGGACTGGTTAGCAAAATATCACGCAACCATTGTGTGTGACGAAAAGCTAGTCTGTATACTGTGGGAAAGGAAAATCTAATTGTCCGAGGAGAAGGAAATTCAGATAGAACTAACACCAGACTAAGTGTTATCTCATGCACCAAAGTCCAGAAGTATATACTAAAATGATGTCCTATCTTTTAAGCACATATTTCAAAGACAGACAAAGAAGAGGAACCAGAGAAGAAACAAATCAAGGATGTGCCAGTTGTCCGTGATTATCCCGAAGTTTTCCAAGACGACTAACTTGGCTTACCTCCGACTCGTCAAGTGGAATTTCAAATCGACTTGATACCAGGAGTTTCACCTGTAGCTAAAGCACCATGCCGATTAGCACCGACCGAGATGAAAGAACTCACTGAATAACTTCAAGAACTATCAGACAAACGTTTTATCAGACCCAGTTCCTTACCTTGGGGAGCTCCAGTGCTTTTTGTCAAAAAGAAAGATGGTTCTTTCCGAATGTGCATCGATTACAGGGAACTGAATAAGTTAACTGTAAAGAATCGTTATACGCTAACACGAATAGACGGCCTATTTGATCAACTACAAGGATCAAGCGTGTACTCCAAGATTGACTTAAGATCCGGATACCATAAGCTGAGAGTCAGAGAGTAGGACATACCAAAAACATCCTTCAGGACTCGTTACGGTCATTACGAATTTCAGGTCATGCTATTTGGATTGGCCAACGCACCAACCATATTCATGGACCTCATGAATCGAGTGTGCAGGCCGTATATGGATAAATTCGTCATCGTGTTCATCGACGACATACTCATCTATTCCAAGAATGAGCAAGAGTACGGAGAACATCTTGCTCAAGTACTAAAGTTACTTAAGGAAGAGAATATATACGCCAAATTCTCCAAATGTGATTTTTGGATTCCTAAAGTACAGTTTCTTGGTCAGGTGATCGAAAGCGAAGGAATTCAGGTAGATCCCGCAAAAGTCGAATCCGTAAAGGATTGGGCAGCAGCCACTTGGCCAAAGGAAATTCGCCAATTCTTAGGTCTTGCTGGTTACTACCGGAGATTTATAGAAGGATTTTCTAAGATAGCTAAATCTATGACGAAGCTTACTCAGAAAGGCGTGAAATTTGATTGGGGAGAAAAAGAAGAAGCGCATTCCAAACCATAAAACATAAATTGTGTAGTGCACCTATTTTAGCCTTACCAGAAGGCAACAAAGATTTTGTTGTCTACTGTGATGCCTCACACAAAGGCTTAGGAGCTGTGTTAATGCAGAGACATAAAGTGATTGCTTATGCTTCAAGACAACTGAAGAAGCACGAGCAGAATTACTCTAATCATGATCTACAGCTTGGATTCATAGTTATTGCCTTAAATATCTGGAGGCACTACCAATATGGAACAAAGTGCACAATGCATACCGACCACAAATGTTTGCAACACATTCTAGACCAGAAGGTGCTGAACATGAGACAGCGTCGTTGGATAGAATTGCTCAGTGACTACGACTCTGATATCAAATACCACCCAGGTAAAGCCAACGTAGTTGCAGATGCACTAAGCCGCAAGGGAACTGATCCTCCCATGAGAGTTCGAGCCTTATTTATGACCATTAGCTTGGATCCACCCAAGCAGATAATAGAGGCTCAACTCCAAGCACAGAAGCCTGAAAACATTGGGAAGGAAGACATAGGAGAAATGTTTAGGACTGATATAAGCAAGGAAAAGTTATAAGCCAGAGCAGACGGAATGTTATGTTTACACAGAGAAGTTGGTTACCATGCTACGGAGACTTGAGAAACGTGATCATGCATGAATCTCATAAGTCTAAGTACTCCATACATCCCGGATCTAAAAAGATGTATCAAGACGTGAAGAAGTTATATTGATGGCCAAACATGAAGGCAGACATTGCCACATACGTGAAGAAATGTCTGACTTGTGCCAGAGTGAAGACAGAACATTAGAGACCATCAGGTTTGTTAGTCCAACCCGAGATACCAAAATGGAAGTGGGACAACATCACCATGGACTTCATTACCAAACTTCCTACTTCATCTCACGACTACAATACAATTTGGGTAATCGTTGACCGACTCACAAAATCAGCTCATTTCCTGTCCATTAGAGAAAATGACTCACTGAACAAGTTGGCCAAACTGTACCTAAAGGAAGTTGTGACTAGACACGATATACTAGTCTCAATCATCTGTGATCGAGATGGTAGATTTATGTCAAACTTTTGGAAAGCTTTTCGACGGGCTTTAGGAACAAACTTGGACATGAGTACTGCTTATCACCCACAGACTGACGGTCAGAGTGAATGAACAATCCAAACATTGGAAGACATGCTGAGGGCATGTGTGGTCGACTTTGGAAAACGATGGGTCGAACATATACCATTAGTTGATTTCTTCTACAACAACAGCTACCATGCCAGCATCAAAGCAACACCATTTGATGCCCTCTATGGCCACAAGTGCATATCACCCGTGTGCTGGGCAGAGGTGGGAGAATTTCAGCTGACTCGACCCGAACTGATCCAAGAGACTACTGAGAAGATCACTCTCATCAAGCAAAGGATTCAAGTTGCACAAGACAGACAGAAGAGCTATGCAGATCACAAACAGAAACCTATGAAATTCGCAGTAGGTGACCGTGTTATGCTCAAGGTATCACCTTAGAAGGGCGTTGTACGATTTGGAAAACGTGGGAAATTAAATCCACGTTACGCATGTCCCTTCAAATTGATCGCCAAAATCGGCGAAGTCACTTATCGTTTGGAGTTACCCCAGCAGTTGAGTCGGGTATACTCTACATTCCATGTCTCAAAACTAAAGAAGTGCTACGCGGATGAGCCGTTAGCCATGCCATTGGAGGGAGTCACTTTGATGACAAACTCCAATTCATAGAAGAACCTGTTGAAGTTATGGAGAGAGTAGTCAAGAAACTTAAGCAAAGCCAAATTCGGTTAGTTAAGATACGTTGGAACTCTAGGAGAGGTCCTGAGTTCACTTTGGAACGCGAAGACTCTAAGTACCCACACCTATTCATGTGACAATCCGTCAATTTATGGTTGATATTTTATTCTCAAGTATTATTTAAAAACATTATTTTAATAATGAAATCACTCATTTTTGGGAAGAAATTTAGGTTTACGTCTTGAAGTAGCATCGACTACGTTTAAACCAGAGGATTCTACGTTACGTGCTTACGTTTACATACACCGTTTTGGTGACAGTCCGACATTTCAGGAAATAAATTTATCAGTGAATATTAATTTGTGTTGGTACATAAACTCACAAATTTACGAGAAGAGATTAGGACTTACGTTTATAATTTAACGTCCTTTACGACTAAACCGGAAACCCTAGGTTTACGTATTTACGTTTTTGAACTCCCTTTTTGATGAGACAATTTTTATTAGATTCCTTTTGTGTCGTTGATTCATAATTTATAAAAACGTTTTTCGTAAAATGACCCGAGGGCACGCAAATCAAGGAAACTAGAATCGAGGAATACCCGTATATTAGTGGGGATGAGACAAGATAACTCTTTCCCCACCCCCTACATGTGGCGTCCAACATAAGCTACAACCCACTTGAGGTGTGTCAACTTTACATGAAAAGACTAGGACACTTGTCCTAATCTTTACACCAAACCATTTCTACCATAAAACCACTAACCTTCAAACTAGCTAACTCATTCAACACATGAAAAAGCTTCCATTTTCTCTCTTCCTCTCTCTATGTTGCCGTCCCACTCTCACACAAAACACCCACATTGATCAAAAGTTAACCATGAAATCATGTGTTATTCACACATATGATGAAGCCCTTTTGAAGCTCTATTTATTGGTGGTGATTTTAACATCCAAGGAGGAGATTTTTTGGTGTCCTAGGGCTGATTTTACACAAGGAGTTCTTGAAGATAGGTGATCTTGAAGTTGATAATGGTGTACCACAAGTTTTTCCAACAAAAGTCAAGATTTATCTTAACTTTCATAATCTTGGTGGTAACAAGATCATCCTTCCCATTCCCTTGTTATTTTTGTAACTGTAAATTGTATTTTCTTTCTTTATATATATGTATATGATGATATATGATGATAAAAATATTGTGTGGGGATCATGTGTTGATAAACTTGGATAAAAAGATTGAAAACTGCATGTAAAAGTGGTGAAATATTGCTTAAATAAGTGGGCTGTATAAAAACAGTAAAGAACCTTATGTTAAACTGATAAAATGGCATAGATGAATTAATATACAGTAATTTATAAGACTTGTATACATGTGAGAGTTGGCCATACAGTGGAATCTTTATAATGAGTGAGATATGATCAAAACAAATTTGAAGTGCAAATCTGAGTAGTCTGTTTTGGACGAACTGTTAGGGACATTTAGAGATAGATTGAGCAGTATCTAAATATGAGTTGATTGTAGCACATATCATGTAGTTTAGGGTGTCCAGAAATGAGCTTCTATGTCCTTGTATAACTCAATATATGGTAAAAATGGTGAAAGTGAAAATAAAAATCAGATTTGTGAAATAAAGTATATAGTATAATATTAGCACTCAAGTAAATATAATATAAAAAGTATACCTAAAAACTCAATAACTTATATATTACATATAAATAAGTATTTAAATTGATAAATAAAAAAGTAACATTTTATAAAAATGACAATTTGATAAGTATATATGTTATAAGACTATAAACATAAATTTTACGTCTTTTCGGCTAAAACCGTAAAATTAACATTTTCGTCAATTAAAACTTAGACGGTCGGACCCGTCTAATGTAAACTTTTTATAACTCATATACTGATATATAAGTACATATTACAAGTGAAAACCGATAAAACCTGAGCTTTATAACATATGGACATTAACGGGCCAAATTAGCCTTATTGGACTATTAACCCAACTAATTTGGCTAAACACTTATGAACTTACTTATTGGGCTTAACCCACTTGGGCTCAACATGTAAGCATAGGGCTGATGTTAAAAGTATAAAATGGACTAATATAAGATAATGGGCTTATAATGGGCTTATTGGGCCTTGACAAGTAAAGAAGTTAAACTAGTGAAACTAGTATAAAAATTTACCAACACATAACACTATAATGAGTGAATAAAGATGTACAACCCCACCCGATCATCATCATATTTATGAAATCATCATATATATACATAGCAATTATTTTTATAAAGTCATTAGAAAGAGTCTAAGACGGGTATTATTTGTCTAGGTTTCCGTGATTGAAGCACGTACCGTACATCCAAATCACCGATAACCGCCTTTCCCAATCAACGTGAGTTCATAGCCTCGCACTCTTTTAAATATTTTTATGAAATGTTTTATAAACCCGCGAGGGAGATAACATGTTAAGTTTTAATAAAACAGGACACCAGTTGTCCCGATTGTTTGCTTACTGATTTGGACCCGAATGATTATATGACCCGATGAATGATTATACGACCCGATGAATGAAAAAAAATGGATTATTATTAGTAGGTTATGTCACTAAAAGTCCCATTAGCATGAATTGTGAACTACCGGGATTTGGTAGACGGTTATGTATATAATAGTACTATTTGGGGAAGATCACCCTAGTTCGCGTCTTGACAGTTGATCCCCGTCGTGCCACATTGATTGGTAAGCGAATTTATGTATGAGAAAATTTCCATAGCGTGATTTTTGTGACGACACGCTAACTTAGATGGGAAAATTAAGTTTCAGGTTAGCTACCCGTTGTTTGTTATAGTAAGGTAGCAATGTCATGCGGCTTATTATAATCCAAATAACGAAAATACTGATATACGCATTGAATTACGATATATTGCCTGACTAGCAATACGGGGTCTTATTATTGATATTATGTTCGTGTTTTGGTTTTACATAACCATATTCATATAACGATTTTTATTTAACTCTATACAACTTTATAAAACGTATTGTATGATATTTTTACGACATTGGTTCGTATAATGGTTTTGAAGGCAAAAGCCTATAGTATGATCTACAACAAAGATTTGTATAAAAATGATTTTGGCTTATTTTATTGCCTACGACAAAGAATTGTACAAAATGATTTTCGGTAATAATTGTATACCGATGATATATTAATGGATTTCATTAAACTCTATGAATTCACTCGGCGTTTTCGTTGACCTTTTCTTTTAACATGTTTTATCTCAGGTACTTGAAGGTAATTCTCGGGAAGACGACAAGAATTTATGGCCCGCACTTAAATAACAATTTACATTCAAATGTTTTGTAAAATTGTATGAAATACTATGACTTGGGACCTATGTAACTTGATATTTATGAATGGAAAATGCTTTATTATTAAACGACGCGATTTTTAAGCGTTGTCTATGATTTGAGTAACGTGCTATCCCGTAACACCAACCACTCTTTCGATGAACTAAAGTATGAATATTTGGGGGTGTTATAGTTTGGTACCAGAGCTCCCGTTATAGAGAACGAAAGATTTTTAAAATCAAGGTTTTGAATAAAACATTTCAAAATCTTTTAACTATAAACATTTTTCTCAAAATGTCTAAAAATCTTTTGACTATAACGGTGCCGAAGAATTTCCGAGTTACCGACAAGGCCAGACTGAGAAGTGTTATTTTAATAAATATATATATATATATAACTTGGATTATATATATATATATATATATATATATATATATATATATATATATATATATATATATATATATATATATATATGTCGTAATTTGATTACATGATTGTTTGATGATTATTTTAATACTTATACGAGGTATTTATACGATGTAGATTGTCACAAGAAACCCTAACTCCCCTAGCAAATCAATCGAAGCTATTCCTGTAGGAATTCTAGCTATTCCAGATCTAAACCAAGTTGTGGATATTTATAATCCCAACAAAATGGTTGATATTCGTCGAAACGTTAATATTAGTTGATTGTAATCTTGAAGAAGAATTGGTGAGATTAAATCTGATATCGATGTCATGACGATCTTTCCTTATAGAGTGGAGTTTGACAAAACCTTACCACCTGGAAAGGTGTCATCTGATTCGTTGTCACCCAATTCTTAAATTTGAAATCGAAAGGGTGAATGTTGCACTTGAGGCTGTAATTGGAAGCATTACCCAAAAGCCTCATGCCACTAGTACCTTTCTGAGAAGTCTAATTGAATGTGTGAGTCATTTCATACTAGTGACTCATTTGATAATTATTGTCGTAAGAGCTATAGGATTGGAAATTAAGTGTTGTTCACATCGAGCTTTTATTGCCCTTTTAAGGTTTAAGAATAAGGTTGAAAGTATTGGAGAATGAGGTAGGATATCGCAGTGAGTATGATTTGGTTGAAACTTGAATAAAGTAAAAATTTAACTCGTATGGAATATGAGATTGTTAAGAGAAAGTCGTTAAGTCCTGTGATTGAATTATAAGGTTTTAAATGATTGTTGATTCGTGTTAAGGGTTGTTCCTAGGCCATTGTCCACTAACGAGGATGCCCAGTGTCCAAGAAATAAATTGAAGAAATCTTCTTCTGAATTAGGACCGATGGATCTTCCGGGACAGGTGGGACACCTATGACTCTTGTGGATTAGTATTCATTGTGGTATCTTTTAAAAATCCCTAACTTAACTGAGACATCAGTTGGTAGGATGAGTTCTTGGAATTGTATGACATAGTGACACGTAATGTGTTACGGTACAATATTGACTTGTTTGTGATTAATGGAAAGACTAACTTAGATTACTAAATCCTACATGTATTGATGTTACTATCTTTTATTGCTTCATCCTAATGTTCGCATTAGTGATGCAACCATTGAACAAGCACTCATCTCGGTATGAGTTGCGTTGTAAATTCTTCTCTTTATATTCCTGAGTGCCATCGAGGTCATGAACCTCATGATTATTTGGCTAAGCTCATTTCCTATCATAGTTAGTTCTTGGTGAACAACTTTTCATCACTCTTTTGCAGATCACTCATTGTTTTTATAAAGATAAAACCGTATCCCTTGAGAAAAAATAAATTTTCATCATCATACAGATTATTTAAAGTGAGACTTATAAGTAATCATTATCGAAATAAAGTTGTTTATGAAACACCTTGGAAAACTTAATTATTTCCATAACAAAGAACATCTCTGTAAATTCATTTTGAACTAAGCATGAGTATATATATTTTAAACATGATGACAAAGTTTTGACAAACTGAGGATTGCATCGTTAATCCTAAAATTGTATATAATTGCGCGCCTACATACAATTTGGAAGGGACCATGCAAGGCTGATTAGTAGTCACCATGAAATTATTAATAAACACTAAATTTTCTTTGAAGATTGTGAAAGATTAAATTTTATGAGATCTGCAAGAAGTGCAAAAATAGGGACATATTGTTAAAAACACCTACATATGTGCCCCGTACTATTTATTCTACTGAACTGAATTTACTCATTTGTGGAAATTGTCTTACTTGACAATTGATATCCCCTCCTTGTCTAATTCTCTCGTGGTGAGATTCTTTGAAAAAGTATATAATTACCGAGTGTTGATACCCGACTGGGTGTATCGGCTTTCCTATCATTTCTTTTGATTAGATTTCATTTGAATGACCTGGGTAACGATCCGAGGAGCTTTCGAATGCGTACTCAATTTATGAAAACATGGGATATATTCCTATTCGTTAAATGTTTTCGTCTTTATCTGAGTTAAAATTCTCTCGCGTAGATTATACGTTGACCTTACTCTTTTTAAGGTTAGTTATGTCTCCATATATCCTTGAATTTGTGAAGGATTATGAGTTATTATTAGTCTTTTGAGAAGTTCGCATCTTATCAACGGCAATAAAACTGGAAAGTTGGTAGTGCCAGTAGAATGGATTGATTGATTATGACATAATGTCATTATCTGAATCGATGGGAACTCGAGTAGAAATCCCCTAAAAGATGAGATGTTGATTATCAAAAGTTATCTAAATAATTCTTAATGGATGACCATATCCTGCATTTAGACTTGAAATTATACCGTGCATGGTTATGAACTATTCATAGATCTTGTAATCTAGAAAGAACTTAAAGTAAATGTATTAAAAGATGTTTTCGTTATCTGAAACTTTAGGAGGTATTTGTTGGTAAATTACCTAGACTTTCGCCATTAAGGCAAGTTGAATTTGGTATTAATTATATTCCCGGTGTTGCACCTGTGGCATGTGCACTGTACGTCAGCACCATCTGAATTAAAAGAATTACCGTGCAACTGAGAGAGTTGTCGGAGAAAGCTTTTATTCTACCGAGCTCGTCATCATGAAGAGCTATGGTGTTATTATTCCTTATATTTTTTGAATTACTGTGAACTAGCTAAATTGATAACCAAAATCTATATCCACTACCCAAGATGATAGATTTGTTCGATCTTTACAAGGTTCTAGCGTATATTCAAAAATTTGATCCACGGTATGGTTATCATCAACTTCGCGTTCGCGAATAAGGCTCCGTTTGTTTTTTTAGAGTTTTTTTCTCTTCATCTACAAACTATGTCTACAAAGGAAGAGGTATATCTAACGTCTTCATCTACAAAAAGAAGACCATTTGCTTTTGAAGAGAAGAAGCGAAGAAAAGAGGTGATGTTAGGATAATGATGATAGTGTCTGTGTTTTAAGAAGAGAAGAAAAGAGGAAAAAAGAGGAGGATGATAGTCTACATTGTGAAGAGGAAAAAAGAGCTTTTTAGCTCTTTTGTCTGCAAAAAAACAAACAAAAACCCTCTTCCCGCTTCAGAGAAAAGAGGCAAAAAGAGGTAAAAAGAGGTTTTTTTAAAAAACAAACAAGGCCTAAGATTATCTATTCCAATCACTACATTCAGAACTCGTAATGAACATTATGTGTTTCATGTTATGTTGTTGGATTGACCAATGCACATGTAGCATCCATAAATTTGGTGAATCACGTGTGTAGGCTGTAATTTGATAAATTCATGCTTGTGATCATTAAGGACCATCTGTTTGTTTCTAAGAATAGGAAGGGATTAATAATCATTTATAGACTGCCCTGAATTGGCCGAGCAATGAAAACCCGTATCTTAAGTATTTAGCATGTAATTTAAGGCTTAATCCTTTACATTATTTGACCATGTAATTAATGGTAATGAAATCCATATTGACTCTTCAAAGATTAGAGCCATTTAAGACTTTGGGTTATACCAAAAAGAAAGTAATATGTTTTGACAAATGTTTTAACAAAGGATTTTTAAGGAATCATTCCCTTATACCCAAATCAATTAACTAAACTCCTTCATGGGTAAATGGTGGTGTATACTTCTAGACAACTTAAGAAGGATTGAGGAAAACCATTTAAACCATGACTTGAAATTTGAAACGACAATTTTTGCCTTTCAACTAAGAAAAATTTGACCAAAGTATAAACAAAGATTTTTCAAACATTACGGATCTTATTAATTACTTTCGATAAATCAACTAAAATCTTGTTAATTAAATTCAAATTTATTTTAAATATTTTTCTATAATTGGGCGAACTGAGAAATTTAAATTTTTTACGTTTACGTTTCATAAAAATTAAATATTTATTATTTAATTACATGTAATAATTTTCGACGCTTTAGACGTGGATTGAGCAAAACTGATAAAAATGATATTTGAGATGAAACTAAAACTTAGAAAATATGAAGAAAGAATTTTTGAGTGAATTGTAGACATGATAATTACTTCATCAGGAAAGGTGAATGTAGATACTAACACATTAAGTAGAAAGGATAAAGAATCAATTAGGATGTGTTCCTTAATAATGACTGTGCAAAATAAATCGCCGAGCAATTTAAAATATAGCTGATGCTTTTAAAAAGGATAATATAGATAATAAGAGGCGTCCGCGGCTAATGTGAACCATTAATAATAAGAGCCGATGGTGTTAAATGTATAAAAGGCCATTTGTGGTTGCCTAAATATGGAGATTTTGAGATTTAGTCATGTTGGAATCTTATAAGTTTAAGTGTTCTATTCATGCCATTTCTGGTTTAATATATCTTTATCTGAATAAGTTGTACTGATGGCAAATTATGAAGGCAAACATCGCCTCATACATTAGTAAACGTCTAACTATTACAAAGGTCATCATCTGAATTTGGTTCGATTTGGGTCATCGTCGACAGACTGACCAAATCTACTAATATCATTCCTGTTAATGATAGATTCTCGATGAAGAAATTGACTCTTTGTATTTAAAGAAGTTATGTAAACATAGTGTGCCTGTATCGATCATCTCTATCAAGATCCTCGCTTCGCATCGAATTTCTACATATTTGCTCATAAGTCATTGGGAACGAACCAAGATGAGAGTATTGTTTACCACCCAATTGAAGGGACGAGGTAAAGTAACGATACCAAAACACTAGAAGTGCTGTTTTATGCTTGAATGATTGACCTTTGGTAATGAACTGTATAATCGTTTTTCCTTTGGAAAGATTATCATTGATAATTATCGTATTAGGATCGAGATCGAATCTTGTGAGGATTTAAATATTAGAGCGTCTGAAAGCAGGAGCTGGGATGAAGACATCCGACATACACCCATTGTGAGTTGGACATATCTTTTAGGTCTAAGGTTGCCTAGGATGACAAACCTAACCTTACAAAATACCCGACCCGCGAGACCAGAAATGATTGTTGAAATTAGGATCTGATTATTAACTGCCGATAGTGGGCAGGAGGTTATGTGAATATGAAATGTGGACTTTGAAGTGCAGGATGGGTAGCGAAATTATGCCAAAAATTTTAAACATGGAGAAGTAAATTGATGATCTAAAAGATCATGGGAAATAAGTCCCCGTTGTATGGGACCATTGAGATGATGTAAAAAGTTGGTTTGAAAGGCATATAAGTTGGATCTACCCTAGGAATTCAAGGGCTGTGTGAATTATGTTTCGTATATCGAACTTGATAAAATGTCTATCAAGTGAAAATCTGATTGTTTCTTGATGAAGTTTGGATCGGCGAAAAGTTGCATTCATCAAAAACCCGTGAACATCATGGATAGAGAAAGTAAGTCAACATTAAGCCTGATCGTATTCCCTTAGTAATGTATGATGAAACTCGCGTATTGTAATGAATTACACTTGAGAGAAAAGATCGAATATGGAGGAAATGCCCACATGGCTTTAACTTTATAAGAAGCGAGTAGTAACATAAATCGATCTATCAGGAAAAAGATCCTGTTTAGGAGTAAATTCTATGACAATCCGTCAATTTATGGTTGATATTTTATTCTCAAGTATTATTTAAAAAAATTATTTTAATGTTATATTATGAACTCACTCATTTTTGGGAAGAAATTTGGGTTTACGTCTTGAAGTAGCATCGACTACGTTTAAACCGGAGGATTCTACGTTAAGTGCTTACGTTTACATACACCGTTTTGGTGACAGTCCGACATTTTAGGAAATAAATTTATCCGTGAATATTATTTTGGGATTTTAAATTTGTGTTGGTACATAAACTCACAAATTTACGAGTAGAGATTAGGACTTACGTTCATAATTTAACGTCCTTTACGACTAAACCAGAAACCCTAGGTTTACGTATTTACGCTTTTTAACTCCGTTTTTGATGAGACAATTTTTATTAGATTCGTTTTGTGCCGTTGATTCATAATTTATAAAAACTTTTTCGTAAAATTACCCGAGGGCACGCAAATCGAGGAAAATAGAATTGAGGAATACCCGTAAATTAGTGGGGATGAGACAAGATAACTCTTGTCCCACCCCCTACATGTGGCGTCCAACATAAGCTACAACACAATTGAGGTGTGTCAACCTTACATGAAAAGACTAGGACACTTGTCCTAATCTTTACACCAAACCATTTCTACCACAAAACCACTAACCTTCAAACTAGCTAACTCATTCAACACATGCAAAAGCTTCCATTTTCTCTCTTCCTCTCTCTATGTTGTCGTCCCACTCTCACACAAAACACCCACTTTGATCAAAAGTTAACCATGAAATCATGTGTTATTCACACATATGATGAAGCCCTTTTGAAGCTCTATTGATTGGTGGTGATTTTAACATCCAAGGAGGATATTTGTTGGTGTCCTAGGGATGATTTTACACAAGGAGTTCTTGAAGATAGGTGATCTTGAAGTTGATATAGGTGTACCACGAGTTTTGCCAACAAAAGTCAAGATTTATCTTAACTTTCATAATCTTGGTGGTAACAAGATCATCCTTCCATTCCCTTGTTATTTTCGTAAATGTAAATTGTATTTTCTTTCTTTATATATATGTATATGATGATATATGATGATAAAAATATTGTGTGGGGATCATGTGTTGATAAACTTGGATAAAAAGATTGAAAACTACATGTAAAAGTGATGAAATCTTGCTTAAATAAGTAGGCTGTATAAAAACAGTAAAGAACCTTATGTTAAACTGATAAAATGGCATAGATGAATTAATATACAGTAAGTTATAAGACTTGTACACATGTGAGAGTTGGCCATACAATGGAATCTTTATAATGAGTGAGATATGATCAAAACAAAATTGAAGTGCAAATCTGAGTAGTCTGTTTTGGACGAACTGTTAGGGACATTTAGATATAGATTGAGTAGTATCTAAATCTGAGTTAATTGTATCACATATCATGTAGTTTATGGTGTCCAAAAATTAGCTTCTATGTCCTTGTAGAACTCAAGATATGGTAAAAATGGTGAAAGTGAAAATAAAAATCAGATTTGTGAAATAAAGTATATAGTATAATATTAGCACTCAAGTAAATATAATATAAAAAGTATATCTAAAAACCCCCTAACTTATATATTACATATAAATAAGTATTTACATTGATAAATAAAATTAACATTTTATAAAAATGACAATTTGATAAGTTTATAAGTTATAAGACTATAAACATAAATTTTACGTCTTTTCGGCTAAAACAGTAAAATTAACGTTTTCGTCAATTAAAACTTAGACGGTCGGACCCGTCTAATGTAAACTTTTTATAACTCATATACTGATATATAAGTACATATTACAAGTAAAAACCGATAAAACCCGAGCTTTATAACATATGGACATTAACGGGCCAAATTAGCCTTATTGAACTATTAACCCAACTAATTTGGCTAAACACTTATGAACTTACTTATTGGGCTTAACCCACTTGGGCCCAACATGTAAGTATAGGGCTGATGTTAAAAGTATAAAATGGACTAATATAAGATAATGGGCTTATAATGGGCTTATTGGGCCTTGACATGTAAAGAAGTTAAACTAGTAAAACTAGTATAAAAATTTACCAACACATAACACTATAATGAGTGAATAAAGATGTACAATCCCACTTGCTCATCATCATATTTATAAAATCATCATATATATACATAGCAATTATTTTTATAAAGTCATTGGACAAGAGTCTAAGACGAGTATTATTTGTCTAGGTTTCCCTGATTGAAGCACGTACCGTACATCTAAATCGCCAATAACCGTGTTTCCTAATCAACGTGAGTTCATAGCCTCGCACTCTTTTAAATAATGAAATGTTTTATAAACTCGCGAGGGAGATAACATGTTAAGTTTTAATAAAATAGGACACCAGTTGTCCCGATTGTTTGCTTATTGATTTGGACCCGCATGATTATATGACCCGATGAATGATTATACGACCCGATGAATGAAATAAAATGGATTATTATTAGTTAGGTTATGTCACTAGAAGTCCCATTAGCATGAATTGTGAACTACCGGGATTTGGTAGACGCTTATGTATATAATAGTACTAATTGGGGAAGATCACCCCAGTTTGCGCCTTGACGGTTGATCCCCGTCGTACCACATTGATTGGTAAGCGAATTTATGTATGAGAAGATTTCCATAGCGTGATTTTTGTGACGACACGCTAACTTAGATGGGAAAATTGAGTTTCGAGTTAGCTACCCGTTGTTTGTTATATTAAGGTAGCAATGTCGAATGCGGCTTATAATAATCCAAATAACGAAAATACTGATATACACATTGAATTACGATATATTGCCTGACTAGCAACACGGGGTCTTATTATTGATATTATGTTCGTGTTTTGGTTTTACAGAACCATACTCATATAACGGTTTTTATTTAACTCTATACAACGTTATAAAACGTATTGTATGATGTTTTTATGACATTGGTTCATATAATGGTTTTGAAGGAAAAAGCCTATAGTATGATCTACAACAAAGATTTGTATAAAAATGTTTTTGGCTTATTTTATGGCCTACGACAAAGAATTGTACAAAATGATTTTCGGTAATAATTTTATACCGATGATATATTAATGGATTTCATTAAACTCTATGAATTCACTCGGCGTTTTAGCTAACCTTTTCTTTTAACATGTTTATCTCAGGTACTTGAAGGTAATTCTCGGGAAGACGACAAGTATTTATGGCCCGCACTTAAATAACAATTTCCATTCAAATGTTTTGTTAAATTGTATGAAATACTATGACTTGGGACCTATGTAACTTGATATTTATGAATGGAAAATGCTTTATTATTAAACGACGCGATTTTTAAGCGTTGTCTATGATTTGAGTAATGTGCTATCCCGTAACACCAATGACTCTTCCGCTGAACTAAAGTATGAATATTTTGGGGTGTTACAGTTCACCTGAGCAGTAACGTCATCTTAAGCTTTGAGGACAAAGCTAAAATAACGAGATAGTGCTCTAAAACCTTTAATTTTTAGGTTTTGACTATGACATCATTGTACACGTCACCTCATGATATCTACATATATTATCACCTTTGCATGAAATCTTTGAGCAATTATATGCATCATACATGAGCATACATCATTTAAATCATCAGAACATGGAAACATTTGATAATATGACATTATATTATGATTATGAGTATTTAATCATAAGTACACAGTCACATTTGTATGACTATATTATATGAGCATACAAGGTTTTAAACAATCATTCATTTGCGACTATTAAGTCACCTGAAACACGTGATCATAAGCATTCATCAATTTTATTTATAAAAATCTAAACTCATGAACACAATTTAATAATAAGTACCAAAGAACTATTTTATGCTTTAAAATATATAAATATATATTTTCCTCGCCTCATAAACAATACTACGATACGACATAAACTACTTTTTATTATTAGATATTACAATTATCTACTTTAACTCATTCTCACAAATGTCTTACATTTAAAATAAAGTAAAGCACACATTTATTTAATTATGACTATACTTTCACCAAAGATCCCAAAACTTAACCAAAATGACTTAAGACTTGAACCTACTTCTACAACATTATACCTAGACTCCTTGTAACATACCAAGACACTATAATCAAACTTAAAACTACCTTAGATACAACATTCTAGCCGAATACCATAACCACACAACTATACTTACCTAGGATCTTTTTTCAAATACATTTGACTTTACAAAACATGTACAACACACCCTAATTAAAACCTTACACTATTCAAGTCACATCACTTCTATTGACTAGCCAAAACCACCGGCCATATTAAACGAAATGCAATGTGTACATATGTTGCCATTAATGGGAAGTACTATGATATCTTAGTACTTAGATATGCCTTGTAAGTGAACCTTAAACAACTAACACATACCATTTCCTTTAGACGTGTAGAAATCCCGAACCACATAAACCTTGCATCTTGTATAATCACCCTCATTATAGTTACACTATGCAACTCCAATTTGTCCCCTTTGACTTATAGAGATGCGACCGGTACGAGGCTTCCAAAATCAAAGTGTACAACATATGCATTAAAAACCAAGTACCAGCTTGTACCCCAAAATCATAGCATATCTAGCCAAAGATCTCTCTTTCCGTGGCCTAACCCCAAGTCACACCCATAAGCCATACCTTGATATTTATCTAGCACATTTAGACTTCACTTCTCACTTACTTCAATCATTTTCGGATCACACCAATTCACATAACACCTAGATGAAACAAACATTACTACCCCAAAATCTTGGTCCTCATAGCATTTAGTGCAAGTTCTTTCCCAAGTCGTGGCTCACAAGGCAAAAAAGGAAACTTAGGTCTCGAGTATAAACTCCATCCATGTAGAACTCAAGTAGAAACAAGGGTTTGGCTAGTGTTGTTCATCATTCATCATCTTCCCTACATACAAGTAACTTTAAAACCTCCATTTCAACCTTTTCTTACTTCTTATCACATGTCATGCATGTAGAGGCTTAGAAAACGAAGTTATGTTTGCATGCACATGTAAAAACCACTATATGACAACCCACAAACAACATATAAGCCCACGGCTCATTATGTTTCGTGGTCAAACATGCTTCAAAAACCTTATGTCTATGATGAACTAGTTAGAAACCTTGCTTAAAGAAACCTAAGTAAGACCTAGTTAATAATTTAGTGTTATACCCTAGGCAATAAGCTCAAACTATAAGCCATAAGCCTCGGCTTATGTTAAGCCGAGTATAAAACATTTAGTTGATAAGCCCATTAAGCTTAGAACAATGCCTAGGAGTAGAGGAACTAATAAGCTATCCATAATAAGCCATTTGCTTATATAAGCTGAGACAAATAAGCCATAAGCCTATATGAGCCGAGACAAATAAGCCATAAGCCAAGAAACCAATAAGCTCATAAGCCCAAATTAACTAGTGTATTAATTAATTATGCTTAATGAAATTAGTAGTAACCTAGACAAGCCCAAAGCTACCCCGTTAGGCCATACAGCCCAAACTGTGACCTAAATTGGCCAACCAAGCCCTACATCATGTTTGGGAGCCTTTTCGTGCCTTTGTTGTAATTTGGTGAAAGTTATAGTCAAAAACATAAATTAATAAAACATGTATATAATTTTTGTGCCCTTTAAAGAAGTATAAGGACAAAAATTTTCATTTATAAAAGTGTAGGGTGCGTTTGTGTTTAAACCGAGAATCAACCAAACCACAAAGACCATTTATGTCACTTTGGATACATATATAAAACCCTAGGTTACTTTTTGTGCCTCAAATAAATATTTTCGAGACACAAGGGACTAGTTGTGTCATTATTGAAACTTAATACAAGCCCTAGCCCCTTATTAAATATTTCCGAGACTTAATGGGGGTGTTTTGCCATTTCACAAAGATAAACCGAGCTCTAGGGACTCGGTTGTAACTATTTCGAGACTAGGAAACCCTAGGGACCCAAACTGCCATATGTTGAAAGTGTTATAAGCCCTAGGGGCGTGTTTTGGAAATAAACTTAACGAACAAGGACTAACGACAGGAAACACTTAACAAACGAAACCTTAAAGGTTATTTTTGGAAGTTATTATACTACAAGGACTTACGTGTACTTTTGACTTAATTAAAATTATTAATAAAGTATTTTATTAATAAATTAAATAATTTATTTTGGGTATTAAATAAATTACTAAGATTTATTTACAAGACATAATAAACAAACGAACCATATTAAATATATTTGGATCCTTAAGAAAATTAAATGGAATATATTATTTTCTTACAATTAATTAAATTAAATAAAGATGTATTCATTTAACTTATTACACTTTTTTTTAATGAACAATTTAAATATATTTTTAGAAACTAAAAATATATATTATAGTATTGACAGCTCACTATAAGTTTATGCACTTAAACAATCGTAACAACTTATTAATTCGAGATCATACATTTTCATCAGTTACATTTATTTGTGCATTATTAGTGTGCATTTACTGAGTCATACATAATTTATTTAAGTATTTCTACCACTTCGTGATTATACTGTGCCAGTTTATTCAGTGACATCATCACTACATCATTACCACTGAGGTGATTTCATGGCCCCATCTTTACTGTATTTATAACTGGGGGAGAAAACATACTAAAACTTTATATATGCAAACATGCACGGATAACATCAACACATAACAACTGTATTGCCTATTGTTTGCCCCATTCCCGTGGACTGTAATAGTTGGTAGTGTAACGCGAAATGTTATGAATAGATCTATTCGGGTATTGGCAACACCCGTCTTGCGTTACTTGCTATCACGAAATGCTTAGGCCTAACAACAGGTTTATTTTATTGTCGGACTGAGGGAAACAACATCGGGTTTGACCATAATGGCGCCTGAGCATCATGTCTAGCTTCTATTACAGGGCAATAGGAACTTCTATAGTATTGGCTGTGATTGTCCTACTATCATCGTGGTGTTTGGCATATCAGTACATTTATTTAGTAAATTAAACCTGTGAATTCACCAACCTCGTGTTGACCCCCACATTTTATTTTATATGTTTTCCCAGGAAAAATAAACAGGTTCATGCATTGGATTCCAGCATCATTAAAGCATCATGTTACCATCGGGTTGGGATATTTTTCACATTATTAATAAATGTTATTTTCAAACAAGATACTAAATGTGTACAATTTAATTCATGTAATATGTTTTTAAATGACTATTATGATCATTGCTCTATATACTGTGTGCCATCGATCCACCAAAGTAACACCCCACGTACTATTCCGCTGCATTCGACCATTATGGGGATGTTACACTAGTCGAGGGTGGAATTGTCACTCTCTTCAATTCGATAGTACCACCATCGGAATGTAATTCCGTCACAACACCAATACAACCAACCCCAAAGAAGGAAGGATTACCCCTCGCGAACTGGAAGGTGGTTATCCACCCTTATTATCCGGAACACGAAGTGGCTATCGGAGGAACTCTCTCCGATAAGGTAAGGAACGCTATGTGCTCCCTCCTTAAGGAAAACCTTGACGTATTCGCATGGGAACCAAAGCACATGACAGGCGTGCCATGCTCGGTCGTGGAGCACAAGCTTCAGATCCGCCCAGGGTATCCTCCGGTGAGACAAAAGATGCGCGGCCAAGCCCTAGAGCGCAGCCAGGTTATATTAGATGAAGTAAAAAAGCTGGTAGAGGCCGGAAACATGCGTGAGGTTTATTACCATGAGTGGCTCTCCAATCCGGTCATGGTCAAGAAACATGATGGCAGCTGGCGCCTGTGTGTGGACTTCACTGACTTAAAAAAAGCTTGTCCGCAAATTGTTACCCATTGCCAGAAATCGACTGGAAGGTTGAATCCCTATGCTGGTACCCATTTAAGTGTTTCTTGGATGCATATAAAGGGTACCACCAGATCCAGATGTCGGAAGATGACGAGGAAAAGATGGCGTTCCATACCAGTCAGGGTGTGTATTGTTATACAAAAATGTCGTTCGGACTCAAGAATGCAGGGGAGACATATCAACGGCTTGTGGACAAGGCGTTCGACTCGTAGATTGGCCGTAACCTTGAGGTTTATGTTAATCACTTAGTTATAAAGAGCCACATGGAGGATGAGCTCCTTTGTGATGTACAGGACACGCTCGACACGTTGAGAAAGATCAACATGAAGTTGAATCCCAAAAAATGTACATTTGGGGCAACCGAAGGAATGTTTTTAGGGTACATGATAGACCCAAATGGCATTAAGCCGTGCCCTGAGAAAACTGAGGTCGTGATACAGTTACCATCCCCTCGGACACTGAAAGAGGTACAATCACTTAACGGAAAGTTGTTTGGGCTTAACAGGTTCTTCTCGAAATCCGTAGAGAAGTCACTTACTCTATTCAAAACACTCAAGAAGTGCTTAAAGAAAAGGGAATTCCACTGGACAGGAGAGGCGGAGGAGGCATTTGGGCAGCTTAAACAGCGCCTGGCGGCCCTTCCAATGCTTGTCGCCCCAAGACCTAAGGAGGAGCTAATCATGTACCTATCCGCTACGCACGGAGCAATAAGCGCCGTCCTAATGACTGACCGGGACGCATTTCATACTCTAGTGTACTTTATAAGTATAACATTGCAGGGACGAGAATTGAATTATTCCCCGATGGAGAAGTTTGTCCTATCATTGGTCTTCGCCGCAAAAAGGTTGCGTCGATACTTTCAGGCGCACCCTATTGTGGTCATTACGGACCAACCAATAAAACAGATCATCTCTAGACCAGACGTGGCAGGAAGACTACAGAAGTGGAGCTTCCTTCTTGAGGAATATAATATCTCTTATAGACCAAGAACAGCCGTCAAAAGTCAAATCTTGGCATATTTCATTGTAGAAAAACCCGAGGAGGATGCGCCAATGGTCCCAAAGGAAGAGATTCCAAAGGAACGTGGGTCCTGTTCACCGATGGATCTTCCTGCACGGATGGATCAGGAGCAGGCCTCATACTTACCAATCCGGAGGGCATGGAATTTACTTACGCCTTGCGTTTTGAGTTCACGGCCACAAACAATGGGGCGGATTATGAAGCATTGATAGCAGGTTTGAAAATCGCGACCGGAATGGGAGTGCGTAACCTTGAGGCCTACGTGGACTCGCGGCTTGTCGCGAATCATATCCATGGAGAATATGTAGCCAAGGAGGACAACATGATCTAGTATTTGGAAAAGGTTAAGTCACTCATCGCTGGCTTTGGGAAGTTATCTATAAAACAAGTACCAAGGGGCGAGAATAAAAAGGCAGACGCCCTTAGCAAAATAGCTTCCACAAGCTTCGCCCACCTATCCAAGCAAGTGTTGGTGGAGATACTCAAGGATAAATCCATCACTAGGGATGAGGTCCCAGCAATAGTCGATGAGGAGGGACCTACGTGGATGACCCCAATCATTAGCTACTTAACGAACGAGACACTTCCTGATGATGAGACAGAAGCGCGCCGAATCCGCAGGAAGTCGCACCAGTTTGAATTGCGCGATGGTATCATATATAAGCGCTCCTTCTTGCAGCCATGGTAACGATGCGTCGGACCACGACAAGCTAGCTATGTGATTAGCGAGATTCACGAGGGTTCGTGTGGCATGCACACCGACCCCTAGGTCAGTAGTGGCGTGAGCTTTGCGCACAGTGTATTACTGGCCAACCATGCATCAAGATGCACGCAACTTAATCCTCAAATGCAGCAATTTCCAGGTACACGGGCCAATGTCAGCCATCCGCAGCAAGAGCTCGCGCCCATCATAGGCCCATGGCCATTTTATAAATGGGGTATCGACATAGCCGGACCCTTCCTTGTGCCCGCGGGAGGCGTTAAGTTTTTTATAGTGGCCATGGAATACTTTACTCGCTGGATAAAAGCCAAGGCGGTCACTACAATCACAGGCAAACAGGTAAAAAAGTTTGTCTGGGAAAACATTGTATGTCGCTTTGGGTTGCCAAGAGAGATTATCTCGGATAACAGAAAACAATTTGCGGACAATCCGTTCAAGGATTGGTGTGCGGCGCTGAACAAAAAACGACGTTGAACATCAGTCAAGCATCCGCAAACCAATGGTTTGGTAGAGCGGGCAAATAGAAGCTTAGGCGAAGGAATCAAAGCATGCTTAGACGATAGGAGCGCCAAGTGGGTAGATGAGTTACCACTTGTTTTATGGGCGCATAGAACAATGATGTAGACTGCTAATGGAGACACTCTGTTTCCATTAACATATGGTACCGAGGTAGTCATATCGATGGAGATTGGAACGCCAACAATCCGTACGGCGGAGGTTAACATCGTCACAAACGATGAGGAACTCAAGGTCAACTTAGACTTGTTAGAAGAAAAGAGGGAGATAGCAGCCATCAATGAAGCTAAGGCTAAGGCGCGGATGAAATCATATTATGACTCAAAAGTTAAGGGTGTTTCCTTCCGACCGGGGGATTTTGTCTATGGTGTAAATGAGGCAAGCCGTGCGGAAAACACTGGGAAATTAGGCCCAAAGTGGGAAGGACCTTATGAAGTCACGGAAGCTTTGGGGCTGGGTGCGTACAAGTTGCGTGACACGGAGGGCCGTGACTTGGACCGTACATGGAACATCTACAACCTCAAAAAATGCTATCTCTAGAAGGCTACGGCCCATGGACAGTTCGTTGTAAGCAGCTTCTATCAAGATCCATGTAATTTTGTTTTTTATGTTTTCTAAGTTCTATTTGTCTTAGGATTTTATTATTCTATAAAAAAAACCGTACCCGTGATAATAAAACATCGTGGTGCCTAGCTAGCTCCACGACTTGTTCTTGTGCAAATTGTGTCTTTTGTGTACACTTAGGATTATTTTTTATATTCTTAGGTATTATTTCTCATTCATATGCATTCATTCAAACGTACATGTACTATTTGTTTCCATGTGAGGAAAGAGGATTGAGTGAACCTAATAATTCAACTTGTCGCATAAGAGGGATGCCACCCCCACGACACGGATCATGAATCCTTACTAGACACCTTATTCGTAAGACGTTGTAGTAAATTCCCACATACCGCCCTTATAAAAGGCCGGACATGATAAAGCCACACAGTGCACGTCTAGTAAAATATAGGCTTTGTCTTTATGTTAGCCGTGATACTTCACACATGGATATTTAATCTAATGGATACACGACTATCTCATAGAAAAGACAAGTCTCAAAAAAATACACTTGAGGCCGTGGACATCCACGGCCAAAAGGGTTACAGTACAACATGTTACATTGTTCATTAAATATGATAAACGCTTGATAGTACGAGTGTCGTGGACACCCACGGACGAATATTACAAAATATAAGTTAATATTTTTCTACAAACAAATACACGTCAATGGGGAAGCATGGATTCCCCCAGTTCCTTCTGTTGTTCTGTCAAAAATGCTAAAGTTGATCCTCCACGGGCGGCATCGTTTGCTGATAACGAGATGGGACCAAATATGGTTGGGGAAGTAACGGGCACTCCGTCGGACCTAGGCAGATGGGCGGACCCCGCGGTAGAGGTGTGACACATGATGCAATTCCCTTTCTTCCCAAGGGCGCGGTCTACATTGGTTTTGATAGCCTCACCCAACTTTCTCTCTCCCTTGAGGGCCCATGTGTTCTCTGGTGGGGGGTTCTCCGCATACACTGGGACCGTGAGCTGTGACTCGAAGTCCGCTTCCACACATACTTGCTCCATGACCAGGCTAATTGGGGCATCCTTTAGAGCCTCGCTTTTGTCAATCAGCGGGTATTCAATTTGGTCCAAGGCTTTCATGGACGCAGTCATCTTGGCCTCAGCTTCTGGCTTATGATAGACATGGTCTTTGACGTCCTTACCTTGGCCTATCCACTCCGCCCCAGCTAGTAGTCCTTCGTGCCTGTCGCGGTCTATCCCGTCAGAAACAACGTCGGCAAAAGGCTGGGCTAGTTCAGGTGACTTGGCGATCTTGTTTACGACCAACCTCAGACCAGAACCTATCATCCACCTACGACCTGCAAGAGCCATGAGCACGTGGGGATATAATTCTTCATCAAAATCCACATCCATGGCATCCAGCCGCGTATCCATCTCCTCTAGCAGACCCTCAACGACCCTCTCGTGCTCGACCCTGTAATCTATAAAGGTTAAGGCCAGCTGATCCTCACCTTTGACTACTAGGTGTAGGTCGTCGCGTTCCTTGGAGAGGGTGGCCACATCCTTGGCCATATCGTAGGTAGTCGTCTCTACGGCTGCTACCTGTTTGTATAATGGTTACTTGTTATTCTGCACTATTGGAACATATACATAGCAAAGAAATATAAAACCAATGTTGTATGTGATTTGGCGTACCTTCTCAGGCAAAGATTGGGCCTCGGCCTCCAGCTCAACAACTCTGTCTTCGCGAGCGGCGGCATGGTTCGCCTGCTCCTTTATGGTCGCCTCGGCCACGGACAAATCAGCTCGCAGGGTAGATATAGTTTGCTCATGATATTCAACCATCGTTCAGAACATGGTCCCAAACATTTGATTAAGAAAGTACATAACACTTTTCATAATAAAAACTATTAAACAATTTTTCCCCAAAATTGTGAGCTTTAAACATCTTTATTAATCCGCAAGCACCGAAATTCCTCCTTTGCCATTACCTTCAAGGAACTGAGATAAAACATGCTAAACTTGTCAAAAAT
Organism: Glebionis coronaria; assembly: GCA_025667525.1. NCBI lineage: Eukaryota > Viridiplantae > Streptophyta > Magnoliopsida > Asterales > Asteraceae > Glebionis > Glebionis coronaria. The sequence goes on along the minus strand of CM046876.1, from coordinate 404,282,891 downwards.
AGTTGAGTGAATCTATAGGGTTTATAAATAAACATTACCAAACACTAATATGTTTTAAAGCCATCAACTATAACGATGTGGATCAAACAAAGATATAAATATTTATTATAAGCCTCATGATATTGAAACGTTACCAAAATATTTTCCCACCATACACCTCGCTAATTGTATCAGAAAACTCTCGCACATGTATCCACTTCGAGCAACATTGTGGTCAAACGATATCTACTCGTTGCCGGACGGGAGGGGTAAGTCCCAATAGTACTATTCCATGTATAAGCGCCTACCATAACTCGGTAGCTAACAATTCATGATATACTTGGGACTTCTTACTCAGCGAAAATAAACAACTTATAATAATAATCATGGCATTAAACATTTACTTATGTTCTATTTTAAAACAAGCATGGGTTTGTCACAACTTATAGTTGTACCCTTCATTTTCAATAAAACAATTTCCAATAAATAGGGTTCCCACAACTTCTAGTTGCATCCATTAATGGGTTTACCGCAACTTATAGTTACACCCTTTATTTTTAATAAAACAAGCATGTTATCCCCCTCCCAGGTTTCTAAAGCAACTAAAGAATTTAAAAGCGAGTCTATAGACTCACCTTAGTAGAAGAGAAGTAGCAAGACGATCGCCGACGATGGATGACGCCCGTTTAACACAAAAAACGCAACCTACCAAATAAGGCACGCTCGTTAATAATTGAATCAAGTATAATCCATACTTAATAACATAAAACTCAAAATTATAAAATCATGACAAACCCGAAAGAATAACAATGCAAGTGATATTTTTATACCCTTCTATATGTTTACTTTCTTAAACTATACTCTCCATAAAAATCTGTCGGTAAATACAAAATGTACAAGCTGTTTTCACATACTTAGACAACTCCGTTTTTGATGAAACTTGGTGACAAAATCACACATAACCTGAGTAAACTTAGTTTGAATTTCATTCAAAACTATTACTCCTATGGCCTTCTTCCCGACACATCTTTGAATTACAAAAACCGGACAGTTTTACGCCTTCGACTCACAAAACCATTTTAACCTTTCTAAACGATTCCGTTTACAAAACCAACACTTGAGTTTTATAATAGACTCACTACCTAGGGTTTAGAAACTTAAAACAGCCCTTGAATCATTTTAAAACCCATTCTATAGTCCCTGAGATTTGATCCAAATATCGACAACAACTTCAAATTGTGCTGATACTTGTCTCCCGGTACACGAATAATCAAGCTATCATAACTTCACACTCGTTTGGAGTTAGAAGCTCTAATTTATATTAAAACGAAGCTAATGAAATTCTTTACAATACTATCTTATTAGTTTATCAATTATCCAAACATAAGACACCCAAAAATAGCCTACAACTCACTGCCCTAATTTTCCCTTCTAAAACCACATAAAACCATACTTTCAAACAATTCCAACCACTTTTCTATCAATCCTAATACCTTAACATCATCCTCTATCATTCCTAATACTTGCATGTTGATCAAAACAAAAACCAAAGATCAAAACTCAAACTTTCAACATCAAAATAACATGATCTAGTCATGATCATCACATGCATGATCATCAATAACTCACACCAACCCTAGTTCATAAAAAAATTTCAAAACTTCATGCATGTTGGATATTTTGGTATCTATGTAATCACCTTTTGATTATAAAGATGGGTCTTGTTTTACATTTGGGATATTCAAGCTAGATTTTAAGAAAATTGATGGTTTGGGTGGTTTATAGCTCACGGTTGGAAGAACAAAGAGGGAGGGTGGATCAGATTTTTATTACACTTATTACTATGTGTTTTGGTTGGTAAGAAAAGGCTTATATAGTGGTAGGTAGGGACTATTCTTGCCAAACTTGCATTTCTCTGCGCTAAAAAGCATTTAAATAGTTTAAAGGTTAGAAAATGATTAATAGTAAATTTTGAAAATATTCACGGGGATCGGGTTTCGTAAAAATACTTCTCAAAATTTAAAACGCACACGAAATATAATAATATAGTTCCCGGCATGACTTAATACGCAAATAAAAATAAAAACGTCAGAAATGTTAAACATCGAAACAGTCGATAATAAAACGTAAAATTTCGGGCATCCATCGGTATAGCGATCACTAATAGTCTTCTTTACTCGTCAAAACGTAAAAATAAGACGTTCAGTATCGGTTTTAACTTAAACCGTCAAACATAATAGCATTCAAGTTTATTATTGTAAAACCCGCATTAAAATCATATGAACAGTACACGTGAACAGTAAATTCATAAAAACACGATAAAAAAACTTTCCATTTATAATATTATTTCACGTGTCACAACATTAAATAACGAACATTTAAGATATTATTAATGTGACACGATCACGATAACTAAATTCACGATTAATAATCACGAACGTGCACGACATAATATTTAAACTTATAAAAACTTCGAGTTTGTCCTTGATGGACATATAGGCCGCGGCTAAGGAGAAAGAAAATAAGAGATTGGGCCTTTTGGCCCATGACCCAATACAATCCTTGTTTTAATAAAACTCTAGGAGAATTAGCATTTACTTTATTAAAATCAAAACCCTAAAATTCTCTTGTCTCTCTCTCTGCCGTCGCATACCAAGAACACCAAGGGAGGAATTTTTGAGTTTTGATCTTCAAGGTTTACGTGTTTGTGTTCGTGATTGAAAATCATAAACAACTACGCATATAGGTATAATCAAAACATTTTCTTTTAATTCTTTTATTTCTCTTTTGATGATTTCATGTATAAACCTTAAAAAAACAAGTATAAAACATGTAAGAATTAACAAGATAACATGTTAGGTGTTTGGTTTTGGTTCGGGTTTGTTGGCCGAGACACAACCGAGACCTCAAGGAGGTCTAGGCTTGTTTTTAGACGCACCACCGAGACCCTCCAAGGTCTCGGTTTGGTTTGTTTATTTCGGGCGAAAGACAAGGGAACCCCGACACTTGGTCGGGGTATGTTTATGTGCTGTTTTGGCTTTGTTTAGTGTCAACCGAGACCCCCAAGGTCTCGGTGGGACTGTTGCTTTGACAGTGGACCGGGTAACAAAAACAGTGGGAACCGGCTTAGGCCGGTGCCATCTTCGGCTTAGCAGTGGCTAGCCGTGTGGTCTAGTAGGGGGAACTTTTAGCGGTTAGTGGCAGCCGGTCTAGCCACTAACGAGCTGATGGTTTTAGTTTATATGGTTCGGCTTATATTTTAAACAAGGACTCGGGTTTTGTTTTTAACAATTATAAAATCAGTTCTTTTATTTAATTACAATACTTAGGATTAATTATTTATTTAAATAATTCATGTTTTATAACCTAAGTATTTAATTTAGTTAAACATGTATTTTAATTAAATTCTTATATCATATAGATTAATTAATTAACCAGATATTTAATTAAAAAGCTATGACCATGACTTGTATTATACTATTGAAACTTTACTTATTATTTATAATCCAACTTATTTTTTATTATGGAAACTTACTATTTTTGAGAACTTTCTATTTTTAGAAACTTAATATTTATGGAAACCTACTATTTTTAGAAAGTTACTTAGTATTACAGTGCAAGTATTATAATACACTGATACATGAATAATACTCAACAAAACATCAGAATAACTACAGAATACACAGTAGAACAGTAAAACATGACAAAATACGTATAATAAGCTAAGAACACTCAGAACCAGTAAAACACATGTAATTCAGACAACTCATACACGTCCATGTTTCTTATGTAGTATTATCCGTCAAGGCGGAGTAGTTATTCATCGTTTTCATTAGCTTCTATTGGACATAAGGTACGGATCTCCCATCCTTCAATAAGGACAATCTCTTCCTTCATTAGGATTTTCCGTATGCAGCCAACTGTTTTCTCCAGTAGTTACAGATTTAATGCTTATGTTTATTAGTTACCTTAGCCATATACATGCATGACCAGTTTCACCTAGTTATGGAGGTACCATAACCATAACACTAGAGGCACTAGTGTTATGACTTCACCACGGCGAAGTGATAGCTCGTGGCGTCCCTTTTTAGTTATTTGGCCATTATATTATTATATTATCATGTGGGGCGTATGGGTGCATCCTAGTTACATGTTTCAGTCAAGATTTCATGGTGAATGTGGTGTGTGCCTTGCATCCTTCATAAGGAGTTGATCCCTCCTACCCACTTACCAGTTAATTGGAGGCAACCCCTCTAATTGAATGATGAGGTCACCCCTCTAAGTATTCATGCACGTTGTTGACCTCATGACCTATATTGGCTTTTGGTACATTAATGAATACAGATTTTCATAAGTAACATAAGCTATGTTTTCAGAACTAAAATCAGTTAACATGAAAAACAACTAGGTATTCCAGGACTTATTCATTTCCGCTGCTATTCATGTTTTACATTTCTTCCTATATTATTCCATTCATGATATGTTATATATCCGTGCATCGAGCGTATTACTCAGCCGTTACTTTCTTTCCATGTCCCAAAACGGCAGGTACCTAAGGTTAGACTGGAGCATTTGGAGGACATGCATAGGATGGGAGCTACCTTGGACTTCTTCTCCTCATGCCTTCATATATTTATGCTTGTTTAGTCTTCCTTTAGTTCATTTATTTATTTATGTTTTGGGCTTATGTTTAGGAACCGATGTTTGATTCCGGTTATCCCTTTGGTCATGTATGTTTATGACATATTACCTTGCATGCTTTGATGACACGCCATAATTATCCTGTGATATTCCATTTATCAAAATGGGGTGTTACAATTATGGTATAAGAGCCTAAAGTTTCGACCTGTAGGCTCTAAAACTCGACCTGTAACTAGTGGGTAGTCACCAGAAGCTTCCTAAGTCAACACTTGTTATTCCACGTATTGATATTTTCTGCACCTTGTCATTTTAACCATGATGTTTTCTTCGGAATTGTTTTACTAACATGTATTTAACAACCGTCATACATACTTAGTTGCATGTCATTGTTTTTATGCGCGATGTTTCTTGAGAATGTTGACTAATATGGACTGAACCACAGTAGTTCATACTTAATCACACGTTTTCTGTGTAGTTTTAGACAGTTGGTTTTCATCCATTCTTTTCATGTATTCATTTAATGCATTCATATCATTGTCGCCGAAATTATGACTAAGTAATGGTTGGTACAGGACGGGCCCTATTTAGTCGCATGTGCTTTTATCGAAACTTTTAACTTTGGACCGACCCATTGGCGTCCACTTTGCTATGTCTTTGTTTTGGTGAACCGACCTACAGGCGTTCACCCTCGCTCATATAAAAGTTTTATAAACTGCATCATGCATTTTAAACTGTTTCATGCATTATAAACTGTTTCATTGCGCTTTATACATTGTTCATGCATTTTATGTTCATCTTATATTACTTCAGACTTATCATTTATGTTGCATTGTTTGCATTGTGAAATGATTCATAGTCGTCCACACTATTAACTTTCAAAAATTATTTAATTACAGTCATAACTTTTTCACGTTCCTCATTTATTGTTACGATTTATGTCGTCATACTATCATGGTTAATCTTGTTTTCATGCTGATGATGTCTTATACTCATTAATGTAATTTTGTCCCATATTTCTTCATGGTAATTTTGCTTCATGTTAGACACGGATGGATTGTATTTAATCATGTCTTCATGATAGCCATGGTTGGTTTTCATTGAATAGGTTTTCATGCTGGCAACCATTCGATTCCATTTAATCGTGTTTTGCGCCTTTTATGCAACTAGAATTATGTCTACGCTAAATTAGCAAGGATATTTCGTGTCCCTGATCATGACAAATGGTTGATACCGTATCGGTCATCTCATATGAATCCCATGTGTACTCCATGTACCATGTTCCATGTTTACTCCAGGTATCATACTCCAGACATATTTCAGTTACCGTACTTCATGTGGGGTACTAATCCATTTTCAATCGTCTCAAACATTTTGTTTTCTCACCAATGCTGTTTAAAAGATGATACTGCTCTCAGCTTGGAGGTTTTACGAAACAGAGACGAAGGCAATAGGTTGGAGCAAACCGACTAAAATCATAGTCAACCACCAGATGTACCTTTTCATTTCATACCTTACCTTTTTAATTGTATGTCACGTGTTATTCAGCGGTGTTTCCAACACATGAGTGGAAAACCGGTACCAGCCGGCCACTCAGCTGAAAGTTACATGAATCACCGTCGTTGTACTGACAGTCAAAGAGGTAGTGACAACTACCGTGACAGCAAAGTACTATGATAACAACGATAGAACTCCGTTTACGGACTTAATCAGAAACACAAAGGATCAGCAATCCAACCGATCCGCAAAATTTTGGTATGATGACCTAAGATTTAAACTTCATTGTTTACATCTCGAAACTCATGTCAAGACATCCGTTAAGACACATGTTTTACGTATGTTTCCTAACACACGAGTCAGGACACATGACTCACGTTTATCATCGGAACCAGCCTATGTAATCTAGAATACCCCAAGGGGTATAACCATTCGGTTGTGCCAAGAATAATTCAGGCCATAAGGAATTCCAGCCTCATCACTGGAGGGCTGCTCACGCTTGTACACGTAGTGTTCTTTCTGTAGGAGGCAGACGAAGCACATTCTGTAAAAATTACTACATTTTACTCCATGTATTAGCATGGCACTTTCATTTCTTGAATTCATATTTCATATATATCCTTGACCATAAGGACGCGATTTGTGCCATCCACATATACGAACTCAGTCATTCACTATGACGGTAGGATCCAATCTGATAACACACTTCCCTCCGGCATACGGGAGTTATATATGACTTCAACTATGGACTATGAACAACAAACCATGCTTCGATAAGCCATCGTTCATATTAGATTATGTACAGTGATGTTCAGGCTCCTGAATACATTCAGCATGGTTTCCCATTAGGAAAATCTGTACAAGTCATTTATGTTTTTCAAACATATGATCGTCATTTCATAGCGGTGAAGATTTTCTAGCTATCATCTACAACACGACTCCTAGAACTTCTTTATCCAGAGTCAGCCGATTACTTATGGTTTTCTAGATGTATTTCCAAAAGGAACCTCCAAATATACTTCCTATCTGCAAGATGGATCATAACTTCAAACAGGTTATGGAGCGGCACCAGTCTCCAAGGCCCTTCATCGCACGGCTTTCTTGAGCTAAACGAGTTGAAGGATCAGCCGTAGAGAAATCTGAACAAAGTTCATTCATCAGGTGCATCACCATGTCGTGCACCGGTTCTGCTTATGAGGAGAAGAACGGTAACATGAGATTATGTGTCGACCAATGTCGATGTAAACAAATCACCATTCATAACCGTTAATTCCCTCCACGTATTTATGACGTATACGATCGACTACATAGTGCTAAGCACTTTTCCAAAAACAAATTACCATCATACTGACAACAGTGGCGAGAGAAAGAGCTAAACATTTCCATGACTACTTTTCGCATACAAATTGGTCATGCTAAGTTCATGATGTTGATTGTCTCATGAATGCTCCTTTAGTATTATGGACATGATGGATGGAATTTCCCAAGAATTCATAAACGAATTCATTATTGTTTTATCATTCACATCTGATTTTCTCTAAGTCTAGAGAAGGGTATGAAGACCATAGTCGCACTATGTTGCCAATTTTATGACTACAGAAATTTCACCCGAAATTTTTGTAAGAATCCTGGTTGATTACAGTGACACACTGAAATCACGTTGAAATCACGTTAATCTTACCATGACGCGGTCTACGCGTAAAGGAGAGAACCTTACACTAAATTATGTGTTCTAGAGAATCCTACGCTAACAGAATTCTAATTTCGGAGACTCATAGTTGGCAAATCCTATGTATCCAGTTTCTATGAAGCAAGATACAGTTAAGTTCATATCTAAGTATCTTCCATACCGGCAGGTTAAGATAGAACACCAGCAGGTCAGGAGTTATTTCCACCCTTGGAAATTGTTAAACGGAGAAGGGACAAGACCTCCATGGAATTGTTACCAGACTATTCGCAAGCTCAGAAGAAGCATGATGTTATCTGGATTGTTTCAACCGTTTGACTAAGTCTGCAAAATCCTTCCATCTGTAAGAATTTCACAGCTATCAGATCACCAGACATGTTCTAGTCAAAGATCGTACGATCACTGAACATTCTACCAGCTATCAGCTCAGAGGAAGACTCGCGTACGCATTCGGTCATCATTACGTCCATGTCCTGGTTAAATTTTACGTTTTCCCTTCGCATTTATGTTCACGACACTATTCCTGTTCATGATCATATTCTAGCTTACAATTTAAGTTAGCTTTTGTTCTGGGAAGTTTACAGCAAGCTTGAGAGACCAGACTCGAGTTTAATAAACTTTTCTTCTTCAGGCTGACGTTTCACGTTACATTCCGCGTCTTACCTCTTACTGGTTGACGTTACCACCTCAGTTGTTCCATGTTCATGATATGTTTTACATGTCATGTTCATTCCACGTTGCTCATATCACGTTCACGATATGTTGCACGTATCACGTCCATCATACCTTTCTTATGTTACATTTACCATACCTCCACGTATCACGTTCACAATTGCTCACGTATCACGTTTACAATTGTTCACGTACTACGTTTCAGTACGTCTCGTACATCGCTACTAAGACGCGTGTGATATCATTTATTCCAGATTATTTCGCATCATAACGTTTAGGTTATCTCTATACATTATTTATTAGCCTCTCGATCAAAATCATGAGGACCCATCTCGCGATGGTGAACCAGAAAATTTATGTATCTTAATGATAGAGTCATGAAGATCAAGATTATTACTTCTCGTCAAGACCAGTTAGAAAATCGTTCTGAGAGGGAAGCCACTTGGAAACGAAGGAGTCCATCTAGATTCTTATCCTCTTTTCTATCCATAAGTGAGATATTCTCTTCTCAATGATATCACGTTTCATGTCCTCTTTTGTCATGTCACGCTCCATGTCTTTTCCAGTCTTGTCACGTCCTTTACAGCTTCTGTGTCTCTAATTAGAGGACGAACGATCCTTTTAGAGGGGAAGAATGGTAAAATCCGCAACAGTATCACGTCTCTAATTTGAGGACAAATTATTCTTTTAGAGGGGAAGAGTTCTAAAACCCGCATTAAAATCATATGAACAGTACACGTGAACAGTAAATTCATGGAAACACGATAAAAATAAAACTTTCTATTTATAATATTATTTCACGTGTCAAGACATTAAATAACGAACTTTTAAGATATTATAAATGTGACACGATCACGATAACTAAATTCACGATTAATAATCACGAACGTGCATGACATAATATTTAAACTTATAAAAGCTTCGAGTTTGTCCTTGGTGGACATATAGGCCGCGACTAAGGAGAAAGAAAAGAAGAAATTGGGCCTTTTGGCCCATGACCCAGTACAAGCCTTGTTTTAATAAAACTCAAGGAGAATTAACATTTACTTTATTAATATCAAAACCCTAAAATTCTCTTGTCTCTCTCTCTCTCTGTCGTCGTATACCAAGAACACCAAGGGAGGAATTTTTGAGTTTTGATCTTCAAGGTTTACGTGTTTGTGTTTGTGTTTGTGATTGAAAATCATAAACAACTACGCATATAGGTATAATCAAAACCTTTTCTTTTAATTCATTTATTTCTCTTATGATGATTTCATGTATAAACCTTAAAAAAACAAGTATAAAACATGTAAGAATTAACAAGAGAACAAGTTAGGTGTTTGGTTTTGGTTCGGGTTTGTTGGCCGAGACACAACCGAGACCTCAAGGAGGTCTCGGCTTGTTTTTAGTCGCACCACCGAGACCCTCCAAGGTCTCGGTTTGGTTTGTTTATTTCGGACGAAAGACAAGGGAACCCCGACACTAGGTCGGGGTATGTTTATGTGTTGTTTTGGCTTTGTTTAGTGTCAACCGAGACCCCCAAGGTCTCGGTGGGACTATTGCTTTGACAGTGGACCGGGTAACAAAAACAGTGGGAATCGGCTTGGGCCGGTGCCATCTTCGGCTTAGCAGTGGCTAGCCATGTGGTCTAGCAGGGGGAACTTTTAGCCGTTAGTAGCAGCCGGCTAGCCGGTCTAGCCACTAACGAGCTGATGGTTTTAGTTTATATGGTTCGGCTTATATTTTAAACAAGGGCTAGGGTTTTGTTTTTAACAATTATAAAATCAGTTCTTATATTTAATTACAATACTTAGGTTTAATTACTTATTTAAATAATTCATGTTTTATAACCTAAGTATTTAGATTAGTTAAACATGTATTTTAATTAAATTCTTATATCATATAGATTAATTAATTAACCAGATATTTAATTAAAAAGCTATGACCATGACTTGTATTATACTATTTAAACTTTACTTATTATTTATAATCCAGCTTATTTCTTATTATGGAAACTTACTATTTTTAAGAACTTTCTATTTTTAGAAACTTACTATTTATAGAAACGTGCTATTTTTAGAAAGTTACTTAGTATTACAGTGCAAGTATTATAATACACTGATACATGAATAATACTCAACAAAACATCAGAATAATTACAGAATACACAGTAGAATAGTAAAACATGATAGAATACGTATAATAAGCTAAGAACTTCAGAATCAGTAAAACACATGTAATTCAGACAACTCATACACGTCCATGTTTCTTATGTAGTATTATCCGTCAAGGCGGAGTAGTCTTCATCGTTTTCATTAGCTTCTACTGGACATAAAGTACGGATCTCCCGTCCTTCAGTAAGGACAATCTCTTCCTTTATTAGGATTTTCCGTATGCAGCCAACTGTTTTCCCTAGTAGTTACAGATTAAATTCTTATGTTTATTAGTTACATTAGCCATATACATGCATGACCAGCTTCACCTAGTTATGGAGGTACAATAACCATAACACTAGAGGCACTAGTGTTATGACTTCATCACGACGGAGTGATAGCTCGTGGCACCCCTTTTCAGTTATTTGACCATTATATTATTATATTATCATGTGGGGCGTATGGTTGCATCCTAGTTACATGTTTCAGTCAGGATTTCATGGTGAATGTGGTGTGTGCCTTGCATCCTTCAAAAGGAGCCGATCCCTCCTACCCACTTACCAGTCAATTAGAGGAAACCCCTATAAATGCATGATGAGGTCACCCCTCCAAGTATTCATGCACGTTGTTGACCTCATGACCTATATTGACTTTTGGTACATTAACTAATACAGATTTTCATAAGTAACATAAGCTATGTTTTCAGAACTAAAACCAGTTAACATGACAGACAACTAGGTATTCCAGGACTTATTCATTTCCGTTACTATTCATGTTTTACATTTCTTCCTATATTATTCCATTCATGCTATGTTATATATCCGTGCACTGAGCGTATTGCTCAGCCGTTACTTTTTTCCATGTCCCAAAATGGCAGGTACCTAAGGTTAGACTGGAGCATTTGGAGGACACGCATAGGATGGGAGCTACCTTAGACTTCTTCTGCTCATGCCTTCATATATTTATGCTTGTTTAGTCTTCCTTTAGTTCATTTATTTATTTATGTTTTGGGCTTATGTTTGAGAACCGATGTTTGATTCCAGTTATCCCTTTGGTCATGTATGTTTATGACATATTACCTTGCATGCTTTGATGACACGCCATAATTATCCTGTGATATTCCATTTATCAAAATGGGGTGTTACAATTATAATATTTAAGATACTTATAAAATAAGATTAAGTAATGACCAGAAATTTCCAGATTGTCACAATGAGTTGGAACGTCTTCTTCATAATGACGAACCAACTCACGAGACCACAAATCCTATTCTCGAGGAGTTACCTTATTAACACTCCTCAAATGAGAATGATGTTAACCACATTCGTGAGGATTTAATTCATAAACAATCCTCACAAGAGAATGTCAGTCTTGTGCTTGATCGTAATCTTTTTGAGAGAGTTTTGAAAATTTGTAATGACGGCTTTAAAAAACCTTGGTTTGATGAGCCTATTTACGATGAAGAAATCGATGAGATTTACGATCTCGAGGATGATGACGTTTATGTTGACCCCAAGGGGAATGAGTTTATTACTGACCATCGTTTTGAACATTTGTTCAATTCCCCTCCCACCACCCATGACGCTAATGTGAAAATCTTTAGTGTGACTAATGTCGATTTAGAAATGCCAAATATTTTCGACATATTTAAATCGGGTTTTCATAGAGTTTAAAAATGATGAAAAAGGAAAATATTTTGAATTTAATTTGAATGATATTCCTATTTTAAATCTGTCATCGCCACGTGTTTTGAGTGCTACCACCTCGTCTACTCCTTTTGACGATGGTGTGTGTGGTTTTAGTGTGCGGGAAGCCCCTTATGTTTCTTCACACTTTTCCACCGAGGACGAGATATTTGATCCCGGAATTGCTTATAAAGGGAAATCTCGGTCTTCCACCGATGGAATAAATGGAAATTTTATCCATTTGCTTGGTGTGAGTCTACCTCGAGTAGCTCAAAATTTTGACCTACCCTTTGTCCCACCCTTCTATTTCTTATCTATTTTCTTGTGTCCTTTTCGGACGTTGGTTGGAGTAGCGTTATTTCGTTTATCTTCTGAAAACGAAGACGCTATCTTTGACCCCAGTATATCGATATCAGGTTTTTAAGTACTCCACGTACTTTTTGGGCCTTGTTTATTGAAATTTTGTATAATGCAGTTCGTTTTTCTCAGTTCTTGCTAATTGAAAGTCCAACCAATATCGGGTTTTTAACTGTTTTTGGTTGTTAATTTTTTTTGGATATTCTATTTGCTAATTCAACTAAGCCTTGCAAAACTGAAAAATATTACCTACTTATATGTAAAACATAGTGCAATAACCAAGTTTTTATTCAAGTAAGATTCAAAATGTAAATTTTAAAACTAAAAGGACTGAAATGTAAATTCTATGAAATATAAATGCTTAAAATGTAAATTCTAACAAGTAAAAGGATTGAAAATGCAAATCAGCAAACTATAAGGATCAAAAATGTAAAGTATGTAACAAACTAACCAAATAGTAACAAATTCCAGAACTTGCTAACTAAATTCTAACAAATTCCAAACTAAAAGGACTTAATTGTGCAAACCCTAGAAATTAGCAAGTTTTAGCCAAAGTTTTAAACTGTTTAATACTCTAAGGACCAAAATGCAATTTTGAAAACTTTTTAAGCCAAAACGGGATACAATGACAAATTAGCTCGTTTGAGCTTATTATTGGACCAAAATCATTCAAACCAATTGCAAAACACTTAGAATTCAAAATAAGCTAGGTCTATAAAAGGAAACTTTCTGAAAATGTCAAATAAGCAAATAAGCACTTCACAATAAGCACACAATAAGCACACAATAAGCTCTAGAACAACCTGGACATGCACAACTGGATTTTTGTGCTTAAACTGATTAATAAGCTCAAATGATGAACGGGAAATCGAGTCATATCAAATTTAATCAAGTAATAAGCTGGGAAATTGAAATAAACTGAAAATGGCTTATGTTGACCAAGCGTTGACCAGAATTTTTTGACAAAAAGCTGAAACTCTCAAATATCAACCAATACCAACTACTAAGTGGATTTGTGAAAGAAAATTGCTTGGTTAATGAAAAGAATCAAAAGATCTGAAAATCCAGTTTCCATTTACAGTAACTTGCCTTTCCTCAAGCATTCAGATTTATGCTTATATCTCCTAGCTTAATGGAAATTGTATCAAGTGCTTATAGACTATGAAACTTCATATTATGACCTACAAATCAGAACTGGTTTGGCAATATTTCATCAAGAATTCAGTAAATGGCAAGCAAATGAAATTGACAACTTTTTTAAAGCAAAACTGAATGAAAATGACCCAATACTTTCTCTTGCCAATTGCCTTTTTGAACTGATATTTGACTTGAAAATTACTCAATATGACTTTTTATCATCTAATGACTGAAAATGAACATTTACTTAACAAAATCCAACACTTGAAAACTTTTCAAAAGCTAATTCCAAACACTCCTTTATCTGAACTATATGAAAATTTTCAAAGACTTTTATAGAACTAGTTAAGACTGAATGAAAACCTTTAGCAAACCAATTTCAATGCTCAAAAAGAAATGTGTAAGAACTAGTAGCAAGCAATGAGGTCAACTAGAACTCAAAAAAGGTGATAGGACTAGAAAGGACTGATTAAGGCTAACAACTAAAGCACAAACCAATTCAATAAGCAAATAAGTAGCAATTAAGCTACAAACAGGTCTAGAATCAGCTCAAATCCAAACTAAACAAATTTGATCATACAATCATCAAGATTTACACTAGAAAAGTAGCATGCAGTTGACAATTTTAGTGGAACCAAAAATCAGAACTTTAAAACCTTGTGAAGTAACCATTGGGAAGTAGAGGAGTGATGTACTCTCTATCCTAGTGCTAACCACCACCTTAGCACTAGATCAACAATCTACAATCAACAAAATTGCTACAAATCAACAAGAAACATCTCCATGGCATGAATTCATCTCATAAGCTATAGATTTGAACTGAAATCACCAAACAGCTACAATTCTTCCTCCAAAGTTAGTTATGATCAATGTATGATCATAACAAACTTCAAACAGCAACACAAGTCTCAATGGAAAGCAAGTATGAACAGTAATGATGAAGATAGAATTTGGCGGGAAATGAAGAATTTGAATTTTATTAATGGAATTCAGTTACAAAGTTGGTTAAAAAGATTCTAACTAACTAACTAACCCAAGAGTGTGTTAAACTCTTGAGTAGTTTAGCTAAGAAAGGAAAAAGTTGAGAGAAAATGTAAATGTGTGTGTTTTTCACACTTAGAACTACTTAGTACAAATGAAGACCTAAGCTGCTATTTATAGACTTGAGAAGGAGAAGTATTGGGGTTGGTGACGTGTTGAGACCAATCCTAGGTCTCCATGTGGCACAATTCTGCTAAGTTGATTTTCCAAGTATGAACATGAATTGGGGCTTTTTGATTGAGTCGATTTCTTGTTAATTGATGATGACCATTGTGTTCGTCTCTCAAAAATAAGCACTTTTGATGTTTACAACTCTTCATGAGATCCATTCTAGCTCAAGAACGATCCTGGGAATTTTTGGCCATTTTGAAACTGACACGTGTCATGCTCTGAATGGTTGAAAACAAGGCACACGGATCACACTGTTGGGATATTGTCCTTAATGAGTGGCGGCTGAGTGGGTATTAAATGCCCTTATGTGGCAATCCGTGTGCTTGTTTTGCTGCCTTCTCATTGGTTAAAATTGTATCACATGGATTAAACTTGAATTAATTTCCAATATTGGCAGATTTAGCCCCTAGACTTTGGCAGATTGCACTTTAAAGCTTGTAACTTCATTTCTTTGGTACTTTTAGTCCTTCCAACTTCATTCTTGAGCAGAATTGGTCCTTTGACTGAGTTGACTTGAAAGTTGACCTTGTTTGACTATGATCTTGACTTTTTACAACATTTACACTTTGGTCCTTCATCTTTGGCAGTTTGTCAAGATAGGTCCTTGTACTTCAAAGTCTTGTCACTTTTGATCCTTCTTTGTCTTTTTCATCAATTTAAGCTTGATTATCCCTTGTTTGCTTGAAAATGCATCCTTTTACCTACACAAGTGTACACAAACACAAACATACCACATAACACTATTTTTGCAAGATAAATTGGTATTTTGCTTCATGTTTTAGGGTTATTTGTTGATAAATTGATATGAGTTTAAGCTCATATCAAATCCCCTACACTTGAACATTGTCATGTCCTCATGCAATTCTATATATTTTAAAGCACAAATTGACATTTTCCTCATAATTAATCCACCTTGGCCATATGGAATGCATCTACACTACTCTAAACTACATGATGCATGATTTTGGCTTTTAACAATGCAATGAACAAAATACAATTCTATCTATATCTTTTTGGTTTTTCTTGAAATGGTTTTGATGGAAATAACTCATAAAGAATTCAATGGCTTAGATTAGGGCTTGGGTACCATGGACATTTATCACCCTCAAGTTTTACTTTCCCAATACCAAGCTTAAAAAAAGGATCATTGCATTCACAAGTAAAAAGTGCATCAAATTATTCATGACAATTAAATGTGGAACCGGTTATTTTTTGAGCAAATTGCTTGTGGGCAAATTTGTCATTTATTCAAGTGTGAAGTATAAGAAGTGTAAAATCCAAAAATAAGGAAGCACGGTTTTAATCCTAAGTAATCCTCTCATCCATTACTTGAAAAACCGCTCACAATTAATACAAGTCCGTTTCAAGAGTAATAAGTCATTCGCCTTATTGTAAAATCCTCATGTCATGCTTTCATAAGTAGCTACACACTCGCTAAGGAAAGAAAAATAAAACTCACGCAATAATTTACATCCGCCATCTTTTTGAGACTTTGGATCTTCAACCCCGCAACCCGTCAAGGTAATATTGGATTGGAGCAATCTATTGAATCCCCGCAACCCGTCAAGGTAATATTGGAACTCAATAGTCACTATAATTAACACCACACTGCCCCTCTTGGGAGTCTTGTATATATTTTTTTTCTTTTCTTTTTCTTTTTCTTCTTTTTTTCTAGCCACTCATTTTTTTTATAAGACGCTCTTATTTTTCTTTATTCCTCACAAAAAAAAATTTGAAAAGAATAAAAGGAAAAACACCCGCTAAATATTGAGCATGACATAAGTCTAGTACACATAAAACGTTCTAACTTAGAATCTTAAGACGTACTTATATCAACCATGAATGATTAGCCAAAAATGCATAAGAGATTACAAACCAATTAAAACCGTTCTTGATTATTTATTAACAATTATATACATGCGAAGAAAATAGAGGTAAAGAAGAGAAGGGTTTAGCCACAATTAATTATCATGAAGTTTATCTAGCCCTTTTATACTTGCTTCAACTCTATCATTTCCCATTCTCCACAAATTTAAAATTTCAAATAATGAAATTGGTGGATGCTTAGCCTAATAGACCAATGAAGGACTAAATGGTTAAGGATACTAGCTAGAGAGTGCTAAAATAAGCAAACTCGGGTTGAGTCAAAATATCCATGGCGGGCCTAATATGTCAAAGAAGTCTAAACTTGTTAAAACCATGTTTTATTATATTTTTTCCTTTTTATATATTTTTGATGAAAAATAAGAGAAGAAATATATACAATGAAAATGTATTATGAAAAATGATTGATGCAAAAATTATGAATGCATATTTTTGTTGGCCAAAGTAGATCAAAAATTTGAAGAATGTTGAAAAATCAATTTTCCATGTTATCATGCAAGACAATGACAAGTTCTAGGTAAGGTCACTTCTATAGAAGACCCCCCTACACTTAAGCTAAACATTGTCCTCAATGTTTAAGAGCATGGAAGTATAAAAACTTCCCCTACACTTATGACAATGAATAGACTTTGCTTAACCCAAGTTAAGGAAAGGACAACTATTAGTGAAATCATGTTTAAGCACAAGGTGTCGATGAAAAATCACTATAGTAACGAAGTGAACCGGATACAAGGGCCTCCTCCATAAGCTCCAAAGCATGAAATGAGTGAGCAACCCTACAAACAATCATGAAGACAATAAAAGGTCTCCCTTACACTTATCTCCAAGTCTATACCTTTATTTCTAACCTACAACACTCTAAACCTAGTTATACGATGCTTGAGTTAATGAGTCTCTAGCTTGACTCGTCCCACACTTAAAAGTGTCTAAAACCTATCATGGAGAAGAAAAGGTTTGCCCCCTTTTTAAGAAAAATCTCCATGATAAGGTAAAACAAGTGTTCATTTATCAAAACTTCATAAATATCCCCCAGGATCAAATACATAATTACCCTCCCACTTATAACACAATTCAACAACTAGCTTCCCAAACAATGGTGAAAAGAGTGAGGTGTTGTTCTCCAAAATGGTTTCCCATATGTTCTTCCCAAGGTGATAGTGTAAAGCTCTCAAATTTTTCACAAGTTTTCCTTTTGTTGCATCAGGCGGATACTGAGATGGTTTAGCAAGCTCTATGCCAGGATCAAAAATCCGTTCCTTGATGGGAAAACAACAAGTGTTGGTTGCCTTTGTGACAAATCTAACATTTTCAGGTAGTGAAATATTTTCTCAAATAATATTTTGAAACTTATTTTTGTGTTGGTTGACGAACTCACAATTTACGAATTTAAATTTGGGCTTACGTGCATAATTTGGCGTCTTTTACGACTAAACCGGAGACCTTAGGATTACGTATTTACGTTTTTGAACTCCGTTTTCGATGAGACAATTTTTATTGGATTCGTTTTGTGACGGTGATTCATAATTTATAAAAACGTTTTTCGTAAAACGACCCGAGGGCACGCAAATCGAGAAAACTAGAATCGAGAAATACCCGTAAACTAGTGAGATGGGACAAAACACTTTGTCCCACCCCACTAGCAATATGGGACGGCTACACTTGACACCACAACACTAATGTGGCATCAAGTTAGCTAATACTTACAAAAGTGTAAGCTTGTGCTTACACCTTAAGCAACTTTACCACAAAACTAGCAAGTTGTTTCATTCCTACCATTTCTTCCATGCAAACCACTCTAAAAATCCTCTCTACTCCTCCCTTTGTGCCGTCCCAAATAAGCTAACAAACACCATCATTGATCTTTTCTAGCCATAAACCACATGTTTACTAGTCCTATTAAGGTGTTCTCTTGAAGCCTTGATCATTTGGTGGCCATATTAACAACTTTGGAGGTGATTTGCTTGTGTCCTAGGGCTGATTTTCCAACCTATGTTCTTGATATTTGATGGTCTTGGAGATACTTGTTGTGTTCATCAAGTTCTTGCCTTCCTAAAACAAGAAATCCACTTAGATTGGTAAAGAAGATCATCCTCTACATTTTTCTCTTATTATTTTGTAAAGAACAAATGTATTTTCTTTCATTTTGTATATGTATATGATGTATATATGATGATAAAAGTGTTGTGTGGGGATCAAGTGTTGATAAACATGCTTAAAAATGATGATAACTATAAGAAATGAAGCTAAAATCTTGACTATTTAGTTGGTTGTATAAAAACAGTAGATAACTAAAAGATTAACTGATAAAATTGCATGGTTTGATCCATTTACAGTAAGTAGATGATGTTATACACATGTGAGAGTTGGCCATGCAATGGAATCAAAATAATGAGTGAGATATGATCAAAACAAGTTAGGTGGTGTAATCTGAATAAGCAGTTTTGTAGGGACTGTTAAGGCAACTTAGACTCAAAATGGCAGTATCTATAACTAGGTTATATGTAGCACATATTATGAAGAACTTGTCATCCAAAAATGAGCTTCTAAGTCATTGTAGAACTCTAGATATGGTAAAAATGGTGAATATGAAGTTAAAAATCAGATTTTGGAAATAATGTTTATTATTATTATATAAGCACTCACATTATAATGTATAAAATGTAAAAATATAAACCCACTAACTTATAAAACTTATTTATATAAATGTATAAAAGGTTAATTAAATGGGTAAATTATATAAATGGTGGTAAAAATAATACTTATAAGTAATAAAAACTATAAACTTGATTTTTACGACTTTTTCGGCTATCGCCGTAAAATTAACGTTTTTCGCCAAATAAAACTTAGACGACCAAACCCGTCTAATGTAAAGTTTATAAAAGTTATATACTGATGTATAGATAACTAAGACAAGTAAAAACCGATAAAACCCGAACTATAAGAATTACGGACATTTACGAGCTAACTAAACATATTGGACTAATAATTGGACTTAATAAGATAGAAACTTGTAAAAAGAATTATTTGGGCTTAACCCATTTGGGCCCAACATGAAAAGTATATATACTGATCATATAGGTATAAAATGGGTAAAAACAAGTAAAAGAACTTATAAAAGAATTAATGGACTTAAAATAGGTCAAATCGATAAAACTAGTGAACTAGTAAGACGTTACCAAAACGTAAACACTAAAATGAGTAAACGAGGATTTATAAACCCACTTGATCATCATCATATGTACAAAATCATCATATGTCTATTGTTATTTTGATAAAAGTCATTGGACCGAGTCTAAGACCGATTATTATTTATATAGGTTTCCGTGACCGAAGCACGCCCGTAGCCGATAATCCGCCTTTCATTAACAACGTGAGTTCATAGCCTCGCACTCTTTTAAATGTTTTATAAAATGATTTGTAAACCCGCGAGGGAGATAACATGCTAGATTTTTATAAAAATAGAACACAAGTAGTCCTGATTGTATGCTTAATGATATGGACCCGATTGATGCTATGACCCTATATTCGAGACTAAAAGGATTATTAGTAGTTAGGTTATGTCACTTAAAGTCCCATTAGCATGAATTGTGAACTACCGGGATTTGGTAGACGCTTATGCATTTGATAGTACTATTTGGGGACGATCACCCCAGTTCGCGCCTTGACGGTTGATCCCCGTCGTACCACATTGATTGGTAAGCAAATTTATGTATGAGAAGATTCCATAGCGTGATTTTTGTGACGACACGCTAACTTAGATGGGCAAATTGTTTGTCGGGTTCGCGGCCCGCTGTTTTCACAGTAAGGTAACAATGTCATGCGGCTAATAATAATCCTAATACAATATAAGACATAAATAATAAACGATAATGACGCTATTACGATGAATATATTACCTATCATGGTAATATAGAGACTACGGTCTCATGGACGGTTTCAGATGTATGCTTGATTTATATATTGCCTGACTAGCAATATGTGGACTTACTTCCGATATTATACTTGTGTTCTGATTTTAAATGAATGTAAATGATTGTTTTTATATAACGGTTTTCATTAAACTCTATGAATTCACTCGGCATTCGCTGATATGATTTTTGCATGTTTTTATCTTAGGTGCTTGAAGGTAATCCGGATGGAGATCGACTCTGATGGCCCACACTTAATATTAAAAATGTTCATTCGATCTGTGTTTTGTAAACTTAATGACCTGTATAATTTGGGACCTGTTGTACACTTTTAAACCTTTTTATCGAATGAATGTTTGTTAAACCTTGTACAACTATTTTTATGTGTTGTCTATGATTGGAGTTATTGTGCTATCCCGTAACACTCTAAAAGACCCTTCCGCTGTACCGATACGAAAAATGAGATTGTTACAGTTTGGTACCAGAGCTCTCGTTATAGAGAACAAAGGATTTTAAAAACCAAGGTTTTGAACAAAACTTTTCAAAATCTTTTGACAATGAACATTTGAGAAAATATTTGAAAAATCTTTTGACTATAACGGTGCCAGAGATCTCCGACGTTACCAACAAGCCCTATTGAGAAGATATATATTTTGATATATATATAATTTAATTTATATATATGTATATATCTTGATTTCATTATGTAATTGTTTAACTAGTATGTTATCCTAATACGAGATATATATATAAATGCAGATTGTCATGGCTGACCCTAATATTCCTGTAGAAAACCATGCTATTCCCGAACCTAATATAGAAGATGATCCTTATTTAGACTTAGTAGATTTTGATATTGATGATGAGGAGGAACCATTTGAGGATCCCGAGCCCGAGTTAGGACTAGGAGATCAGATTGCCCCTCAGGTTGACTTAGTAGAGAATGAGATTGAGAATGTGGGTAATAAGAATGTGGAGATTGAGAATGCTGATATTGAGAATGAGGATGAGATTGGGTTAGATGAGTTAGATGATGAGATTGATGACGAGGATGTCGAGGAGGATGTAGGTATAGATGTTGAAGTTGATGACGATGAGGAAGCTGAGCTTATTTATCCGTATGACGTTCCAGAGGGCGAGCCTTTGCCCCCACCAGTTTGTTTGTCTGATTCTGAGGATGAGTTACCTAGGGATGAAATGTCTGAATCGTCTGAATCTGATTCTGAATCAGAGGAGGATGAGGATGACGATGCACCTGACGGTACCGATGGTATTGCTACTCGTAGACGTTAGATAGGAGAGTCGTCTAGTACTCGAGAGGCTACTCATATTGATGGTCTTGCACCATGGGCCTTGAGACGTGATCTAGATGCTTCCCGTGTTAAGAGTTGTGTGACAGAGGTTGGATTAGGTGTTGTTCAGACTCAGGTTGCTTATTTGGAGTTGAAGACAAAGGTTGGCGAGAAAGAGCGAGAATTGCTTAGTTTGGATTTGACCGATGTAGAGCGTGGATTGAATGAGGCATTTAGGAGGTTATCAGTGTTGGAAAGTGGTGAGTATGCTGCCATGAAGAGAAAGGTGAATTCTATGGAGATTCAGTTGAGTGTGGCTCGTGCGATGCGTGAGAAAGCTGAAAAGGAGTTGAATATATCTGTGGGTTGGAACAGTAGATTTTATGCCGACATGGTTGAAAGAGGAGTAATCCGTAAGCGCCCAGCTGAAGATGTGTCTAGTGATCATCCGGCGAAGATCCAGAAGACGATGGATGATGGACCATCTGGCGGTTCTCAGTAGACCAGTCTGTATTTAGTAGTGACCTTTATATCTTTTGTGCTTTTGTAGCTTTGACTGAACCGACTTGTTAGTAATAGACTTGGCACGAATTTTGAGTGTATATAGTGTTAGAACTTTGATATGGATGTACTAAGACAATACTTTTGTTTCAGATCGAATGAAATATGTATCTTGTCTTGAATTCCATATTGTGCCTTATTTGTATCTTGATTATAAATTCGATCCATATTATATGAATCCTTTGTTGGATGAATGCTTAATGCTTTGAAATTGTGGAATTATAGAACTATGCCGCCCAAGAAGGCTGTGACTGAGGATGATGTACGTAGGATTATTACGGAGCAAGTTACCACATCTATGACTGAATTTATGGCAAATGCTAGAAATGAAGCTGGCGGTAGTGGAGCTGGCGGTAGTGGAGCTGGCGGTAGTGGAGCTGGCGGTAGTGGAGCTGGCGGTAGTGGAATTGGCGGTACTAATGTGAATGTGAATGCTAATAATGTGAATGCTAATGCTGGAGGAAATGTAGGAGGACTTGGAACGAATGCACCTGAAGTTGGTGGCTGTACTTATGTGACGTTCATGAAGTGTGAACCTCTACCTTTTAATGAAACTGAAGGTGCTGTAGGATTAAGCCAGTGGATTGAAAAGATTGAATCGGTGTTTAGGATTAGTAAGTGTAAGGAGGAAGATAAGGTGACTTTTGCTATGGCTACTCTTAAAGGTCGTGCGTTGACTTGGTGGAACGGGAGAATTGCTTTCATGGGTCTTGATGATGCTAATGCTACTCCTTGGGCTGAAATTAAGAAGTGGATGACTTTGGAGTTTTGTCCTCGTAGTGTGATCATTAGGTTAGAGCAGGAGTTGATTCATTTGAGAATGAAAGGTGTGGACATTGATAGTTACACGAACCGATTCCATGAGTTGGCCTTGCTATGTCCTCGATTGGTTGAACCCGAAGAGATCCGAATTGAGCAATATGTGAAAGGGTTGACCAGGAATATCTGGGGGACGTGACATCATCGAAACCACTGACCATTGATGATGCTGTTCGAATGGCTTACCAACTCATTGGACAGATAATTCAGGATAAGGAAGATGAAGCCCGTGTTGGTGAGAAAAGAAAGGGAGACGGTGAGCGTGTAGATAGAGGTGATAATAGGAAGAATTTCAATCGTCGTCAGAACAAGAGAAAGGGGAATGCAAATGCTCTTACCAACAATGCACCGCGCAACGATGATAGATGTCCTAAGTGTGGCAACAAGAGGCATGCTGGCGACTGCTAGAAATGTCGAAATTGCGGAAAGCTTGGACACAAGGTTGAAAGGTGTAAGAAGGGAACCATTTGCTTCAACTGTAATGAAGAAGGTCATAGGAAATCGGAATTCCCCAAGTTGAAAGCGATTGTACCTGGAAGAAACCCCCAGGGTGGTATCTACCAACTTGGAACAATTGAGGTGAAGAAAGAGGATCTGAATGTCGTTACCGGTACGTTTTACTCAACAATCATTATGCTGTTGCTTTATTCGATTCGGGTGCCGATAGGAGCTTTGTATCCACTAAATTTAGTGCCCTTATTGATATTGAACCTGTTGAGATAAGTACCAGTTACGAGGTGGAATTGGCTGATGGTAAATTAGTGAAAACTAATAAGCTATTAGAAGGATGCTCTCTAAATCTCTTGAACCATTCCTTTCCGATTGATTTGATGTTGATAGAATTAGGTAGTTTCGATATTATTATTGGTATGGATTGGTTGTCGTTGAACAATGCTACTATTTTATGTAGAGAGAAGAAGGTTAAGATTCCTCTTAGGAATAGGACGTTAGTAATTGATGGTAATCGAGGTGAATCCCGTTTGAAAATCGTTTCATGTATTAAAGTCCAAAAGTACATCAGGAACGGTTGTGAGTTATTCTTAGCTCAAGTGACCGGGAATGAGTCAAAGGAGAAACGATTGGAAGATGTACCTATTATTTGTGAGTTTCCTGAGGTATTTCCTAAAGATTTACCCGGACTTCCACCGATAAGGCAAGTAGAGTTTCGAATCGATTTAATTCCTGGTGCTGCACCGGTGGCACGTGCGCCTTACCGATTAGCCCCTTCTGAATTAAAGGAGTTATCTGAGCAACTTAAGGAGTTGTCTGATAAAGGTTTTATTCGACCGAGCTCGTCGCCTTGGGGAGCTCCAGTCTTGTTCGTTAAGAAGAAGGATGGATCTTTTCGTGTGTGCATTGATTATAGGGAACTGAATAAGATGACAATTAAAAATCGATATCCTTTACCTAGGATTGATGATTTGTTTGATCAACTGCAAGGATCTAGTGTGTATTCTAAGATAGATTTGCGGTCAGGATATCACCAACTTCGCGTCCGTGAAGAAGATATTCCTATAACTGCATTTAGAACTCGTTATGGACACTATGAATTTCAAGTAATGCTATTTGGGTTAACTAACGCACCTGCGGTTTTCATGGATTTAATGAATCGAGTGTGCAAGCCCTACTTGGATAAATTTGTGATTGTGTTTATTGACGATATTCTAATCTATTCTAAGAATGAAGATGAGCATAGAGAACATTTGAGGATTGTTTTGAAGTTGTTGAAGGATGAAAGGTTATATGCTAAGTTTTCGAAGTGTGATTTCTGGTTAGATTCTGTGCAATTTCTTGGTCATGTGATTAACAGAGATGGAATTCATGTTGATCCTGCGAAGGTTGAAGCTATTAAGAATTGGTCTGCACCGACAACGCCAACGGAAGTGCGACAGTTCTTAGGATTAGCTGGCTATTATAGGCGATTCATTAAAGAATTTTCTTTGATAGCTAAACCCTTGACTAAGCTTACTCAGAAGAATAAACCTTTCGTTTGGTGAAGTGATGAAGATGGAGCATTTCAGATATTGAAGCAAAAATTATGTAGTGCGCCAATCTTATCATTACCCGACGGGAGTGAAGATTTTGTAGTGTATTGTGATGCATCTATTAGAGGTTATGGAGTTGTTTTGATGCAGAGAGAGAAAGTGATAGCTTATGCTTCTAGACAATTAAGGAAGAATGAGGAGAATTATGCTACTCATGATCTTGAGCTAGGAGCGGTGGTCTTTGCTCTTAGGTTGTGGAGACATTATCTGTATGGCACCAAGTGTACGGTATTCACCGATTACAAAAGCCTACAGTATATTCTCGATCAGAAGGAATTGAACATGAGGCAACGAAGATGGATAGAGTTGTTAAGTGATTATGATTGTGATATAAAATATCACCCAGGAAAAGCCAATGTTATTGCCGATGCGTTAAGTAGGAAAGATAGAGAGCCTATCAGGGTGCGTTCTCTAGTCTTGACCGTGCACAATAATTTGCCTGAGCAAATTAGAAATGCGCAAATAGAAGCTTGTAAGAAGGAGAATTTTGTTAATGAAGGGTTCCGAGGAGAAGGAGATCCTTTAAAGGTTAGAGCTGATGGAGTGAAATGTTTAAGAGGTCGTATGTGGATACCTAAGTTTGGAGGCTTAAGAGATTTGATTATGTTAGAATCCCATAAATCTAAGTATTCCATTCATCCGGGATCTGATAAGATGTACCATGATTTGAAGAAGTTGTACTGGTGGCCGAATATGAAAGCTGACATAGCTATGTATGTTCTTCAATGCTTGACTTGTGCTAGAGTTAAAGCCGAACATCAAAAGCCATCAGGACTACTTCAACAACCAAAGATTCCTGAATGGAAGTGGGAGCGAATTACGATGGACTTTATCACCAAGCTTCCTAGAACATCATCTGGAAACAATTTGATTTGGGTTATTGTCGAAAGACTGACCAAATCAGCACACTTCATTCCGGTTAAGGAGCAGTTCTCACTGGAGAAGCGAATATACCTTGATAATGTTGTATGCAAGCATGGAGTGCCTGTATCGATCATTTCAGATCGAGATCCTAGATTCGCATCGAATTTTTGGAAATCTCTCCAAAGATCTTTGGGAACGAATCTCGATATGAGCACTGCTTATCACCCCCAGACTGATGGGCAGAGTGAAAGGACGATACAAACACTGGAAGATATGTTGAGAGCTTGTGTGTTAGACTTTGGTAAGAATTGGGATAAACATTTGTCGTTAGCAGAGTTTTCGTATAACAATAGTTACCATTCTAGTATTAAGGTTTCACCGTTTGAAGCTTTGTATGGTAGGAAGTGTAGATCTCCTGTATGTTGGAGTGAAGTTGGGGATACCCAGCTCACGGGACCGGAATTGATCCGGGAGACTACGGAGATGATAGTTCAGATTAAGAAGAGGTTGTTGACTGCCCGAAGTAGACAGAAAAGTTACGCGGATGTGCGGCGGAAGCCAATGGAGTTTGAAGTGGGTGACCGAGTAATGTTGAAGGTATCGCCATGGAAAGGTGTTATAAGATTTGGAAAGCGAGGAAAACTGAATCCCCGTTATATTGGACCCTTTAAGATTTTATCTAGAGTAGGTCCGGTGGCTTATAAACTAGAGTTACCCCCAGAACTTCATGGTGTTCACAACACATTCCATGTATCTAATCTGAAGAAATGTCTAGCAGTGAGTGATGAGAAAATTCCGTTAGGTAAGGTTCGAATAGATGGGAAGTTGCATTTTATCGAAGAGCCCGTAGAAGTTATGGACCGTGAGGTAAAGCAACTGAAACAAAGTCGGATACCTATTGTCAAGATCCGATGGAATTCAAAGCATGGACCAGAGTATACTTGGGAACGAGAGGATGAAATGTGGAAGAAATATCCGCACCTCTTTGATTTCAATAAGAAACGGACATCCAAATGAAATGGATCACGAGGACGTTGATCCCTTTTAGGAGGAAAAGCTGTGACAAATCTAACATTTTCAGGTAGTGAAATATTTTCTCAAATAATATTTTGAAACTTATTTTTGTGTTGGTTGACGAACTCACAATTTACGAATTTAAATTTGGGCTTACGTGCATAATTTGGCGTCTTTTACGAATAAACCGGAAACCTTAGGATTACGTATATACGTTTTTGAACTCCGTTTTTGATGAGACAATTTTTATTGGATTCGTTTTGTGACGTTGATTCATAATTTATAAAAACGTTTTTCGTAAAACGACCCGAGGGTACGCAAATCGAGAAAACTAGAATCGAGAAATACCCGTAAACTAGTAAGATGGGACAAAACACTTTGTCCCACCCCACTAGCAATATGGGACGGCTACACTTGACACCATAACACTAATGTGGCATCAAGTTAGCTAATACTTACACAAGTGTAAGCTTGTGCTTACACCTTAAGCAACTTTACCACAAAACTAGCAAGTTGTTTCATTCCTACCATTTCTTCCATGCAAACCACTCTAAAAATCCTCTCTACTCCTCCCTTTGTGTCGTCCCAAATAAGCTAACAAACACCATCATTGATCTTTTTTAGCCATAAACCACATGTTTACTAGTCCTATTAAGGTGTTCTCTTGAAGCCTTGATCATTTGGTGGCCATATTAACAACTTTGGAGGTGATTTGCTTGTGTCCTAGGGCTGATTTTCCAACCTATGTTCTTGATATTTGATGGTCTTGGAGATACTTGTTGTGTTCATCAAGTTCTTGCCTTCCTAAAACAAGAAATCCACTTGGATTGGTAAAGAAGATCATCCTCTACATTTTTCTCTTATTATTTTGTAAAGAACAAATGTATTTTATTTCATTTTGTATATGTATATGATGTATATATGATGATAAAAATGTTGTGTGGGGATCAAGTGTTGATAAACATGCTTAAAAATGATGATAACTATAAGAAATGAAGCTAAAATCTTGACTATTTAGTTGGCTGTATAAAAACAGTAGATAACTAAAAGATGAACTGATAAAATTGCATGGTTTGATCCATTTACAGTAAGTAGATGATGTTATACACATGTGAGAGTTGGCCATGCAATGGAATCAAAATAATGAGTGAGATATGATCAAAACAAGTTAGGTGGTGTAATCTGAATAAGCAGTTTTGTAGGGACTGTTAAGGCAACTTAGACTCAAAATGGGCAGTAGCTATAACTAAGTTATATGTAGCACATATTATGAAGAACTTTTCATCCAAAAATGAGCTTCTAAGTCATTGTAGAACTCTAGATATGGTAAAAATGGTGAATATGAAGTTAAAAATCAGATTTTGGAAATAATGTTTATTATTATTATATAAGCACTCATATTATAATGTATAAAATGTAAACATATAAACCCACTAACTTATAAAACTTATTTATATAAATGTATAAAAGGTTAATTAAATGGGTAAATTATATAAATGGTGGTAAAAATAATATTTATAAGTAATAAAAACTATAAACTTGATTTTTACGACTTTTTCGGCTATCGCCGTAAAATTAACGTTTTTCGCCAAATAAAACTTAGACGACCAAACCCGTCTAATGTAAATTTTATAAAAGTTATATACTGATGTATATATAACTAAGACAAGTAAAAACCGATAAAACCCGAACTATAAGAATTACGGACATTTACGAGCTAACTAAACATATTGGACTAATAATTGGACTTAATAAGATAAAAACTTGTAAAAAGAATTATTTGGGCTTAACCCATTTGGGCCCAACATGAAAAGTATATATACTGATCATATAGGTATTAAATGGGTAAAAACAAGTAAAAGAACTTATAAAAGAATTAATGGACTTAAAATAGGTAAAATCGATAAAACAACTAGTAAGACGTTACCAAAACGTAAACACTAAAATGAGTAAACGAGGATTTATAAACCCACTTGATCATCATCATATGTACAAAATCATCATATGTATATTGTTATTTTGATAAAAGTCATTGGACCGAGTCTAAGACCGATTATTATTTATATAGGTTTCCGTGACCGAAGCACGCCCGTAGCCGATAATCCGCCTTTCATTAACAACGTGAGTTCATAGCCTCGCACTCTTTTAAATGTTTTATAAAATGATTTGTAAACCCGCGAGGGAGATAACATGCTAGATTTTTATAAAAATAGAACACAAGTAGTCCCGATTGTATGCTTAATGATATGGACCCGATTGATGCTATGACCCTATATTCGAGACTAAAAGGATTATTAGTAGTTAGGTTATGTCACTTAAAGTCCCATTAGCATGAATTGTGAACTACCGGGATTTGGTAGACGCTTATGCATTTGATAGTACTATTTGGGGACGATCACCCCAGTTCGCGCCTTGACGGTTGATCCCCGTCGTACCACATTGATTGGTAAGCGAATTTATGTATGAGAAGATTCCATAGCGTGATTTTTGTGACGACACGCTAACTTAGATGGGCAAATTGTTTGTCGGGTTCGCGGCCCGCTGTTTTCACAGTAAGGTAACAATGTCATGCGGCTAATAATAATCCTAATACAATATAAGACATAAATAATAAACGATAATGACGCTATTACGATGAATATATTACCTATCATGGTAATATAGAGACTACGGTCTCATGGACGGTTTCAGATGTATGCTTGATTTATATATTGCCTGACTAGCAATATGTGGACTTACTTCCGATATTATACTTGTGTTCTGATTTTAAATGAATGTAAATGATTGTTTTTATATAACGGTTTTCATTAAACTCTATGAATTCACTCGGCATTCGCTGATATGATTTTTGCATGTTTTTATCTCAGGTGCTTGAAGGTAATCCGGATGGAGATCGACTCTGATGGCCCACACTTAATATTAAAAATGTTCATTCGATCTGTGTTTTGTAAACTTAATGACCTGTATAATTTGGGACCTGTTGTACACTTTTAAACCTTTTTATCGAATGAATGTTTGTTAAACCTTGTACAACCATTTTTATGTGTTGTCTATGATTGGAGTTATTGTGCTATCCCGTAACACTCTGAAAGACCCTTCCGCTGTACCGATACAAAAAATGAGAGTGTTACAGCCTTAGAAGATTCTCATTTGTAGTTCACATTGTGAGAGAAAGGTTGTGAAGGCATGGGTAACAACAAACTCTTGGAAGGAACCACGATGACTTGTTTGCCTTTATCACTTTGAAAGGTTGAGGTGGGCAAGGAAAAATGTAAAGGATCTTCATTCAATAGGGATTCTAAATAGAGTATGTCCCCCTCCTTATCAAGATAACCAAGAGTGTACTCAAAAGATATATCCTCCACTAAAAACTCATCAATCTCATCAATAATAGAATCCTCCTCATCACCATAAACATCATAGATAGGTCTATCAAAGATTGGTGATCCCTCAAAACCAAAGGAAGTATGATCATCAACAAATGGAGAGTCACAAGTAGAAAGCTCATCATCACTATAGTCATCATGTTGGTGAATCACAAAGAGAAGATTCTCCATCACTAAAGTCCTCATGAACATGGTTATTATTGTGGAAAAGTGGAGTGTCATATGGGATTTCACTAAGGTTTAGCTCTTGATGTTCATGACAATCCAAAAATGAAGTAATGGAAGCAATGGTCTCAATATGAGGTAAATCATAATCGCCACTTGAGCAAGCTTCATAAAAGTACTCATCACAAACTTCATCAAGAAGATCATTTTGTGTTTCCTCCTCATGCACAACATCAATATGTTTTACCCCTTCGGGCTCATTAGACTTTTTAGACAACTTCCCCATGTTAAACACAACTCTCTCATCTCCTACCCGCATTGTAAGTTCTCCTTCCGCCACATCGATTAAAGTACGACCCGTTCTCAAAAATGGCCTACCAACAATCAAAGGCACTCTAGGATCCATATCATAATCAACCACCACAAAATCCGCGGGAAATGTAAATCTATCAACCCCAACAAAAACATCCTCCGCAATTCCCACCAGATAAGCTATAGTACGGTTGGCCAACTCAAGAGTCATCTTAGTAGGAGTGAGCTCGGGAAGTGAAAGTCTCTTCCAAACCGATAATGGCATAAGATTTATGCTTGCTCCTAAATCCGCTAAAGCCATACAATTTTCCACCCCCGGGAAATTGCAAGGAATCAAAAACCTCCCCGGATCTCCAAGCTTAGTAGGCAACTTCTTAAGCAAAACCGCGGATCAATTTTCATTCAATGAAGCATTAGGCAAATCCACCAATCTTTCCTTGTTAGAAAGCAAGTCCTTAATCATCTTAGCAAACTTAGGCATATTGGCTAAGGCTTCCGCAAAGGAGGTATTGATGTTAAGTTGCTTGAACATCCTTAAAAAGTTAGAAACTTGGATATCATCCTTGTTCTTAAGCTTTTCTTTTCTCAACCTTGAGGGATAAGGAAGACTTGGTTTTGGTTGTGGTTGAGTGGTTGATGAAGGATTTTCCTTATTGAGTGCTTCATGAGTAGGCTTTGAAATTGGAGAAATGGGAGCATTTTGAGGTGGTGAAGTAGAGGTAGAGGGCTTGTCACAAGTAGGAGCACAAGTGGGTTGAACAAAAGTAGGTTTAGGAGGTGATGGATCCTTTGTTGACTTTCCAATTCTTGTTGTAATAGCATTGACATTTGCCCTTGGTTTTGTTTGTGTGTTGGAAGGTAAAGCCCCTTGTGGTCTTTGATTTTAGATAATTTGGTTTTGAAGAAGAGCAAATTTCTTGTTATTTTCCTCTTGACTATCTTTCAATTGTTTCTCAAAAGAAGTGAACTTTTGAAGCACCAAATCCATAGGGTTAAATTGCACATTTCCTTGATAAAAACTTTGTTGTGGGAAAGATTGAGGTGGTGGATTAAACCCTTGGTTTGGTGGATAGAAGTTATTTCCTTGAGGTTGAAATTGATTGGGTGACTTGTAGTTATTTGCTTGATAAGGTGGTCTTTGCCCTTGATTCCTTGGTAAAATTTGAGGAGGATTTTGTTGAATTTGGGTGGGTGGTTGGGGTGGGAATCCGGGTGGAGTAAGGTAGTTTTGGGACTTGTAAGAAAGGTTATTTGGATTGATATTTGGCTTGAAGTGTTCACGATGTTCCTCTTGGTAAGCATAGCATTCCCCTTGATACACTTGCACCTTATCACATTGTTCATAAGAATGGGGACCTCCACAAGTTACACAAGAAAGGGTAATGGCATTCACATCATTTGAAGAATTGTTCAATGAAATGTTCTTAAAAGCTTGAAGTATTTCTTGTTGTACTTTCAAATTCCTCTCACTATCTCTATCCATCTTTTGAATGATCTCTTGTTGAAACTTGAGGAGTGGTTGTCACAAGGGGTTTGAGAATTGTTTTGGATAACATGAACCCTTTCTTCAAATTGATTGTTTGTTTGAACCATTGCTTTAGTCTCAATGATGTCCAAGGCCTCTTGCACGGATTTAAGAAGAATATTTCCTCCCGCGGAAGCATTGAGTGAATCTTGGTGGTGAGGTTTAAGGCCATTATAGAAGGTATTGATTTGGTGAATGATACATGGCTTTTATGTGGGTTCAATTTCTCTCTCGGAATCCTCTCGAATTGATCTTGGTCTTAAGTGGAATGATTGTTCTTGGTTACTAAATAAGAGGGTTTGGTTTTCTAGTCTAATAAAAAGTGGAAATGAAAATTTAAATCAAAGGCAATTACTTTAATTATAATTAACAAAGACTTGTATTAAACTTAAGATTTAAAATTAAGATTAAAATTAAAATTGAAATTAAAGTTCAAATTACAGTTAAAATATAAATTGTGAAATAAACATAAAGAAACAGTAAACAGACAAACAGTAACACTAAAAGGAAAATTGATTCGGAACTTTAACCTTGGTTCGGAAGTTTACACTCATCCGGAACTTACTGATTCGGAAGTTTTGGACTTCCGAATGAAGCCCCTTGATTCGGAACTTACTGGTTCGGAAGTCTTTGGTTCGGAAGTCTGAAAATTGATTCGGAACTTTAGCTTCGTTCGGAAATTTTGGCTTGATCCGGAACTTACTGATTCGGAACTTTTTGTAAGTAAATCGGTTCGGAACTTTCTGCTTCGTTCGGAACTTTTGTAACTGATTCGGAACTTAATGCCTCATCCGGAACTTTTGTTTGGTTCGGAAGTTTTAAACTGGTTCGGAACTTTTTAAAGGTAAACTCATTCGGAACTTTTAACTGACTCGGAACTTTTGAAAACAAGACTCATTCGGAACTTACTGTTCACTCATTCGGAACTTCTGGAAAACCCAGATACAGTAACAGTACCGAAGAACAAGGAAACCCGTTTTTAATCCAAAAATCACTAAGTTTTTCACCAAAGACTAAAATAACTCAATCAAAAAGCATCTATTAACCATAAGCTACAAATCCCATCAACAAAAACACAAATCCCATCAACTTTTAAAGATCAAATCAAGAAAAATAAAAACTTAAGAACTTGAAGATAAAGATGAAGATGAACAAGATTAAATGGAAAGATTAAACAAGACTTTGTATTGAATGATTAATGTTTCAACAAGATCAATCAAGAATTAAAATAACAAGATTTGGAAAACAAAGATTAAAATCACCAATCACCCTAGTGGTGATGGTGATGAAACGGAACAGAGAGAAAGAGTGGGGAAGAAGAAAAAAAACTAAAAAAACTAGTCTAAATGTGTGAGGGGAGGGCTATTTATAGCCTTGTCTTTTGGTTGGTGAGTGGGCTTTCTCCCGTTCTTCTTGTCTTTTCGTCTTTTCAGAAAAGTTTCCGTTTTCGATTCTGATTCGGGATTTGTCGTCGATTAAATTCAACTCGTCTTTTAATTTCTTCGTTTAATAGACTTGAGTTTCTTCGACTTATATAAATCTTCCATCTTTGGTCCTTTTCTTCGATAAATCTTCGAATAGGCCCAGTGACTTCAAATCTTTTGCATCTCTTGGACAATAGACTTTATCTCGAGTCTTTTTCTTTAGTAAAACCCGTGCAATCCCATGTTTTCTTCAATATTCACCCGGTTGGCTCTGAAAACACCATAAACACAAAAACCACGCATAATTCCAAACAAATGATATTAAATACGTGTTTTGGTCTTGTTTTATCCAGAATTAAGTGGTAAAAGGATGGGTGTTTACACACCTATCAAATCCCCTACACTTAACCATTGCTATGCCCTCATGCAATGCTTAGTGATAAAGCAATTTTACACTTTTCTCATAATTAATCAACCTTGGCCTTATTTAAATTCTACTAAACAAAAATTTAAGAAATAAAACTTCAAAGGTAACAAAGGGATAGAAAACCATTTTCACTTGAAAATAGCTACATGGAAATAACTTGCAAAGAAATCGATGACTTACATTAGGGCTTTGGTGCCGCGAAGATTTATCACCCTCAAGTTTCACGTTCCCCAAACTAAGCTTAAAAACGAGATCATTGTTATTATAAGTTATCAATTCAAACACTTACACACATGGCTTAATTAAATGCTTAAACTCCCTTATTCCTAGGTGTATCTCTTATATTTTATTTTTGTCTTAGAATGATCATGAAGATGCATTTTTGGACTTATTTGGATAGTTTATTAGGGCTGAAAGCAAAGTAGGACGATTTGATCAATAGTTAGCTAGAGGACAAAATCTCTTAAAACTGCTTCTCGGGATATCAAAAAGTTCATATCTTGGCATAACTTGGTTCACGATTTGAGACCTTTCTCGGGCCGATATTTGGCATGTACTTCATACTTCATATCTTCGAGAGACGTTCTTGAGATAATGGTCTTCTCATCATAATAGAGTTTCTTCACTTGGAGACTTTTGAGGGGTACTCCAACTTTGTTGACCACGACTTCATGATTATTTCTTCAATCTCTAATTGGGATTTTGAGATACAACGATCCGCCTCCTTTTCGGACTTGGATCTATTTATCCTCATACCTTGTTAGGGTCTTTTCGGATAGACTTCTCCATGATCTTTATGGGAGTTGATTGCTTTTCGTCGTGAGTCTTGATCCTTCATATTGATTTTAGGAATAATGCTTTTCACATCACTTGGATCTTCAGCAATAAAATTGAATCCTCATGCCTTGTTAGGGCCTTTTCGGACTCGCCAATCTTCGCGCCCCGCTTCATAAGTTATGCCTTGGCTATGAACTCTTATCATTACCGAGCAACTTTTAAACGATCTTAGGCTAGAAGCTAAGTAACTTTTCAAATCGTACGACCTTACTTATTGCAGATAAATTATTAGCAAGTGATGGGAGAATAGGCAAATAATTACACCAAGTGAGCTTGCGCAAGAATACCGACTTATAATTGACTCTATCATTTCTCGTCCTCCATAATTTAAAATCTCAAGTAATGAGACTCGTGGATACTTAGCCTAATAAACCAATTAAGGTCTACATGGTTAAGGATACTAGCTAGAATAAACTTGGATAAGTCTATTCGGGTTGAGTCAAAATAAACGCAACGGGCCTAATATGTCAAAGACTTCTAAACTAGCTACCCACTTTATTAATATTTTTGACTTTATTGCGGGATATATACATATGAAAGCAACGATAAAAATTTAAAAATTACAACTAATTGGCCAAAGTTAATAAAAAATTTGAAAAATGTTGAAAAATAGGATTTTCCGGTTAATTGAAGGCATTTTCATGGAAAAGTCCACTTAAAACTTCGATAGAAGTCCCCCCTACACTTAAGATAAACATTGTCCTCAATGTTTAAGCATGTGGGAAAAGTCTCCCCTACACTTATGACATTGTGCACGTTGGTTAACTCAAGTTAAGGAAGAGACGACTAAAGTGATCAATTTCAAATGTGAGTATGAAGAAAATTGAATCACGATAGTTGAGAGATAGAACCGGATTTCGAATAACACGGGAGCACGGTTCTTCAAAAATTCCAAGAGTGCACTTATCCCTGTAATCACATCACCACACAAAGGCAAACACATATAGAAGTCCCCCTACACTTAGGGAATTAAAACATAAAAGGATAGATACTCGGGCTGCCTCCCGAGGAGTGCTTGTTTTTGATAACCGAGTCACGAGCCTGACTCGACCCAAAATTAGTTCATGGGGAACGTGGTGAGGGATGGAATCACCTCCTTAGAGGTGTCCTCACCAAAGTACAACTTCACTCGTTGGCCATTCACCTTAAAATTTGGTCCATCAGGTTGAGCGAGCTCGAGAGTACCATATGGAAAAATTTGGGCAATGGTGAATGGGCCGGACCAACGAGATTTGAGCTTTCCCGAAAAGATTTTCAACCGAGAGTTAAAAAGTAAGACTTTGTCTCCAACATGGAACTCTCGGTTTTTGATCTTAGAGTCGTGAATGAGCTTAGTTCTTTCCTTATAGATCAAAGAATTTTCATAAGCCTCATTCCGAAGTTCATTGAGCTCATTGAGTTGGATCTTGCGTAGGTCACCGGCTTTGTTTATATCAAAATTAGCCCACTTCAAGGCCCAGTAAGCCTTGTGCTCCAACTCAATAGGGAGGTGGCACGCTTTCCCGTACACAAGACGATAAGGCGTACAGCCGATCGGGGTCTTGTAAGCAGTACGGAAAGCCCACAAAGCATCATCAAGTTTATCAGACCATGACGCACGATGCTCTCCCACGGTCCTTTCAAGAAATCGCTTCAGCCCTCGGTTGGTTATTTCAGCCTGGCCATTAGTTTGTGGGTGGTAGGCTGTGGAAAGACGATGATTTACACCGTACTTAGCCATGACTCTAGCAAATTGGTCATTGCAGAAATGAGTCCCACGATCACTAATAATGGCACGAGGCACACCGAATCTAGCGAAAAGAGCTTTCAAAAAGTTACAAACCACCCTTGCGTCATGAGTGGGTAAAGCTTTGGCTTCAACCCATTTGGAGACGTAGTCAACGGCTACAAGGATGTATTTGTTTCCTTTAGAAGAAGGGAATGGCCCCATAAAGTCGATACCCCAAACATCAAAAATTTCACACTCTTGAATGAAATTCTGAGGCATCTCGTCTTTATGTGTGATTTTGCCTTGCTTTTGGCAAACATCACATCGTTTGACCATATCGTGAGCGTCACGGTATATGGAGGGCCAATAAAATCCCGAATCAAACACTTTTTTAGCGGTGTAGTTGGGACCAAAGTGACCACCGGTGGGTCCTTTGTAGCAAGCATTAAGGATTTCAGACGCTGTCGGTCCATCAACACATCGGCGAATAATCAGGTCAGCACATTGTTTGAATAGGTAAGGGTCGTCCCAAAAGTAAGTCTTGATGTCGGTGAAGAACTTCTTCTTTTGTTGGGACGTCAACCCTTCCTTGAGAATTCCACCCGCCAAGTAGTTTGCAAAGTCCGCAA
This sequence comes from Glebionis coronaria, assembly GCA_025667525.1. NCBI lineage: Eukaryota > Viridiplantae > Streptophyta > Magnoliopsida > Asterales > Asteraceae > Glebionis > Glebionis coronaria. Next base: position 404,245,092 of record CM046876.1, on the reverse strand, counting down.
ACCACGGGGTTTCATTCGGCTTCGAGTTTATAGACATTAAGGTCTCCAAGGGAAAAGAATCATTGATTTCTTTGGTCGGATGATCCCCTTGGTAAGGATCCTCAAGTCTGCTGAGATGGTCCGCGGCTAGGTTTTCTGCTCCTTTTTTATCGCGGATTTCGATTTTAAATTCCTGGAGCAGCAAAACCCAGCGAAGAAGTCTTGGTTTGGAATCTTGCTTTGTCAACAAGTACTTCAGCGCGGAATGATCGGTATACACAATGGTGGTAGAAAGGACAAGATAGGGGCGGAATTTTTTAAAAGCATAGACAACAGCTAAAAGCTCTTTTTCGGTTGTCGTATAATGCAATTGTGCCCCTGTCATTGTCTTGCTAGCGTAATGGATCGGTTGGAAGTGTTTGTTCACTCTTTGTCCAAGAACCGCTCCAATAGCAAAATCACTAGCATCGCACATCAACTCAAAAGGCAGCTCCCAATTTGGGGTAACCAAGACGGGTGCCTTAGTTAGCTTATCCTTAAGCGAGTTGAAGGATTCAAGGCACTCTTTGGAAAAGATAAAAGGAGTATCTTTTTCCAAGAGGTGGGTCATCGGGCGAGCGATGTGCGAAAAATCTTTAATGAATCGACGGTAGAAGCCCGCATGACCCAGGAAACTTCTCACACCCTTCACGGTTGAAGGTGGAGGCAACTTTGCGATAACATCGACTTTAGCACGGTCTACTTCAAGACCGGCTTTCGAGATCTTATGTCTAAGCACGACGCCTTCTTTTACCATAAAATGGCATTTTTCCCAATTCAGAACAAGGCGAGTGTCTTCGCACCGCTTTAGCATACGTTCTAAATTGGCAAGGCAAGAAGAGAAGGAATCCCCGAAGACCGAGAAATCATCCATGAAGACTTCCATGGTTTGTTCAACCATGTCATGGAAGATAGCTAACATGCACCTTTGGAAAGTCCCGGGTGCATTACATAAGCCAAAAGGCATTCTTTTGTAAGCAAATGTGCCATAGGGACAAGTGAATGTAGTCTTCTCTTGATCTTGGGGATCGATGGGTATTTGAAAATAACCCGAGAAACCATCAAGAAAGCAGTAATATTCATTACCCGCTAAGCGTTCAAGCATTTGGTCCATGAAAGGTAGAGGGAAATGTCCTTTCTCGTGGCATCATTGAGTTTGCGGTAGTCTATACAAACTCTCCACCCAGTAACGAGACGAGTGGGAATCAACTCGTTGTGTTCATTGGGAACAACGGTTATTCCGCCCTTCTTGGGCACACAATGGATTGGACTAACCCATGGTGAATCCGAAATAGGGTAAATCATACCCGCATCAAGAAGTTTGAGAACCTCTGTTTTGATGACTTCATGTATTTTTGGATTCACCCTTCGTTGGCTTTGAATTGTGGGCTTAAAGTCGTCCTCCATGAGAATTTTGTGTGTGCAGAAGTGAGGATCAATTCCACGAATATCGGAAATCTTCCAAGCAATAGCCTTCTTGTGATCTTTCAACACAGCGACAAGTCGGGCTTTCTCTTCATCCTTCAAATCCTTAGCAATGATGACTGGCGACTTCTTCTCTTCTTCGAGGAATACATACTCAAGATGGGGTGGCAACTCCTTAAGTTCCAAATCCGGAGGATTGTCGACGGGAGGCGTATTCGAAGTCGGAGTATCGATAGCAATAACAGTGGGAGATGGAGGGGAAGGATTGTCTTCTCTGAGGAGGTTTGCAATGAAACTGAGATCGTCATCCCAAGTGGCAGTAGAATCGTCATTGTCTTGCTTCACATCTTCCAAGGTGGCTTCCAAATCTTTCCAAAGGAAATCACTTTCTCCAAATAGAGATAGTGATGAGTCGATAGAGGAAACGGTCTCAACATTGGGAAGAGAGGTAGGAATATTTTTACAAGCATCCTTGAAGTGTTCTTTACAAGCTTCATCAAGAACGTCAATACAATTAACATTCTCGTAAGAATAAGGCTGTTTAGAAAGCTTTCCCATGTTAAAGACTACTTTATCGTCACCCACTCTCATGATAAGCTCACCGGCTTCAACATCAATGAGAGTGCGACCGGTCCTCAAGAATGGACGACCAACAATGAGTGGCACACGGGGGTCCATCTCGTAGTCGACGACAACAAAATCAGCAGGGAAGGTGAATTTGTCGACTCCTACAATGACGTCTTCGGCTATCCCCACTGGATAAGCAACCGTACGGTTAGCTAATTCCAAAGTCATTTTGGTGGGGACTAGCTCTGGGAGAGATAATTGCTTCCAAACACTTAGAGGCATGAGATTAATACTGGCACCTAGATCGGCTAGGGCCATGCAATTCTCTACTCCTGGGAAATTGCAAGGGATAAGAAAACGACCCGGATCACCAAGCTTGGTTGGAAATTTCCTTAAGAGCACTGCAGAGCAGTTCTCATTAAGTTGGGTGTTGGCAATATCGAGGAGCTTTTCCTTGTCGCTCAGAAGATCTTTAAACATTTTTGCATACTTGGGCATGTGAGCGAGAGCCTCAGCGAAGGAGATATTGAAATTCAGTTTTTTGAACATTTTTAGGAAGTTCGAAACTTGAATATCATCCTTGCTCGTTTGCTTCTCTTTCCTCAACCTAGATGGATAAGGTATATTGGAAGAAGAGGAAGGCTTTAGGGGAATAGGATCACTCACAAGCACGGGTGGAGGAGGGGTAAAAAGAAGAGGTGGAGAAATTGGGGAAGGAGAAGGGTGAGGAATAGGAGCAGGTGACTCGTTCTCCTTAGTCACAACCACCGGTGGAGGTATAGGAAGCTCGGGTTCCTTGGTACCTTTACCACTTCGAGTAGTGATTGCTTTCATCTCCCCTCTTGGGTTCGCAACGGTGTTACTCGGAAGAGTACCCGAAGAAGAGGGTTGATTACCTTGGAAGAAACTAGCCATCATGTTCCTCAGATCATTAGTTTGGCTATCCAACGTGTTTCTCATGTCGGCTCTCAAATCATTTCCTTGCTTGACCAAGTCTGCTTTCAAATTGCGCACTTCCTCTTGGAGATTTCCCACAATCACATCATTGGTCCTCATGTAGGTTGCAACCTCTTGGTGTAATGCAGTGGTGGCTTGGTTGGGAGGAGCATTGTATGCAGGTGGTTGGTAAGCAGGTTGTTGGTAGACTTGATTGTTACGTTGAGGTGGTTGTTGCTGCTTGTGAGGTTGGATGTATGGTTGTCGAGGTTGTTGTTGTTGTTGAGGAGGGCGGTTAAGGTTTTGTTGTTGGTTTGGGTTGGTAGGAGGAAAGCCAGGTGGTGAAAGATAGTTGTTTGATCGATAGCTAAGCAAGTTACGGTCACCTTGAGGTCTAGCTTGATAAGCAGGTGAGGATAGGTGCCATATGCCGCATTCACATTCTCAGCAGGGTAATCTTGGGTGGCGGTACAAGTTGTGTAAGAGTGAGGACCACCGCATATCTCACAAGGTTGGCTGACAGCGTTCACTTGTGCGTTTTTGGCGTTGTTGCTGTTGTTGTTGCTGACGGTGTGGGTGACAAGCGATTCAAGAAGCGTGGTGATTTTGTCTAATCGCTTGTCGCTGTCATTAGTGCTAGCACTAGCGACATTGGTCCGAACACTCTTGGTTTGCACACGAGATTTGTTCTCAATAATGTCCCAAGCAGCATTGGAAGTCTTAGCCAATAGATTACCCCCCGAAGCACTGTTCATTGAATCTTGGTCACTCATGCTTAAACCATTGTAAAAAGTATTAATTTGATGTACTTTGGTAAAACCATGTTGTGGGCATTTTCTTAAAAGATCTTTAAAGCGATCCCAAGATTCACTGAATGACTCATCGTACTTTTGTTCAAAATTTATGATCTCATTCCGCAAAGCGGTAGTACGAGAGGGTGGAAAAAAGTAGTTGATAAACTTTGTTTCCAAATCCGTCCACGAGAGAATACTCTGTGGCGGTTCCTTAGCAAGCCAATGTCGGGCTTGTCCCTCTAAAGAAAAGGGAAAAAGTTGTAACCTTATAACTTCTTGTGGAACACCATTGAACTTGACCGTGTTGGTGAGTTGCAAGAATCTCTTTATATGGTCATGTGGATCATCAATGGTTCGTCCCAAGAATGGTTGAGCGGAGACCATCTGGATAAAGCCTGATTTTAGCTCGAAATTGTTGGCGGCAATTGGTGGTATAACGATTGGATACGTGTTGCCATCGACATGAGCTTGCAGCAATTCAATCATCGGGCGATTATCCGGAAGATGCTCATTGTTGTTGTTATTATTCATGTTGTTGTTGTTATTATTGTTTGGAGGTGGTACACCGGCCATGTCTAAGTGATCGAGAGGCTCGGGCTCTTGATATGACGTGGATCGAGTGCGCATACACCTGCAAAAGAACTAACAAGGCAAAAACAATACAAAAATATTTTTTTGGTTTTTAATTTTTTTAATTTTTGGTATTTTTGAAAATTTTATATTTTTTAGGATTTTTTTTTGAAAATTTTTTTATGAAAAAGTAACGTTCACGGGGAACGGATCCCAAAATCCAAGTTCTCACAAAAAACTTTTGATCTTAACGAGAAGAGCCGGCAGCGGCGCCATTTGATACATGGCTTTTATGTGGGTTCAATTTGTCTCTCGGAATCCTCTCGAATTGATCTTGGTCTTAAGTGGAATGATTGTTCTTGGTTACTAAATAAGAGGGTTTGGTTTTCTAGTCTAATAAAAAGTGGAAATGAAAATTTAAATCAAAGGCAATTACTTTAATTATAATTAACAAAGACTTGTATTAAACTTAAGATTTAAAATTAAGATTAAAATTAAAATTGAAATTAAAGTTCAAATTACAGTTAAAATATAAATTGTGAAATAAACATAAAGAAACAGTAAACAGACAAACAGTAACACTAAAAGGAAAATTGATTCGGAACTTTAACCTTGGTTCGGAAGTTTACACTCATCCGGAACTTACTGATTCGGAAGTTTTGGACTTCCGAATGAAGCCCCTTGATTCGGAACTTACTGGTTCGGAAGTCTTTGGTTCGGAAGTCTAAAAATTGATTCGGAACTTTAGCTTCGTTCGGAAATTTTGGCTTGATCCGGAACTTACTGATTCGGAACTTTTTGTAAGTAAATCGGTTCGGAACTTTCTGCTTCGTTCGGAACTTTTGTAACTGATTCGGAACTTAATGCCTCATCCGGAACTTTTGTTTGGTTCGGAAGTTTTAAACTGGTTCGGAACTTTTTAAAGGTAAACTCATTCGGAACTTTTAACTGACTCGGAACTTTTGAAAACAAGACTCATTCGGAACTTACTGTTCACTCATTCGGAACTTCTGGAAAACCCAGATACAGTAACAGTACCGAAGAACAAGGAAACCCGTTTTTAATCCAAAAATCACTAAGTTTTTCACCAAAGACTAAAATAACTCAATCAAAAAGCATCTATTAACCATAAGCTACAAATCCCATCAACAAAAACACAAATCCCATCAACTTTTGAAGATCAAATCAAGAAAAATAAAAAATTAAGAACTTGAAGATAAAGATGAAGATGAACAAGATTAAATGGAAAGATTAAACAAGACTTTGTATTGAATGATTAATGTTTCAACAAGATCAATCAAGAATTAAAATAACAAGATTTGGAAAACAAAGATTAAAATCACCAATCACCCTAGTGGTGATGGTGATGAAACGGAACAGAGAGAAAGAGTGGGGAAGAAGAAAAAAACTAAAAAAACTAGTCTAAATGTGTGAGGGGGGGGGGCTATTTATAGCCTTGTCTTTTGGTTGGTGAGTGGGTTTCTCCCGTTCTTCTTGTCTTTTCGTCTTTTCAGAAAAGTTTCCGTTTTCGATTCTGATTCGGGATTTGTCGTCGATTAAATTCAACTCGTCTTTTAATTTCTTCGTTTAATAGACTTGAGTTTCTTCGACTTATATAAATCTTCCATCTTTGGTCCTTTTCTTCGATAAATCTTCGAATAGGCCCAGTGACTTCAAATCTTTTGCATCTCTTGGACAATAGACTTTATCTCGAGTCTTTTTCTTCAGTAAAACCCGTGCAATCCCATGTTTTCTTCAATATTCACCCGGTTGGCTCTGAAAACACCATAAACACAAAAACCACGCATAATTCCAAACAAATGATATTAAATACGTGTTTTGGTCTTGTTTTAGCCAGAATTAAGTGGTAAAAGGATGGGTGTTTACACACCTATCAGTGAACATCATCCAATCCATGGTTAGGGCATCGCCTCAATAACTCACTATACTCTTCCCAAGCATCACTAAAGGATTGACTAGGTTTTTGTTGAAAGCCTATAATTAATGTCCTCAAGGTCATAGTCTTATGTGGAGGAAAGAACTTGTTCAAAAACTTAGTGGTGAAACCATCCCATGTGGTGATACTATCGGGTGGTTGGGTGTCTAACCAATGCTTAGCGGGTCCCTCTAGTGAAAATGACACTAACATCAACTTAATAGCCTCATGTGGAACTCCATTGTGCTTAATGGTATTGCAAAGAGAAAGGAATCTCTTAAGGTGATCATGAGGATCATCATTCTTGTTACCATAGAAAGGTGATTGTGAAACCATAGTAATCATAGATGTGTGTAGCTCAAATGTATTTGCGGGAAAGTCGGGAATCTTAATAGCACTAGCATATCCATGAACATAGGTTTGCATACGTTCTATCAAAGAGCGATTATCAATAGCCATGGCTTCTTGTGGTGGAGGAGTCAAAGCACGATTCTCGTGATCGGCTTGATGGACGGTGGTGGTCTTACTCTTTCTCTTTTTCTTCCTTTTCGGAGGAAGAGGTTGTACACCAATCGGTATTTGTGCACGCCCGCGAGTGAGCATGCAACTCAATACGAGGAATGAGAGAGAAGCTCTCGTGTGACTTTGAAGAGAAATGGATTATCCTCTTCGAGTTTCAATATTAAATATCCACAAGAAAATAACAATATATGTATGTACTACTTGGGTGCAAGACCCCCAATGAAGCCTTCCTTCTTAGAATACTTACAAGTGAACGGGGGGTTAGGTGGCGCGAAGCACTTAAGTACCTATTGACCCTTAGATGGCATTTTATAGCACATCGCCTTTCTATTCACTTAAATGTTCGTATTCTTCGAATTGTTGCTTATTGATAGTATTTATCTATTCTTGCTTTATTTTGTATGATCGATACACGTGTCAAGGACCGGAACGCCCCTCAACACGGTGTATTGCCTTGGCAATACTTATGGAGAATATGTAAATTGGTTGTTCTTATACGTATACGTATTTACTTATAATAATATATGGAAAATATTTTTGTATTTATGAGTTTTTAAGAGAAAATACTATATGTACATAAAAACCGAGAGAATCCAATAATATATATTTTTGGGTGCAATCTCTTAGGAAAAAGATTGCTTTTTGGATTTTTTTTTTTTGTCAATTCTTTAGGAAAAGAATTGTTTTGTTAATTTTTTAGTTTTTATATATTTTTATATATTTGATTTTTTATTTGTTTTTGATTTATGATACGTAAAAATAACGTTCACAAGGTGAACGGATCCCAAAAGCCAATGAAAACCGTCAATCGATAGTCTCTCGTAAAGTCAAAGAACCGGCAATGGCGCCATTTGAAATTGTGTATAATGCAGTTCGTTTTTCTCAGTTCTTGCTAATTGAAAGTCCAACCAATATCGGGTTTTTAACTGTTTTTTGTTGTTAATTTTTTTGGATATTCTATTTGCTAATTCAACTAAGCCTTGCAAAACTGAAAAATATTACCTACTTATATGTAAAACATAGTGCAATTACCAAGTTTTTATTCAAGTAAGATTTAAAATATAAATTTTAAAACTAAAAGGACTGAAAATGTAAATTCTATGAAATATAAATGCTTAAAATGTAAATTCTAACAAGTAAAAGGATTGAAAATGCAAATCAGCAAACTATAAGGATCAAAAATGTAAAGTATGTAACAAACTAACCAAATAGTAACAAATTCCAGAACTTGCTAACTAAATTCTAACAAATTCCAAACTGAAAGGACTTAATTGTGCAAACCCTAGAAATTAGCAAGTTTTAGCCAAAGTTTTAAACTGTTTAATACTCTAAGGACCAAAATGCAATTTTGAAAACTTTTTAAGCCAAAACGGGATACAATGACAAATAAGCTCGTTTGAGCTTATTACTGGACCAAAATCATTCAAACCAATTGCAAAACACTTAGAATTCAAAATAAGCTAGGTCTATAAAAGGAAACTTTCTGAAAATGTCAAATAAGCAAATAAGCACTTCACAATAAGCACACAATAAGCTCTAGAACAACCTGGACATGCACAACTGGATTTTTGTGCTTAAACTGATTAATAAGCTCAAATGATGAACGGGAAATCAAGTCATATCAAATTTAATCAAGTAATAAGCTGGGAAATTGAAATAAGCTGAAAATGGCTTATGTTGACCAAGCGTTGACCAGAATTTTTTGACAAAAAGCTGAAACTCTCAAATATCAACCAATACCAACTACTAAGTGGATTTGTGAAAGAAAATTGCTTGGTTAATGAAAAGAATCAAAAGATCTGAAAATCCAGTTTCCATTTACAGTAACTTGCCTTTCCTCAAGCATTCAGATTTATGCTTATATCTCCTAGCTTAATGGAAACTGTATCAAGTGCTTATGGACTATGAAACTTCATATTGTGACCTACAAATCAGAACTGGTTTGGCAAGATTTCATCAAGAATTCAGTAAATGGCAAGCAAATGAAATTGACAACTTTTTTAAAGCAAAACTAAATGAAAATGACCCAATACTTTCTCTTGCCAATTGCCTTTTTGAACTGATATTTGACCTAAAAATTACTCAATATGACTTTTTATCATCTAATGACTGAAAATGAACATTTACTTAACAAAATCCAACACTTGAAAACTTTTCAAAAGTTAATTCCAAACACTCCTTTATTTGAACTATATGAAATTTTTCAAAGACTTTTATAGAACTAGTTAAGACTGAATGAAAACCTTTAGCAAACCAATTTCAATGCTCAAAAAGAAATGTGTAAGAACTACTAGCAAGCAATGAGGTCAACTAGAACTCAAAAAAGGTGATAGGACTAGAAAGGACTGATTAAGGCTAACAACTAAAGCACAAACCAATTTAATAAGCAAATAAGTAGCAATTAAGCTACAAACAGGTCCAGAATCAGCTCAAATCCAAACTAAACAAATTTGATCATACAATCATCAAGATTTACACTAGAAAAGTAGCATGCAGTTGACAATTTTAGTGGAACCAAAAATCAGAACTTTAAAACCTTGTGAAGTAACCATTGGGAAGTAGAGGAGTGTTGTACTCTCTATCCTAGTGCTAACCACCACCTTAGCACTAGATCAACAATCTACAATCAACAAAACTGCTACAAATCAACAAGAAACATCTCCATGGCAGGAATTCATCTCATAAGCTATAGATTTGAACTGAAATTACCAAACAGCTACAATTCTTCCTCCAAAGTTAGTTATGATCAATGTATGATCATAACAAACTTCAAACAGCAACACAAGTCTCAATGGAAAGCAAGTATGAACAGTAATGATGAAGATAGAATTTGGCGGGAAATGAAGAATTTGAATTTTATTAATGGAATTCAGTTTCAAAGTTGGTTAAAAGGATTCTAACTAACTAACTAACTCAAGAGTGTGTCAAACTCTTGAGTAGTTTAGCTAAGAAAGGAAAAAGTTGAGAGAAAATGTAAATGTGTGTGTTTTTCACACTTACAACTACTTAGTACAAATGAAGACCTAAGCTGCTATTTATAGACTTGAGAAGGAGAAGTATTGGGGTTGGTGACGTGTTCAGACCAATCCCAGGTCTCCACGTGGCACAATTCTGCTAAGTTGATTTTCCAAGTATGAACATGAATTGGGGCTTTTTGATTGAGTCGATTTCTTGTTAATTGATGATGACCATTGTGTTCGTCTCTCAAAAATAAGCACTTTTGATGTTTACAACTCTTCATGAGATCCATTCTAGCTCAAGAACGATCCTGGGAATTTTTGGCCGTTTTGAAACTGACACGTGTCATGCTCTAAATGGTTGAAAACAAGGCACACGGATCACACTGTTGGGATATTGTCATTAATGAGTGGCGGCTGAGTGGGTATTAAATGCCCTTATGTGGCAATCCGTGTGCTTGTTTTGCTGCCTTCTCATTGGTTAAAATTGTATCACATGGATTAAACTTGAATTAATTTCCAATATTGGCAGATTTAGCCCCTAGACTTTGGCAGATTGCACTTTAAAGCTTGTAACTTCATTTCTTTGGTACTTTTAGTCCTTCCAACTTCATTCTTGAGCAGAATTGGTCCTTTGACTGAGTTGACTTGAAAGTTGACCTTGTTTGGCTATGATCTTGACTTTTTACAACATTTACACTTTGGTCCTTCATCTTTGGCAGTTTGTCAAGATAGGTCCTTGTACTTTAAAGTCTTGTCACTTTTGATCCTTCTTTGTCTTTTTCATCAATTTAAGCTTGATTATCCCTTGTTTGCTTGAAAATGCATCCTTTTACCTACACAAGTGTACACAAACACAAACATACCACATAACACTATTTTTGCAAGATAAATTGGTATTTTGCTTCATGTTTTAGGGTTATTTGTTGATAAATTGATATGAGTTTAAGCTCATATCATTTATCATGTAAGCCCCACCAAAAATGACCTTAGGATAATCCCTAAATGATCACATTTGTGGGGATTCGAGTCGAGCTCTTGACTCGGTTATCAAAAACGAGGTGCCTCGTGGGGGAATTCCCATGCTTATCCTTGTAAATATTATTGCTTTAATAGTGTAATGTGAGGGGACTTGTGCTCTTCCAACCTTCGTTTCGTGGTTGTTTGTGATTGTGATTTATTAGGATCATCGTCGTTATTGAAGCCTCTCGTGTTCGTTTTACCTATCACTCGAGCTTCGATCTTTGCTTTGAAGATTCCGATATCCTATGATATCCTTTTACGTTCTAACGTTTATCTTATTAGCATAATTCATAAATGGATTTAGATTATTCGATTTACCCTTTCCATGCTCGAGATTAAGAACTCGACTTTTTGTCTCTAGTATGGGGTGTTTCACCCTTAGACTCGAAACATTGAGGACAATGTTTAGTTTTAGTATGGGGGTGAATAGATGCTTCACCTTGCTTACGTCATCAAGTAATCCAGTTTTCATCTTTTTGTTATTGTTTTGTTGCAAAATAAGGCTAAAATGGCCAAATTTTAAAAAATTTCTTGTTTTTCGTAAGTGTTTAAGACACGAATGTAGGTTTTCCATTTGTGAGAATAAGAGTAATTTTTGACTCGACCGTGCGTGTTGAGCACTTAGTTTCGATTCCTTTACTATATTAGGCTAAGTCTCGTTAAATTGAGGACGAGAAATGATAGCGTTAATTATAAGTTACCATGTTAAACGTAGATTATTCGTATTCTTTCAAAAACTCATGTGTTTTAATTATTTGCTTTTTCTCCCATCGCTTTAATTTATTAAATCGTTAATAAATATTGACATAGCGGTTTAATCTCTATTGTTGGTTTCTAATTAATTCTAGTAACTTCCAAATAATTAAACTGGGAAAACATTAAGGTTTCGTCAGCTTCACTGATTTGAAGTATTGGCTCCCGAATAATCAAAGGCTTCCCCAGTAATAATTTTAAGTTCCTCTTCACCTAAATCAAGCAAAAATTTCAAGCTCACAAGGCCGAAAAATCTATGCAAAATTGAATGTGAATGCCTTAAAACCTTGAAGCCTTAAAGATCCAAAATTCGCCTTAGCGTGAGGATATGCGTCAAGTCATACTAAACACCTCATGGCGAGGTTAAATAAAAGACAAGGACAAGACCAAAGTCATAATAAACACTTCATGGCAAAGTTCAATAAAAGATGGCGTTAAACCAATGCAAATTAGTAATAAGTCTCATGTTCAAATCCGTTGTAAAAACATGTTTATCGATCCTTTTTGTTGAATTAATTTTTTGACAACGTTGTCTATTGGGAAAGATTATTAATTCGATGATTTTGTTTACACCGTTACGACTCTATTTTTGGACCTAATCTCTATCATCACATAAGTAAAACATGTATCCTCGTGATCATTAAGACAAAAATAAAATATAAGAGATACACCTTAGGAATAAGGGAGCTTAAGTACGTGATTAGAGCATATGAGTAGTGTTAGCATTACTAACTTACAACAACAATGATCTCGTTTCACGCTTAGCATGAAATTGGGTGAAAATCGAGGACGATGAAATTATCTCTATGAGGCATTCACGTGTTCTTATTCTATGATCCTAAAAGTCACAATTCTCGTGATGAAAACAATACATTCTGTCTAAAACACAAGTGGTAGTTAAATTAAATTTACGTTTCAATAAATGTCATATGAAAATGAATTTTGAAAGTGCTATGGTACTTAATTCTAGCATTGCGTGAGGGAACGATAATAGTTTAGTATGCGGGAGTGATGAGACTACAATTATACATAGTCTCATCGTTCTAATCGGGCTTAAAATATGCATAAATATCATAAAAACCGTACAAAACCCTTTGTATTTGTTCAAGATGTGATTGTAGGTTCAGATATCGTGAATTCAACTAAAGATCAAAAGACACAAGCAAAAACGAACACGAGAAATGAAGCCGCACGAAGAACCTGACTCGAGCATTGATTTTCCAAAGAAGTCCTTGAAGTTTGAAGAATTGACAAGATTGTTCCTTCAAGAATTGAAGACTTGTCACTTTAGACCCTTGTAAATCTCAAATATACAAGTTAGGTCCCTAAAGTTTCAAGATATGCCAAAACAACCCTTTAAAGATTGCTCAAATTGCAAGAAAGGTCCTTATATAAGTTGATATCAAAGACAAGGGCCTAAATGTCATTTATCCAAAGTTGATATAAAGGGGAAAAGAAGTAAAAGCTGAGTAAACTTCATTTGAAGATTTTTTGGAAGTACAAGGGGTGTTCTGTTCATTTTCAAATCCATTTAACAGCTAAACCGACCCAAACCCTAACCTAAACCCACTAAGCCCACCAACCTACCCTTTTTCCCGTTATAACCCGAGCCCAAACCCCTTCTTACGTCACCCTACTCAGCTTTAATATTAATATCGTTTGAAAAACTATTAATTAATATAAAAATTTCCTAACACCTCTGATTTAACAAACACATATCAACCACCCCTAATATTTCCCGTAAACCCTAATTTACCTGAATCTTCATTAACAGAAATTATCCATTCAAACTTTCCAGAAACCTAATTGGAGGTCCCCTCATTACACGCAAAACCCCAAATCACTTTCACATGGGCTATGGACCCTAACCAATGTGTCCCCTTCCTCCTGTATGTGCAAAAATAGCATAAAACGAATCTAAAAAGTTCATCAATGGCTCAAAATGATTTCTTGCTCTCTAATGTTCTCTAAATGGCCATGATTCGTTCAACACAGCTCAGCAACAATTAGCATATCACATGGCAAGATTGACCAAAGTTCAAGCTTTTCAACAAAGGGGCAAATCTGGCAATTACTTGCTGGGGTTTTAGGACTTGTAATGTTTTATTCCTTGTTTCTAGAGTAGTCTTAGAGCACTATATAAAGACCCTCCAATTTGTGGATGAGGCTTTCGTTCTGGATTTTCTTTGTAAATTTTTTAGTAATAAATATTTAGAGTATTTCCAAAATATATTTGCAAGAAATCTGTGTTCCAAGTTTATTTAATAGTCTTTTAATTTTTATGCAACTTAGTTTAATCAATTCCTAATTTCAGTTTTATTCAAGAAATTTTTTCAAAAAATTAAGGATTTTTATTTGAAGATCCCAAGTCCTTGAACAAACTTGCTGGACTGATTTGACACTCATCTCATTGAGTTGGTACGGGTTTGGTTATAATTCTTGTTGGTTACCTCTATCAAGTTTGCAAAAATTGTTCATCCAAGTTTTTTTTGAGAAAAACCTCTTTTGTCTGTTTTTATTAACTCTTATTATGGCACAAGGTCTTACAAGCTTGACTGACACGAAGCTTGTAAGAGGTTTAAGCTACTTATAGTTTGTGTGCTTGTGGTGTGCAGGTTCAAGGTATCTCACATCATATCCTTCTTCATCCATATTTGGTTTTTCGTTTTGTGGTAGAACCCCCAACAAGAACAGCTTACATAAGCCTTGCAAAAGCTCATATCCATAGGAATCTTGTACTCTAAGAAGTACATCAGCTCTAAATTGAAGGGGTATGGATGTACACCCCTGAATGTAACGCTTTGAGACCTTTTTCTTCAAGTTATCTAATATGATGAGTTTATGTGGATCTTTTGCTTTGACTGTATGAGTTTTCATTTTAAGTGTTTAACTCAAGGTTGTCAAGATCTCGATCTTGATCTTATGATCTTACGATTTTGCGATACTGCAAACAAAAAACGATCCGGATCTTATGTAGGATCTTTGCATGCTTAAAATCTTATAGGATCCCGATCTTGTTCATAGGATCTTAGGATCTACTACGACCCGATCTTACTTTTTCTTGAGCGACATGCTAAATAATTATAAATTTATAGGTTGTATTTTGTATAATCTAAAAAACGACATGTAAATCTTCTTATAATTTCATAATCATAATTTATGACCACATTTTTATGAAATATTAGTATAATTTTGGGTTTACGATGCATATTAATTTGTAAATTTGTAAAATGTTGCAAAGACTACTAAGAAAATACATTATAGTAGGATCTTACGATCTCGATCCTATTTTACGATCTCGATCTCGCAAAGACGAAAACGATCCTAAGTAAGATCCCGATCTTGACAACCTTGGTTTAACTGTTGTTCCTTGTTGATATTTTGTGTGCTTAGATAGTTGAGTTGTTATGATCTAGCCTTTTGAGTGTAAGCCTTTTGTTATTTTTGTATCAACTAGGCTAAAGGGGTGTTTGTGTAATAGGGTTTAAAAACTTTTGGGTGACAACAAAAAGTTCCCATCTACTTGAACATTTCTCTTTTTGTCTGATTAACATAGATTGAGTTGTTTTTGGTGTAGTTTAGTTGATTATCTTTGTTTGTAAAGTTAACAAAACAAGTCATAAACCAACAGTAGGCTTATAGGTCTTTATTTTGTGACTCATGATTTTTAATCTTGGAATATTTTAGCTTACAACCTTGTTCAAGTCTTAGAAATATGGTTTTTAAAGTTTGGTAGATCTTTGTAGCTTATTGAACTTATTCAAACTCACATTTTTTATGATCTGTGTATCTATCCGAGAAACCCCAAATCCTAGTTCTGTCTGATATCCGATAGAACTATCGTCGTTCTCTGATAAAATATCGGACAAAATTGAAAAATTCTTTGTATGCTTATTTGTAACAGTGGGCTTAATTGTGCTTATAGGGTGTTGTTGTCTGTTTTATTTTTGCTTATTGTGACTCCCCACAAACCAATTGCTTGTGGGGATACCTTGTGTACCAACAAAAATTCCAAACAAGAAGAAAAGTAGGCTCAAATAGCCCACTGTGCAAAATTGCACTGTTAGTGGGAACTCCTTTCCCACTGACTTCATTATACCTAGCCACTACTAGTGTATTTCAACACAACAACTTAGGTGGTGTTTGATTTTCATAAAAATGTCTTAACAAGATCTGAGTGAGTGTGATATCTGAATCGGTCAGAGGAAAACACCATCAAGATGGTTTGTTTTTTTCCTTTGTTCAGAGGCGGAAAAAGGCTTATAGATCTTGCTGGACCAGACTTGAAGAAGGAGACTTAATGCCTCTGAACCTCAAAATAACAAAATAAACATTGCATAATTCTTATCTCAATGACACCTCCCATCTCCCGTAAACTCAGAAAAAGAAAAAAGACTGTAAAAGTGGGGAGTTCTTCTATCATAAACTCAGAAAAACATTTTCTATAGATCTTTATGCATCTCGGTAATTTATGTCACCGTTTTCTCCTGTTTCTTCGTCTTTCTTTGAGGTATTCAGTCAGATAATTTAGGTCATTACGTTTGATGATGATGCTAGAAAATTGAGAAATAGAGTGCTTATACAAAGAAAGAAGCGATGCACAGTGTATAGCAACAAGTTATGCAAATAGAGTAAAGTTTAAGATGATGTACTTTAACTCCTAGTAGATAAGGTCAATGGCTCAATATTATATCATATCTTTAATTTGTAGGTGGAGTTGTGTCAGTAATTGTACTGTACCGATAAGGCACCAATTTATAATGGTAATATATTCATACCTAACTATATAAAGTTGCGATTGTTCATGAAAATTATACTAGTAATAGGATGTAATGGATCATAATAGGCGAATGTAATATTTCAATTTCACAAAAAGGTGTAATATTTGAATTACTTAGTTATTTGAAGTTATTTGTGCTGGCCGTCTAGTGTATAATAGCGTTGTCGTCGTCGTCGGTACAAACTAACAACGTCAAACACTCAGAAAAAACAAACAGTCAAATTGTGTTCAGATTCAGACATTTACGGCTCAGATTCAGATTCAGATGTGCGAATCAGATTCAGATCCAGAGCCTCTTAATAAACAAACAACACCTTATTTTTCTTTTTCTGGCTTATTAGTTAACTGATTTTTTGCTTATTTCATTTTTGTATGTTACTTTATATCATTTAGGATTTTTAGAAATTGGTTTGTGATTTTTCCCACTTTTATTTTATTTTTTATCATTATTTCAAGATAAAAAATAGTTTTTAGCCAATTAGAAAATAGATAAAAGTAATTTAAAAATTTTGAAAAATACTTTTTAGCATTAGTTAAATATATTTGAGGTTTAAAAGTTATAAAATCTCTGATTGGGCATTCTGTTAATTTATTTGATTTTTAGGGCTTTAATTAGCATTTAAAAATTAAATATTAATTAATTTAAAATGTTACAAAAAGTTTTCTCTATTTGTAAATCTTAGGTATTTTTTTAGAGATTTAATTTGAATTTTCAGAATTTTTTAGATAATGTTTTATTTTTCTTCACGTTTTACGATTTTACGTGGTAGTGTAATTTTAGCTTAACCGTCCTTTACTTTTCTCTCTTTTCTTCCATAAACGAACTAATCCAAATTACGTAATATAATTTTTGGCACTTACAAAGCACATACACTCCCTTGAGGAATGATAGGTGTGAAAACACCCATCTTTTTACCACTTAATTACAATAATAACCAAGCCAAAACGTGTATTTTATGTCGTAAATGTCGGAATCATGCGTGGTTTGTGTTTTTATTGTGATTTAGGACGAAAAGGTGAAAAGTGGAGAAAACACGGGCATTCACAGGCTTTTATCGAAGGAAAAGACGAAAGATGAAGTCGAAAGATCAAGAGTGGAAAAAGAACGGAAGTCCAAGACCAATTCTGAAGATTTATCGAAGAAAAAGTCAAAGACGGAAGTTTACTAAAAAGCCGAAGAACTCGAGTCTAATAAATAAATAAATTATAAGACGAGTTTAATTAATCCCGAGACAAAGTCGATAAAGTCGAAGAACTTAAAAGACGAGAAGACGTGAAGAAAGAAAGAAAGAGGGGGCAACACATGCACCTCCCCATTTCCTATAAATACCCTCCTAAACTCATTTAGGAGGGTTGGTTAGTTTTTAGTTTAGCTTAGTTTTCTTTCATCTTTGTAGGTGATTCTAGAGAGAGAAAGTGACAGTTTCTCTCACTAGAATCCCAAGCTTTCATCTTCCTTTCTTGTTTTTGATCAAGTCTTTACATTTGTTAATTTAATTCTTGTTTTAATCTTATTCTTATTCTACCTTTCTTAGCTTTTTATTTGTGCTTAATCCGAAATTTCTTTACACGATTTGTTTAAGCTTCACGTTTGATTTATTAAAAAGTTTATCTTTTTGTTAATCTTTAAGTTTTCATACGAATCAAGCTTTGAGCTTGACATGCTTATTGGCTTAATTTGTGTCTAGCTTATTTGTTTTAAGTTTTCTTAAAAGTATTTGTATTTTAAAGTTTGTTTATTTTGTGTTTGCTTATTTTGTGTTTTTATAAAGTTTATGAATTTCATCTTTTAAAAGCTTTTAAATTTATGTTTATCAAGTTGTTTAAGTTTCGGTGTAGTAGCTTATTGGCCGTGCTTATTAATTTTCAAGCTTAAATTCATTTTCGGATTATTGCTTGTGCTCATCGCAATCTTTGGTTTCCACTTTCCGACGGGCGGCTTTTGTTCCATCGCAATAACCATTCTTGGTTCCACTTTGCGATGGCTTGTGTTTCATCCCCCTTATTCCGATCGGGATTGCGATCGCTCATTGCGATCGCATATTCCGACGGAGTTTAAGGTATATTGCGACGAAGTGCTGCCCAAATTTTGACAGCCACATTCGGATAGATTTTGGTGCTTTAGTTATTCCGATAGTTTTTATTTTTTTAGACATTCCGATAGAATTTTTGTTTAATATTCCGACAGTTTTTGTTCAATATTACGATAGCTTTTTCTTTAAAAAATAAACATTCCAATACATATTAAAAAAGTATTCCGACACAATAATGAAAAATATTCCGATGGAAATGAATACACATTCCGATGGAAACTTCTTTACAACATTGCGATAGATTTAACAAAAGGTCCTACATGCCTGGCTGCTTAGCCATTTTGGCGCCAAAAATGAGCAGCTAGGCTGGCTGCTTCCAGCAGCTAGCCTGCCTGCTTGCTTGGTTATTAGTGTTGTTCCGTAATTGTCTAGTTTTATCTGAAAGTTGTTCCGATTTTATTTCTGAAAGTTACGTATTTTTAGTTGAATTTTTCGTCTAATTTTAAAATTAATATTTTTTCGTAAAGTTCAAGTTTTATCTTTTATTTAGTACCCGCTTTAGGTTTTGTCTCGTTTAGCTTTAAAGTACCATTTTAGTTTTATTCACTCCTTTTTCATTTAGTAAACTTTATTTTCGAGTCGATAGTTAATTTCTTCGTTTAGTTTTATTTTTATTAATTGTTTCGCTTTAAATTCACGTTTTATTATTTATATTGTTTTGTTTTTATTAATTAATCGCTTTTAGTTTATTGTTTTTATTTTGTGCATTTACCTTTTAAGTAGAATAGATAACCAAACCATTTTATTTTCCACCAAAAACAACTGAGTCGCACATTGAACCGGAAATCAATTCGATTAGACACCGAGAAAACGAACTTTTTCAACTAGTAAAATATCTACATTAAAATGGCGCCGCTGCCGGCTCTTTTCGTGAAGATTAACGGTTTTTTGTGAGAGACGCGTTGGATTTTGGGATCCGTTCACTCGTGAACGTTATTTTTCGTATTCAAAAATTTTTAAAAATCCAAAAACATTTGAAAAATCTTAAAAAGCATTTTTTTTCAAAGTTTTGCACCAAAAATATTCTTCTTGCTTATCTATCTTTCTCTATGGATTTTTATGTCCATTGCGTCGGGTGTGGGAGACGATTGTACGGGAACGATTCTTGTCAATGGTGTACATGTGAGCGGTGTGGAAACGATATCGACAACACACAATTCGGATTTTGTCCTTTGTGCAACTCGACCAATTCATTCTTTTTGAACCCACATCCTGTTCCCCCGTGCATCTATTGTGGAAGTGATTCTCATTGGCATGTTTCGTGCCCGGTTCGATACCCGTATGGTCACGAGCAAGAACCGGGTTACAATTATATCAATGAAAATAGCTATCCACAAGACGCACCCAGTCTTTTTCCTCACCCGTTTTGCAACAACTGTGGGGGTCCTCACGAAAGTTTTCACTATCCTACAGGGGATCACAATTACTATCATTATACCTCTCCCAGTTTTGACCAACCCCTGCAATACCCAATTGATCATCAGCCTCGTCACGAGATGAGTTACTAAGAACCAATTGACGATCTTGCTACAGCCTTTCAAGAACAAACGAAAGAGCTTTTACACACGCTGCAAACCTGTATGGAGTCATTTTTACAGCAGCGAGATCAAACGAGTACTCATATCCCTGAGCTTATTATTAGCCCTTTAGGTATTGAGGAGAGCGATGACGATATTGAGGTTATTTTCGACGAGGAGGAATTTCTAAAGCAACGTAAGATTTCTCCCATTCCTCCTTCGTCTATTGCTATCACACCCGAGGAGCCCGTTGGCTCTCTCATAATGGAGGATCAGCATCTTGACATTATCTCGGCTATGGAATCAGACAAATCCCTAAAGTCTAGTGTCGAGGAACATGTCGTCATCCCAAGTGACCCCATTCCTTTTATGACTCCTTCACCTACTCCTCCAAATGATACTACTCCTCATAGTAGTTATCTGGATATGGATGTGTTATCTTATGATTCCGACTATACTTTTAATTCTTTATCGGGTTCGGATGAGGATAACTCTCCTATTTTGAAAAACCTGACTTTTGAGAATCATGATAATGATATTAATGATTTTTCGGATGCTTCACTCCTTCGTGACGATGATTTTCACATTCCTAAGATCGATGAGTTTCTTGATATTGATACACTCGTGGAGTACATATCTGGGTATTTTGATGTGGAGGGAGATATACTTTTTCTTGAGGATTTATTACACGATGACACTATACCTTCTATCCTTCCCGACCAACCCATTTATGATGCCAAAGAGAACAAAGACCCGAGGGTTCCGACTATTAGTGTTTTGACACCTACTTTTTCACCCCCGATGTCTCTTGTTGATTTCACATTTGAGGGTGATTCTTTTATGGTTGACACCGAGTTGTCTTGCTATACCCTTAATTGTAAGAAACTTTTGCTTAAAGGAAACCCATCTTTCTTATACTTATTTGTTATTGCCACCTTAGGGTCTATTTATTTTAGAGATGGAAACTATGTATTTGACCCGGGTGGAATCTTATGGGGTTTTCCTTAATTGGGAGGTTATTTCACTTTATCATGGAGAGTTTTTCTTTTGCGGGTAAATCTTTTTTCTCTCCATGATCGCTTCCCCATGGACCATTTAATTCGGGGACGAGTCAGGCTCGTGACTCGGTTAATATAAACAAGCGCTTTTTGGGAGGCAACCCAATTATCTATCTTTACCTGTTTTCACCATAAGTGTAGGGGGAGCCCCGTTGGTGTTTCTTGCTTTCTTTCTTATCATGTGCAGGGATTAGAGCTTCAAAGACACACCCTTGATGACTTTTGACGAACCGTGATTCCGTGTTCCCTTCTTCCCGGTTCTATCCTAAACTCTTTTCGATTCACTATTTTATATTTCTCAATATTAAAATAGGAATCTCTTTAGTTGTCTTTTCCTTAACGAGATTTAAACAAAGTGCACAATGTCCTAAGTGTAGGGGAGTTTACTCCCACATGCTTAAACATTGAGGACAATGTTTATATTAAGTGTAGGGGGACTTCTATCGAAGTTAAGTGGCCTTTTCCTTGTATTTGTCCTCATTTTAACCGGAAAATCGATTTTTCGACATTTTTCAAAATATTTAATCTATTTTGGCCTAGTTGTAGTCTCCTTTATTTTTGTTACTTTCTAGCATTTTAATAAAATGGTTTTAGCAAGTTTAGATATCTTAGATATATTAGGCCCGTTGTGAATATTTTTACTCAACCCGAGTTTACTTATCCAAGTTCACTCTAGCTAGTATCCTTAACCATGTAGACCTTAATTGG
Source organism: Glebionis coronaria (assembly GCA_025667525.1). Lineage (NCBI taxonomy): Eukaryota > Viridiplantae > Streptophyta > Magnoliopsida > Asterales > Asteraceae > Glebionis > Glebionis coronaria. Next base: position 404,223,435 of record CM046876.1, on the reverse strand, counting down.
TTTATTAGGCTAAGCATCCACGAGTCTCATTCCTTGAGATTTTAAATTGTGGAGAACGAGAAATGATAGAGTTGGTTACAAGTTTGGTATTCTCTCATTAACTTATGTGAGTTAATTATAATCTTTTTCTCCCATCACTTGCTAATAAATTATCTGCAATACGTAAGGTCGTACGATTTGAAAAGTTACTTAGCTTCTAGCCCAAGATCGTTTAAAAGTTGCTCGGTAATGATAAGAGTTCATAGCCAAGGCATAACTTATGAAGCGGGGCGCGAAGATTGGCGAGTCCGAAAAGGCCCTAACAAGGCATGAGGATTCCATTTTATTGTTGAAGATCCAAAAGTGATGTGAAAGGCATTATTCCCAAAATCAATATGAAGGATCAAGACTCACGACGAAAAGCAATCAACTCCCATAAAGATCATGGAGAAGTCTATCCGAAAAGACCCTAACAAGGTATGAGGATAAATAGATCCAAGTCCAAAAAGGAGGCGGATCGTTGTATCTCAAAATCCCAAATAGAGATTGAAGAAATAATCATGAAGTCGTGGTCAACAAAGTTGGAGTACCTCTCAAAAGTCTCCAAGTGAAGAAACTCTATGAACGATGAGAAGACCATTATCTCAAGCACGTCTCTCAAGATATGAAGTATGAAGTACATGCCAAATATCGGCCCGAGAAAGGTCTCAAATCGTGAACCAAGTTATGCCAAGATATGAACTTTTTGATATCCCGAGAAGCAGTTTTAAGAGATTTTGTCCTTTAGCTAACTATTGATCAAATCGTCCTACTTTGCTTTCAGCCTAAATAAAAATCGAAATAAGTCAACAATGCATCCTCGTGATCATTCAAGACATCAATAAAATATAAGAGATACTCGTAGGAATAAGGGATTTTAAGTGATTAATTGAACCACATGAGTAAATGTTTGTTATGCTAACTTGTACTAATAATGATCTTGTTTTTAAGCTTGGCATGGGGAACGTGAAACTTGAGGGTGATGAACATTCATGACAACAAGCCCTAATGTAAGTCTTAGATTTCTTTACAAGTTTCTTCCTTGTTGCATCTTGTTATTTTCTATCTTTTTGATTTTCCTTAGTTGTTTAATAAAGGCCAAGGTAGGTTGATTATGATGGAAAATGTAAAACGTGCTTTGTAACTAATGCATTGCATGAGGACATTGCAATGGTTAAGTGTAGGGGATTTGATAGGTGTGAAAACACCCATCTTTTTACCACTTAATTACAATAATAACCAAGCCAAAACGTGTATTTTATGTCGTAAATGTCGGAATTATGCGTGGTTTGTGTTTTTATTGTGATTTAGGACGAAAAGGTGAAAAGTGGAGAAAACACGGGCATTCACAGGCTTTTATCGAAGGAAAAGACGAAAGATGAAGTCGAAAGATCAAGAGTGGAAAAAGAACGGAAGTCCAAGACCAATTCTGAAGATTTATCGAAGAAAAAGTCAAAGACGGAAGTTTACTAAAAAGCCGAAGAACTCAAGTCTAATAAATAAATAAATTATAAGACGAGTTTAATTAATCCCGAGACAAAGTCGATAAAGTCGAAGAACTTAAAAGACGAGAAGACGTGAAGAAAGAAAGAAAGAGGAGGCAACACATGCACCTCCCCATTTCCTATAAATACCCTCCTAAACTCATTTAGGAGGGTTGGTTAGTTTTTAGTTTAGCTTAGTTTTCTTTCATCTTTGTAGGTGATTCTAGAGAGAGAAAGTGACAGTTTCTCTCACTAGAATCCCAAGCTTTCATCTTCCTTTCTTGTTTTTGATCAAGTCTTTACCTTTGTTAATTTAATTCTTGTTTTAATCTTATTCTTATTCTACCTTTCTTAGCTTTTTATTTGTGCTTAATCCGAAATTTCTTTACACGATTTGTTTAAGCTTCACGTTTGATTTATTAAAAAGTTTATCTTTTTGTTAATCTTTAAGTTTTTATACGAATCAAGCTTTGAGCTTGACATGCTTATTGGCTTAATTTGTGTCTAGCTTATTTGTTTTAAGTTTTCTTAAAAGTTTTTATATTTTAAAGTTTGCTTATTTTGTGTTTGCTTATTTTGTGTTTTTATAAAGTTTATGAATTTCATCTTTTAAAAGCTTTCAAATTTATGTTTATCAAGTTGTTTAAGTTTCGGTGTAGTAGCTTATTGGCCGTGCTTATTGATTTTCAAGCTTAAATTCATTTTCGGATTATTGCTTGTGCTCATCGCAATCTTTGGTTTCCACTTTCCGACGGGCGGCTTTTGTTCCATCGCAATAACCATTCTTGGTTCCACTTTGCGATGGCTTGTGTTTCATCCCCCTTATTCCGATCGGGATTGCGATCGCTCATTGCGATCGCATATTCCGACGGAGTTTAAGGTATATTGCGACGAAGTGCTGCCCAAATTTTGACAGCCACATTCGGATAGATTTTGGTGCTTTAGTTATTTCGACAGTTTTTTTTTAGACATTCCGATAGAATTTTTGTTTAATATTCCGACAGTTTTTGTTCAATATTACGATAGCTTTTTCTTTAAAAAATAAACATTCCGATACATATTAAAAAAGTATTCCGACACAATAATGAAAAATATTCCGATGGAAATGAATACACATTCCGATGGAAACTTCTTTACAACATTGCGATAGATTTAACAAAAGGTCTGCTTAGCCATTTTGGCGCCAAAAATGAGCAGCTTGGCTGGCTGCTTCCAGCAGCTAGCCTGCCTGCTTGCTTGTTTATTAGTATTGTTCCGTAATTGTCTAGTTTTATCTGAAAGTTGTTCCGATTTTATTTCTGAAAGTTACGTATTTTTAGTTGAATTTTTCGTCTAATTTAAAATTAATATTTTTTCGTAAAGTTCAAGTTTTATCTTTTATTTAGTACCCGCTTTAGGTTTTGCCTCGTTTAGCTTTAAAGTACCATTTTAGTTTTATTCTCTCCTTTTTCATTTAGTAAACTTTATTTTCGAGTCGATAGTTAATTTCTTCGTTTAGTTTTATTTTTATTAATTGTTTCGCTTTAAATTCACGTTTTATTATTTATATTGTTTTGTTTTTATTAATTAATCGCTTTTAGTTTATTGTTTTTATTTTGTGCATTTACCTTTTAAGTAGAATAGCTAACCAAACCATTTTATTTTCCACCAAGAACAACTGAGTCGCACATTGAACCGGAAATCAATTCGATTAGACACCGAGAAAACGAACTTTTTCAACTAGTAAAATCTCTACATTAAGGAACGAACTCAGTTGTCATCTTTACGGTTCCTAAATCGTATCGATTAACGCTTACCGGTTTTACTCCTTTTTCCTAAAAGGTGTAATAATACTACAATCAGGGACCTTCTCATGTTTCGACAAAAGGAGGTTCTAAATACTATGTTTTATTTATTGATGACTCTAGGCGATACATTTGGGTTTATCTTATGAAACGTCGCTATGATTTCTTTCAATATTTAAGGAATTTAATGCTCTTGTAAAATCACAACACTCAAGTGTCATAAAATGTTTTTGTTGTCATTTGGTGGGTGACATATACCAAACTTATTGTACCGACACTCTTCAACAAAATTGTGTTGCAGAAAGAAAGTATCGCCATCTTGTTGAAACTGTAAGGTCTTTTCTTTTTTCTGCGAAGGTTCTTAGTGTTTATTGGAGGGAAGTGGTTCTTACTGCTACTTATGTAATAAATAAGATCCCAAATTCTAAAAAATTTAGGAAATGTCCTTTTAAAATATTGTATGGTCAAGTCCCTGACTATTCAAGTTTACATGTCTTTGGTTGTACTTGTTTTGTTCTTAAACCTCATGTTCAGCGTACCAATTTGACACCTAGATATACCATGTGTGTCTTTCTGGGTTATGGTAGTGGTCAAACGGGTGATCGTTGTTATGATCCCATTCATCAAAAATTGTACACTTCAAGACATGTTCTTTTTTTAGAGCATGTTCCCTATTTTTCTTTTCCTGCTAGTTCACATCATTTGACTCGATCTGAACTCATCAAATTAGACCCTTTTGATGATGTAACTAAAACACCTCAAGAAACTACTCAAGAAATAATCCAAGAAACACCCCAAAAAAAACCTCAAGAAAAACCTCAAGAAACACCCCAAGAAACACTCACTGACACTCAAACATCACCTGTTACAATTGTTACTCAGCCTCCTCGTACTGACACCAAATCATCTACTGAAGTTGTTATTGGTCCTCCTCCAACTAGTCGACCGAAACGTAATTGTAAGTCTACAAAATGGGAGGATTTTGTTTATTCTTGTTATTCTCATTCCTTTAATTCATTCCTTGCTTCTGTTCACCGTCTTCATGAGCCTATGTCTTATAAAGAGGTTGTTCATGATCCACTTTGGCATGTTCATATGATTGAGGAACTTGCTGTACTGCACCAGAATCAAACGTGGGACCTAGTACCATTCCCAGTTGGCAAGCGTGCTATTGGCTCTTGTTCGGTCTACAAGATTAAAACCAAATCCGATGGATCCATTGAGAGGTATAAGGCTTGTATTGTTGTCAAAGGTTATGCTCAAGAGTATCGTATGGATTAGAAAGAGATATTTGCTCTAGTTGCAAAAATGACAACGGTAAGAAACTTGATTACCGTTGCCTCTAGTCATAAATGAAAATATCTCAGTTGGATTTCAAGAATTCTTTCTTGAACGGTGACTTGAATGAAGAAGTATTTATGACACAACCTACAGGTGTCTCACAAACCATGAGAAGTTTGTAAGCTCAAAAAAGCTCTTTATGGTCTCAAACAGGAACCTCGTGCTTGGTATGAGAAATTTGCAGCACTTGTTACCTCCCTTGGTTTTGTCTCTAGCCATCGTGATTATGCGTTATTTGTTAAACAATCAAGTGTTGGGCGTATACTTTTTTCGTTATATGTTGGTGATATGATAATTACTGGAGGTGATTGGGTTGGAATTGAATCACTAAAATTGGAGTTAGCTCACTGTTTTGCTATAAAGGATCTGGGCTTACTTCGTTATTTCCTGGACATTAAGGTTGCTTCTTCACCAAAAGGATATATTTTGTCTCAGTTCAAGTATATGGGTGATTTACTTGATCGTGTATGAATTACAGACAAAATGGTTGAAGATATTCCAATTGACGCTAAGGCAAGATACACTCCGACATATGGTGATCCCTTGCCAGACCCAATTTGTATCGAACTATTGTGGGAAGTTTGGTTTATCTTACATGTACACGTCTAGATATTTCTTATGCACTTCATATTATGAGCCAATTTGTTTTTGCCCCCACAACGGTTCATTGAGCTGCTATTTCAGGTATCTTTGGGTACATAGTTCCAAACACTTTTGTTTCCTTCTACATCTTCCTTGGACCTGCGTGCTTATTGTGATTCTGATTGGGCTGGTGATATTTTTTCACGTAAATCAACTACCGGGTTCTATATATTTCCAGGTGATTCCCTTATTTAATGGAAGAGTAAGAAACAAGATGTTCTTTCAAAATCTTCTACTGAAGCCGAGTGGCGTGCCATGGTTGTGACTACTAGTGAGATTGTATGGTTACGTTGGTTGCTAGAAGATATCGGTGTTCGTATTAGACACTCTAATCCGTTACATTGTGATAACCGTAGTGCTATTCATATTGCGCGTAACTTGGTGTTTCATGAACGCACCAAGCATATTGAGATAGATTGTCATTTCACTCGTAATCATCTTCAAGCTTGGGAACATTTGTTCCGCCTGCTTTACAGATTGCAGATGTATTTACCAAGCCACATTCTGGACCGCGTTTTTGTTTTCTAACAAAAAACTCTCTATGTTTCTCTCCGTAACATTGTGAGTGTGAGAGAAGATGTTAGCATGTAGCCCATATAGGCTCACGGTCAATTAGCTTCTAAGGATTTTACTTGTTTCGTTATATATATATATATATATATATATATATATATATATATATATATATATATATATATATATATATATATATATATATATATATATATATATATATATATATATATATACATATATATCCGTCATTTTATTATCAATGAATAAGAGACTTGCATCGGTCTTTGGTCTCTTCACTATAAACCCAACTACCCTATAAGACAAAAAAGGCCCGTTTTATATTTTTTTCCGCGCTTTCTTGAGCCTTTTAAAATTTAAATCATGTTAATTTTGTGCGATCGAATACGATTCGACAGAAGTAGACCAAGTAAGATAAATATCGTAAGCTATGTTATATCCTTTATTGTATGCGTTTTACAATTATTTAGAGGTGTTAAATTTTGCCCATTTTAATAAATATGGGCAATTTTTGTCCATTTTCAAAAAAGGATAAGACACTTTTTGCCCATTCTTTATTATTAATGGGCCAAACGGACGCACATATAAAACACTAATTAGGCTACTCAGCGGAAATTCTATATTTAGTTTTTTATCCAGGCTTTTAAACAAGTATTTTTATTTATTAATTCTACGTTTTTATATGTTTTTTTTTTCTCATTTTACCTTGTGCCCGTTTCGCCCGCCTGTTTTGCCCGTGCCCGTTTAGCCCGCGCCCGTTTAACCCGCCGTCAGTTTAGCCCGTTGCGCGTTTAGTAAGCCGCTCGTGCCCGCCCGCCCACCCGTTTTGTCACCTCTACCATTATTAAACGATACCTCGGAAGCACATCGTCAATAGGACCGTTAGACAAATTCGAATGATAAAGAACATTTAGCTGGTTATTGAAACCCACTGTACTAAAAAAATGCATGCAAAATCTACTTGTGATGCAACTGCTTCAAGCAGTATTGTCGGATTTCTGATTTTCCGTTTGAATTACACTTTGTAAGCATTCGGGAAATTCTTCTTTCTCAATGCATAAATTCTATATTACCAAGCATATCCAAAAAGTTCTGATAGTTTTCATACGGGTGGGTAGTTTTCGTATACTTATGATACCAGCCAATATTAAAGTTATTTAATTCTTGCCTTTACAAAAAAGAAGTTATTAAATTCTTAATATACAAAGTTGGCATAATTATAACTCCAAACGTTACTCTATTACTTTTAAGGGAACAATTTTCCGAAAGAACTACACAACATTTATATACAATTTAATGTTAGACCCAATTGTTTACAATTATTTATCAAAACTTATCTACCAGAAGGAACTGCAATGTTGGACTTTGGAGTTGGCTAAACGTATCATGTGGTACTTGTTTTGGATTGATTGTATTTCGCAAACCCTTTTTTAGCATGAAAGGATACATTTTTATTTAATAAAGCATAAAAATTAATAGAGAATTTTTATAAAAGGAATATTTTTTTAATAAAAAATAATCTTTTAACATTTTTTATATATTTTAAAAAAATCTAAAAAAAATTTATCTGATAATATATATTTTTCTTTAAAAACTGTTCGAAAAAAGAATATAAAATTATAAATATTAAATTTGTAGAAAAAATCTTAAAAAAAGGGAAGTAATAAATAATTTTTATTGGCTAAATTTTAAATAAAACAGATAATTTTAGGTGAAAATTATAACTTTTTCACAATTTTAAATAAATATAGTAAGCTATGTTATATCCTTTAAGCATTAAATGTTTTTTATATATTTTCATATTAAAATAATATGTCAAAATTAAATTAAATTTATTTATAGACCTGTGCGTATAAAAAAGAACATTTGAACAAAAATTTGAGAAAATTCGCTTACGTTGTTTTTCGTATTGTATAGGATACGGTTAGCACACGAACACTCTCACATAATTTGAGTCAAAGATATCTAAGGCTGGGAGAGTGGGAAAAAACCACCTCATCTATACTCCTTATAAATCAAATTGGTATTTCTCTCTTCAATAAATGCAAAAATTATAAGTAGTCTAACAAATAAAGCATAATGTACAACTTATTAATGCAAATAACAAACTAAGAATTGACTAATACAACCTATTATTGCTTATGTACAACCACAACAAGCATAAGAACTTTTATAACACATTACATTTAAAACTATCATTAAAATGTAATTAATATTATAATTAAAACACCCCATTATCATAATTTACAAATAAAACAACATATTGTACCAATGTCACTACATCTTATTTTTCAAAATCAATTAATAAAAATAATAATTAATACACCCCATTACTCAAATATATAATTTTATATTCACCTTACATAACAATTTAAAACATATGTATTTACAATTTTCAATATCAAGCCAGATTAATTGGTTTAACCGGGAAACAGATCCACCATCGATTCGGCTAGACAATTAGGTAAAACTACATAAACCTTAAATTTCGCTTTTTGAGATGTTGTTATTAAAAAACATAAAGTTAAAATATTGTTGACCGAAATTCTGTTACAGGGTATCCGCAGCCGCATCGCGCGGGTACCCTGCTTAAAACTTATTTAAAATCCACGGCGTAGTGATCACTTTCTCACGATTCAGAAACCGTGCTGACTTTTTCTTTGTAATATTTTTTAATAAGTGTTTGAGTGTGTTGGGGTATTTAGTAAGATATATTTTATATAAATAAAGTAAAGTGTTGATAAGTTTTTTTTACAACTTTATGATTTTATAAGTTGTAAAAAACGTTACGTGATGCTAAAATAACGAGGGCTTTTTTTCTACGTACCACTCCCTTTTCGACCTAGCCTAAGATTATATAGATGACTCCTTCCGTACTACCACACATAATTATAACATCATTAAGTTAATTTCTTCATACATCTCTTCACGTAATCAAATTTCTTATATATAAATCATAGTATCATATATATACACCACAATACATCAATCAAATTTCTACTTAAAGTCGCACCACAATCCATGGGTTCCATAACCTTAAGTTTACTTTCATTTTCATGTATTTGTGTTGCAATGCTAACCCTTATACACCAAGGATCAAGCTCGACTCCAGATTTGAGTCTCGACTCGTCCAAAAGACTGAGTCCTATAAACTGTCGATCTGCTTTTTTAACAATGGGAGATTGTTATTCAGAGACTTCAAGAGCTTTTAGAGATGGTGAAGTTCGACTTTTTTTGGGGCCAAAGTGTTGCCAAGCTGCTCAAGAATTGAACTCATGGTGTTGGCCGAATATGTTTGGTTACAATCCTTTTTACCCTGGGGTTCTTGATATTTATTGTTCGAGGTTTCGCAATGGTCCTCCAATCACACTTTTTGGCCCAGCTCGAACTCCTGAACCACTAGAAGCTGATCTTAACAAAGCACGTGAAGATGCAAGCAATGATCATATCTTAGCGTCGTCGCCTGATGGGGTGTAATCGATCCATCATGCGTTTATTTATCAATATATTGCATTAATAATGTTACGATCTTAGACATTTGATTACGCAAATGTTAGCTAGGTATTATAGTACTTTATAATATGCTTGAGCGTCATATTGGTGAGATTCATCATATTTTATAATGAATAATTGTTAGAAATCATAATTCATACACATGCAGATATGACAATAATTTTCAAATAACTATAAATGTGTTTTAACTTTTACAACTGTGGTGAATTGGTGATCCTTTACTTTCTTCGGAATTTGTAACATAAAAGAAGGGAATCTACACACATCTCTTTCTTTCAAACCCTAAAGCTTATTTCACAGCCATCACCGCCTCCGGCCGTCGGCTACATGCCGGAGGTCCGGAGGGCTCACCACCAAAACTACCTTTTTCAATTATCAACATCAATCTTCGAGTATTACACTAAACTAACTAAATTATTTTTTCCAGATCTAGTAATTTTTTCAACAATGGTGGATATTCAAACAATGAGCCTCTCTTCTACATGATCACTCTGTCTCCACACCTATACCTCGCAAGACCACCACCCACTTAGGTCGCGTCGTCTCTTTAACTCACTGGTTGGTCACGACACTCGGTTTTCAAGAATCTGTCAAACCGTAGCAATGTCGTCCGTGGGGGTTTTGCCCTCATTTTGTGGTTTTTGTGTTTGGTAGGCTTGGTACTGGGGCTGTGTTTTTGTTGGGGGTTTTTCAGGTAACATCATTTGCATCTATGGATCTATGTTCAGCCTTCAAGTTCAATCAAGACATTGGCAAACATATATTTTGTGGATGATAAAGATTCAAGATCTTTAAGGATGAAATTTTTTGGTTATGTTTTATTTTCAGTTTAATCAATGGTAGTTTGTTTCACTTCAATGTATTTTTATTTTTAATTGGTTTGCTTTTTGCAAACCTTCAATGTATTCACAAAAGATCTTTTGATCTTAATCAATATCAATCAAGTTTTTGCAAAAAAAAAAAAAGGAAATCTGATTTACCTATTGGATTTTTTTTGGTTTTGTTTTACCGTGTTAAGTTCTTTAACTTGTTTCGGACTTATAAAAATGTCACTTTTGGATAAAAAATTGTTAAAACTATGATATTTATACTCCATGACAAAAGTTATTTTGCATCCTTTTCTTTTAGTGGAATTCAAAGGACAAATCTTCACCTTTCATTTAACTTTGATCTAATGGTGGAGATTAATTTAAGATTTAAGTGTTTAATTCTATTTTCTTGTCTTATATATAAAGCTTTATTTTTATTTACGTATTTTCATTTGCCCATTTTTACACACAGTCACCGTGTTTTTTCTCCCAACCGTCCTCTCCAAATCTGAATAATAACTCGTACATAAAAATCCCCAAATTTTGATGAAAAATAAAACGCTCAAGATCAAGCAACAATAGAAGACGAAACTGAAAAAGATGTTCGCAGATCGGTTAGTTACAAATTTCGTTAGAATTTCATATCTGATTGTTTTTACTTTTCACTATTATTGCAGCAAATTGATTCAGTTTATATTACATGTCCACTGTTTGATGAAATGCCTGAACCAATTTGATTTGAAGATTCATTGATCTTCCAAAAAAAATATAGCTTTTATACTGTGGAATTTATTTGTGTTTGAATCATAAGCTTTTATTATGTAATATGTAGTTAGAATCAAAGCTGTCATGGACAAACTTTGCATAAATTTTTAACAGTTACCAACAGAACCATGACTAAATGGGCTATACAATTCCACCTCAACTGTTTACGTATATAAATGGAGTAAAAAAGTATATTAACTAAAAAAAGATTTGTTATTGAGCTTTTGTTCAAAAGTTAAAAGATATATTAATAAGTCATTTTATCTTATAGGGTTGACCCGACAACCTGATAAGAAACTAACTAGAAACCTAACTCGACCCTATTAGGCTATCGGGTCTACTAGATTGACTCGATAAACCCGATAAGCTAAGTTGACCTTAATCAACCCGACCCTATAGGGCCTTACTCGGGTTCGGACCATGTTCGGGTCAAGACGGATGAACCCATTTGACACCCCTAGTTACTGGTATCAACCATGACTTTTGGACTTTGGTTTATCATTCACAATCTTATCTTCTACCCGACAAGTAGTCAAAGTTTTGACCGCATTAATTCCTACACCACTAATATTGATGTTGCTATAACTTATGTATTCACATTAACAATCTTAGTTTTACCCGAATAAAAGTTGACCTTTTTAACCTCATTATTTCAAAACCACAACAATAATATATTACACCATGCTACTATTATCGAGATTTAAGAGACTGTTTCTATTCTTAGTATGCTTGAATCATACAGAAACTCGTTTTCCAACAAAATTTAATGTGAAGACATTCCCACTATGGTGTATATGTTCTATATTAACATCACTGCGGGTGGTATCTTTTTACTTAACCAACAATATTGATAAATGCTTGTAGGTTTCAAGATCTAAGACACAGTTGCTACATCAGATGTCACATATCCCATATGACTCTTAAGGATTGCATTCTCTCATGTTGCTCTCTCAAGTGTAAGAAGATGTTGGATATAGTTTGATTTAATGTTTTTAGCAAGTAAAAGCAAGCATATACCGAACCAATCTGTGTCAATAAATGTTAACAAGTATAAAAGAAATATATACCTTCTTTTCTCCGCATCTAATCTCAAGTTATCAAACATACTTCTGTGTCATCAACCTTAAACAAAAAAGAAGTAATACGTCAAATACTTCATTTATTTGTTTCGTATAGCTGGAACATGTATAACACTCAAAAAAGAAATAAAGTACCTTCACCATGGCACCAATGCCACCTAAGTTAGTAAGCCTTGGATATTGAAATTGCCTCGATTTGCTTGTTTTGATTAGAAAAAGGTACACATATAATGGAATGCGAGCTGCAAACAAGAAAGTAGATGTTATTCCCTATTAACTAGACTAATTTAATAGTAGTTCAACTCCTTTATACACATAGATATTTGGTTTACTGTGGATGAAAAAAACGACAAGCTAATGATTCTAACTTCTAAATCTCGAGAATTATATCCTAACTACAACTACAAGAACACTACCAAATCTTCTATAGGACCTCAAACCACCATCTCAATCACAATCATCTCGCAACAAGAATCATGGCGCCCACTAAAATATTTTCTAAACTACACATATTATCAAAAGCTATTTAAATATCATAAAAACACAAATAAATAAGCAGATTTAATCTACAAAAATCTAAAAGAAATTTAAACTTCACAAAAAGCATCCGAATATCAATTAAATCATCAAATAAGTTGATTAAATCAATCAAAATCAAAACAAGCATCTTAATCTTCCCAAAATCATCAAAATATCATATAAATCATCAATTAAGCATATTTAATCAACAAAAATCGGAATAAGCATTTTAATCTTCACAAAAAGCATCCGAATATCAATTAAATCATAATAATCATAATTAAAACTTAAAATCGTCATGTTTTACCCTCTTTGAGTGTTTCTGTCTTATTGATTTTCACCGGTTTTTTTTATGAATCAGATCCGACGTTATTCGATTCTTCCATTTCTGTGTTATCTGTGAGATTTTGAAGGTTTTTAGTGGGTTTTTTTGATAATTTATAGATGGTTTTTGATTGGTTTTAGTCAGAGAAAGTGAGAGAGGGTTTGTTTCTAAAGAGAGAAATGTGTTTTTTTTCGAGAAATGTGTTTTAATTATTTTACACTTTCACTGTTTGACACAAGTTTGCAAATTTGACAGTTTTGGTCCCTCCGTGTTTTTTTTATCATTTGATCTGATCCTTCCTAGTGAACGACCCAGATTGAGCCCTTAGATTCCACCAAAAAAGAGAGATGTTAAATAACTGGACTCATAACTCCATGTTTTCTCAGGATCACTCGGTATTAGTGGTTTGCAAATTCCATGAATGGTAAGAGCTATATTCTTAAAATTCGTAGGTTCTTTTATTAAAAACATAATCTAATAGCTTTTTTTGTTACAAATTTTTTTTATAATCTCTTAGCTTTTTATTTAAAAAACATAGTTTTTAAGTAAAAAGCTAATTCATAAAACGTTTTAAATTGTAAAAAGCTGTTAAAACTGTAAATTACTGATATTCCTTTCAAACATATTATAATTTATTTACATATGTTTTTAAGTCATTTTACATCTTAGTTTTACAGTCAACAAATAATATATCTAATATTTTTATTTAAAAAATACAACTTATAACTCACATTAACAACTTTTTAGTAAATAACTTACAGTTTACAATTAACAACTTAAATCGCTTATAACTTATAGCTAATTTTATCAAACATAGTCTAAGTCTCGAAATATCTAAGCATCAAACAACATATATCTCGCACCGACAGAAAATGAGCTTTATAAGTTCAAACTTTGTTGGATATTTGAAATATAACCAACATTATTTATTAAAAAAAACAAATGAGCAATTATATCTCACCTAACAAAAAATAAGAACATTTTTTTACATGTTAAGAATTGATTGTGGTAAAATACGTATTTTTGGAAAAAGAGCGTATATAAGCGGAAAGTATTAAGTGATTATTTAGAAAAATCAAACACTGATTGTGGTAAAATACGACTCTTGTTTAGGAAAACAAAAGAACGTATATGAGCGGTAAGTATCGAGTGATGATTTTAGGAAAAATCAACACTAATGACCCAATCACTTAAAAGAGATGAAAGATTCGTTTCCCAAGGAGGTATGGTGTTGTGAATTAACTTGTATGTATTTGAGATTAATATTGAGAAGAATGGGGACGAAAAGATGAAAGACGGTTACGTTAAAATTAAATTACGACGAAAACGTAAAGCCGTAGAAAAACCACAAAAATTAAAAATTATTAAAACCAAAAACAAAATATCAAGAAAAGATTAAAAAGACTAAAACAAGTCTAAAATAATATAAATAAAGATAAAAATCCAACAAAGATATTTTAAAACCTTTTATTAATTAAATAATTAATTTTAAATGCTAATTAAAGCCCTAAAATTAAATTTAACTAATTCAAATGTCTAAAATATGATTTTATTGAATAATCACTTAACTTATATTATTAGAAGACTAAAAAGTACTTTTCTAAAAATTAAAACCTATTAAAACTATTTTTTAAAACCCTAAAAATGATTAAAACCTAATTAAACTTAAAATAATTATAAAAATAAATCTAAAAGCTAGAAAATTATTCTAAAAATGGAAATAGTTCTAATTATTGCTAAAGAATCTAGGAAAAATGAAAAAGAAAGAAAAATAAAATTTTGAAAAATTAATAATAAAATAATATTAAAATATTGCTAAAAATAAAAAGTTTATAAAATTTAAAATAAAAAATTTCAAAAAATCCTAAATAATATAATTAAGAGAAAGACACAAATCTAAGCTTCTAAACCTTTTTAAATAATTTTATAAAAATCTTTAAAGTTTATAAAAAACCTTAAAATAATATAAAATTAAAAATAAATGTTTATGAAACCAAAATTAGATGTAAACCTCAAAAATATATTTTAAAAACTAAAAACTATTTTTCCTAAAAATTAAAACTGTTTTTGGTATTTTTTATTGAATTTATAAAATACGTGTATTAATTAATTCCTAATAAATAATTAAATAAGAGGAAAATTATGAAACTAATTTTGAAAAATCTATAAACCTATATAACCCCTAGGAAAAATAAGCTAGACAAAGGTAGCTTAACAAATAAGCTAGAAAAAGTAAAAATGAGCTACGGCTTATTAATAAGCAAGGAGACCAAAAACGTGTTAAGTATTAAACAACAACACCTCTTACCAGTAAAAGACCCAAGGGCAGCGGTAAGAGGTGTGTGTGTTGAGCGAGTGGTCACGGGTTCGAGGCTTGCTAACCCCCTTTTTGACGGTTTATTTTTTATTTTATTTTTTTTGCTTTTTACTTTTTACCAACCAACAGGTTAACACTCAAATGCTTATAAACTAATTCCAATTTTACTTTCAAACACTGATTAATCCAAGAACCAAAAACGTGGCAGGAATGAGTTTAACACTTAGCAGCTTTTTGCCAAGTGTTCTTTTTTCACAAGTGATTGAATTCACCAAGAGGGGCTTGGTGATGGCTTATTTGGTGGTAATTTTGGAGCAATGGGGGCACTCTTGTGCTCCTTTGAGCACAAGAAGTCACAATAAGCAAGAACAAACAACTAGCACGCCAACAGTAAGCAATCAAATGCACACCAAATCAAAATCAATGCACAAATAGGCTTAAAAGTTCTCTGTGATAAATAAGCTATGTCTGTGGACTTAACAGCTATTTTCATGCACTTCTAGTGAGATACAAGGACTCAAAATTGGCACCCAAACCTACCAACTAACATACAACCCAAAACAAACCTAAATTCAACCTACTACTCAACAGGAATCCAAGATTAAGCACCCAAATATCACAAAATTCTAGCAGATTAGAGCAATAGCAGATTTAGACTTCACTTTTTCTTTTTAAATCACTCCAAGTTGCTAGCAACCCTTCCCAAACCAAATTACTAATTATCTAACACCTAACTCAACCTATTTTAAACAGATTAACACTTTATTAACTCTCAAATCAAAGTAATTACCCTGCTTAATCCTATTGCCAAACACCCTTTTATATTTTATAAACCAAACTTTTTCAATTCAAATCCTATCAAAATACTTTCAAAATGGTTCAAGTAGCATCAAACATCCATAACACCACAAATTAACACTGATCCACTAATTTAAACACACAAAAGCATAAAATCAAATAAGATCATGCACATAGCTTTTTCTAAACTTTTTTCAAGGTAAAAGGATTACCTTAGGGCTTTTACTTCCTAAGCCCTAGAGGGTGTATAACCCTCCTCCAATCCAACTCGGGTTGGAGCAGAACTGAATCAACACTTCTTCACAACCTGTTATGACAAAATCAAAGAAAAATGGCGAATACACAAGCTATATTTATTTTCTGTTTTCTTTTCTTTCTTCCAAAAATCTTTCCCAAACCTTTCCAAAACTTCTTAACACGTTTAAATAACAGTTAAACCCTAATTAAAACTTCCTTCTTAACAACAAAAACCTTTAACAGATTTTTCACCAAAATCTATCAAATTCCAAAAATCTTGAAAATATTTTGAAACACAAACTTACTTAACCAAATCAAAATATGGAACTCAGAATCCCTTCACAATTAGACACAAACTTTAACAAATAAAAAAGGAATTATAATTGAATTTTTTTTCAAAAACCAAACTTTTTATTTCAATTAAAAGGAATTACAAATTATGAAGGAAAACTGGAACAAGGGCTTTCCACAAGTTGGAAGCTCCTTTTATAGAGAACTAAGAACATACTAGAATGAAAAAACTAAACCCTAATCATGAGAAAATCCCACAATTGCCCTTGGACGATTTTTGAGTGCTTTTGTCCAAATTTGATCTTGGCTGTACAAATTTGCTTTGGGAGGAAGCATAACATCTTGATCGTTCATTTGGGACACGTCAAAGAACTTGGAGCCCAAGGTGTTCTCTGATTGGGTGAGAGGGAATTGGGGTTTTGGGACCACAGGCGTGGGAAAGAGGGTTTGGGTGGTGGGTTGGGTTTTCACATGTGTGAATCAATCGTGTGTGGGTTTAATTGAGTTTTACCCAAGGGAAGGTCGGGGTAATTTCTGGGCATGTAAAAATGATGAACAATAACTATTTAGATCCTAATTTGGGGGAAACAAGTTGTTAACCGCCAGTTTTGATTTGAATCTTTCACTTTGTGCAACTTTGGTCCTTCCCTTTTGGTTTTTTTAGCATTTAAAGTCTTCCAGCCCTAAAATCTTCTTTCCTTTGTAAATATCTTTCCCAACTTGTCATTTTTGGCACCAACTTTTGGCAAAAGCTTATCAAGGATGATTTTTGACATTTTTGAATATTTCAAGGGCTGTTCTTGTACTCTTTTGATCTTCAAAGGTCTTCAACATAACTTTGACTTCATGAAGGACCATACTTGGCAATTTGAATTTGTTGAGGGACTATTCTTGCCATTTTTTCAAAGTTGAAGGACCTTTTTGCAATTTTGACAAACTTAAGGGACCAAACTTGTAATTATCAATATACAAGGGTTTTAAGTGTCATTTCTTCATTCTTGGAGGATCAATCTTGTTTTGTCTTCAAGTCTTCAAGGGTATTTGATGAAAATTCCATGATTAGGGCCCGGTTCTTTGTACGGCTTCGTTTCTCGTGTTCGTTTTTCCTTGTATCTTGTGATCTTTTGTCTTTTTCACGATATCCATACCTAAAACACACAAGTAAACAAACACAAGCATATATATGGTATTTTATGACATTTTTATGCATTTAAAGCCCGAAAAGAACGATGAGATCATGTATAAATGCCATCTCATCACTCCCCCATACTAAGCCATTGCCGTGCCCTCATGCAATGCTAGAATAAAGTATCTAAGCATCACCAAAGTTCAATTTTATTAACCTTTATTGAAGAGTAAAAGACTTGCAACATACTACGATGATGTGTAAAGACATAATGTATGATTTTCATCACCAAAATGTGACTTTTAGGGTCAAAGAATAGAAACAAGTCAATGTCCCTTAGAGTAAATCTCGTCATCCTTGATTGTCATACATTCCATGCTAAGTGCAAAAACAAGATCATTGTTGGTACAAGTCACAATGCTAACACTACTCATACGTCCAAATTGTGTAATACTTTTTCTCCCCGCAATCCTAGTTATTATAAAAGGAAATGGGTTACTAGTATTTTTTATCTATTTGTCATGGATCACAAGTGATTCATATTGACTTATTTGAGTAGTTATTAGTCCGAAAGCAAAGTAGCACGATTTGATCAATAGTTAGCCGAAGGACAAAATCTTTTAAAACGGCTTCTCGTGTATCTCCTTAAGTTCATATCTTGGCATAACTCGTTTCACGATTTGAGACCTTTCTCGGACCGATATTTGGCATGTACTTCATACTTCAAATCTTGGGAAGACGTTCTCGAAATTATGGTCTTCTCTTCATATGTTTGGAATTTCTTCACTTGACGTTTTTGAGAGATTCTTCATATAGGACCACGACTTCATCATTTTTCTTCAATCTTTACTTTGGATTTTGATATACAACGATCCGCCTCCTTTTCGGACTTGGATATATTTATCCTCATACCTTGTTAGGGTCTTTTTGGATAGACTTTCTCCATTCTTTAGGGGAGTAATAGCTTCTCGTCGTGTGTCTCGATCCTTCATATTGATTTTGGAACAATGATACTTCACATCATCTTTGGATCTTTAGCAAAAATAGAGCTCCTCATGCCTTGTTAGGGCCTTTTTGGATGATCGCCAATCTTCGCGTCCCGCTTCAATAAGTTATGCCTTGGCTATGAACTCTATTCAACCCCGAGCAACTTTTAAACGATCTTGCGCTAGAGGCTAAGTAACCTTTCAAATCGTACGACCTTACTTATTGCAATTATGTTTTATTCCTAATGCATTGATCTTATGGGAAGAAAAAGCAACAATTAAAAACATATGAGTTTTTGAAAGAACACTTTCATGTTCTACGTTTAGCATGATCACTTGTCTAACTCTATCATTTCTCGTTCTTCACTATATAAAGACCTCTAATTAAAGAGACTCGTGAATACTTAGCCATGCAAGTCAAAATTAAGCCAAATTTGGATTAGCTTTCATTAAGACTAAATCAAATCAAAGTTTTGGGTTTTCAAGCCACCTATAGGATCTTGCACTTTCTTTGGACTTTTTCAAGTTTAGAGAATGCGTTTTAAAGTTCCCTTGATAAGTGACTTTCTAGAATCAATTATAGAAACTTGCGAAAAGTTCTTGTTCTTAACCCGAATGAATTAAGACTTTCGCGTTTTAAAGCTCCCTATATAAAAGTCTAGCAAAACTTGAATTGAGCGGGTTAAGGAATGTAAATGGCTCCAAATGCCCATCAAGTCAAAAATTAACTCTTATTCTACCCATCGGAAAATATACATTCGTGTCTTAAAAACACTTATGAAAACTAAGAAAATTTTTAAAATTTGGCCATTTTTAGCCTTATTAGCAAAACAAAACATTGAAAATTGGAAAACGTGAGGGCGTAGCAAAGCAAGTACCTATTCACCCCCCCCCCCATACTAAAAGTAAACATTGTCCTCAATGTTTCGAGTCTAAAGGTGGAGCACCCCCATACTAGAGACGAAGAATCGAATGCTTAGGATCTAGCATGGAAAGGGTGATCAACAATATATCTAAAGCCGTTTATTAATTATGCTAAAAGATAATTGTTAGAACAATAAAGGATATGTCATGGATTCGTGAAAAACTTCTTCAAACGAACGATGGAGGCTCACGTAAACGAACACGAGAGTCTTCAATCGTAGACGATGATGATGATCTAGATAACACAATCACAAACAACCACGAGACAACGAGTTGGAAGGGTACAAGTCCCCTTATTAGTGAACAATAAAGCATAAAGATAAGCATGGGATCTCCCCCACGAGGCACCTCGTTTTTGATTACCGAGTCATGAGCTCGACTCGATCCCCTCAAAATGTGAACATTTAGGGAAATCATGGTGTGGTCAATTTTTGATGGGGCTTACATGATAAACAAGGCCCAAAAAGCAACCGGTAAAAAGGACTAAGTCCTCAAATGATGCAAAATACCGGGGTCGAAGATGGCGTTCTCGTTCTCATGGAAAAAACAATTCAACGTCACTTCAACATGTGCCATAAACTCAAAGAGTTTGAAGAAAATAGATGAGAAGTAGAAGGGTGAGACAATTGGTAAGACAAACGTTTGAGCTACTCGAGGTAGACTCGCACCAAGCAAATAGATAAAGTTTCCATTTATTGCATCGGTGGAAGACCGAGATTTCCCTTTACATGAAATTCCGGGATCGAATATCTCGTCCTCGGTGGACAAGGATGAGGGAACATAAGGGGCTTCCCCCATACTAGAACCACACAAAACATCGTCAAAAGGAGTAGACGAGTTTGTAGCACTCAAATCACGCGGTGATGACGGAGTTAGATTTGTAGAAAAATCAATTAAATCACATTTAAGTTCTTTTCCTTTTTTATCTTTTAAACTCTCCTTATGAAAACCCTTTTTGATTATGTCGAAAATATTCGGTGTTTCTAAGACGATGTTAGTCACACTAAAAATTCTCACATTTTGAAACCGTTTTGGTTTTGGTGGTGGCAAGTTCTCAAAACGTTTATTGACGAAGAAAACCTCCCCATTGGGGCCAACATATTCATCATCCGAAAGATCTTCCGTAGAAACCGGCAATTTATCAACACTTTTCAAGAATGAAGGTGAAGGATTTTTCGATTCAAGTATTGATGGTTTCTTCTTTGTAGGCTTAGCACTCATAACCTCCACCGGCGGAGGAAATGGTAAATTGTTTTTGGAGACATTCCCTAAAACTCTTGGTGAAAATTCTTTGCAAACGACATTGGTCGAGTCACCATGGTTTAAAGTAGCAATAGAATATACATGAGAAAGATTGGAGTTTTGTGTTGCATTGATGACAAGTTCTTCTTCATTGAAACGAAGGGTAATTTTTCGAGCATGAACATCGATAAGTGCTCTTGATGTATCCAAAAATGAACGACCCAAAATGAGAGGAACTTTTCGATCGATGGGAATGTCTACAACGATAAAGTCAACGGGATAGTAAAACTTTCCGACTTTAACGAAAACGTCCTCGGCTACTCCACATGCCATGATCGTAGAATGATCGGCCATCTCGATGGACATGTTCGAAGGAGTAAGAGCCGGAAGCGAAAGCGATTTGAAAATCTCGAGAGGCATTAAATTAATACTAGCACCAAGATCGGCCAAGGCGTAGCATTCCTCCATATCTTGAATAGCACACGGAATCAAAAATTTACCGGGATCACCGACTTTTTGTGGTATGCGGCTTAGAAAAACCGATGAACAACTAGACGATTGTTGTAACTTCTCTTTGTTGTTTAGCATACTTTTGAAGTTTGCGGCGAATCGAGGCATCATGATAAGAGCGTCGGCAAAACTTATGTTAAAATGTAGATCACGAAACATTTTCATAAATAGCTCAAATTGATAATTGTTCCTTTCTTGTGCTTTCTCTTTGTTTCGTCTCGAAGGGTAAGGTAAAGGTGGTGTGGGTTGGTCATTAGGCAACGGCCTTGGAATCTCGGGTTCCACAATTGGTATTGGTGTAACCGTAGGTGTGGTTTGAGCGGTACTTCGTGGGATTGTAATATGCTCCTTTTCGACCATCACCTCGGGTTCTTTCTCGATTTCCTTCTTCGTAGAAGTACTTGTACGAGAGATTGGTTCCTTGAAAGTTTTACCACTTCGTGTAGTAATAACCTTCATTTCTCCCTTCGGGTTTGCAATGGTATCACTAGGAAGACCACCCGAAGAAGAGGGTTTACACATGATAGCTTCAAACATCTTAGCCATTCGGTCCTCAAATTTTGATTGCCTAGCATCCGCTTTCAATAATTCTTGCTTAATCTCATGTTGTCCTAATTCCATCTTTTGTTGGTTTTGTTGAAGACGTTGGACATTTCCTTCCATTTTGTTTGCATGAGTTTTAAGTTCATTAGCAAGTTCATTTTTAAGCTCGTTTTTCAATTCGGACCTTAAGCTAATCATCTCACGTTGCATATTATCAAATTTAGCATCATTTGCTTTTGCATAATCCAAAAATTCTCCTTGCAAATTTTTCGTGTGAGCATTTTGAAAACCTTGTGTAGTGTTTTGAAAATCACGGTTTTGGTTTTGATTAGAGATTTGTCCATTCCCACTTTGATAATTCCCTTTGTTGTAATTGCGTGTGTTGCCTTGGTAATTACCTTGGTTGTTGTTTCGATAATTGTTAACATTTTGGTTTGGTGGAGCTTGATTTTGGCGGGAACCTTGGCCGTTTTGGTTGTAAGTTCCCGTTGCTATATAAGCACTCGAAGTGTTACCATCCGCGGTAATGCACTCGGAAAGATCATGAGCTCCTCCACACGATAAACAACTCTTAGCAACCGCTTTAACCGAAGCGGAATTGGAAGCTTCTTGAGCCTTCCAATGGGACATTAGATTAGCAAATCTATCAAAAAACCGATTTTCCTCATTAGCTTCATCATGTAAGGCATTAATGCCACGAGACGATTGTGACGACGATGACGAACCCATATTGGCAACACTCGGTGTGTTACGAGGGCTATAAACCTTAGATCGATTTTCAATGATTTGTAAAGCCTCATTTGTCGTCTTGCACAAAAAATTACCACCCGCGGCGGCATTCAAATAATCTCGTTCATGATCATTAAGCCCATTATAAAAGGTATCAATTTGATGCAATTCCGAAAAATCATGATGAGGACATTCATGTAACATCTCTTTAAATCGTTCCCATGCCATTGAAAAACTTTCATTGTTTCGTTGCACAAATCGTGAAATCTCATTTTTTAAGTGTGTTGTTTTCGATGGTGGAAAAAACTTGTTCACAAACTTAGAAACGAGATCGGCCCATGTCAAAATCGAATTTGGCGGTTCTTTCTCGAGCCAAATTTTTGCGGGTCCATCCAACGAATATGGAAACAACATCATCTTAATGGCGTCATGTGGAACATCTTTGAATTTGCTAGTGGCGGTGAGACGGTTGAAATTCCTAATATGGTAATGCGGGTTGTCTTTCTCATGACCTCGAAATTTGTTTGCTTGTAGCATCGACATTAAACCCGTCTTAATCTCGAAATTCTCCGCAAGGATGGCGGGAATAACAATAGCCTCTCCAAAACCCTCGGTGGGTGCTTGTAGCAACTCCATCATAGTACGATTAGCCATGACGACTTCTTGTTCTATAATAGGTTCAACAATTGGAGGTTCTTCAACAATCAACGATCCTTGATTTGCTTGCTTTTGAAGACGTTTACGAGCTCGTTTAGCTTGGTTACGAGTGATCATAAACTACTCGAAGAATGGGAGGTGAGCAAAGAAGATTCTTTTTGGTTGTTTTGTGGATTTTCAATTTTTTTTTTTTTTTTGTGTTTTTGATGATATTTAATTTTTTTGGATTTTGGTGTATCTTCGTAGACAACAATCTACAAAATCTCTCCTCGAATCAAACTCTTGATTAAAGAAGCCTCAAAGGAATGAAAACGATCACGTGGAGTGAACGCCTTCGAATGACTTTAGAACTTTGGTGAAAACCAAATTGTTCACGAGGGTTTAATCACAAAGAAAACCAAGCAAAATATAGTATACGTATTAATACTTTGGGCGGCAAAACCCTCGATTAGCCTTCAATATCAAAATACTCACAAGCAAGCGGGGAAACGAGGCGGCGCGAAGCACTTAAGAGCCTTTTTCCTTAGGGTATATTTTATAATACCCGCCTTATACCCACCTTATAGTTTGTATTTTTCAAAATCGAGCTTCTCGAAAGTATTTATCTATTTTTGCCTTTTCTTTTTGTTTGAGATTCGAATACAATAATTAGGAGATCAAATCCCAATTAAGGTTGTGTTTTCACACTTTTGGAGATATTGTATTTTGATTGTGATACTTAATACAATATATTAATAATATTCACAAAGAAAAACCAAGAAAACCGATAATACGTGTTAAGGGAGTTCCACTTAACACAAATACTATTTATGGATAATATCAAAAACAAACTTTTCCAAATTAAATCACGACACACCTCCCCGGCAGCGGCGCCAAAATTGATTGTGGTAAAATACGACTCTTGTTTAGGAAAACAAAAGAACGTATATGAGCGGTAAGTATCGAGTGATGATTTTAGGAAAAATCAACACTAATGACCCAATCACTTAAAAGAGATGAAAGATTCGTTTCCCAAGGAGGTATGGTGTTGTGAATTAACTTGTATGTATTTGAGATTAATATTGAGAAGAATGGGGACGAAAAGATGAAAGACGGTTACGTTAAAATTAAATTACGACGAAAACGTAAAGCCGTAGAAAAACCACAAAAATTAAAAATTATTAAAACCAAAAACAAAATATCAAGAAAAGATTAAAAAGACTAAAACAAGTCTAAAATAATATAAATAAAGATAAAAATCCAACAAAGATATTTTAAAACCTTTTATTAATTAAATAATTAATTTTAAATGCTAATTAAAGCCCTAAAATTAAATTTAACTAATTCAAATGTCTAAAATATGATTTTATTGAATAATCACTTAACTTATATTATTAGAAGACTAAAAATTACTTTTCTAAAAATTAAAACCTATTAAAACTATTTTTTAAAACCCTAAAAATGATTAAAACCTAATTAAACTTAAAATAATTATAAAAATAAATCTAAAAGCTAGAAAATTATTCTAAAAATGGAAATAGTTCTAATTATTGCTAAAGAATCTAGGAAAAGTGAAAAAGAAAGAAAAATAAAATTTTGAAAAATTAATAATAAAATAATATTAAAATATTGCTAAAAATAAAAAGTTTATAAAATTTAAAATAAAAAATTTCAAAAAATCCTAAATAATATAATTAAGAGAAAGACACAAATCTAAGCTTCTAAACCTTTTTAAATAATTTTATAAAAATCTTTAAAGTTTATAAAAAACCTTAAAATAATATAAAATTAAAAATAAATGTTTATGAAACCAAAATTAGATGTAAACCTCAAAAATATATTTTAAAAACTAAAAACTATTTTTCCTAAAAATTAAAACTGTTTTTGGTATTTTTTATTGAATTTATAAAATACGTGTATTAATTAATTCCTAATAAATAATTAAATAAGAGGAAAATTATGAAACTAATTTTGAAAAATCTATAAACCTATATAACCCCTAGGAAAAATAAGCTAGACAAAGGTAGCTTAACAAATAAGCTAGAAAAAGTAAAAATGAGCTACGGCTTATTAATAAGCAAGGAGACCAAAAACGTGTTAAGTATTAAACAACAACACCTCTTACCAGTAAAAGACCCAAGGGCAGCGGTAAGAGGTGTGTGTGTTGAGCGAGTGGTCACGGGTTCGAGGCTTGCTAACCCCCTTTTTGACGGTTTATTTATTTTATTTTTTTTTTTGCTTTTTACTTTTTACCAACCAACAGGTTAACACTCAAATGCTTATAAACTAATTCCAATTTTACTTTCAAACACTGATTAATCCAAGAACCAAAAACGTGGCAGGAATGAGTTTAACACTTAGCAGCTTTTTGCCAAGTGTTCTTTTTTCACAAGTGATTGAATTCACCAAGAGGGGCTTGGTGATGGCTTATTTGGTGGTAATTTTGGAGCAATGGGGGCACTCTTGTGCTCCTTTGAGCACAAGAAGTCACAATAAGCAAGAACAAACAACTAGAACGCCAACAGTAAGCAATCAAATGCACACCAAATCAAAATCAATGCACAAATAGGCTTAAAAGTTCTCTGTGATAAATAAGCTATGTCTGTGGACTTAACAGCTATTTTCATGCACTTCTAGTGAGATACAAGGACTCAAAATTGGCACCCAAACCTACCAACTAACATACAACCCAAAACAAACCTAAATTCAACCTACTACTCAACAGGAATCCAAGATTAAGCACCCAAATATCACAAAATTCTAGCAGATTAGAGCAATAGCAGATTTAGACTTCACTTTTTCTTTTTAAATCACTCCAAGTTGCTAGCAACCCTTCCCAAACCAAATTACTAATTATCTAACACCTAACTCAACCTATTTTAAACAGATTAACACTTTATTAACTCTCAAATCAAAGTAATTACCCTGCTTAATCCTATTGCCAAACACCCTTTTATATTTTATAAACCAAACTTTTTCAATTCAAATCCTATCAAAATACTTTCAAAATGGTTCAAGTAGCATCAAACATCCATAACACCACAAATTAACACTGATCCACTAATTTAAACACACAAAAGCATAAAATCAAATAAGATCATGCACATAGCTTTTTCTAAACTTTTTTCAAGGTAAAAGGATTACCTTAGGGCTTTTACTTCCTAAGCCCTAGAGGGTGTATAACCCTCCTCCAATCCAACTCGGGTTGGAGCAGAACTGAATCAACACTTTTTCACAACCTGTTATGACAAAATCAAAGAAAAATGGCGAATACACAAGCTATATTTATTTTCTGTTTTCTTTTCTTTCTTCCAAAAATCTTTCCCAAACCTTTCCAAAACTTCTTAACACGTTTAAATAACAGTTAAACCCTAATTAAAACTTCCTTCTTAACAACAAAAACCTTTAACAGATTTTTCACCAAAATCTATCAAATTCCAAAAATCTTGAAAATATTTTGAAACACAAACTTACTTAACCAAATCAAAATATGGAACTCAGAATCCCTTCACAATTAGACACAAACTTTAACAAATAAAAAAGGAATTATAATTGAATTTTTTTTCAAAAACCAAACTTTTTATTTCAATTAAAAGGAATTACAAATTATGAAGGAAAACTGGAACAAGGGCTTTCCACAAGTTGGAAGCTCCTTTTATAGAGAACTAAGAACATACTAGAATGAAAAAACTAAACCCTAATCATGAGAAAATCCCACAATTGCCCTTGGACGATTTTTGAGTGCTTTTGTCCAAATTTGATCTTGGCTGTACAAATTTGCTTTGGGAGGAAGCATAACATCTTGATCGTTCATTTGGGACACGTCAGAGAACTTGGAGCCCAAGGTGTTCTCTGATTGGGTGAGAGGGAATTGGGGTTTTGGGACCACAGGCGTGAGAAAGAGGGTTTGGGTGGTGGGTTGGGTTTTCACATGTGTGAATCAATCGTGTGTGGGTTTAATTGAGTTTTACCCAAGGGAAGGTCGGGGTAATTTCTGGGCATGTAAAAATGATGAACAATAACTATTTAGATCCTAATTTGGGGGAAACAAGTTGTTAACCGCCAGTTTTGATTTGAATCTTTCACTTTGTGCAAGTTTGGTCCTTCCCTTTTGGTTTTTTTAGCATTTAAAGTCTTCCAGCCCTAAAATCTTCTTTCCTTTGTAAATATCTTTCCCAACTTGTCATTTTTGGCACCAACTTTTGGCAAAAGCTTATCAAGGATGATTTTTGACATTTTTGAATATTTCAAGGGCTGTTCTTGTACTCTTTTGATCTTCAAAGGTCTTCAACATAACTTTGACTTAATGAAGGACCATACTTGGCAATTTGAATTTGTTGAGGGACTATTCTTGCCATTTCTTCAAAGTTGAAGGACCTTTTTGCAATTTTGACAAACTTAAGGGACCAAACTTGTAATTATCAATATACAAGGGTTTTAAGTGTCATTTCTTCATTCTTGGAGGATCAATCTTGTTTTGTCTTCAAGTCTTCAAGGGTATTTGATGAAAATTCCATGATTAGGGCCCGGTTCTTTGTACGGCTTCGTTTCTCGTGTTCGTTTTTCCTTGTATCTTGTGATCTTTTGTCTTTTTCACGATATCCATACCTAAAACACACAAGTAAACAAACACAAGCATATATATGGTATTTTATGACATTTTTATGCATTTAAAGCCCGAAAAGAACGATGAGATCATGTATAAATGCCATCTCATCAAACACTAATGACCTAATGAGGTGTGAAAGTTCGTTTCTCAAGGAGGTATATGTGTGTGAATAGTTTGTAATGATTTGAGATTAATATGAGAAAGAAGGGATGAGAAAATAGAATGACGGATACGTGAAAATTATTACTACGACGACTAAATTAAAAACCGTAAAAAGTGCTAAAATAAAATTAATTCTAAAAATTCCCAAAAAATTACCAAAAATCAAATTAAATAAACTAAGAGTTTACAAATGATCAAAACTTTTTCAAACCTTTTAATTAATTAAATATTAATTTTTAAATGCTAATTAAATCCCTAAAAATCCAATTAATTATTAAAAAGCCCAAATAAAGATTTTTCAGTTTGTAAACTTCAAAAATGACTTAAAAAGACTAAATACTATTTTTATAAATTTTTAAACTACAGAAAACTATTTTTAAATGATTAAAAACTATTAAAATATTAAAATAATTCTAAAAATTAAGAAAATGATGCTAAAATTAATTTAAGAGTTTTAAAAATCCTATTTAAATGCATTTGACATAAGAAAAATATAAAAGTTGCAAGAATGTGAAAAATGAAATTTAATAATAGAATAATATTAAAATATTATTAAAAATCTAAAAATTATAAAATATTTTAAAAACTTACAAACTAGTTTATTTTAACGTAAATAAACAGAAAATGAAATTGAAATTACCAAAATACCCCTATTGGGCCACCAAATGGGCTAAAATCAAAAATAGTGCACTTAAATGGGCTTTTTGGCCCAATAAGATCAATCTCAACCAGATAAGCTGAAAATCACTAGTCTGACTCAAAATATGATTTTAAGCACAAAAGTCTAAAGGCCCAAAAGCTGAAAATGTGCTTATCATAGTTTAATAAGTCAACAGCTTATTCTTAATGGGCTTTGGCCCATTAAGCTATAAGCCAATGCCAAAAACTCTAATTGAACACACAACAACTTATTGAGATTCTAAACCAATCTGCAAAAAGAACTTTTGAAAAAGCTCAAGTAATAATGTGACAATCCGTCAATTTATGGTCGATATTTTATTCTCAAGTATTATTTAAAAACATTATTTTAATGTTATATTATGAACTCACTCATTTTTGGGAAGAAATTTGGGTTTACGTCTTGAAGTAGCATCGACTACGTTTAAACCGGAGAATTCTACGTTACGTGCATACGTTTACATACATCGTTTTTGGTGACAGTCCGACATTCAGGAAATGAATTTATTCTCGAATATTATTTTGGGATTTTAATTTGTGTTGGTTCATAAACTCACAAATTTACGAGAAGAAATTAGAGCTTACGTGAATAATTTAGCGTCTTTTATGATTAAACCGGAAACCCTAGGTTTACGTATTTACGTTTTTGAACTCCGTTTTTGATGAGACAATTTTTATTAGATTCTTTTTGTGCCGTTGATTCATAATTTATAAAAACGTTTCGTAAAACGACCCAAGGGCACGCAAATCGAGGAAACTATAATCGAGGAGTACCCGTAATTAAATGAGGATGAGACAAGATAAACTTGCCCCAACCCTTATAACATGTGGCGTCCACTATAGCACCACCAACACCTAATGTGGCAAGTTTACACACAACCAAGGACACTTGTCCATGAGTTGTGTCAAAACCACTTAAACAAAACCACTAAAACCTCCAACTTTCTTCACACTCTTCTGATACATGCAAAAACAAGTTAAACTTTCTAAATATCTCTCTCTCTCTCTCTCACTCCTTGGCCGTCCCATATCACCACCAAATCACCCCATTCATAAAAAATTTAACCATGAACTTAAGCTATGATCAACATATGTTGAAGCTTAGTTGAAGTTATGAAAATTGGAGGTGATTTTAACAACTAGCAAGGAGATTACATGGAGATCAAGGGCTGATTTTCAAGAAGGTATTCATGCATATGAAGATCTCAAGGAGTTCATTTTCTAAGTTAAAGGTTTGGTAACAAGGAACCAAACCTTGTTCATCAAAAACTCATCATTTCATCACTTTGGTGGTATAAAGATTATTTCTTCCTATCATCTTGTTATTTGAATATTTAATATTGTATTTTCTTCATTTATGTATATGTATATGATGATGAATGATGATCAAAAGTATTATCTGGGGATCTTGTGTTGTTAAATTTGGTTAAAATGATTAAAAGCTACATGAAAGGATGTTAAAATCATGCTTAAAAATGTAGGCTGAATAAAACAGTAAAGAACCCTATGATAACTTGTTAAAGTGGCTTGGATAAATTAATATGCAGTAAGGTATGTGTCTTGTACATATGTGAGAGTTGGTCATCCAATGGAATCCATAAAATAAGTGAAATATGATCAAAACAATATTGAAGTTCAAATCTGAGTAGTCTGTTTTGGACGGACTGTTAGGGACATTTAGAAATTGATTGAGCAGTAGCTAAAACTGAGTTAATTGTAGCAAATAATATTTAGTTTGTGTCTCCCAAAAATGAGCTTCTATCTCCTTGTAGAACTCAAGATATGGTAAAAATGGTGAAAGTGAAAATAATAATCAGATTTGTAAAATAAATGTATATATTATTAAATGAGCACTCAAATAAAACTAATATAAAATGTTTACCTAAAACCCACTAACATATATATTACATATAAATAAGTATTTACTTTGATAAATAAATTTAACAATTTATAAAAATGACAATTTGATAAGTTTATAATTTATAAAACTATAAACATGTGTTTCACGTCTTTTCGGCTAAAACCGATAAATTAACATTTTCGTCAATTAAAACTTACACGGTCGGACCCGTCTAATGTAAACTTTTTATAACTCATACACTGATGTAAAAGTATATTTGACAAGTAAAAACCGATAAAACCCGAGCTTTATAACTTATGGACATTAACGGGCCAAAGTAGCCTTATTGGACTATTGACCCAACTAGTTTGAATAAACACTAATGGACTTACTCATTGGGATTAACCCACTTGGACCCAACATGTTAGTATAGGCATGATAATAAAAGTATAAATGGACTAATATAAAGAGTTGAACTCTTAATGGGCTTTTAATGGGCTTATTGGGCCTTAACATGGAATTGGACTGAAACTAGTATAACTAGTCTAAATTTGACTAGCACATAACACTATAATGTGTATGAAGAGATAAAATCCCACTTGATCATCATCATCATACTTATAATATCATCATATATATACATAGCCATTGTTTTTATAAAGTCATTGGACAAAAGTCTAAGACCGAGTATTATTTGTATAGGTTTCTGTGATTGAAGCACGTACCGTACATCCAAATTGCCGATAACCCGCCTTTACCAATCAACGTGAGTTCATAGCCTCGCACTCTTTTAAATGTCTTAAGAAATGTTTTATAAACCTGCGAGGGAGATAACATGTTAGTTTTAATAAAATAGGACACCAATTGTCCCTATTGTTTGTTTATTGATTTGGACCCGAATGATTATATGACCCGATGAATGATTATATGACCCGATGTATGAAATGAAATGGATTATTATTAGTTAGGTTATGTCACTAAAAGTCCCATTAGCATGAATTATGAACTACCAGGATTTGGTAGACGCTTATGCATATAATAGTACTATTTGGGGAAGATCACCCCAGTTCGCGCCTTGACGGTTGATCCCCGTCGTGCCACATTGATTGGTAAGCGAATTTATGTATAAGAAGATTTATACAAGCATGATTATTGTGACGACACGCTGTTTTAGATGGGCAAATGAGTTTCGGGTTAGCTACCCGTCGTTTGTTATAGTAAGGTAGCAATGTCATGCGGCTTATAATAATCCAATAACGAAAATACTATTATACGCATTGAATTACAATATATTGCTTGACTAGCAATACGGGGTCTAATTATTGATATTATGTTCGTGTTTTGGTTTTACATAACCATATTCATATAACGGTTTTTATTTAACTCTATACAACGTTATAAAACGTATTGTATGATGTTTTTACGATATTGGTTCGTATAATGATTTTGAAGGCAAATGCCTATAGTATGATTTACAACAAAGATTTGTGTAAAATGTTTTTGGCTTATTTTATGGCCTACGATAAAGAATTGTACAAAATGATTTTCGGTAATAATTTTATACCTATGATATATTAACGGATTTCATTAAACTCTATGAATTCACTCGGCGTTTTCGCAGACCTTTTCTTTTAACATGTTTTATCTCAGGTACTTGAAGGTAATTCTCGGGAAGACAACAAGAATTTATGGCCCACACTTAAATAATAAATTCCATTCAAATGTTTTGTAAACATTGTATGAAATGTTTTGATATTCATGAATGGAAAAATGCGTTATTATTAAACGACGCGATTTTAAGCGTTGTCTATGATTTGAGTAATGTGCTATCCCGTAACACCAACGACTTTTCCGCTGAACTAAAGTATGAATTTTTGGGGGTGTTACTGTTTGGTACCAGAGCTCTCGTTATAGAGAACGAAAGATTGTTAAAACCAAGGTTTTGAATAAAACATTTCAAAACCTTTTAACTATAAACATTTTTTTCTCAAAATGTCTAAAAATATTTTGACTATAACGGTGCCGAAGAATTCCCGAGTTACCGACAAGGCCAGACTTAGAAGTGTTATTTTCATATATATAAAACTTAGATTATATATATATATATATATATATATATATATATATATGATGTAATTTGATTACATGATTGTTTGATGATTACTTCTATATTTATATGAGGTATTTATACGACGTAGATTGTCACAAGAAACCCTAACTCCCCTAGCAGATCAATCGAAGCTATTTCTGTAGGAATTCTAGCTATTCGATATCTAAACCAAGTGGTGGATGTTTATGATCCCAACAAAATGGTTGATACTCGTAGAAATGTTGGTATTAGTTGATTATGATATTAAAGAAGAATTGGCGAGATTATATCTGATATCGATGTCATGACGATCTTTCCTTATAGAGTGGAGTTTGACAAAACCTTACCACCTAGAAAGGTGTCATCTGATTCGGTGTCACCCAGTTCTTAAATATGAAATCGAAAGGGTGAATGTTGCACTTGAGGCTATCATTGGAGCCTTTACCCAAAAGACTCATGCCACTAGTACCTTTCCGAAAAGTCTAATTGAATGTATGAGTCATTTCATACTAGTGACTCATTTGATAACTATTGATGAAAGAGCTATAGGATTGGAAATTAAGTGTTGTTCATATCGAACTTTTATTGCCCTTTCAAGGTCTAAGAATAAGGTTGAAAGTATTGGAGAATGAGGTAGGATATCGCATTGTGCATGATTTGGTTGAAACATGAATGAAGTAAAAATTTAACTTGTATGGAATAAGAAATTGTCAAGAGGAAGTCGTTAGGTCCTGTGATTGAATTATAAGGTTTTTAAATGATTGTTGATTCGTGTTAAGGGTTGTTCCTAGGCCATTGTCCAATGACGAGGATGCCCAATGTCCAAGAAATAAATTGAAGAAATCTTCTTCTGAATTGGGACCGATGGATCTTCCGGGACAGGTGGAACCCCCATGACTCTTGTAGATTAGTATTCGTTGTGGTATCTTTTAAAAATCCCTAACTTAACTGAGCCATCAGTTGGTAGGATGAGTTTTTGGAATTGTATGACATGGCAACACGTAATGTGTTACGGTACAATTTTGACTTGTTTGTTATTAATGAAAAGACTACCTTTGATTGCTAAATCCTACATGTATCGATATTATCTATCTTTTATTGCTTCATCCTAATGTTCGAATTAGTGATGCAACCATTGAACAAGTATTCATCTTGATTTGAGTTACGTTGTGGATTATACTTTTTGAGTGCCATCGAGGTCATGAACCTCATGATTAATTGGCGAAGATCATTTCCTATTATATTGTAGTTAGTTCTTGGTGAACAACTCTTCATCACTCTTTTGCAGATCACTCATTGTTTTTATAAGATAAAACAGTATCCCTTGAGAAAAATTGAATTTTCGTCACCATATGGATTATTCAAAGTGAGATTTATAAATAATCGTTATGGATATAAAGTTGTTTATGAAACACCTTGGAAAACTTAATTGTTTCCATAACAAAGAACATTTCTGTAAATTCATTTTGATTCTTATTCCAGAATTAAACATGAAATTAGTTTTTATTTTAAACATGATGACAAAGTTTTGACGAACTGAGTATTGCATCGTTAATCATAAAATTGTATATAGTTGCACGCCTACATACAATTTTGAAGGGACCATGCAAGGCTGATTAGTAGTCACCACGAAAGTGTTAATAAACACTACATTTTCTTTGAAGTTATGAAAGATTAAATTTTACGAGATCTGCTAGAAGTTCAAAAATAGGGACATATTGTTAGAGACACCTACATATGTGCCCGTACCATTTATTTTTCTGAGTCGAATTTACTCATCTGTAGACATTGTCTTCCTTGACAATTGATATCCCTTTCTTGTTTAATCCTCTCATGGTGAGATTCTTTGGAAAAGTATCTGATTACCGAGTGTTGGTACCCGAGTGGATGTATCGACGTTCCTATCATTTCTTTTGATTAGATTTCATTTGAATGACCTGGTAACGATCCGAGGAGCTTTCGAATGCATACTCAATTCATGAAAGCATGGGATATATTCATATTCGTTAATGTTTTCGTCTGTACCTTATTTAAAATTCTCTCGCGTAGATCATGTGTTAACCTTACTCTTTTTAAGGTTAGTTATGTCTCTAGATATCTTTAAATTTGTGAAGGATTATGAGTTATTATTAGTCTTTTGAGAAGTTCACATCTTATCAACAGTAATGAAACTGGGAAGTTGATAGTGCCAGTAGAATGGATTGATTGACTATGACATAATGTCATTGTCTTAATTGATGGGAACTCGAGTAGAAATCCCCTAAAATATAAGATGTTGATCATAAAATGTGATCTATTTAATTCTTGATGGATGACCATATCCTGCATTTAGACTTGAAATTACACCACGAATGGTTATGAATTAGTCATAGATCTTGTAATCTAGAAAGAACTTAAAAGTAAAATATTTAAAAGATGTTTCTGTTATCTGAAACTTTAGGAGTTATTTGCTGGTGAATTACCTAGACTTTCGCCATTAAGGCAAGTTGAATTTGTTATTGATTATATTCCCGGTGCTGCATTTGTGGCATATGCACTATACGTCAGCACCATCTGAATTGAAAGAGTTACCGTACAACTGAGAGAGTTGCCGGA
Source organism: Glebionis coronaria (assembly GCA_025667525.1). Lineage (NCBI taxonomy): Eukaryota > Viridiplantae > Streptophyta > Magnoliopsida > Asterales > Asteraceae > Glebionis > Glebionis coronaria. The sequence goes on along the minus strand of CM046876.1, from coordinate 404,188,310 downwards.
AAAAGCTTTTATTCTACCGAGGAATGAAAACCTGTACCATGAGTATTTAACATATGATTTAAGGTTTGATCCTTTACATTATTTGACCGTGTGATTAATAGATGATGGAATCTATATTGACTCTTTAAAGATTAGAGCCATTAAGGCTTTGGGTTATACCAAAAAGAAAGTGCAAATATGTTTTGACAAATGTTTTATCAAAGGAATTTTTAAAGGAATCATTCACACATACCCAAGTAATTTAACTAAACTCCTTTAGGGGTAAATATTTGTGTATACCTCAATACAACCTATGAGGGACTGAGGAAACCATTTAAACCACGATTTGGAGTATGGAACGACAATTTTTTCTTTCCAACTAAGAAAATTTCGACCAAAGTATAAACAAAGATTTTTCGAACTTTTACGAATCTTATTAATTATTCTCGATAAATCAGCAAAAAGCGTTTTAACTAAATTCAAATTATTTTTGAACATTTCTTTTCCATAATTGGACGAACTGAGAAAATTTAAAATTTTTACGTTTACGTTCCATAAAAATTAAATATTTATTATTTAATTACTTGCAATATTTATCGACGCTTTAAACGTCGGATTGAGCGAAACTGATAAAAATAATAGCTGAGACGAAACTAAAACTTAGAAAATATGAAGAAATAATTTATGAGTGAATTGTGGTCATGATAATTACTTCACCAGGAAAGGTGAATGTAGATACTGACACATTATGTAGAAAGGATAAAGATCAATTAGGATGTGTTCCTTAGTAATGACTGTGTAAAATAAAATTTTCGAGCAATTTAAAAATAGCCGATGCTTGTAAAAAGGATAATATAGATAATAAAAGGGGTTTGCGGCTAACGTGAACCATTAGAATTGAGAAGCCGATAGCGTTAAATGTTTAAAAGGCCGCTTGTGGTTGCCTAAATATGAAGGATTTCAAGATTTAATCATGTTGGAATCTCATAAGATTAAGTATTCTATACATACCATTTCTGATTAAGTGTATCTTTATCTGAAGAAGTTGTACTGATCGCAAATTATGAAGGCAGACATCGCCTCATACATTAGTAAACGTCTAACTATTGCAAAGGTCATCATCTGAATTTGATTCGATTTGGGTCATCGTCGACAGACTGACCAAATATGCTAATATCATTCCTGTTGATGATAGATTCTCGATGAAGAATTTGACTCTTTTGTATTCAAAGGAGTTGTGTAAACATAATGTGCCTGTATTGATCATCTCTATCAAGATCCTCGTTTCGCATTGAATTTCTAGAGATTTGCTCAGAAGTCATTGGGAGCGAACCTTGATGAGAGTACTGTTTACCACCCTAATCGAAGGGACGAGGTAAAGTAATGATACAAAACACTAGAAGTGTTGTTTTATGTTTGAATAATTGACCTTTGGTAATAAATAGGAAAATCGCTTTCCTTTGGAGAAATCATCGTTGATAATTATCGTATTAGGATCGAGATCGAATCTTGTGAGGATATAAATATAAGAGCATCTGTAAGCAAGAGTTAGGAGGAAGACACCCGTCATACATCCATTGTGAGTTGGACATGTCCTTTAGGTTTAAGGTTTCCTATGACGACAAACCTAACCTTACAAAAATACCCGACCCGTGAAACCGAAAATGCTTGTTGACATTAGGATCTGATTATTGACTGCCAGTAGTGGGCAGGAGGTTATGTGAATATGAAATGTAGATCTTGAAGTACAGGATGGGTAGCGAAGTTATGCCAAAAATTTTCACCTTGGAAAAATGAATTGATGATCTGAAGGATCATGGGAAATAAGTCCCCGTTGTATGGGACCATTGAGATAATGTAAAAGTTGGTTTGAAAGGCGTATAAGCTGGATCTATCCTAGGACTTCAAAGGCTGCGTGAATTATGTTTCCTACATCGAACTTGATAAAATGTCTATCAAGTGAAAATCTGATTACTTCTTGATGAAGTTTAGATCGGCGAAAAGTTGCATTCATCAAAAACCCGTGAACATCATGGATAGAGAAAGTAAGTGAACATTAAGCCTGATCGTATTCCCGTAGTTATGTTAGATGAAACTCGCGTATTGTAATGAATTACACTTGAGAGAAAAGACCGACTGTGGAGGAAATACCCACATGGCTCTAACTCTATAAGAAGCGAGTAGTAAGATAAATTGATCTTTGAGGACAAAGATCCTGTTTAGGGGTAAATGCTGTGACAATCCGTCAATTTATGGTCGATATTTTATTCTCAAATATTATTTAAAAACATTATTTTAATGTTATATTATGAACTCACTCATTTCTGGGAAGAAATCTGGGTTTACGACTTGAAGTAGCATCGACTACGTTTAAACCGGAGAATTCTACGTTACGTGCTTACGTTTACATACATCGTTTTTGGTGACAGTCCGACATTCAGGAAATGAATTCTCGAATATTATTTTGGGATTTTAATTTGTGTTGGTTCATAAACTCACAAATTTACGAGAAGAAATTAGAGCTTATGTGAATAATTTAGCGTCTTTTATGATTAAACCGGTAACCCTAGGTTTACGTATTTACGTTTTTGAACTCCGTTTTTTATGAGACAATTTTTGTTAGATTCGTTTCGTGCCGTTGATTCATAATTTATAAAAACGTTTCTCATAAAACGACCCGAGGGCACGCAAATCGAGGAAACTAGAATCGATGAGTACCCGTAATTAAATGGGAATGAGACAAGATAAACTTTCCCCACCCCCATAACATGCGGTGTCCACTATAGCACCACCAACACCTAATGTGGCAAGTTTACACACAACCAAGGACACTTGTCCATGAGTTGTGTCAAAACCACTTAAACAAAACCACCAAAACCTCCAACTTTCTTCACACTCTTCTCATACATGCAAAAACAAGTTAAACTTTCTAAATCTCTCTCTCTCTCTCACTCCTTGGCCATCCCATATCACCACCAAATCATCCCATTCATCAAAAATCTAACCATGAACTTAAGCTATGATCAACATATGTTGAAGCTTAGTTGAAGTTATGAAAATTGGAGGTGATAATAACAACTATCAAGGAGTTTACATGGAGATCAAGGGCTGATTTTCAAGAAGGGATTCATGCATATGAATATCTCAAGGAGTTCATTTTCCAAGTTGAAGGTTTGGTAACAAGGAACCAAACCTTGTTCATCAAAAACTCATCATTTCATCACTTTGGTGGTATAAAGATTATTTTTTCCTATCATCTTGTTATTTGAATATGTAATCTTGTTTTTCTTCATTTATGTATATTTATATGATGATGATTGATGATCAAAACTATTATGTGGGGATCTTGTGTTGATAAATTTGGTTAAAATGATTAAAAGCTACATGAAAGGATGTTAAAATCATGCTTAAAAATGTAGGCTGTATAAAACAGTAAAGAACCCTATGATGACTTGTTAAAGTGTCTTGGATAAATTAATATACAGTAAGGTATGTGTCTTGTACATATGTGAGAGTTGGCCACGCAATGGAATACATAAAATAAGTGAGATATGATCAAAACAATATTGAAGTTCAAATCTGAGTAGTCTATTTTGGACGGACTGTTAAGGACATTTAGAAATTTATTGATCAGTAGCTAAATCTGAGTTAATTGTAGCAAATAATATGTAGTTTTTGTCACCCAAAAATGAGCTTCTATCTCCTTGTATAACTCAAGATATGGTAAAAATGGTGAAAGTGAAAATAATAATCAGACTTGTAAAATAAATGTATATATTATAAAATAAGCACTCAAATAAAACTAATATAAAATGTTTACCTAAAACCCACTAACATATATATATTACATATAAATAAGTATTTACTTTGATAAATAAATCTAACATTTTATAAAAATGACAATTTGATAAGTTTATAAGTTATAAAACTATAAATATGCGTTTTACGTCTTTTCGGCTAAAACCGATAAATTAACGTTTTCGTCAATTAAAACTTAGACGGCCGGACCCGTCTAATGTAAACTTTGTATAACTCATACACTGATGTAAAAGTATATTTGACAAGTAAAAACCGATAAAACCCGATCTTTATAACTTATGGACATTAACGGGCCAAAGTAGCCTTATTGGACTATTGACCCAACTAGTTTGAATAAACACTAATGGACTTACTCACTGGGCTTAACCCACTTGGGCCCAACATGTGAGTATGGGCCTGATAATAAAAGTATAAATGGACTAATATAAAGAGTTGAACTCTTAATGGGCTTTTAATGGGCTTATTGGGCCTTAACATGGAATTAGATTGAAACTAGTATAACTAGTCTAAATTTGACTAACACATAACACTATAATGTGTATGAAGAGATAAAATCCCACTTGATCATAATCATACTTATAATATCATCATATATATACATATCCATTGTTTTTATAAAGTCATTGGACAAAATTCTAAGATCGAGTATTATTTGTCTAGGTTTCCCTGATTGAAGCACGTACCGTACATCCAAATCGCCGATAACCCACCAATCCCAATGAACGTGAGTTCATAGCCTCGCACTCTTTTAAATGTCTTATGAAATGTTTTATAAACCCGCGAGGGAGATACCATGTTAGTTTTAATAAAATAGGACACCAGTTGTCCCTATTGTTTGTTTATTGATTTGGATCCGAATTATTATATGACCCGATGAATGATTATATGACCCGATGTATGAAATGAAATGGATTACTATTAGTTAGGTTATGTCACTAAAAGTCCCATTAGCATGACTTGTGAACTACCGAGATTTGGTAGACGCTTATGCATATAATAGTACTATTTGGGGAAGATCACCCCAGTTCGCGCCTTGACGGTTGATCCTCTTCGTGCCACATTGATTGGTAAGCGAATTTATTTATGAGAAGATTTATACAAGCGTGATTATTGTGACGACACGTTGTTTTAGATGGGCAAATGAGTTTCGGGTTAGCTACCCGTTGTTTGTTATAGTAAGGTAGCAATGTCATGCGGCTTCTAATACTCCAATAACGAAAATACTGCTATACGCATTGAATTACAATATATTGCCTGACTAGCAATACAGGGTCTTATTATTGATATTATGTTCGTGTTTTGGTTTTACATAACCATATTCATATAACGGTTTTTATTTAACTCTATACAACGTTATAAAACGTATTATATGATGTTTTTACGACATTGGTTCGTATAATGATTTTGAAGGCAAATGCCTATAGTATGATTTACAACAAAGATTTGCGTAAAATGTTTTTGGCTTATTTTATGGCCTACGACAAAGAATTATACAAAATGATTTTTGGTAATAATTTTATATCGATGATATATTAATGGATTTCATTAAACTCTATGAATTCACTCAGCGTTTTCGCTGACCTTTTCTTTTAACATGTTTTATCTCAGGTACTTGAAGGTAATTATCGGGAAGACAACAAGAATTTATGGCCCGCACTTAAATAATAATTTCCATTCAAATGTTTTGTAAAAATTGTATGAAATACAATGACTTGGGACCTATGTAAATTTGATATTCATGAATAGAAAAATGCTTTATTATTAAACGACGCGATTTTAAGCGTTGTCTATGATTTGAGTAATCGTAACACCAACGACTTTTCCGCTGAACTAAAGTATGAATATTTGGGGGTGTTACAAATAAGCCAGAACTTTGAAAAGAACTTTTTCACTTAACGAAAAAATAGTCGGGTTTGAGTTCTAGAGGGTTTCAAAAGCTGATTCTTTTTGTAAAAGCTCACAAATAGCTTAACTAAGAATAATCAATAAGAAAAATCACAAAAAGCCAAGTAGAATAAGCTGTGGTGGCCAATAAGCTGGCTGAGAAAGCAAAATAAGCTAGTTTCCTAGCAAAAGCTTAACCAAAAGACTTGTAACTTCTCAAATATGGTATTAAGCTGAGAAAAATAACACCTATCACAAAAACCAAGTTGTTCCATGTACCAATAAGCAGTTCTGAAAAATAAGCCAAATTGTGCTTATTTGACCAAAAGTCAAAGTCCACTAAATGTTACCAAATGATCAGGGATTGATTATAAGCTTGTTTTAAGCAACGTTTGTGAAGAACTCAAGGTTGAGCCATTGTGAATCAAGTGGTCAGTTGACCAGACCTTGACAGATTTTGGCAAAATTAAGCCAATAAGCCAGTTAGCTTATAATCCAGCAAATAAGCAAACCAAATAGCAAGAAGCACTCACAAGCAGCACAATAACAAGATTCAAGCAGTTAAACAACAAGGCATACACTAGAATAGCAAATGCAAGCCTAAAATGAGGTGGTCACTTTGCTGATGCAAATGACCACTTCAGCCAACTTTGATAAGCTCTAGCACCCACAATAAGCCACCAAAATCAACAAACAGATATTGCACAGATAGCTTATCACCTAAACTCTTCCCAAAACAAATTTCAGACCCTAGATCCAACAAACAAAGATTTTATTGGATCTGATGTGTTTGACCAATTTCAAACCAATATTTTCAAATTTTTCCAAAACTTTGAAATCCTTTTCCAAACCACTTGAGACTTAACCAAGGACCAAAACCAGTGACAAATGACTTGTTTAGACTATCTAAACCCTAAGAACCAAGGGCATAAGGACACAAGGCCTTATGATTCCAAAAACCAAACAATCTTGTTTTAGCCCCTTTTCAAACAAACTTTTGATTCCAACACACAACCTACTGAATTTATGATTCAAATATCTTACCTAGGTGACAACTAACAGAAACAAACAATAAAACACAAAGCATAAACACAAGAACACCAAATCACATGGAAAAACTCATCACAGACATGAACATGATATTTTTTTAGAGGAAACTAAAATAGAGCTTATACCTATCCCCCACAACTTCCTAGGGAGATCAGCTATGCTCCTTGGACCACTCTCAACAACTAGAGAGTGACCAAGGTCCTTGAAACAAGAAGGATCAAGGTCTGTTGATGGTTCAAAGTAGAACCAGACCTTGATATGTATGATTTTCAACACAAGGCAAAAAACAGCCTAACCAAAGGCTCAAATCCCTTCACAAGCTTGGTGTCAACAAGCTTGTAAGAGCTTAGGGCTTATGGTTAAGGGTTAGTACAAGAAGTGATTTCAAGCTTATTTCAAACTTGAAAACCTTACCAAACATAAACGTGCTTTATCCAAAAGATCAAGGCACCTTTATAACATCAAATGGAAGTCAGAATCACTCTTAAATAATACCAACTTTTAAAAACATAAAAAGGAATTACAATTTTCTTAAAAATACCAAACCTTTATAAATTTAAAAAGGGATTACAATGTTTAAAGAGTAAAACTGGAACAAAGGCCTCACCACAGGTTGGGGTCCTTTTATAGAGTACAAGTGATGATTCTAGAATGCTGAAATACATGAAACCCTAGCCTAGAATTCCCAAAATTGCCCTTTAAGTGCTTGAAGGCGTTTTGATGTGTTGAGCTGTCCAAATTCATCCAAGTTGTTCATTTTAGCTTTGTGACCAAGCAAGGAGTGTGGGTTGTTGATTTGGCCACGTGTCATTCCTTGGAGAGGAAGTTGGTCATTCATTGGTTGAGGGCTGAATGGAGTAGGGACCATGAGTTGAGTGGAGTGGTGTTTCAAGTGTGGGAATGATTCGTGTTGGGTTGAATCACATGTGTGCCAAGGTAATTGAAAATAACCCTTTGTTATGAAAGAGATAGTTACTGGGTTCATACAGTGAATAGTGGTCCCCTGTGATCCGATTTTGGTGGAGTGGAAAGTGTTTGGCACATTTTTGAGTTTGAAAGTTTGGTTGTACAACTTTAGCCCTTGGTATTTGGCAAAGCTTGTAAACTATGTTTATTCAGCCCAAAAAACGTTTTCCTTTGTTAAATAACTTTCCAATTTCACACATTTGCCCCAAAACTTTGGTGTAAAGGTTTTAAGGGTTTGTTTTGCCATTTTGGATAGTTCAAGGACTAACCTTGGACATTAATCCTCTTTGAAGGTCTTCATTGGATGTTTGACTTCATGAGGGGCCATTGTTGACAATTTAGAATTGTTGAGGGACTAATCTTGCCAAATCTTCAAAGTTGAAGGACCATTTTGTAATTTTGACAAACTTAAGGGACCAAACTTGTAATTATGAATATACAAGGGTATTAAGTGTCATTTCTTCATAGATGAGGGATCATTCTTGTACATCTTCAAGTCTTTAAGTGTTTTTCTTTGATAATTCACAAACTAGGGCCCGATTTTTTGTGCGGCTTCGTTTCTCGTGTTCGTTTTTCCTTGTTTCTTGTAATCTTTTGTCTTTTTCACGATATCCATACCTAAAATACACAAGTGAACAAACACAAGCATATATATGGTATTTTATGATATTTTTATGCATTTAAAGACCGAAAAGAACGATGAGATCATGTATAAATGCCATCTCATCACTCCCCCATACTAAGCTATTGCCGTGTCCTCACGCAATGCTAGAATAAAGTATCTAAGCCTCTCCAAAATTCAATTTTATTATCCTTTATTGAAAAGTAGAAGCTTTAAACAATACTACGAAAATGTGTAAACACATAATGTATGATTTTCATCATGTGTTTGACTTTTAGGGTCAATGAATAGAAACAAGTGAATGTCTCATAGAGTAAAGTTCGTCATCCTTGATTGTCATACATTCCATGCTAAGTGCAAAAACAAGATCATTGTTGGTACAAGTCACAATGCTAACACTACTCATACGTCCAAATTGTGTAATACTTTTCTCCCCGCAATCCTAGTTATTATGAAAGGAAATGGGTTTCTAGAATTTTTTAACTACTTGTCATGGATCACAAGTGATTCATATTGACTTATTTGAGTATTTATTAGTCCAAAAATAAAGTAGCACGATTTAATTGATAGTTAGCTGAAGGACAAAATCTTTTAAAACGTCTTCTCGAGTATCTCCTTATGTTCATACCTTGACATAACTTGTTTCCCGATTTGAGACCTTTCTCGGACCGATATTTGGCATGTACTTCATACTTCAAATCTTGGGAAGACATTCTTGACATTATGGTCTTCTCATCATATTTTGGAATTTCTTCACTTGACGTTTTTTAGAGATTCTTCATACTTGGACCACGACTTCATCATTTTTCTTCAATCTTTATTTTGGACTTTGATATACAACGATCCGCCTCCTTTTCGGACTTGGATATATTTATCCTCATACCTTGTTAGGTTCTTTTTGGATAGACTTTCTCCATGATCTTTAGGGGAGTAATTGTTTTCCGTCGTGTGTCTCGATCCTTCATATTGATTTAGGAATAATGATACTTCACATCATCTTGGATCTTTAGCAACAAAATAGAGCTCCTCATGCCTTGTTAGGGCCTTTTTGGATCTTCACCAATCTTCGCATCCCACTTCAATAAGTTATGCCTTGGCTATGAACTCTATTCAACCCCGAGCAACTTTTAAACGATCTTGTGCTAGAAGCTAAGTAACCTTTCAAATCGTACGACCTTACTTATTGCAATTATTTTTATTCCTAATGCATTGATCTTATGGGAGAAAAAGCCATAATTAAAAACATATGAGTTTTTGAAAGAACATTTTCATGTTATACGTTTAGCATGATCACTTGTCTAACTCTATCATTTCTCGTTCTTCACTATTTAAAGACCTCTAATTAAAGAGACTCGTGAATACTTTGCCATGCAAGTCAAAATTAAGCCAAATTTGGATTATCTTTCATTAAGACTATATCAAATCAAAGTTTTGGGTTTTCAAGACACCTATAGGATCTTGCACTTTCTTAGACTTTTTCAAGTTTAGAGAATGCATTTTATAGTTCCCTTGATAAGTGACTTTCTAGGATCAATTATAGGAACTTGTGAAAAGTTCTTGTTCTTAACCCGAATGAGCTAAGACTTTCGCGTTTTAAAGTTCCCTATATAAAAGTCTAGCAAAACTTGATTCGAGCGGGTTAAGGAATGTAAAGGGCTCCAAATGCCCATCAAGTCAAAAGTTAACTCTTATTCTACCCATCGGAAAATATACATTCGTGTCTTAAAAACACTTATGAAAACTAAGAAAAAATTTAAAATTGGGCCATTTTTAGCCTTATTAACAACAAAACAAAACAAAACGTTGAAAGTTGGAAAACGTGAGGGTGTTGCAAAGCAAGTATCTATTCACCCCCATACTAAAATTAAACATTGTCCTCAATGTTTCGAGTCTAAAGGTGGAGCACCCCCATAATATAGACGAAGAGTCGAATGCTTAGGATCTAGCATGGAAAGGGTGATCAACAATATATCTAAAGCCGTTTATGAATTATGCTAAAATATAATTGTTAGAACAATAAAGGATATGTCATGGATTCGTGAAAAACTCTTCAAGCAAACGATCGAGGCTCACGTAAACGAACACGAGAGTCTTCAATCGTAGTGATGATGATGATCTAGATAACACATTCACAAACAACCACGAGACAACGAGTTGGAAGGGCACAAATCCCCTCTCATTATTTTATTAGAAAGAATTAATAAGGATAAGCATGGGATCTCCCCGACGAGGCACCTCGTTTTTTATTACCGAGTCATGAGCTCGACTCGATCCCCTCAATGCTAATTATCATTGGGGAAGGTGACTTGGTCGAGGTCGTCCAACGAAGGAACTTCTCCACCGAAGTAGTGCTTAAGCCTATGTCCATTCACCTTAAAGTTAGGACCATCATTTTGAGCTAGCTCGATGGTCCCATAAGGAAATACTTGTGTTATGGTGAAAGGACCCAACCATCGAGATTTCAATTTCCCGGAAAATATCTTCAAACGAGAGTTAAAAAGTAACACTTGATCACCAACGTTAAAAACCCGGTTTTTAATCTTTGCATCATGAAACTTTTTAGTCTTTTCTTTAAAAATCAATGAATTTTCATAAGCATTATCGCTTAGTTCATCCAATTCATTTAATTATATTTTCCGGTGATCTCCTGCGGTCTTTAAATCATAGTTTGCATGCTTAAGGGCCCAATATGCCTTATGCTCCAATTCAATGGGCAAATGAAAATTCTTTCCATAAACCAACTTATATGGAGTATATCCGATAGGTGTCATATAAGCGGTCCTAAAGGCCCATAAAGCATCATCGAGTTTGTCGGACCATGAAGCACGGTTTTCTCCAATTGACCTCTCTAAAATCCTCTTCAAAGCTCGGTTTGAAACATCGACTTGCCCGCTCGTTTGCGGGTGATAAGCCGTAGAAAGACGATGAGTAACTCCATATTTCTTTAAGACCTTCTCTAATTCGTCATTACAAAAATGGGTTCCACGATCGCTTATAATAGCACGAGGGGTTCCAAACCGAGAGAATAGTTGCTTTAAAAACTTCACTACCATACGAGCATCATTAGTAGGTAAAGCCTTAGCTTCCACCCACTTAGAAAGGTAGTCGTCGACGACGAGGATATACTTGTTACCATGAGACGATGGGAACGGCCCCATAAAGTCTATGCCCCAAATGTCGAAAATCTTACACACTTGAATTATGTTTTGAGGCATTTCATCACGTTGAGACGATTTTCCTTGACGTTGGAAAGAATCACACGACTTCACAAGTGCGTGTGCATCACGATAGATCGTAGGACAAAAGAAGCCGGCATCGAACACTTTCTTAGCCGTGAAATTAGCACCGTGGTGACCACCCGTGGGTCCCTCGTGGCAAGCTCTACGGATGTTAGAAGCTTCGGTACCAAAGACACAACGTCGAACGAGTTGATCCGCACAAACCCGAAAGAGATAAGGGTCGTCCCAAAAAAAGAACTTGACGTCACGAAAGAATTTTCTCTTTTGTTGTGTCGTCATACCCTTGATTATGAAGTTCCCCGCATGGTAATTTGCATTGTCGGCAAACCATGGGGTGGTGTCTTTAGAATTCACTACACCGAGAGTCTCGAGAAGAAATGTTTCGGTTATTTACTTGTTCTCGAAAACATCTTTGTGAGGATCTTCTAGACGAGAGAGGTGATCGGCCGCTAGATTCTCGGCTCCTTTTTTGTCAAGCACGGTGACATCAAGTTCTTGGAGGAGGAGCATCCAACGAAGCAATCTCGGCTTAGCATCTTGCTTAGCTAAGAGATACTTGATAGCCGAATGGTCGGTATACACGATACTTTTAGTTAAGACGAGATAAGGTCGGAATTTCTCAAAAGCATAGACCACGGAAAGGAATTCCTTTTCCGTTGTGGTGTACCTTAATTGAGCCTCGGTCATCGTCTTACTAGCATAATGGATAGGACGGAAATGCTTTTCATAACGTTGCCCTAAGACGGCCCCTATAGCATAATCACTTGCATTGCAAATGATTTCAAAGGGTAATTCCCAATTAGGAGCAACAAGAATGGGAGCTTCAGTTAGTTTCCTTTTAAGAGTTTCGAAAGCTCTAACACAATCCTCATTGAAATTAAAAGGAGCATCCTTCTCGAGAAGGTGTGTCATTGGTCGAGAGATTTTCGAAAAGTCTTTGATGAAACGACGATAAAAGCCAGTGTGGCCTAGGAAACTCCTAACCCCCTTGATGGTTCTGGGATGAGGTAACTTGGCGATGACGTTTACCTTAGCTTTATCGACCTCAATCCCCGCTTTCGAGACCTTGTTCCCTAAGACGATTCCTTGTTTACACATAAAATGAAATTTTTCCGAATTAAGCACTAGGTTGGTTTCTTCACAACGTTTTAACATTTGCTCGAGATTAGATAAACACGACGTGAACGAATTGCCAAACACCAAAAAGTCATCCATAGACACTTCCATAGACTTCTCGATCATATGATGAAAAATAGCCATCATACACCATTGAAACGTACTCGGTGCATTACAAAGTCCGAAAGGCATTCTACGATAACCAAACATTCCATAAGGACACGTGAACGTAGTTTTCTCTTGATCACGAGGGTCGATAGGGATTTGAAAGTAATCGAAAAAACCATCTAAAAAGCAATAGAATTCATTTCCCGCGAGTCGCTCCAACATTTGATCCATGAAGGGCAAAGGAAAGTGGTCTTTACGAGTGGCGTCATTTAACTTTCGGTAGTCAATACACACCCTCCAACCGGTCACAACACGAGTGGGAATTAACTCGTTGTTTTCATTGGGTACAACGGTCATTCCGCCCTTTTTAGGGACACAATGGTTGGGCTCACCCATGGCCATCGGAGATAGGATAAATCATTCCCGCGTCAAGAATTTTTAAGAATTCCTTTTTGATGACGTCGTGAATTTTGGGGTTTACCCTTCTTTGACTTTGAATTGCGGGTTTGTAGTCCTCCTTCATTAAAATCTTGTGAGAACAAAATTTTGGGTCAATACCCTTAATGTCGGAAATTTTCCACGCAATTGCCCTTTTATGAGCTTTAAGAACTTTCAAAAGTGCGGTTTTTCATCATTAGCAAGACCTTTTTCAATGATAACCGGCAACTTGTCATCACCTTCCAAGAATGCGTATTCAAGGTGAGATGGAAGATCTTTCAATTCAAGGATAGGCGGTTCCTCGATTGAAGATTTTTGCTCAACACTCATAACTTCCATCGGCGGAAGAAATGGTGGAATAGAAGTATCATTACTAATAATCACCTCATCTTCATTGTCAATTTCATTTGAAGTAAAATCTCCTACTTGGAATGGATTGTGATAGGTGTGTAAACACACATCCTTTTTACCACTTAATTACAATAATAACCGATCCAAAACATGTATTTTATGTCTTTTATGTCAGAATTATGCGTGGTTTGTGTTTTTGTTGTGATTTAGGACGAAAAGGTGAAAAGTGGAGAAAACACGGGCATTTACGGGCTTTTATCGAAGAAAAAGACGAAAGACGATGTCAAGAAGTCAAGAGTGCAAAAAGAACGGAAGTTCAAGACCAATTCTGAAGATTTATCGAAGAAAAAGTCAAAAGACGGAAGTTTACTAAAAGCCGAAGAACTCAAATCTTATTTATTGAAGAATTAAAAGACGAGTCCAAAGAAATCCCGAGCCAAAAGTCATTAAAGACTAAGATTAAAGAAGATTAAAAGGCTTAAGGACCAATGGTGCAATTAACAAAAGATTAAGAAGAGAAGGACTAAGCATGCAATTAAGGAGAAAGGAAAGAGGGGAGGAAGCTTCCTAAGCACTCCTTAATCCTCCCCTATAAATAGATTAGGAAGTTAATCATTTCATTTTGTTGGCTAATAGTGACAATTAGTTCTTCCACTTTTAATTACCTTGTCATTTAATTACTTGTCAAATTTAAATACTTGTCTTGCCCCTTAATTACCATTTAATTTCAAGTAAGTGTTCTTTTAATTCTTGTTAATCTTTATCTTTATTGTTTGATCTCATCCTACCTTTCTTTAATCTTTGATTTTTATGTTTATGTTCATGTTCATGTTCTTATTTTGATCAAAGTGGGTTTTGATTATTGTGGTTAGTTTTGTTAGTTTTATTGATTTGGATTGTTTGTTTATGATTATTAGATGTTTTGTTATTAGTTTGGTTTAATCTTGTGGCTAATTTGATTTAGTTTTGGTTCGATTCGTGCTATCTTGTTCCTCCGTGTTCTTCGTTTTTGCTGTTACTGTATCGTGCCCATGAAAATATTCTGAACCAAGGAAGTTCTGAACCAAGCAAAAGTTCTGAACCAAGAAAGTTCTGAACCAAGAAAGTTATGAACCAAGAAAGTTCTGAACCAAGAAAGTTCTGAACCAAGAAAGTTCTGAACCAAAGTTCCGAACCAAGCAAAAGTTCTGAACCAAGCAAAAGTTCTGAACCAAGAAAGTTCTGAACCAAAGTTCCGAACCAAGCAAAAGTTCTGAACCAAGAAAGTTCTGAACCAAGGAAGTTCCGAACCAAGCAAAAGTTCTGAACCAAGAAAGTTCTGAACCAAGAAAGTTCTGAACCAAAGTTCCGAACCAAGCAAAAGTTCTGAACCAAGCAAAAGTTCTGAACCAAGAAAGTTCTGAACCAAAGTTCCGAACCAAGCAAAAGTTCTGAACCAAGCAAAAGTTCTGAACCAAGAAAGTTCTGAACCAAAGTTCTGAACCAAGCAAAATTTCTAAACCAAGGAAGTTCCGAACCAAAGTTCTGAACCAAGCAAAGTTCCGAATAAAGACTTTATTCCGGATAAGTGACATATTCCGGATAAAGGAATTATTCCGGATGAAGGTTTTGTTCAAAAATTCCGAATGAGTGTCTTGTGTTGATTTATTCCGAATGAAGAAGAATTATTCCGGGTGAAGGTGACATTCCGAACGAGTAATTATTCCAAGTGAGGTATTTTCAGGTTCTTTTTAGTTTCTGTTTTTAATTTTTAATTTTCAAGCTTTATTTTTCCCGCCTTTTTCCGTAGTCGCACTTTAAGATTACTTGCCTTAGATTTATTTTAGCCTTGCCTTAGTTTAAGTTTTAGTTGCGTTTTAAGTTTGCCTTAGATAGTTTTAAGTTTGCGTTATTTACTTTAAGTGCCTTTTAATTTCTCGTCACGCTTTTAAATACTCGCCATTTATTTTTAAAATAGAGTTAGATTTAAATTAATTGCCCTTTACTTTAATAGTTTTGCACTTTTTAATACTACAACGACACAACTTTTGTTTCCACCAAAAAAAAAACAATAGAGTCATACTTTAAGCCGGAAATCAATTCGTTAAGATACCGAGAACACGAACTTTAATTTTTATACGGGGTGTCAAAAGCCTTGTATCAGAGTGAGATTTGGTGTAGAATTAGAAATAATCGGATCCAAAATAGTGGGATTGCCACTTGACGAGCTATCGGAAAAACATAACACTTCTTGTGAAAACTCATCGCAAACCACATCAACTAAGTTGATGTGATTGATGGTAGCGATTGCATAAACATGAGATGGTGTAGAGTTTTGAGTAGCGTTTATAACAAGTTCCTCTTCGTTGAATCTCAAAGTAATAGTTCTTGCATGAACATCGATAAGCGATCTCGAGGTGTCTAAAAATGGACGACCTAAAATTAGAGGAACTTGAGGATCCGCGGGTATGTCAACTACTATAAAATCAACGGGATAGTAGAACTTCCCCACTTTCACGAAAACATCCTCGGCTACTCCACATGCTAAAATCGTAGAATGATCGGCCATCTCGATAGACATGTTCGAAGGAGTAAGAGCTGGAAGCGAAAGCGATTTCCAAATGGAAAATGGCATCAAATTAATGCTCGCACCAAGATCGTCCAAGGCGAGGCATTCTTTCATATCTTGTATATCACAAGGAATGAGAAACTTTCCGAGGTCACCAACTTTTTCCGGTATGCGGTTAAGATAAACCGAAGAACAATTAGCAAGCTTTGAAAGCTTTTCCTTATCGTTCATCATACTTTTAAAAGTGGAAGTGAAACGAGGCATGTATAACAACGCGTCGGCTAAACTTACATCAAAATGAACTTGTTGAAACATTTTTTTAAAAAGCTCGATTTGTTGTTTGTTACGTTCTTGCAATTTCTCTTTGTTTCGTCTCGATGGGTAAGGTTAGGGTGGTGTGGGTTGGACATTAGGCAACGGCCTTGGAATCTCGGGTTCCATGATTGGTATTGGTTCAACCGTAGGTGTGGTATGAGCGGTACTTTGTGATATGATCCTTTTCGACCATCACCTAGGGCTCTTTCTCGATTTCCTTCTCCGTAGAAGTACTTGGACGAGAAATTGGTTCCTTGAAAGTTTTACCACTACGAGTAGTAATACCTTCATTTCTCCCTTCGGGTTTGCAATGGTATCACTAGGAAGACCACCCGAGGAAGAGGGTTTACACATGATTGCTTCAAACATTTTTTCCATTCGGTCTTCAAATTTTGATTGCCTAGCATCCAGTTTTAACAACTCTTGCTTAATCTCATGTTGTCCTTGTTCCATCTTTTTTTGATTTTGTTGGAGACGTTGTACGTTTCCTTCCATTTTATTAGCATGAGTCTTAAGTTCATTAGCAAGTTCGTTTTTAAGCCCGTTTTTCAACACGGATCTTAAGCTAATCATCTCACGTTGCATGTTATCAAACTTAGCATCTTTGCTTTTGCATAATCCAAAAATTCTCCATTAAGATTTTTAGTGTGAGCATTTTGAAAACCTTGTGTAGTGTTTTGAAAATCACGGTTTTGGTTTTGATTTGAAACTTGTCCATTCCCACTTTGATAACTCCCTTTGTTGTAATTACATGAATTGCCTTGATAACCACCATTTTGATTGTTGTTTCGATAGTTGTTAGCATTTTGATTTGGGCGGGAACTTTGGCCGTTTTGGTTGTAAGTTCCCGTCGCTACATAAGCACTCGAAGTGTTACCACCGGCGGTAATGTTCTCGGAAAGATCGTGAGCTCCACCACAAGATAAACAAATCTTTTCAACCGCTTTAACCGATGCGGAATTCAAAGCATCTTGTGCTTTCCAATGTGTCATAAGCGTCGAAAACCTATCGAAAAACCGATTTTCTTCATTTGCTTCATCATGTAAGGCATTAATGTTACGAGACGATGACGACGATGACGAACCCATATTGGCAACACTCGGTGTGTTACGAGGGTTATAAACCTTAAATCTATTCTCGATAATCTTTAAAGCTTCATCGGTCGTTTTGCACATAAAATTACCACCCGCGGCGGCATTCAAATAATCTCGTTCATGATCATTAAGCCCATTGTAAAAAGTATCTATTTGATGCAATTCCGAAAATCATGGTGTGGACATTCATGTAACATTTCCTTAAATAGTTCCCATGCCATTGAAAAACTTTCATTATTACGTTGTGTAAACCTTGAAATCTCATTTTTCAAATGTGTTGTTTTATATGGTGGAAAAAATTGGTTCACAAAATTAGAGACGAGATCACCCCATGTCAAAATCGAATTTGGCGGTTCTTTCTCGAGCCAAATTTTTACGGGTCCATCTAACGAGTATGGAAACAACATAATCTTAATGGCCTCATGTGGAACATCCTTAAACTTGCTTGTTGCGGTGAGACGATTAAAATTCCTTATGTGATAATGCGGGTTGTCTTTCTCATGACCTCTAAACTTATTTGCTTGAAACATCGACATTAAACCCGTCTTAATCTCAAAATTCTCCGCAAGGATGGCGGGAATCACAATAGCTTCTCCAAATCCCTCGGTGGGTGCTTGAAGCAACTCCATCATAGTACGATTAGCCATGGCGACTATTGGTTCTACAACGGGTTCGACAATTGGAGTTTGTTGTTCAATCAAAGTCTCTTGATTTCCTTGACTTTGACGACGTTTAATAGCTCGTTTTGCTTGATTACGAGTTAGCATAAACTTGACGTAGAATGAGAGGTGAGAAAAGAAGATTCTTTTTGGGTGTTTTGTAAATTTTCAATTTTTTTATGTTTTTTATTGTTTTTATTTTTTTTGGATTTTGTGTGTATTCGTAAACAACAATCTACCAAATCTCTCCTCGAATCAAACTCTTGATTAAAAAAGCCTCAAAAGAAAGAAAACGATCACGTGGAGTGAACGCCTTCGAATGACTTTAGAACTTTGGTGAAAACCAAATTGTTCAAGAGGGTTTAATCACAAAGAAACCAAGCAAATATATATGATACGTAATAATACTTTGGGCGGCAAAACCCTCGATTAGCTTTCAATCTCAAAATACTCACAAGCAAGCGGAGAAACGAGGCGGCGCGAAGCACTTAAGAGCCTTTTTATTTAGGGTATATTTTATAATACCCGCCTTATACCCACCTTATAGTTTGTATTTTTCAAAATCGAGCTTCACGAAAGTATTTATCTATATTTGCCTTTTTCTTTTTGTTTGAGATTTGAATACAATAATTAGGAGATCAAATCCCAATTAAGGTTGTGTTTGCACACTTTTGGAGATATTTTGACTTTGTTGTGATAATTAATACAATATAGTAATAATAATTTCACAAGAAAAACGAAAAAACCGATAATACGTATTAGTAGAGTTCTACTAATTCAAATACTATTTATGGCTAATATTAAAAACAAAATGACAAATTAATCACGACACACCTCCCCGGCAGCGGCGCCAAAATGATTTTGGTAAAATACGTCTTTTAGGAAAAAGAGCGTATATGAGCGGAAACTATTAAGTGATGATTTAGGAAAATCAAACACTAATGACCCAATGATGTGTGAAAGTTCGTTTCCCAAGGAGGTATATGTGCGTGAATAATTCGTAATGATTTGAGATTAATATGAAAAAGAAGGGATGAGAAAATAGAATGACGGATACATGAAAATTATTACTACGACGACTAAATTAAAAACCGTAAAAAGTGCTAAAATAAAAATTAATTCTAAAAATTCCCAAAAAATTACCAAAAATCAAATTAAATAAACTAAGAGTTTACAAATGATCAAAACTTTTTCAAACATTTTAACTAATTAAATATTAATTTTTAAATGCTAATTAAAGCCCTAAAAATCCAATTAATTATTAAAAATCCCAAATAAAGATTTTTCACTTTGTAAACCTTAAAAATGACTTAAAAAGACTAAAAATATTTTTATAAATTTTTAAACTAAGGAAAAATATTTTTAAATGATTTAAAACTATTAAAATATTAAAATAATTCTAAAAATTAAGAAAATGATGCTAAAATTAATCTAAGAGTTTTAAAAATCCTATTTAAATGTATTTGATCTATGAAAAATATAAAAGTTGCAAAAATGTGAAAAATGAAATTTAATAATAACATATTATTAAAATATTATTATGAATCCAAAAATTATAAAAATTTTAAAAACTTGCAAACTAGTTTATTTTAACCTAAATAAACAGAAAATGAAAGTGATTACCAAAATACCCCTATTGGGCCCCCAAATGGGCTAAAATAAAAAACAGTGCACTTAAATGGGCTTTTTGGCCCAATAAGATCAAACTCAACCAGATAAGCGGAAAATCACCAGTCTGACTCAAAATTTGATTTTAAGCACAAAAGTCTAAAGGCCCAAAAGCTAAAAATGTGCTTATCACAAATTAATAAGTCAACAGCTTATTCTTAATGGGCTTTTTGGCCCATTAAGCTATAAGCCAATGCCATAAGCTCTAACTGAACACACAACATCTTATTGAGATTCTAAACCAATCTACAAAAAGAAATTTTGAAAAAGCTCAAGTAATAAGCCAGAACTTTGAAAAGAACTTTTTCACTAAACGACAAAATAGTTGGGTTTGATTTCCAGAGGGTTTCAAAAGCTGATTCTTTTTGCAAAAGCTCACAAATAGCTTAACTAAGAATAATCAATAAGAAAAATCATAAAAAGCCAAGTAGAATAAGCTGTGGAGGCCAATAAGCTGGCTGAAAAAGCAAAATAAGCTAGTTTCCTAGCAAAAGCTTAACCAAAAGACTTGTAACTTCTCAAATATGTTATTAAGCTGAGAAAAATAACACCTATCACAAAAACCAAGTTGTTGCATGTACCAATAAGCAGTTCTGAAAAATAAACCAAATTGTGCTTATTTGACCAAAAGTCAAAGTCCACCAAATGTTACCAAATGACCAGGGATTGATTATAAGCTTGTTTTAAGCAACTTTTGTGAAGAACTCAAGGTTGAGCCCTTATGAATCAAGTGGTCAGTTGACAAAACCTTAACAGATTTTGGCAAAATTAAGCCAATAAGCCAGTTAGCTTATAAGCCAACAAATAAGCAAACCAAATAGCAAGAAGCACTCACAAGCAGCACAATAACAAGATTCAAGCAGTTAAACAACAAGGCATACACTAGAATAACAAATGCAACCCTAAGATGAGGTGGTCACTTTGCTGATGCAAATGACCACTTCAGCCAACTTTGATAAGCTCTAGCACCCACAATAAGCCACCAAAATCAACAAACAGATATTGCATAGATAACTTATCACCTAACTCTTCCCCAACCAAATTTCAGGCACTAGATCCAACAAACAAAGATTTTATTGGATATGATGTGTTTGACCAATTTCAAACCAATATTTTCAGATTTTTCAAAAACTTTGAAATCATTTTCCAAACCACTTGAGACTTAACCAAGGACCAAAACCAGTGACAAATGACTTGTTTAGACTATCCAAACCCTAAGAACCAAGGGCACAAGGCCACAAGGCCTTATGATTCCAAAAACCAAACAACCTTGTTTTAGCCCCTTTTCAAACAAACTTTTGATTCCAACACACAACCTACTGATTTTATGATTCAAATATCTTACCTAGGTGACAACTAACAGTAACAAACAATAAAACACAAAGCACAAACACAAGAACACCAAATCACATGGCAAAACTCATAACAGACATGAACATGATATTTTTTTAGAGGAAACTGATATTGAGCTTATACCTATCCCCCACAACTTCCTAGGGAGATCAGCTATGCTCCTTGGACCACTCTCAACAGCTAGAGAGTGACCAAGGTCCTTGAAACAAGAAGGATCTAGGTCTGTTGATGGTTCAAAGTAGAACCAGACCTTGATATGTATGATTTTCAACACAAGGCAACAAACAGCCTAACTAAAGGCTCAAATCCCTTCACAAGCTTGGTGTTAACAAGCTTATAAGAGCTTAGGGCTTATGGTTAAGGGTTAGTACAAGAAAAATAGGAAAACAGATGACTGATTTCAAGCTCATTTCAAACTTGAAAACCTTACCAAACATAAACGTGCTTTATCCAAAAGATCAAAGCACCTTTATAATATCAAATGGAACTCAGAATCACTCTTAAACAATACCAACTTTTAAAAACATAAAAAGGAATTATAATTTCCTTAAAAATACCAAACTTTTATAAATTTAAAAAGGGATTACAATGCTTAAAGAGTAAAATTGGAACAAAGGCCTCACCACAGGTTGGGGGTCCTTTTATAGAGTACAAGTAATGATTCTAGAATGCTGAAATACATGAAACCCTAGCCTATAATTCCTAAAATTTACCTTGGAGTACTTGAAGGCGTTTTGATGTGTTGAGGTGTCCAAATTCATCCAAGTCGTTCATTTTAGCTTTGTGACCAAGCAAGGAGTGTGGGCTGTTGATTTGGCCACGTGTCATTCCTTGGAGAGGAAGTTGGTCATTCATTGGTTGAGGGCTGAATGGGGTGGGGACCATGAGTGGAGTGGAGTGGTGTTTCAAGTATGGGAATGATTCGTGTTGGGTTGAATCACATGTGTGCTAAGTTAATTGAAAATAACCCTTTGTTATGAAAGAGATAGTTACTGGGTTCATACGGTGAATAGTGGTCCCCTTTGATCTGCTTTTGGTGGAGTGGAAAGTGTTTGGCGCATTTTTGAGTTTGAAAGTTTGGTTGTACAGCCTTAGCCCTTGGTCTTTGGAAAAGCTTGTAAACTATGTTTATTCAGCCCAAAAACATTTTCCTTTGTTAAATAACTTTCCAATTTCACACATTTGCCCCAAAACTTTGGTGTAAAGGTTTTAAGGGGTTGTTTTGCCAATTTTGGATAGTTTAAGGACTGATCTTGGACATTAATCATCTTTGAAGGTCTTCATTGGATGTTTGACTTCATGAGGGGCCATTGTTGACAATTTAGAAGTGTTGAGGGACTAATCTTGCCAAATCTTCAAAGTTGAAGGACCATTTTGTAATTTTGATAAACTTAAGGGACCAAACTTGTAATTATGAATATAAAAGGGTATTAAGTGTCATTTATTCATAGATGAGGGATCATTCTTGTACATCTTAAAGTCTTCAAGGGTTTTTCTTTTATAATTCACAAACTAGGGCCCGATTCTTTGTGCAGCTTCGTTTCTCGTGTTTGTTTTTCCTTGTTTCTTGTGATATTTTATCTTTTTCACGATATCCATACCTAAAATACACAAGTAAACAAACACAAGCATATATATGGTAGTTTATGACATTTTTATGCATTTAAAGCCCGAAAAGAACGATGAGATCATGTATAAATGCCATCTCATCAAGAATATAAGAAAATATATTTTAAATGGTAAATTTACACGCTACAAAAAAACATCATTGCAACAAGAGTATTTTAACTTTCAGTAGACGAAACTTTAATATATTTTTCGAGTATTTCTTAGTGTTGAAATTTCATCCAGAAAAATCAGACATAATTCGTAAAATCGTATGTGATTTTATTTTTATCTTTTAATTATTTTACAACATAAATAAATAACTTTTATAATTATTTATTTACCATTTATATAATAGTGGAAATCGGATGAGTAACCAGTTATGACGCTAGTCATTTTTAATGAAAGGTTAATGTCACACCCCCACCATGGGGAAATATGGGGCGCGAGCTATGGATATCATCACAACAACAACGTGTCTATAGAGAAAACTAAATGAAATAAAAATGTCATAAATGACGACATAAATGTCATGACCATATCTCAACAACATGCAAGTGTCTAGGTAAGTAGGTAACAGCCCTACCTCTCACCCACGAAAAACAAATTACACAAACAATCAACATATAGGTGCCAAAATGTATCACTCAATGACAAATGAAAAACTAAGAAGGAACGGGGATCTCCTTCTATATGCAATCATAAGCGACTTCAAATCCTAGCAACTTATGTTCTCACGCTTAACCATATTATCACTTGAAAGAGACACTAAAACATGTCAACAATAATGTTAGTGAGAGTCATAGGTTTAGATTCCAACGCTAAAACATATTACATTACATTAGCTGTGAATAAACAACATTCAAAAACATATAAGACATTCTACCCAGTGTGATACCAACATGCATAACTATTCCATACTAAGCGCTTATTCAATTCGTCCTAGGCTCCAAGCCTTTCCTACCTTCCTTCCTTCCATCCATGGTATATTAGGCGCCCATACACCTAATAATCAAACCCCAATACCCAGTCTTGTCCCCAAGGCCCAGTCTTGTCACCCTTGATATCAAGTATACTTAAATAAATTAAGTATTCCACATAGTAGTTAAGCGCATAAGTGAATCACATACTGTCCAATTACAAAACATTAAAACATTCACAACAATTCATTGAAACAAGAAAGTAAATATGTGTCTCTTCCATCCCATCTGGATGTAAATCATTTAAAGAAATATGTGACTATGAAACTCACCTGATTGAGCTTCTCCAAATATCCGCGCACTAGCAAAAAGCTAAACACACAAACACATACAATCAAGACACGCACCAAATGCTAAAATGACTCATCAGATCTATGATGGATGTCTAACCCTTACCCTTATATTAACCTCAATAATATGCTATAAACATCCCATTACCCCTCTCTAATAAACATTTAACTTAGTTAAGTTCATAACCTATCTCGCTTACATTTTACCCAAAACAGTCCAGTTTTTATACCCCAAACTGAGCCAAACGCCCACCTAACCAAACTCATACTTTCTGTAAAGGAAACCCTATGCCCTTACATGTGTTAGCTAACTCTTACGTTTTGCCCCAACCTTAAAGCTACTGTTAAGGCCCTGATATATATATATATATATATATATATATATATATATATATATATATATATATATATATTTGCCCAACCTTAAAGCTACTGTTAAGGCCCTGATATATATATATATATATATATATATATATATATATATATATATATATATATATATATATATATATATATATATATATATATATATATATATATATATATATATATATATATATATATATATATGTATATATATATATATATATATATATATATATATATATATATATATATATATATATATATATATATATATATATATATATATATATATATATATATATATATATATACTTTACCTATCCAGTTTTTATTGTTTTTGAACATATGAAATGTTTGTTATGATCAGAGGGTCTTCCACTATCCTATTTACTTAGCCCTCCACCAGACCTATTATATAATATATGAACTAACTCTTATGTAAATTTGAAGGTCCAATTGTACTCCTAAGTACCCTAACCATCTTAAAACATTAATTGAAAACCGACTGATCCAAAAACTGTTTTGACCACCAAAAGTTGTAATCTGTTTTCGACCCACTTCCTAACCTCTAATTTGCTTCTCGTTTCTTGCATTCAAAAGCTAACTCAAAAGCCTTTCCATGGGTACTTGGATCGAAAATTAAAAGTGTGTAGAACTCTAGATATGATCAAGACAAGTGACCTAAAATTCTGTCCAGATTTTGAAAACGAATTTAACACAATTAACCTAACTAATTACCTATAACTTTTATAATTGTGAACCCTAATTATCTGTAACATATTTAATTAGATTAATCATAGATTTTATGATAATCCAAATTAAAACCCGCATGATTTTACCATGAACAATACGCTTAGGAAACGTACGTACATATTAAAACTTTTCTTTTATCGCATGAACACGTGTCAAGATTATTAATTACAGAAGTTATGTACGTATTATTACACGATAAGTATTAAGTACATGATAGTACACGATAATTATTAACAATAATAATTGTAACATCTCAATTATAGTGTTTAAGGTATTTTATTACTAAAAAGCCATTGCGTAAGTTTGACTATGACTATATAAGTTTGAATGCGTTACGGGATTGGTTAGTCAAACCCGATAGTCAAACTATAAGTATAAATATCATATACAAATGTTTTAGAAAGTATTATGTGCTCCAAGTACTAGAGAAAGGAACTTAAGGGATCTAAGTTGCCAAGATTGCAAAGTATAGTTAAAAGTTGAAATTACAATAATGCCCTTGTGTTTAGATAAATTAAAATCTCAGAATCTTCTGTTATCAGACGTGTTGTTTATGGGTTCTTGGAGGGAAAAGGAGCTAGAAAACTTAAGGATGAAGAAATCATCCTTATGATGATTTGAAGTTGATATTGATGATGATTATGCTATATAAATGATGTTTTATGCTTATCTAACATGTTCCTCAGCAAAGGTATGATTTAAATCCATGTTAAGATTTCATGATCATGGTAGAGATTTGGGGTTTTGCCTAACAAGTGTATTAATGATGATTTTAATCATGTTCATAAAGTTTTATGCAAGTTTGATTCCTGATTATGGATTAGATAATGATTACAATTCATAATCAATGAATTCATGTAGTATTTGTATGAGGGTTAGCTAGTTCATGGTGTATGAAGTATATGGTCTTTAGTTATAAACTTAAAAGGATGTTTGGCACAAGGCCATATTAGCAAATTTAGACATGTTATAAGTGAGAATATTGTTGAAAATGATCATATAAATGTTTAATAAGTTGAGATATAAGTTTGGTTAAGAGTAGAATAGCATATCATAGGTTTTGGGTCGTTTTGGTGAAATTTGAATTTGGGACAGCAAGGTATGGAGAAATTTGCGTAGACTTGTAAAAATCATAGAAAATAACTGTAACTTCGTTTGGAGCGTGCCTTACCTTTTCAGAAAGGCGAGGGAGTCTACTTTCCAACAAAAATAGTCCCATGTATTGATTGCAGGTCTAAGTGGGTCAAAAACAGCAAAGTTCAGCAGACTGCAGAAATTCTGCATAAATAGGACTTTTAGTAAAAAGTGTTTAACGATAAAATAGCACCTCATGTGAATATGTTTGTGTGGTTTAGACCCAATACATGTTAGATATATGAGTTATGAAGTTCTAGTTGTCCTAGTATGCTTGTAATATGCTTAGGTGATATTGGAAAGGCTTATGGATGCATAATAAAGATCAAAGGTGAGCAACGGTTTTAGATTTATGTTATTAGATTACACATGGCGTAAAAATAATTGTATAGCTTCGGTATGTAGCCGAAGGTTAAATAGCCGAGTATTATTTATCATGTCATGATTCGGGTTTAACTAAAATCAAGCCAAGTATAGGACACCCAAAATGCGTATCAAAATCATGTTTAGGATGTTCACGAGGAGCATCATATCATGTTTATAAATCTCACAAGGAGCATTACTATAACGTTTAGATTTCTCACAAGGAGCATCACATCATGTTCATGATGTTCACAAGGAACATCGTTATTATGAGTTAGGTGCTCACAAGTAGCATCGTAGACAAGGATAGGGTGCCCCAGAAATGCATCAATAATCACAATGACCTGAGTGGTCATATTATCATGTTAGTACTCAAGTTGACCTGAGTGGTCATATTATCATGTCAATAGTCATGTTGACCTGAATGGTCATACTATCATGTCAAGTAGTTATGTTGACCTGATTGGTCATATTAGCATGTCAAGTACTCATGTTGACCTGATTGGTCATACTAGCATGTCAAGTAATCATGTTGACCAGATTGGTCATATTATCATGTCAAGTATTCATGTTGACCTAAATGGTCATACTATCATTTCAAGTAGTCATGTTGACCCGATTGGTCATATTAGCATGTCATGTACTTATGTTGACATGATTGGTCATATAATCATGTTAAGTAGTCATGTTATTCCAAGCGTCCTAAGTGGATGACCCGAGCATCCTAAGTGGATGACAGTGACGTCCTAAGTGGATGACGAAAGCATCTGATAGGTGTGGAAACACCCATCCTTTCTACCACTTAATTACAATAATAACCGAGCCAAAACGTGTATTTTATGTCTTTTATGTCGGAATTATGCGTGGTTTGTGTTTTTGTTGTGATTTAGGACGAAAAGGTGAAAAGTGGAGAAAACACGGGCATTTACGGGCTTTTATTGAAGAAAAAGATGAAAGACGAAGTCAAGAAGTCAAGAGTGCAAAAAGAACGGAAGTCCAAGACCAATTCTAAAAATTTATCGAAGAAAAAGTTAAAAGACGGAAGTTTACTTAAAACCGAAGAACTCAAGTCTACTTTATTGAAGAATTAAAAGACGAGTTCAAAGAAATCCCGAGCCAAAAGTCATTAAAAGTCCAAGATTAAAGAAGATAAGAAGAAAAGGACTAAACATGCAATTAACAAAGAGATTAAGAAGGAAGGGCCTAATGATGCAATTAAGGGAAAATGAAGGAGGGGAGGAAGCTTCCTAATCCTCCCCTATATATAGATTAGGCTAGTTAATTATTTTTCTTTGTTGGCTAAGTGTGACAATTAGTCTTCCACATTTACTTTCCTGCACATTTCAATTTATGCACATTTAAATACTTGTCAAATTTAAATACCTTTTCTTGCACCTTAAATTCCTTTAATTTCAAGTAAGTTTCCATTTAATTCTTGTCAATCTTTATTTTATCTTGTTGATCTCCTATCTACCTTTCTTGATCTTTGATTTTTTTTTATGTTTATGTTTGTGTTCATGTTCATGTTCTTATTTTGATCAAGTGAGTTTTTGATTATTGTGGTTAGATTTGTTAGTTTTATTGTTTTAGATTGTTTAATTATGATTATTGAATGTTTTGTTATTAGTTTAGTTTAATTTTGTGTTTGATTTTGGTTAAATTTGTGGTTAGATTCGTTGTTACTGTGATCCCTTGTTCTTCGGGGGTGTTTGTTTCTGTTACTGTATTCCCAGATTAGTTCCGAACAAGGAAGCTCCTGACTCAGAAAGTTCCGAACCAGCAAGCTTCATTCGGAAAACTTCCGGACGAAAACTTCTGGACGAAAACTTCCGGACCAAGGACAAGTTCCGGATCAGCAGTCTCATTCGGAACATTGAAAGTTCCGAACGAATCTTCCGAGTCAAGACTTCCGAACGAAAAGTTCCGGATCAGTACTTCCGAACGAAAAATTCTGGATCAAGATCTTCCGAACGAAACTTCCGAACCAAGGGCAAAGTTCCGGATCAAGTACTTCATTCGGAAGAGTTCCGAATCAAAGACTTCCGAACCAAAGTTCCGAGTAAAGGAAGGTTCATTCGGAAGAGTTCCGAATCAAGGGTTTCTGTCAGGTTCTTTTTAGTTTTTCTTTTTAAGTTTCTGTCTTTTATTTTCAAGATTTATTTTTCCCGCCCTTTTCCTTACTCGCATTTTAGGTTAATTTTGTCTTAGCTTTATTTTAGCCTTGCCTTAGTTTAAGTTTTAGTTGCGTTTTAAGATTGCCTTAGATATATTTAAGTTTTCATTATTTACGTTTAGTGCCCTTTAATTTCAGTCAAGCGTTTTAATACTTGCACTTTACTTTTAAATTAGTTTAAGATTTACTTTAATTGCACTTTTACTTTAAAGTTTCGCACTTTTATTTTAAATACTACAACGACACATTTTTGTTTCACCAAAGAACATTAGGGTCACATAGAGAACCTAGATCAATTCGATTAGATTGGTACAACGAACTTAATTTTTATACGGGGTGTCAAAAGCCGTGTATCAAATGGCGCCGCTGCCGGCTCTTTTCGTAAAGATTAACGGTTTTCTGTGAAAGACGTGTTGCTTTTGGGATCCGTTCACTTGTGAGCGTTATTTTTCTTGCATAAAAAATTCAGAAAAACCAGAAAAATTAAAAATTGATAAAAATACATAAAAATTAAAATTTTCAAAAATCCAAAAAGATTTTATCTTTATTGTGTATATATATTGTCTTTGTGTTTGGTTTCTTTTTATTTTGCATTTTCAGGTGTATGCGTACTAGATCGTCTAATTATCAAGAGCCCGAGACTCAAGAAGATTTAGCTATGTCAGGTGTTAACAACAACAATAATCCACCGCACCTCAACAATAACAACAATGTTCTTCCACAGCCCGATCTTCGGACAATGGAGGAGCTTTGTCAACCTACCATGTTTGGACGAGGAGGACCGATTGCGCCGATATAAATCAACGCTCCTGAGTTTTCGTTGAAGCACCACATGATTCAGCAAGTGCAAACTAACCCATTCCGTGGATTGCCTGATGATGATGCCAACAAACACCTCGACAAGTTCATTACAATCACCCAAAGCATGAAGTTGCCTGGTGCCACAATGGATGTTCTTCGCCTACAAATCTTCCCACATACTTAATCACATCATGCCGAGAAATGGTTTGATCGTCTCCCGAAGAATTCTATTCACACTTGGGATGACATGACTCAACGCTTTTTGTCGCGCTACTTTCCACCATCCATGGTCACGAGCCTTCGCAATCAAATCAGCGGTTTCATGCAAGATCCTGATGAATCTCTTTTTGATGCTTGGGAAAGATATAATGTCTTGATTGATCGTTGTCCAAACCACAACATGCTTCCCGTCACATTGATGGATACTTTCTACAACGGTTTGACTTTTCGAGATCGTGATACGATTAATGCAGCCGTCGGTGGCACATTTATGAAAAGGAGACCCGAGGAGTGTAGAGAGCTAATTGAGAACATGACTACTCACCACAAAAACTGGGATTCCTCTGCTTCTTCAAGGAACAATCCGAGAGTCAATGTTTCTTCTACCTCAGCAAATCCTGATATGACCGAACTCACCCGCATGATGACTGAAATGAGCAAAAGTATCACGCTTCTCGCTTCAAACCAACAACAACAACAAGTTAAAGCGGTTGCTAATCCTTGTGAAACATGCGGCGGTCCACACTCATACACCGATTGTCCTTCGACTCAAGGAAATCCGGAAAATGTGTATGCAGCCTATGGTAATTATTCACCGGAAAATTACCAAGCTCGACCTCAAGGGGATAGAAATTTGCTGAGCTACCGGTCAAGCAACTACCTTTCACCCGGTTTTTCTCCTCAAAACCAAAACCCCGCCAACAACTACAATAGAAGCAACCAAATCCCACCAAGAGCTTCTAATCATTATCACCCACCCGCTCCACAAACCCCACCCATTAATCCCGATGTTGAAGCCATCATGAGAACTCAAGGTGAGCAAATCAAGAATCTGCAGAGCCAAATTATCAATCTTAAAGGAGATATCACAAAGCAAGGAAATGAGATAAGATCCGAGCTTCGAGATAACATTCAATCCTCCTTCAGCAATCAAACCAATGATTTGAAGAATATGCTTGCTAGTTTCTTGCCCACAGCTCAACCTTCTTCTTCGAGTTCTCTACCTTCAAACACCGTCACCAATCCGCGAGCAAATGTGAGTGCTATTACTACTCGTAGTGGAATTACCATTGTCGATCCACCAATCCCGCCCCCATCATCTACACCTCCTCCACCACCATTTATCCCTACTCCTCCTACACCTAGTATTAGTGCACCATTACCGTCTCCGCCTCGTCATGACGATGTATCTAGGAAGGAACCTTCAACATCTCAACCTTTACCTGCTACACCTGCACCTTCACCACCCAAACCTAATATCCCTTATCCTTCTCGTTTAGGAAAGTCCAAACTGCTAACCAAGGAGGACTCTAAAGTGACACGCTATGTGAAGATGATCTCTCAGATGAACTTCAACATTAGCTTTCTTGAAGCACTTGTCCACATGCCCAAATTTGTTAAAGCATTTAAGGAATTGCTTAACAAGAAGGAGAAGCTGATTGAACTCGCCAACACACGCTTAAATGAAAACTGCTCTGCGGTTATTCTTAAAGAACTTCCGGAAAAGCTTGGAGATCCCGGTCGTTTTGTGTTGCCTTGCGTTTTCAACAAAACTGAAGAATTTACTGCCCTTGCTGATCTCGGGGCCAGTATTAATTTGATGCCACTGAGTATTTGGAAAACACTATCATTACCCGACCTCACTCCAACAAAGATGACTCTTGAACTTGCAAATCGCACTCTCGCTTACCCCGTTGGTATAGCCGAAGACGTGTTCATCAAATTTGGCACATTTACTTTCCCGGTCGACTTTGTGGTAGTTGATTATGAAATGGACCCTCGTATTCCTTTAATACTTGGTCGGCCATTCTTGAGAACCGGACGAGCTTTAGTAGATGTGGCCGAAGGTGAGTTAATCTTAAGAGTAGGGGATGATGCACAAGTTTTTAAAATGGGAAAGCTTACAGGCAAATCCTTTGGAGGCCGAGAATCAGTGAATATGATTAATGTGCTCGATGATTTTACCGTCTACAAAAATCCTCTATTCGATTCTTCCATTGATAATCCACTTTTTCAAGATGATGTGGATGATTCTCGCTCCACTTTGGACGCTTCTCCCATTTATGATTCTCCACCAATCTTCGATGCTTATGATGATGATTCTAGCTCAGATTCGGATGATTATGATGACCTTACTTCTGAGTATCCCGAGCTGCCCACATATGATGATTTTGATAAGGCTGATACTCTTTCGAGCTATTCTTCACATGATGAAGATCCTCCGCCATCACTCAATCCTACTTTGGACGACTACTCATTTGAGGAAGACTTCTCTGCATTTCTTAATACTTACTTCCCTCATGAGAGTGATGCTCCTCCTTATGATTTTGAAGATTATCGTCTTGATCCTACTTTGTATTTGAAGCACATTCTTTTTAAGGAGAAGAAACCGGTCGACACCAATATCCGCAGCACATATGATTTAACACCTCTTTGTCCCACTTCTGAGGACGAGGTTGTGCTTCTTCGCGGATCTTCTTCCCATTCTGCTGAGCCTGAGTGCTATTTTCCCCTAAAGGAAAAGGTGTTCGACCCCGGTATTTCAATCTTTAAGCCATCTCAGTATCCACCTGATGAAATAAAAGGAAAAATCTTTGGAATTAATGGAAATCTTGTGCCACTTCACCATGCTCCATCACTGCTTAAGGGAACCTTACCTACTCTTCTTTGGCTTGCCTTGTTCGCCTTAAGCTTGTGCTATTTGATGGACGAAAACTATGTCTTTGATCCTGGTGGATATGTTTCATGCTTCTTCCTCTGCTAATCAAGGTCAAGTCAGGCTCACGACTCGGTTAACAACAATCAAGCGCTTCTTAGGAGGCAACCCATGCATCTATCTTTTTGCTTTCTTTATCATAAGTGTAGGGGAGACCCGTTGGTTTGCTATTTCCTCTCCTCTCTTAATCAGGGATTCGAGCTCAATGATCCACTCTTGACGATTCTTGACGACCCGTAATTCCGTGTCCACTTCTTCCCGGTTCTATCCTAAACTCTTTTCGATTCACTATTTTATATTTTCTCAATATTAAAATAGGAATCTCTTTAGTTGTCCTTTCCTTAGCAAGATTTAAACAACGTGCACAATGTCCTAAGTATAGGGGAGTTTACTCCCACATGCTTAAACATTGAGGACAATGTTTATCTTAAGTGTAGGGGGACTTCTATTGAAGTTAAGTGGTCTTTTCCTTGTATCTGTCCTCATTTTAACCGGAAAATCAATTTTTTGACATTTTTCAAAATTTTTGATCTATTTTGGCCTATTAGTTTTTCCCTTTGTATAGTTATTTTCTTTCTTTGCTAGAATAAATGTTTAATAAAGTGGTTTTAATGTTTAAACGTTATGAATCTTTTGACTCAACCCGAGTTTACTTGCCTAAGTTACTCTAGCTAGTATTCTTAACGTGTTTAAGTCAAGTTTTGCTAGTCTTTTATATAGGGAGCTATAAAATGCGAAAGTCTTAACTCTCACGGGTTAAGAACAAGAACTTTTCGCAAGTTCCTATAATTGATCCTAGAGAGTCGTTTATCAAGGGAACTTTAAAACGCGATTTCTAAACTTGAAAAAGTCTAAGAATTTGCAAGATCCTATAGGCGACTCGAAAACCCAAAACTTTGATTTAATAGGCTAAGTATCCACGAGTCTCATTCCTTGAGATTTTAAACTGTCGAGAACGAGAGATGATAGAGCCAATTATAAGTTTGGTATCCTTTCGTGAATTTATGTGAGTTAATTATAAGCCTATTCTCCCATCGTTTGCTAATAAATTTATCTGCAATAAATAAGGTTGTACGATTTGAAAAGTTACTTATCTTCTAGCCCAAGATCGTTTAAAAGTTGCTCGGTATGGATTAGAGTTCATAGCCAAGGCATAACTTATTGAAGCGGGATGAGAAGATTGGCGAGTCCAAAAAGGTCCTAACAAGACATGAGGGCTATATTTTGTTGCTAAAGATCCAAAGTGATGTGAAGAATCATTTATCGAAAATCAATATGAAGGATCGAGACACACGACGAAAAGCAAAAACTCCCCAAAAGTCATGGAGAAGTGTATCCGAAAAGACCCTAACAAGGTATGAGGATAAATAGATCCAAGTCATAAAAGGAGCCGGATCGTTGTATATCAAAGTCCAAAATAAAGATTGGAGAAAAATTAAGAAGTCGTGGTCCAAGTATGAATCTCTATAAACTTCAAGTGAAGAAATTACTATATGAAGAGAAGACCATTATTTCATGAACGTCTCTCAAGGTTTGAAGTATGAAGTCGCTGCCAAATATCGGTCCGAGAAAGGTCTCAAATCGCGAAGCGAGTTATGCCAAGATATGAATTTTATGAGGTCCCGAGAAACAGTTTTAAAAGATTTTGTCCTTTAGCTAACTATTGATTAATCGTTCACTTTATTTTCGGCCTAAATAACTATCGAAATAAGTCAAACAATGCATCCTCGTGATCATTCAAGACAACAATAAAATATAAGAGATACACCTAGGAATAAGGGAGTCTAAGTGAGTAATTGGCCCACATGAGTTTGTGTTAGTTTACTAACTTATAATAACAATGATCTCGTTTTTAAGCTTGGTTTGGAGAAAGTGAAAACTTGAGGATGATGATTATTCATGACATTTCCAAAACCCAAGGTATGCTTTTGATTTCTTTACTTTGTATGTTTATAATTTTCTAGCTCGTTAATAAAGGCCAACGTGGATTAATTATGATGAAAAATGTAAACTTGCTTTGTAACTAATGCATTGCATGAGGACATTGCAATGGTCAAGTGTAGGGGATTTGATAGGTGTGGAAACACCCATCCTTTGTACCACTTAATTACAATAATAACCGAGCCAAAACGTGTATTTTATGTCTTTTATGTCAGAATTATGCGTGGTTTGTATTTTTGTTGTGATTTAGGACGAAAAGGTGAAAAGTGGAGAAAACACGGGCATTTACGGGCTTTTATTGAAGAAAAAGATGAAAGACGAAGTCAAGAAGTCAATAGTGCAAAAAGAACGGAAGTCCAAGACCAATTCTGAAAATTTATCGAAGAAAAAGTTAAAAGACGGAAGTTTACTTAAAACCGAAGAACTCAAGTCTACTTTATTGAAGAATTAAAAGACAAGTTCAAAGAAATCCCGAGCCAAAAGTCATTAAAAGTCCAAGATTAAAGAAGATAAGAAGAAAAGGACTAAGCATGCAATTAACAAAGAGATTAAGAAGGAAGGGCCTAATGATGCAATTAAGGGAAAATGAAGGAGGGGAGGAAGCTTCCTAATCCTCCCCTATATATAGATTAGGCTAGTTAATTATTTTTCTTTGTTGGCTAAGTGTGACAATTAGTCTGCCACATTTACTTTCCTGCACATTTCAATTTATGCACATTTAAATACTTGTCAAATTTAAATACCTTGTCTTGCACCTTAAATTCCTTTAATTTCAAGTAAGTTTCCATTTAATTCTTGTCAATCTTTATTTTATCTTGTTGATCTCCTATCTACCTTTCTTGATCTTTGATTTTTTTATGTTTATGTTTGTGTTCATGTTCATGTTCTTATTTTGATCAAGTGGGTTTTTGATTATTGTGGTTAGATTTGTTAGTTTTATTGTTTTAGATTGTTTAATTATGATTATTGAATGTTTTGTTATTAGTTTAGTTTAATTTTGTGTTTGATTTTGGTTAAATTTGTGGTTAGATTCGTTGTTACTGTGATCCCTTGTTCTTCGGGGGTGTTTGTTTCTGTTACTGTATTCCCAGATTAGTTCCGAACAAGGAAGCTCCTGACTCAGAAAGTTCCGAACCAGCAAGCTTCATTCGGAAAACTTCCGGACGAAAACTTCCAGACCAAGGACAAGTTCTGGATCAGCAGTCTCATTCGGAACATTGAAAGTTCTGAACAAATCTTCCGAGTCAAGACTTCCGAACGAAAAGTTCCGGATCAGTACTTCCGAACGAAAAGTTCCGGATCAAGATCTTCCGAACGAAACTTCCAAACCAAGGGCAAAGTTCCGGATCAAGTACTTCATTCGGAAGAGTTCCGAATCAAAGACTTCCGAACCAAAGTTCCGAGTAAAGGAAGGTTCATTCGGAAGAGTTCCAAATCAAGGGTTTCTGTCAGGTTCTTTTTAGTTTTTCTTTTTAAGTTTCTGTCTTTTATTTTCAAGCTTTATTTTTCCCGCCCTTTTCCTTACTCGCATTTTAAGTTAATTTTGTCTTAGCTTTATTTTAGTCTTGCCTTATTTTAAGTTTTAGTTGCGTTTTAAGATTGCCTTAGATAGATTTAAGTTTGCATTATTTACGTTAGTGCCCTTTAATTTCAGTCAAGCGTTTTAATACTTGCACTTTACTTTTAAATTAGTTTTAGATTTACTTTAATTGCACTTTTACTTTAAAGTTTCGCACTTTTATTTTAAATACTACAACGACACATTTTTGTTTCACCAAAGAACATTAGGGTCACATAGAGAACCTAGATCAATTCGATTAGATTGGTACAACGAACTTAATTTTTATACGGGGTGTCAAAAGCCGTGTATCAGCATCCTAAGTGGATGACCCGTACTTTAATTAGTACTTAAGTCCTTCGTGGATGACCCATTTAAACAAGCAGAATGTCATATTAGCATCCCGAGACGAGTACTCGTCAGCTAGGGACTCTCTTCCCCAATGGCTCAGCTTTCCCCCTCCTTATTTAGTAAGAGTGCTGTATACCTTCAATTCAACAAGTGCTATATGCTCTCTCTGTTTAGGTTGTGAGGGATATACTAATACCATTCAGGCTATAAGAAAGAGGATTTTTTTCATCGGGTCCGGGTAGAGACCAAAGATCTTGAGTGACCGATCCGGCAGAACAACTCAAAAGATAAAGAAGTATCGTTAATTTCTTCATGCTACTGAGGAACAACGGGAGATTCTATCTCATAAAGTTCCATTCCCGTTCTCAACCCATGACCAATTATTACGCAGAACAGGACGATTAAGTATCGTCTAGTCATATGAGATGCCATAAATTATAAATGTACATGATACAGGTGCAAGACGACTATATGTCGTACCTAATATAGAATTATATATTTATAGAACCACGTTCCAGAATTGCAAGATTTCTCAGATCCCGTTAATTCACTAAGTCGCAAGGACTTACCGTTCTTAGTTCTATGTTTTTGCAGGTTATTGTAAGATAAGTTGGAGCTCGTAAATGGTAGCTAGGAGTGCATTAAGAAAAGAAGACGCTTACGCTCGGTAAGATTCGAGCGACTCTTCTCTTGCACTTTGATATTGCTTGTAAAACTCCAATTTTTCAGAGGTCTTAAATTAACCAGGTTCAAATGACTTGGTTGTTCATGAGTATGTTTTGTAAGTAAAGGATCAATATTGAGATTTTTTGTTATATATAAAAAAAAATTTACTCGAGTCAGGGCGTTTCAAGTTGGTATTAGAGCGTTTGGTTTGAGGGATCTGAGTATCCGTTGTCAGTAGGAGTGTACTTAGACTTAAACCATAGCTCGATATTGACCATTTACCATGTAGAGTTTATCATGTTTCATGTCGAATGGATTAGAACTATGTTATTTTTATTAGCATTTTAGACTTGCCATAATTAGTTAAGTTTAATATATGCATAATCCCACCTAGTAGAATGCATGTAAGAAGTGTGAATATTATGACTAGCATGCCTTATGAGACCATGTTTATAAGCGTTTAGATTTAGTAGATGAGCAAGTCAAATGATGAATGATGTGGCATCTTTTCAGACCTCAGGTGTAGGAACAAATCATGAATCAGATATTCACCATATGGAGCATATAGAATTAGTATGCGTTGATAGCATAGTAGTATATAGTTAGAATTCAGTTCAGATCATGTGATTATATGTTTAAGTTTGTACCTTGGGATATATTATAATAACAATGAGTTCATGATTTAAGATGTGATTTTTATGACGTCTGATCAACGTAATAATATTCACATGATATAAGAATGAGATTATTTGGATTATAGGATATACCATGAAGTTTATTAGAACCCTTATGTGAACAATGACTATGAATTTCATTATAATTATGTATAGTACATATTGTCAGTTAATGACAAGCAGCATGAATCATGACTAGAAACGGAATATCAGAAACATAATAGCATGTTAAGGAGTACAGAATGTGAGAATCTGATTTAGCATGCATAGTTTACTATGATTAGCACACATGGTGTATCGCACTAGTATGTGATTAGCAGAGAATGCATTAACAAAAGCGCTGGAATTGAAACAAATTAACATGGGAGCATAACATGATTCTACGTTGATGGTTTTATTAATGAGTCGAGATAGAATATGATGGCAATAAATGCATGTTTAAGTGATGTGAGTATTATGACGTCTGGCCAACGTAATAATAGTTACATCACGTACCATGGATTTATTGGGATCATAGGAATCCTCGAGGAGTTGTCAATAAAATGAGGGTCAATGAGACTAAATTATGGATTCAGAAAGATAGAATGACGACTTAGTAAAATAAGTATACACGAGTAGGATAATCAGTCTCAGTTTTTGATTTATAACCAGAAATTTGTATCCAGAAAAAATTCAGCATAACATAATAATCAGAATTCACGAATCAGAAATAGTAAAGAAATGCCCTACCTTGAGTTAGGGATTCAACATGTATTAAATTTCAGAAGTTTTAGATTTAGACTCAGTAAGTAATATCTAGTAAATGTAGTAGATGTTACGACAAGAATTAGACTTGTGGTAAAATAAAATAGTCAGAATAACAGAAATGAAATTAATAAGTGCAATCTAAGTGGGAGATACTAAGTGCCCAAACTTAACACATGCCCAGATAATCATCGAGCGGTAGTTCGTGGGGACTGATAGGTGTGAAAACACACATCCTTTTTCCACTTAATTATAATAATGGCCAAGCCAAACTTGTATTTAATGTCATAAAAGTCGGAATTATGCGTGGTTTGTGTTTTTATTGTGTTTTAGGACCAAAATGTGAAAAGGGAAGAAAACATGGGCTTTCACGGGCTTTTATCGAAGAAAAAGACAAAAGACGAAGTCAAAAGATAAAGAGTGAAAAAAGAACGGAAGTCCAAGGCCTATTCTGAAGATTTATCGAAGAAAAAGTCTAAAGACAGAAGTTTAACAAAGTCAAAGAACCAAGTCAAATTAATGAAGAAATTAGAAGACGAGTTCACGTTAATTAACGACAAATCCCGAGATAAAGTCGAGAATGACGAATTTATTGTCAAAGACGAAAGACGAGAAGACAAAAGAAAGAAAGAAGGAAGCAACAACTCCCCTCTCCTATAAATACCCTCCTAATGTGTCATTAGGAGGTGTTAACTAATTTCACAAATTAGTTCTCCATTTTATTCTACGCACTTTTCATATTGTCATTTACATACTTGTCTTTAATTTCAAGTTATTTCAAGTAAGTCTTTAATTTGTGTTGTTGAATCTTAATCTTTAATCAAGTTTTTCATTAATCTCATTCTACCTTTCTTGATTGTTTAATCTTTATGCTTGTTTGCTTATTGGATTATTGATTATTTGATAGTTTTGGTTGATTTGGTTTTAATTAATTAAGTGGGTTTTATAGTTTTAGTGATTTTTATTGAAAAACGTTTGTTGATTTGGTTGATTTAGTGATTAAAGATCTTATTTGATGTTTTGATTAGCTTATTTCTTAGATTATTTGGCTTATTTTTTTATTTCCTAGAATTTAGGATCGTGATTTGGAATTCTTTTGATTATTGCTAAGTTGCCAAGAGGGTTTCTGAAGTCACTTTGGAATTTTTGGTATTATTCCGAAGTTTCCTTTTTAATAAGTTCCCGAAGTCTCATTTTTTTTCTTTCTTAAATATTCAGAAGTTATTTTTTTATATATTCCGAAGATGTAGTTTCTAAAATATTCTGAAGTACTTCAATTAAATTATTCCGAAGTTCCTTTCTAAAAATTCAGAAGTTGTTCATATTCAGAAGTATAAAAAGAAAAAAAATAATTCCAAAGTAAAAGAAAGAGAATTCCGAAGTTGATATAAAAAAAATATAATTCCGAAGTAGTGAATAATATACATTCCGAAGATAGATTTTAAAAAAAATATTGCGAAGTGGGAAATAGAAACAGACTGCGAAGTATAATAGAATTGAGGTGCCAACTTGCAAGCTTGAGTTTTCTTTCCCGCCATTTTAATGTCTCCCCAGGGGAGACATGTCTCCCTCTAGGGTAACTCTTGTTCCGTTAGTTGTTTAGTTTTATCCGAAAGTCATTTTAATTTTTATTCTGAAAGTCAGTTGTTTTTAGTTATATTTTTCGTCAAATTTTAATATTATTATTTTTCGAAAAGTTTATGTTTTAACTTTTATTTAGTGTCCGCTTTAATATTTGCCTCGTTTAGTTTTAAAGTAGCCACATAGTCCAATTTCTTTCTTTTCCATTAAGTAAATTTTATTTTTGAGTCGAAAATTTATTTTTCTTGTCAGTTTTATTTTTATTAATTGTTTCGTTTTAATTTTCGTATTAATAATTGCCTTGTTTCTTTATTATTAGTCATTTGTCTCTAGTTATTTTTAATATTTTTCGCATTTACCTTTTAAGTAGAGATAGACAACAACCTTTTATTTTATTCACCATAGACGACTGAGTCACACTTTCAACTGTAATCAATTCGAGTCGAATCAAAACGAACTTTTAATTAGTAAAATCTTTGTATCAAATGGCGCCGCTTCCGGCTCTTTTTGTGAAGATTAACGGTTTTCTGTGAGAGACGCGTTGGATTTTGGGATCCGTTCCCTCGTGAACGTTATTATTCGTGTCAAAAATTCTTAAAAATTAAAAAATTCAAAAAATCCAAAAACATTTAAAAACATTTAAAAACATTTAAAAACGTTTAAAAACTCATAAAAAGCATTTTTTTTTCAAAGTTTTGCACCAAAAAGATTTTATTTGTTACGTTAACCATATTTCCTCTATTTCTTTGCTATCTTTTTCTTTCGTAGGTGTATGCGTACTCGCTCATCGTCTTATTCTGAGCCAGAGACTCTTGAAGACTTAGATATGGCCGGTGTGCATAATAATAACAACCCACCTCACCCCAATTTGAATAATAACAACCATGTCCCTCAACCCGACCTTCGTACGATGGAAGAGCTATTCCCCTACAATGAATGGACGCGGAGGACCGATTGCGCCGATGCAAATCACTGCTCCCGAATTTTCGTTGAAGCATCACATGATCCAACAAGTTCAAAATACTTGTCCATTTCACGGATTACCGGATGATGATGCCAACAAACACCTCGATAAATTCATTACCGTCACTCAAAGCATGAAACTGCTAAGTGTTACCATGGATTTTCTTCGCCTTCATCTATTTCCACACACTTTATCCCACCATGCCGAAAAATGGTTTAATCGTCTACCTAAGAATTCAATTCATACATGGGACGAAATGACTCAACGATTTTTGTCACGCTACTTTCCACCATCCATGGTAACTAGCCTTCGGAATCAAATCAGTGGTTTTACTCAAGAACCTGATGAATCGCTTTTCGATGCTTGGGAACGTTATAATGTATTGATCGATCATTGTCCTAACCATAAAATGCTCCCCGTCACCTTAATTGATACTTTCTACAACGGTTTAACTTTTCGTGATTGTGACAAGATTAATGCTGCCACCGGTGGTACATTTATGAAAAGAAGACCCGAGGAGTGTAGAGAGCTTATAGAGAACATGACCACTCATCACAAAAATTGGGATTCATCCGCATCCTCAAGAAATAACCCGAGAGTCAATGTTTCTTCTACTTCATCAAACCCATAGATAGCCGAACTCGCACAACTCACCCGCCAACTAGCCGAGATGAACAAAAAATTCTTAACCATGGCTACGAACCAATTTCAACAAGTTAAAGCTGTATCACTTTCTTGTGAGATTTGCGGCGGTCCTCATTCATACATTGATTGTCCTTCCACTCATGACAATTCGGAAAACGTGTATGCGGCTCACGGTAACTATTCCACGGAAGGCTATCAAGCCCGACCTCAAGGTGATCGTAACTTGCTAAGTTATCGTTCCAACAACTTTCTTTCACCCGGTTTTTCTCCTCAAAACCACAACCCAAACAACTTCAATAGAAGCAATCCAAACCCACCTTGAGCTTCTAATCCATATCACCCACCCGCTCACCAAGCTCTACCCATCACTCCACCCACTACATATAATCAAGATGTTGAAACTTTCATGAGGACCCAGGGAGAGGTGGTTAAGAATCTTCAAAGCCAAATCATGAACTTGAAAGGTGATATCACTAAACAAGGGAATGATATTCGAACCGAGCTTAGAAATGATATGCAAACTTCTTTAAGCAATCAAACGAATGATTTGCGGAATATGATGGCTAGTTTCTTCCAAAGTAATCAACCCTCTACTTCGGGCTCTCTTCCTTCGAATACCGTAACCAACCCAAGAGCTAATGTGAGTGCTATTACTACACGCAGTGGAGCAACTCTAGTAGGACTATCTACCTATCCCCAGTTACTCCATCTACACCTCCTCCACCCCCATTTATTCCTCCTACTTCCACACCTAGTACTAGTTCTACCTTACCGTCTCCACCTCTTACGGAAGAAGTACCAAAGACAAAACCTTCATCATCCCCACCTTCTACCTCTAAACCTTCTACTTCACAACCTTCACCTTCTACACCTACACCTCCTAAGCCCAATATTCCTTATCCATCTCGGTTAGACAAGTGCAAATTGCTCACCAAGGATGACATTCAAGTGACAAACTTTTTGAAAAAGATTTCGGGAGTGAACATCACCATTAGCCTTGTTGAAGCTCTTGCCCAAATGCCTAAATTCGTTAAGATGTTTAAAGACTTGCTTAGTAAGAAGGAGAACATGGCTGAGTTTGTCAACACCCGCTTAAATGAAAATTGTTCTGCAGTCCTCCTTAAAGAACTTACGGAAAAACTTGGAGATCCCGGTCGTTTTGTGTTACCTTGTACATTTTCCCAAACCGAAGAATTTACTGCCTTAGCCGATCTCGGGGAAAGTATAAATTTGATGCCATTAAGTGTTTGGAAAAAGTTATCATTACCCGACCTTACACCAACAAAGATGACTCTTGAGCTAGCAAATCGAACTATCGCTTACCCCGTTGGTATTGTTGAAGAAGTGTTTGTTAAAGTTGGTACCTTCACTTTTCCGGTCAATTTTCTTGTTGTTGATTATGAAATGGACCCTCGTATTCCGTTAATACTTGGACGGCCATTCTTGAGAACCGGAAAAGCTTTAGTCGATGTTGCCGAAGGTGAACTAATATTAAGGGTCGGGAATGATCAACAAGTTTTTAAGATGGGGAAGATCTCAAACAAATCCAATGGAAGAGAATCGGTGAAAATGATTGATGTGCTTCAAGACGAGTTTGTCACAACTCCATTAGAAACTACAAAGCTTGATGTCAATGATTTTACCGTTTACAACAATCCACTTTTCGAGCCTATCTATGATAATCCACTTTTTCAAGAAACTGTGGAAGATTCTGAAGATCCTCCTCCCAATTTGGATCCCCCACTAATTTATGATTCTCAATCTATGATGATTATGATGATGATTTTAGTACCGATGTGGACGATTATGATGATTTTTCTTCAGAGTATAAAGACATGCCAACTTATGATGATTTTGATGATGTTTACACTCTTTCGAGTGACTCT
The DNA here is from genome assembly GCA_025667525.1 of Glebionis coronaria. Lineage (NCBI taxonomy): Eukaryota > Viridiplantae > Streptophyta > Magnoliopsida > Asterales > Asteraceae > Glebionis > Glebionis coronaria. The sequence goes on along the minus strand of CM046876.1, from coordinate 404,144,691 downwards.
TCAAGTGTTATGTCTTCTACTGATGATTGTGCTCCTATTTTTGATGAAGATCCTCCGCCAACAATGCTTGATCCTACTTTGGATGATTACTCATTTGAGGAAGATTTTGCTACTTTTCTAAATACATACTTCCCTAATGAGCATGATTCTCCTCCTTTGGACTTTGATTATGGTCTTTATCCTCCTTCAGATGTAAAGAAACCCATTTCCAAGGAGAAGAAACCGGAAGACACCAATATCCGTAGTACCTATGTTTTGACACCTCTCTTTCCACCTTCTTTGGATGAGATTATGCGTTTTATGGGAGAATCTTCAAGGTCTACTGAGCCTAAGTCTTATTTTCCCCTAAAAGAAAAGGTGTTCGATCCGGGTTTCGCAATTTTTAAGCCATCTCAGTATCGATCTGACGAAATAAAAGGAAAGACTTTTGGAAACTATGGAGCTATGCTTTCACTTCATCACACTTTCTACCACCACGCTCAACAACTGCTTAAGGGAACCATGCCTACTCTTCTTTGGCTTGTCTTGTTCACCTTAAGTTTGTGTTATTTGATGGATGAAAACCATGTATTTGATCCCGGTGGATGTTCTTCAAGATTCTTACCATTTTAATCAAGGTCGAGTCAGGCTCACGACTCAGTGAACAAAAACAAGCGCTTCTCGGGAGGCAACCCGAGTATCTTTCCTTTTTATTCATTTTATAATAAGTGTAGGGGGAGACCCTAGTATGTGTTTCTTGTTTTCTTTCTTATCATGTGTAGGGATTCGAGCTTTCAAAGATCCATTCTTGAACTCTTTTGATGACCCGTGATTTCGTGTCTCCGTCTTCTCGGTTCTGTCCTAAACTCTTTTGATTCACTATCTTATATTTTTTAATATTAAAATAGGAATCACTTTAGTTGTCTCTTCCTTAGCAAGATTTAAACAACGTGCACAATGTCCTAAGTGTAGGCGAGTTTACTCCCACATGCTTAAACATTGAGGACAATGTTTATATTAAGTGTGTGGGGACTTCTATCGAAGTTAAGTAGGCTTTTCCTTGTATATGTCCTCATTTTAACCGGAAAATTGATTTTTCGACATTTTTCAAAAATTTTGATCTATTTTGGGCTAGTCGTATTTACCTTTGTTATAGTTATTTTCTTTCATTGCTAGAATAGATTTTTAATAAAATGGTTTTAATGAGTTTAGATGTCTTTGATATATTAGGCCCGTCATGAATCTTTTGACTCAACCCGAGTTTACTTATCTAAGTTTACTCTAGCTAGTATCCTTAACGTGTTTAAATCAAGTTTTTCTAGGTTTTATGTAACACCCCATTTTGATATATGGAATGTCACGCGTGATTATGGCGTGTCATCAAAGCATGCAAGGTGATATGTAGTAAAACATACATGACCATAGGGAAAACCGGAATCAAACATCGGTTCCCAAACATAAGCCCAAAACATAAATAAAGGAAATGAACTGAATAAAGACTAAACAAGCATAACTATATGAAGGCAAAAAGGAAAAGAAGTCTCTGGCGGCTTCCATCCTATGCGCGTCCTCCAAATGCTCGAGTCTTGGGTACCTGCCGTTTTGGGACATGGAAAGGAAAGTAACGGCTGAGCAAGACGCTCAGTGCACGGATGTACAATATAGCATGAATAGGATAAGCATGTAACATATAACAGCGGAAGACTAAGTACTGAGTAGACTGGTTAAGTATCAAGAAAACTGGTTTTATAGTTTGAAAAGCCTTATGTTTATCTTGTGAAAACTGTTTTAACATATATATACCATAGCCCATATAGGTCATGAAAAGGTCACGTGCATGAATACTTGGAGGGGTGACCTCATCATGCTGATTAGAGGGGATGCCTCTAATCAATATACTGGTTTGGGTAGGAGGGATCAGCTCCTTGTGAAGGGTGCAAGGCACACACCACATTCACCATGATAAACTGAATAAAACATGTAACTAGGATGCACCCATACGCCCCACCTGATATAATAATATGGCCAAAACTGAAAGGGACGCCACGAGCAATCACTCCGCCGTGGGGAAGTCATAACATCGGTGCCTCCAATGCTATGGTTATGGTACCTCCATAACTAGGTGAAACTGGTCATGCTTGTATATGGCTATAGATTATGCTAAATTAACATAAGCAGTTCAAAACAATAAAACAAATGCTGGGGAAAACAGTTGGCTGCATACGGGGAAATCCTAATAAGGAAAGAATGTCCATACTGAAAGGACGGGAATCCGTACCTCAAGTCCAGTGAATGAACGGAAGAAAGACTCCTACTTCTGGATCACTAACGCTACATGAATACACACGTGTATAAGTATCGATTCACTGATTACGTACTGGGTTTTGTGTCTCATTTTAGCCGATTTGGTATGTTTTAGGTCATGGTTCACTGTTTAAAGCCTTAAACTGTGTTTATCTAGTATTCTGATTAATCTGATTAAGTATTACTGGTGTTTCATGTATTATTATACTTACTGTGTAATAATAAGTAACTTTCCAAAAATAGCAGGTTTCCAAAAATAGAAAGTTTCCAAAAATAGAATCCAAAAATAGAAAGTTTCCAAAAATAGAAAGTTTCCAAAAATAGAATTTACTGCTTAAAATAGATTAGTTTCTAAAAATAGAAAGTTTCCAAAAATAGATCAGCTGCCTTAATTAAATAAGTTTCCATATATAGAAGGTTTCCATGATTAGATTAGCTGCCTGAAATAGATAGATTTCCATATATAGAAGGTTTCCATAATTAGATTAGTTGCCTTATTTAATTAAGTTTCTATAATTAGAATTAAGCTGATTACATAAGCTAACATATAAGTCTAAGTGTTATAAGCTTATTTCTTAAGTCATATGATATAGTGTATAGTTTAATTATTATTTCATGTATTTTAATTAAACTATAGGTTAAGCATTTTAATTAAAGTATAACATGTATTAATTAAAATGAAATAAAATACTTAGGTTAAAATGTGTATTATTATTATTAATAATATAACCTAAGTCATGACTAAATTAATTAATTATAGGCATGTTTTAATAATTAATTAATTATATCTTATAACATAAAATACTTAGGTTAAATTAATGTCATGTTAAACTAATAATTAAAATAACCTAAGTCATGATTTAATTAATATTTCATGTTATTAATTAATTATATCCTAAGTTCATGGTTCATAAAAATTAACATGTAACATAGATCATGATTTAACCAACGAACCATGAATCGGGCATGAATTCGACACCGTACCCCGAGCCAAACCCGGGGCACATGTGTCTCCTTGCTGCCGTGGGTCCCACATGAGCCAACCAAGACCAAAAATGGTCTTGGTGGTGGCGGCAATAGCAAACCAAACCCCCCTCGGGTTTGTTTGCTAGGCGGCCAAAACAAACACCCCTTTTAAATCATTCTTTGATTTTATTTAATACCAAAACATGTTAGATCAATGATTAATTATCATGTTTAAATAAAAAAAATAATAACATGTTCATGAAAATAATCAAAGATTAAAAGAATTAAAAAGAATTAAAAAGAAGGGTTTGAAAGGTATACCACTATGTAGCTTGGAAAAAGGATGAACAAACACTGATTATACAATAGTTTTTGAGATCAAAATCAACTAATCACCCTCCTATGATGATGTGAAGGTGGCGGCACAAAGAGAGCAAAAGGAGGAGGAGAAAACTCTTTTTAGGGTTTTTGTGTTTATTTCTTGAAAGTGAAAAATGAAAACATGTTTTTACTCTTACCCCCCTTTACTTGTAAAGTCCATGGGCTAAGCCCATTTCTTGTATATGTGCCGTGGGTATGGGGGCCCCACATGGGGTACCCGTACCTTTCTCGTGTCCCGATGTTTCGTGTTCGTTCGTGGTTAAACGTGTTCGTGTCTGAAGCGTTTCTGTTTGTTTTATCATGTAGTTATCGTAATCTTAACGCTCGTAATTATATTATATGTATTTACGTAATTATTCTAGTTCGTATTTTAAATGGTGATCATGATTTAATTATGTTCACGTGACATATTTATTAACTGTTTATCATGAGTTCGTACGTAATCGATACTTGTCATGTCATACACGTATGCACTTGCTTGATTATTAGCACATGAATGTGATCAATACTAAATGGGGTAAGTTTTAATCTATGACGTACGATCTTAAGGGCACTATTCATGGTAAAAGCATGCGGGTTTTACAATTCTTCCCCCCTAAAAAGAATAATTCGTCCCCGAATTATAGATAAAGTAAGCTGAAAAGAAGTAACATACCCGAATCAAACTGGAAAGGTATGCAAAATAACGGAAATGAAGGTGACATGGTAGAAGGGAACATGGAACGTGACATGTCTTGAAAAGACATGGAACGTGACGTGACTGAAAGGACATATCTAATCGATAAGAGAAAAATGGATAAGAAGTCCGGATGAACTTGTCCGTTTCCAAGTGGCCTCCCTCTTGGAACGGTTCCTTCAGAAGATCCTGACACTAATGATAAATCTTGGTCCTCATGACCTTGACTTGGAATACGAAGAAATTCTTGGTTATCAACGGAAGGTAGATCCCCTACATTCGATCGAGGAAAAAAATAAGAGTTAACGTGCAAGGGTAGCTGAAACGTTACGATGCAAGACAATCTGACTTAACTGATAATTAGAAACGATGCGCGAGACATAAAGAAACGTAGTACGTGAAAAATTTTGAACGTGATACGTGAAAAGTTTTGAACGTGCTACGTGGAGATATGGCGAGTGTAGTATGAGTAAACCTATCGTGATCCATGATACGTGTAACATATCTTGATCATGATATGAGGAACGTGGAATGAACATGACATGTGAGACATATCGTGATCATAGAATATAATGGCGGTAACGCCAAACGCTACAAGGTGAGACGTGGAATATGACGTGAAACGTCTATCTGATGATGGAGAGTTATACTAAACTTGGGTCTGGTCTCACAAGTTCTTGCAAACTTCCCAGAATGAGAAAAGAAATGAACGTAAAATCGTAAGCCAAAATACGATCATGAACGTGAATAGTGTCATGAACGTGAGCGCGAAAGCAAGTCGTGGAATTAGAATGAAGACGTGAAGTAAGTTAGGAGTACCATTACGAATCTTTGTCTGACCCGATAGCTGAGGGATTGCCAAGTGATCGGATGAGCCTTGGTTGGAACATGTTCGTTCAATCTGTTGGTTCTGAAATCCGTACGGATGTAAGGATTCTGCAGACCTGATCAAACTGTTGACAATAACCCAGATAGCATCATGCTTCTTCTGAGTTTGCTGAAATCTGGTAACTAAAATCCATGGAGATCTTGTCCCTTTTCGATTCACAAATTCATATGATGAAAACATCCCAGTTTGTTGGTGTCCTATCTTAACCTGTTGGTATGTCAGGTACCTAGATATGAACGTAACTGTATCTTGCTTCGTAGAACTTGATACCTAGGAGTTTGCGAAACTCTGAGTCTCTGAATCTAGACTTCTCCTAGGGTATGATTTTCTAGAACACCTAATGTAGTGTAGGGTTCTCTCCTTTACGTCATAAGCAGAGTCATGGTAAGATTAACCGTAGGAACCCATGTGATTCAGCGTGTCACTGTAATCAAACAGAATTGATATTGGAAAAATGTTCAAGGGTAGAATTTCCCTTGTCATAGAATTTGCAACATAGTGCAGATATGGTCTTCCTGTTCTTCTCTAGGCTTAGAGGAAATCAGGTTATCCTCAATGAAAACGCTGATGAATTTGTTTAGGAGTTCATGGAAACTCAATTAATTAAGTCCATAATGCGGTTGGAGCATTGATGAGACTAATTCAAAATCATACATCTAGCATGACCGAGTCGTGTACGAATAGCAGTCATGGACATGTCCTGCTTTTTCACTCGGCACTGTTGGCAGCATGATCGTGAGTTCGATCTTGGAAAAGTGATTAACACTATAAGGTCGATTGGACATGTTGTCAATACGTGGAGGAGAATAACGGTCATGAATGGTGATTTGTTTAAGTCAACGGTAGTCGACACATAATCTCATGGTACCATCCTTCTCCTTGAAGGTTCTTCTGGAGTGTAAGGAATAATTTTGGAATAATCCGTTGGTTATGCGTAAAAGGACCTTAGTAGTCGTGGGTTACTGACAGCTAGAAAATTTTAGCAATATGGCTAACAAGGCACGTGCTTGAAAAGCATAGATAATTTGTAATGATTTTCGGATGGAAAATCAAGCTGAATGTATTCAGGAGCCTGAACGTTACTGTACATAATTATGAATCATAGCATGGTGTGGTGTTCGTAGTACATAATTAGGATATAAATTCATCTCGTGTCTGTCCGAGGAAAATGCGTTAGCAGCTTGGATCTCATCATTTAGCTGACGGAAAAAATCTTCGTATACATGGAAATACGAAAGGCGTCCTTCATGGTTATGAATATATGAACTATGGTCAAAGAAATGAAAGTGACATTGGCAACGTGACAGTTCTCACTGATGCGCCGATAATGGTGTTGAAATTCTTGTGACCTGATTAATACATGGCACAAAACATAGATATACCCTTGGAGGGTACCCTGAATTTCATAGAAATGTTCCATAATTAGACGTGAGTCATGTGTCTTGACTCGTGTCTTGAGAAAATGTAAGTGTGACATATGTCTTGACTGGTATCTTGACATGTGTCCTCAGAAGGTATACGTGAGACATGTGTCTTGACTGATGTCTTAACGTGTGTCTCGAGATGTGAAACAATTAGAACTACAAATATTAGGTTAATATGCCAGAATTGGCGGATCGGTTGGACTACTGATCGTTTGTATGTCTGATCACGTCCGTGGCCGGAGCCTCGGTTGCGATTTCTAGGCTGGTTGCTGTCATAGTAGTGGTTACTATCATCTTGTCTGTCGGTTCCATGGCGGTCATTCTCATGACCGTGACTCATGTAACTATTTAGCTGAGTGGCCGGCTGGTACTGGTTTGCACTCATATGGCTGAAATGACAGCCGAACGACGTGTGACATGTAACTATGAATTTGGGACAATGATTGATGGGAATTGTCTGATGGTGAAGCATCTTCTCGTCCAATTGCTTTGCTCTGACGCCTTTGTCTTCGTCTTTTAGGATCTCCAGGTTGTGAACAGCATCAGCATCAGCATCTCGTAGCGTCTCCCAACATCAGCAGCATCAACCTTCAGTAACGTCTCCAAGCTATGAGCGGCATCGACAATCTTGTAGAATATCAGCAAGTGAACATACGCCTGAGATGATTTAGAATCGACTAGCGAATACTCGTGAAGTATTGCAAGTGGAATACACATGGATTAAGGTACATGTAATACACATGAAATACGGTACGTGGAGTACACATGGAGTGCACATGAAATGATCGGTATGGCTCGATCATTCGTCATGATTTAAGGAAAGTAAATCGGTTAAACTGTTAGGAAACCATCATGATAACCTGGCAGTATTAGCATAGACATCATTCTGGTTGCATAGAGAAACGCTAAAGTGTGGTTACACAAAATTCAACGATGATTTTCCTGACAGCATGATCAATGGAAACCAACCATGACTATCATGAAAGTATGATTCAAGGAATCTAACAATGTCTTGCAGGACAACGTAAATAACAAAAGAGGCTTGAAACATGATCAACATGAAGACGGAATTATCATGAGGAACATGAAACCATCTATTACGAAGAAGTGTATAACATAATCAGCATGAAACTGAAGTTAACCATGACAGTATGAAGGCATACTTGACATAAAAACATAATAACTTATGATGGGACATGAAAAAATTTTATGCCAATTTAAATCATGAGAAAAATTTTATGCAAGAAAACAGTGCATGAATGCGTAATGTAGTTTATAAAACCTTTATATGTGCGAGGGAACGCCTATGGGTCGGTTCCAAAACAAAAGACATGGCGAGGGGACGCCTATGGGTCGGTCCCAAAGTTAAAAGTTTCGATAAAAGCACATGCGACTAAATAGGGCCAGTCCTGTACCAACCATTACTTACTCAAAATTCCTGCAACAGATAACATATGATATAAATGCATGAATGCATGAAACATAATAATTAAAAGTCATTGTCAAAACTTAACAGAAAAATTTTATGTGAAAATTATGAACTACTGGGGTTCAGTTCACAATATCACAGTTCACTAGGAACATCATGCATAGACACTGACACATAACTAAGTATGGATGACGGTTGATCATTCCATATTAGTAAGACGATACTGGTGAAAACATCATGGTGAAAACAACAAGGTGCTGAAAACGTCATGGCTAAAACAAAAAGGTGCTGAAAAACATAATGGTTAAAACAACAACGCGCTGAAACATCAATACGTGGAATAACAATCGTTGGCTTAGGAAGTTCCTGGTGACTACCCACTAGTCACAGGTCGAGTTTTAGAGCCTACAGGTCGAAGCCTTGGCTCTGATACCATAATTGTAACACCCCATTTTGATATATGGAATGTCACGCGTGATTATGGCGTGTCATCAAAGCATGCAAGGTGATATGTAGTAAAACATACATGACCATAGGGAAAACCAGAATCAAACATCGGTTCCCAAACATAAGCCCAAAACATAAATAAAGGAAATGAACTGAATAAAGACTAAACAAGCATAACTATATGAAGGCAAAAAGGAAAAGAAGTCTCTGGCAGCTTCCATCCTATGCGCGTCCTCCAAATGCTCGAGTCTTGGGTACCTGCCGTTTTGGGACATGGAAAGGAAAGTAACGGCTGAGCAAGACGCTCAGTGCACGGATGTACAATATAGCATGAATAGGATAAGCATGTAACATATAACAGCGGAAGACTAAGTACTGAGTAGACTGGTTAAGTATCAAGAAAACTGGTTTTATAGTTTGAAAAGCCTTATGTTTATCTTGTGAAAACTGTTTTAACATATATATACCATAGCCCATATAGGTCATGAAAAGGTCACGTGCATGAATACTTGGAGGGGTGACCTCATCATGCTGATTAGAGGGGATGCCTCTAATCAATATACTGGTTTGGGTAGGAGGGATCAGTTCCTTGTGAAGGGTGCAAGGCACACACCACATTCACCATGATAAACTGAATAAAACATGTAACTAGGATGCACCCATACGCCCCACCTGATATAATAATATGGCCAAAACTGAAAGGGACGCCACGAGCAATCACTCCGCCGTGGGGAAGTCATAACATCGGTGCCTCCAATGCTATGGTTATGGTACCTCCATAACTAGGTGAAACTGGTCATGCTTGTATATGGCTATAGATTATGCTAAATTAACATAAGCAGTTCAAAACAATAAAACAAATGCTGGGGAAAACAGTTGGCTGCATACGGGGAAATCCTAATAAGGAAAGAATGTCCATACTGAAAGGACGGGAATCCGTACCTCAAGTACAGTGAATGAACGGAAGAAAGACTCCTACTTCTGGATCACTAACGCTACATGAATACACACGTGTATAAGTATCGATTCACTGATTACGTACTGGGTTTTGTGTCTCACTTTAGCCGATTTGGTATGTTTTAGGTCATGGTTCACTGTTTAAAGCCTTAAACTGTGTTTATCTAGTATTCTGATTAATCTGATTAAGTATTACTGGTGTTTCATGTATTATTATACTTACTGTGTAATAATAAGTAACTTTCCAAAAATAGCAGGTTTCCAAAAATAGAAAGTTTCCAAAAATAGAAAGTTTCCAAAAATAGAAAGTTTCCAAAAATAGAAAGTTACCAAAAATAGAAAGTTTCCAAAGATAGAAAGTTTCCAAACATAGAAAGTTTCCAAAAATAGAAAGTTTCCAAAAATAGAATTTACTGCTTAAAATAGATTAGTTTCTAAAAATAGAAAGTTTCCAAAAATAGATCAGCTGCCTTAATTAAATAAGTTTCCATATATAGAAGGTTTCCATGATTAGATTAGCTGCCTGAAATAGATAGATTTCCATATATAGAAGGTTTCCATAATTAGATTAGTTGCCTTATTTAATTAAGTTTCTATAATTAGAATTAAGCTGATTACATAAGCTAACATATAAGTCTAAGTGTTATAAGCTTATTTCTTAAGTCATATGATATAGTGTATAGTTTAATTATTATTTCATGTATTTTAATTAAACTATAGGTTAAGCATTTTAATTAAAGTATAACATGTATTAATTAAAATGAAATAAAATACTTAGGTTAAAATGTGTATTATTATTATTAATAATATAACCTAAGTCATGACTAAATTAATTAATTATAGGCATGTTTTAATAATTAATTAATTATATCTTATAACATAAAATACTTAGGTTAAATTAATGTCATGTTAAACTAATAATTAAAATAACCTAAGTCATGATTTAATTAATATTTCATGTTATTAATTAATTATATCCTAAGTTCATGGTTCATAAAAATTAACATGTAACATAGATCATGATTTAACCAACGAACCATGAATCGGGCATGAATTCGACACCGTACCCCGAGCCAAACCCGGGGCACATGTGTCTCCTTGCTGCCGTGGGTCCCACATGAGCCAACCAAGACCAAAAATGGTCTTGGTGGTGGCGGCAATAGCAAACCAAACCCCCCTCGGGTTTGTTTGCTAGGCGGCCAAAACAAACACCCCTTTTAAATCATTCTTTGATTTTATTTAATACCAAAACATGTTAGATCAATGATTAATTATCATGTTTAAATAAAAAAAAATAATAACATGTTCATGAAAATAATCAAAGATTAAAAGAATTAAAAAGAATTAAAAAGAAGGGTTTGAAAGGTATACCACTATGTAGCTTGGAAAAAGGATGAACAAACACTGATTATACAATAGTTTTTGAGACCAAAATCAACTAATCACCCTCCTATGGTGATGTGAAGGTGGCGGCACAAAGAGAGCAAAAGGAGGAGGAGAAAACTCTTTTTAGGGTTTTTGTGTTTATTTCTTGAAAGTGAAAAATGAAAACATGTTTTTACTCTTACCCCCCTTTACTTGTAAAGTCCATGGGCTAAGCCCATTTCTTGTATATGTGCCGTGGGTATGGGGGGCCCACATGGGGTACCCGTACCTTTCTCGTGTCCCGATGTTTCGTGTTCGTTCGTGGTTAAACGTGTTCGTGTCTGAAGCGTTTCTGTTTGTTTTATCATGTAGTTATCGTAATCTTAACGCTCGTAATTATATTATATGTATTTACGTAATTATTCTAGTTCGTATTTTAAATGGTGATCATGATTTAATTATGTTCACGTGACATATTTATTAACTGTTTATCATGAGTTCGTACGTAATCGATACTTGTCATGTCATACACGTATGCACTTGCTTGATTATTAGCACATGAATGTGATCAATACTAAATGGGGTAAGTTTTAATCTATGACGTACGATCTTAAGGGCACTATTCATGGTAAAAGCATGCGGGTTTTACATTTTATATAGGGAACTTTAAAACGTGAAAGTCTTAACTCATACGGGTTAAGAAAAAGAACTTTTCGCAAGTTCCTATAATTGATACTAGAAAGTCGTTTATCAAGGGAACTTTAAAATGCGAATTCTAAAACTTGAAAAAGTCTAAGAAGTTGCAAGATCCTATAGATGACTTGAAAACCCAAAACTTTGATTTAATAGGCTAAGCATCCACGAGTCTCATTCCTTGAGATTTTAAATTGTGGAGAACGAAAGATGATAGAGTCAATTATAAGTTTGGTATTCTTTCATGAATTTATGTGAGTTAATTATGAGCTTTTTCTCCCATTGCTTGTTAATAAATTTAATTGCAATAAGTAAGGTCGTACGATTTGAAAAGTTACTTAGCTTCTAGCACAAGATCGTTTAAAAGTTGCTTGGTATTAATTAGAGTTCATAGCCAACGCATAACTTATTAAAGCGGGATGCGAAGATTGGCGAGTCCGAAAAGGCCCTAACAAGGCATGAGGGCTACATTTTGTTGCTAAAGATCCAAAGTGATGTGAAGAATCATTTATCAAAAATCAATATGAAGGATCGAGACACACGACGAAAAGCAAATACTCCCCTAAAGATCATGGAGAAGTCTATCCGAAAAGACCCTAGCAAGGTATGAGGATAAATAGTCCAAGTCCTATAAGGAGGCGGATCGTTGTATATCAAAATCCCAAATAAAGATTGAAGAAAAATGAAGTAGTCGTGGTCCAAGTTTGAAGAATCTCTCAAAAACTTCAAGTGAATAAATTCCTATTATGAAGAGAAGACCATTATTTCAAAAACGTCTCTCAAGATTTGAAGTATGAAGTCAATGCCAAATATCGGTCCGAGAAAGGTCTCAAATCGTGAAGCGAGTTATGCCATGAGATGAACTTTATGAGGTCCCGAGAAGCAGTTTTAAAAGATTTTGTCCTTTAGCTAACTATTGATTAAATCGTCCTACTTTATATTCGGCCTAAATAAGCAATCGAAATAAGTCAACAATGCATCCTCGTGATCATTGAAGACAACAATAAAGTATAAGAGATACACCTAGGAATAAGGGAGTCTAAATGAATAATTGAGCCACATGAGTTTGTGTTAGTTTGCTAACTTATAATAACAATGATCTCGTTTTTAAGCTTGGTGTGGGGAACGTGAAACTTGAGGGTGATAAACATTCATGACAAACCCAAAGCCCTAATGTAAGTCTTTGATTTCTTTACTTGTTTCGTCCTTTAAATATTTTGTAATCTTCTATCTTTTTCAGTTTCCTTAATGTCTTGTGTTAAATAAAGGACAAGTTGGGTTAATTATGATGGAAAATGTAAATCTTGCTTTGTAATTAATGCATTGCATGAGGGTATTGCAATGGTCAAGTGTAGGGGATTTGATCGGTGTGAAAACACCCATCCTTTTACCACTTAATTATAATAATAACCAAGCCAAACGTGTATTTAATGTTGTAAAAGTCGGAATTATGCATGGTTTGTGTTTTTATTGTGTTTTAGGACCAAAATGTGAAAAGGGAAGAAAACATGGGCTTTTCACGGGCTTTCATCGAAGAAAAAGACAAAAGACGAAGTCAAAGATCAAGAGTGCAAAAAGAACGGAAGTCCAAGGCCTATTCTGAAGATTTATCGAAGAAAAAGTCTAAAGACGGAAGTTTAACGAAGTCGAAGAACCAAGAGTAAATTATGAAGAAATTAGAAGACAAGTTCATTTTATTTATCGAAAAATCCCGAGACAAAGTCGAGAATGATGAGTTTATTGTCAAATACGAAAGACGAGAAGACAACATAAAGAAAGAAGGAAGCAACAACTCCCCTCTCCTATAAATACCCTCCTAATGTGTCATTAGGAGGTGTTAGCTAATTTGATAAATTAGTTCTCCATTTTACTCTATGCACTTTTCATATTGTCATTTACATACTTGTCTTTAATTTCAAGTTATTTCAAGTAAGTCTTTAATTTGTGTTGTTAAATCTTAATCTTGAATCAAGTTTTTCATTAATCTCATTCTACCTTTCTTGATTGTTTAATCTTTATGCTTGTTTGCTTATTGGATTATTGATTATTTGATAGTTTTGGACTTTGGTTGACTTGGTTTTACATAATTAAGTGGGTTTTATAGTTTTAGTGATTTTTATTGAAAAAAGTTTGTTGATTTGGTTGATTTAGTGATTGTTAGATCTTATTTGGTGTTTTGATTAGCTTACTTCTTAGATTATTTGGCTTATTTTTGTTTTCCTAGAATTTAGGATCGTGATTTGGAATTCTTTTGATTATTGCTAAGTTGCCAAGAGGGTTTTAATTTGCTGAAGTCACTTTGGAATTTTTGGTATTATTCCGAAGTTTCCTTTTTAATAAGTTCCGGAAGTCTTATTTTTTTTTCTTTCTTAAATATTCAGAAGTTGTTTTTTTTATATATTCCGAAGATGTAGTTTTTAAAATATTCCGAAGTACTTCAATTAAATTATTCCGAAGTTCCTTTCTAAAAATTCCGAAGTTGTTCACATTCCGAAGTATAAAAAGAAAAAAAAAGAATTCCGAAGTATAAGAAAGAGAATTCCGAAGTTGATAGAAAAAAATATAATTCCGAAGTAGTGAATAATATACATTCCGAAGATAGATCTTAAAAAAAATTGCGAAGTGGGAAATAGAAACAGATTGCGAAGTATAATAGAATTGAGGTGCCCGCTTGCTAGCTTGAGTTTTCTTTCCCGCCATTTTAATGTCTCCCGAGGGGAGACATGTCTCCCTCTAGGGTAACTCTTATTCCATTATTTGTTTAGTTTTATCCGAAAGTCGTTTTAATTTTTATTCTGAAAGTCAGTTGTTTTTAGTTATATTTTTCGTCAAATTTTAATACTAGTATTTTTTCGAAAAGTTTAAGTTTTAACTTTTATTTAGTGCCCACTTTAATATTTTCCTCGTTTAGTTTTAAAGTAGCCACATAGTCCAATTTCTTTCTTTTTCATTAAGTAAATTTTATTTTTAAGTCGAAAGTTTATTTTTCTTGTCAGTTTTATTTTTATTAATTGTTTCGTTTTAATTTTCGTATTAATAATTGCCTTGTTTCTTTATTATTAGTCGTTTGTCTCTAGTTATTTTTAATATTTCTCGCATTTACTTTTTAAGTAGAGATAGACAACAACCTTTTATTTTATTCACCAAAGACGACTGAGTCACACGTTAAACCTTTTTCAATTCGAATCGAGTCGAGACGATTTCACCTTAATAAAATCTAGTTATTAGGGACACGAACATAATAAGTGGGGGAGAGTTGTAACATCCCGATTATGGTGTTTAAAGTATTTTATTACTAAAAAACCATTGCGTTAGTTTGACTATGACTAAATAAGTTTGAATGTGTTACGGGATTGGTTAGTCAAACCCGATAGTCAAACTATAAGTATAAATATCATATGCTAATGTTTTAGAAAGTATTATGTGCTCCAAGTACTTGAGAAAGGAACTTAAGGGATCTAAGTTGCCAAGATTGCAAAGTATAGTTAAAAGTTGAAATTGCAATAATGCTCTTGTGTTTAGATAAATTAAAATCTCAGAATCTTCTGTTATCAAACGTGTTGTTTATGGGTTCTTAGAGGAAAAAGGAGCTAGAAAACTTAAGGATGAAGAAATCTTCCTTATGATGATTTGAAGTAGATATAGATGATGATTATGCTATATAAATGATGTTTTAAGCTTATCTAACATGTTCCTCATCAAAGGTATGATTTAAATTCATGTTAAGATTTCATGATCATGGTAGAAATTGGGGGTTTTACCTAACAAGCGTATTAATGATGATTTTAATCATGTTCATAAGGTTTTATCCAGGTTTTATCCAAGTTTTATTCCTGATTATGGATTAGATAATGATTACAATTCAGAATTAATGAATTCATGTAGTATTTATATGAGGGTTAGAAGCTAGTTCATGGTGTATGAAGTATATGGTCTTTAGTTATAAACTTAAAAGGGTGTTTGGCACAAGGTCATATTAGCAAATTTAGAAATGTTATAAGTGAAAATATCGTTGAAAATGATCATATACATGTTTAATAATTTGAGATATAATTTTGGTTAAGAGTAGAATAGCATATCATGGGTTTTGGGTCGTTTTGGTGAAATTTGAATTTGGGACAGCAAGGTATGGAGAAATTTACGCAGACTTGTAAAAATCATAGAAAAATAACTCTAACTCCGTTTGGAGCGTGCCTTACCTTTTCGGAAAGGCGAGAGAGTCTACTTTCCAACAAAAATAGTCCCATGTATTGATTCCAGGTATAAGTGGGCCAAAAACAGCAAAGTTTAGTAGACTGCAGAAATTCTACATAAATTGGACTTTTAGTAAAAAGTGTTCAACGATGAAATAACACCTCATGTGAATATGTATGTGTAGTTTAGACCCAATACATGTTAGATATACGAGTTATGAAGTTCTAATTGTCCTAGTATGCTTGTAATATGCTTAGGTGCCATTGAAAAGGCTTATGGATGCATAATCAAGATCAAAGGTTAGCAACGGTTTTAGATTTATGTTATTAAATTACACATGGCGTAAGAATAATTGTATAGCTTCGGTATGTAGCCAAAGGTTAAATAGCCAAGTATTCTTTATCATGTCATGATTCGGGTTTAACTGAAATCAAGCCAAGTGTAGGACACCCAAAATACGTATCAAAATCATGTTTAGGATGTTCACGAGGAGCATCATATCATGTTTATAAATCTCACAAGGAGCATTACTATCACGTTTAGATTGCTCACAAGGAGAATTACATCATGTTCATGATGTTCAAAAGGAACATCGTTATTATGAGTTAGGTGCTCACAAGTATCATCGTAGACAAGGATAGGGTGCCCCAGAAACGCATCAATAATCATGTTGACCTGAGTGGTCATATTATCATGTTAGTACTCAAGTTGACCTGAGTGGTCATATTATCATGTTAGTAGTCATGTTGACCTGGATGGTCATACTATCATGCCAAGTAGTCCTGTTGACCTGATTGGTCATATTAGCATGTCAAGTAGTCATGTTGACCTGATTGGTCATACTAGCATGTCAAGTAACCATGTTGACCAGATTGGTCAAATTATCATGTCAAGTAGTCATGTTGACCTGAATTGTCATACTATCATGTCAAGTAGTCATGTTGACCCGATTGGTCATATTAGCATGTCATGTACTTATGTTGACATGATTGGTCATATAATCATGTTAAGTAGTCATGTTATCCCAAGCGTCCTAAGTGGATGCCCCGAGCATCCTAAGTGGATGACAGTGACGTCCTAAGTGGATGACGAAAGCATCCTAAGTGGATGACCCGTACTTTAATTATTACTTACGTCCTTCGTGGATGACCCATTTAAACAAGCACAAAGTCATATTAGCGTCCCAAGATGAGTACTCGTCGGCTAGGGACTTTATTACGCAGAACATGACGATTAAGTATCGTCTAGTCATATGAGATGCCATAAATTATAAATGTACATGATACAGGTGCAAGACGACTATATGTCGTACCTAATATAGAATTATTAATTTATAGAACCACGTTCCAGAATTACAAGATTTCTCAGATCCCGTTAACTTACTAAGTCGCAAGGACTTACCTTTCTCAGTTCTATGTTTTTGCAGGTTATTGTAAGATAAGTTGGAGCTCGTAGATGGTAGCTAGGAGTGCATTAAGAAAAGAAGACGCTTACGCTCGGTTAGATTCGAGCGACTCTTCCCTTGCACTTTGATATTACTTGTAACGTTCCAATGTTTTCAGAGGTCTTAAATTTACCAGGTTTAAATGACTTGGTTTTTCATGAGTATGTTTTGTAAGTAAAGGATCAGTATCGAGATTTTTCGTTATATATAAAAAAAAATTACTCGAGTCAGGGCGTTTCAAGTTGGTATCAGAGGGTTTGGTTTGAGGGATCTGAGTATCCGTTGTCAGTAGGAGGATACTTAGACTTAAACCATAGCTCGATATTGACCATTGACCATGTAGAGTTTATCATGTTTCATGTAGAATGGATTAGAACTATGTTATTTTTATTAGCATTTTAGACTTGCCATAATTAGTTAAGTTTTATATATGCATAATCCCACCCAGTAGAATGCACGTATGAAGTGTGAATATTATGACTAGCATGCCTTATGAGACCATGATTATAAGCGTTTAGATTTAGTAGATGATCAAGTCGAATGATGAATGATGTGGCATCTTTTCAGACCTCAGGTGTAGGAACAAATCGTGAATCAGATATTCACCATATAGAGCATATAGAATTAGTATGCGTTGATAGCATAGTAGTATATAGTTAGAATTCAGATCAGATCATGTGATTATATGTCTAAGTTTGTACCTTGGGATATATTATAATAACAATGAGTTCATGATTTTATGATGTCATTATTATGACGTCTGATCAACGTAATAAAATTCACATGATATAAGAATGAGATTATTGGGATTATAGGATATACCATGAAGTTTATTAGAATTCTTATGCGAACAATGACTATGAATTTCATTATAATCATGTATAGTACATATTGTCAGTTAATGACAAGAAGCATGAATCATGACTAGAACCGGAATATCATAAACATAATAGCATGTTAAGGAGTACAGAATGTGAGAATCTGACTTAACATGCATAGTTTACTATGACTAGCACACATGCTGTATCGCACTAGTATGTGATTAGCAGAGAATGCATTAACAAAAGCGCTTGAATAGAAACAGATTAACATGGGAGCATAACTTGATTCTACATTGATGGTTTTATTAATGAGTCGAGATAGAATATGATGGCAATAAATGCATGTTTAAGTGATGCGAGTATTATGACGTCTGACCAACGTAATAATAGTTACATCACGTACCATGGATTTATTTGGATCATAGGAAGCCTCGAGGAGTTGTCAATAAAATGAGGGTCAATGAGACTAAATTATGGATTCAGAAAAGATAGAATGAAAACTTAGTAAAATAAGTCCCTAGACGCTGACAAGAGGAACTTGGACGCTGACAAGTGTAAACGAGGCGTTGACAGATGAGACGTTGATAAGAACTATCAAGGCGCTGACAAGAAGAATCTTAACACAAAGACAAGGACTAAATCTTCCAATGATGAATTCCTCAAGCTAGTGGACGAAATATGAAGATAAGAATTCAGAATATATTCTTAAGTGTTTAAAAGATTTAGTCAATAAGTTATTTGAGTATGTTTATCTTATGTCTCTTCCTAAAATAGTTGATCTTAGCTTTTTGTACAAGGCTCCTTAAACCTATAAAAGGAGGCCTTAGGGTTAGACATAAGATACATCCCTTTCACACATATCTCATAACACTTTCATTGTAATCATTCATTGATATTATTAATCAAAGTGAAAGTTTGCTTTACATTGTTTTGTTCTTTGTTCTAAGTGTTAAATTCCGCATAACACTTAGTTTGTTCAATACAACAAAGTTTCTCTACGTATTATACTTGATTCAATCTCGGTAATACAAAGCTAAATCGATCTAAGTTTGGGATCAACAAGTGGTATCAGAGCTTGTTGAGAAACTTTGATTTGAAGAACGAGATCCAATATCGTGAGGTGAACCAAGCTAAGGAAGAAGGTGAAGAAGAATCTGATGATGTTTTCAGTTAAGGCCACGTCTAATTCAAGTTCCACAAGTTCCAATTCTTCTTCATATTCTGATAATGAGGTATGTAATGACTCTTCTTATAGGTTAAATACTGAAAGACTTAACAAAGAGGTTTTAAGATTGTTAGGAGATGTGAGTACTGAGAGATGCAAGTTGTCTAACTATCAACTTGCTCTTACTCAAACTGAAAAGACTGTAGCTGAGTATAAGAAAATGGAGTTTGACCTAAAAGATAAAATAAATATCTTAAAACATGATTTAAATGCTAGTAATGATATTAGAAACATCATGGAAAGGGTCAATGCTGAATTACAGGTTAAGTTAGATGAGGCTATCAAGAATAAGGATAATGTAGACCTTAAAATTCAGAGATTTGATAAGGCCTCACAAACCCTAGGAGAATGTGTTAGTAAACAAAGGGATTTTAGGGACATGACTGGGATTAGGATGAAAGAGTATGCTGGTGTTCCACCACCAGCTGGGGACTTCTATGGTGTCCAAAGAAAGGATTTGTCTTAGACTGGTATACCAGAACTCCAAGAAGAGGAATTTATTCCTCCACCTAGAGTCCTTTCCCCAGTTGAGGAATATCAACAAAAGGTTGTTGACCTAGAAGAGTGGAAGAAGGCCAACCCCACTTTGTTTGTTAAAGATGGGATGCTTAGTGAGAGTCCATTTGTGCCTACACCCACTGAGAGTCCAGTAGTATCTACACCTATCACTATGACCAATCCTATGACTGGAAAAGCTGTTAATCTTGGCTCCCCAATTAAGAAACAACCTAGTGTTAAATATGCTGAAATGTATAGAAAACCTAGGTCACTCAAAAGCCAAGCAAGTGTTAATAGGACAGGGTT
Organism: Glebionis coronaria; assembly: GCA_025667525.1. NCBI lineage: Eukaryota > Viridiplantae > Streptophyta > Magnoliopsida > Asterales > Asteraceae > Glebionis > Glebionis coronaria. The sequence goes on along the minus strand of CM046876.1, from coordinate 404,124,693 downwards.
TTATCAGTCTAGGCCTAAGTTTATGTCCAAAAAGGCTTGTTATTCATGTGGGAGCTTTTCTCATTTGGCCTATAATTGTGTCAGTGGATACAATTCATTCGCTAACAATAAGTCATCCAATGTCAACCATAGAACTTTTGTCCACACTAGACCACAGGCTACTAGACCAGCTCCTTTCTTCTCTAAGGCATCAAATACCCATGGACAAAGGCCCTTTCAAAAGACCAACACTTGGTCAAACAGACAGTATGTTCCTGTAGCAAACCCTAGTTTGGGCGTTGACAAGAACAAATTCAGCGCGGACAAGAAAAAATTCAGTGCTGACAGGAATAAATGCAACGCTGACATCTCCAAGTGTTGTATGAGACCTTATTTTAGACCATATAAACAAAGATACTTGGTTAATAAGTGTCAAGGGTCTGAAGCATCATCCCACTTAACATGGAAACCTAAACAAGAGCAAAACTCCAATTTTAATGGTATTTTAATGAGTTGCAATAGATTTAAATATCTTGAGAAGGTCATTACTAGACTCATTGGAACAAATTGGGTGATTAGGTCCCAAAGGGATGAACAGGGATTTGTGGTAAAGAATAAGACCACTCTACTTGAACAACTAGATAGATCCAAGTCTGATAAGGCTTGGATCTCCAAAGAAAACTAATTTATTTTCTTTTTGAGCAGCCTATCCAAAATCAGGTTAATGATCAAGGATATTGGGATAGTGGATGCTCAAGGAACGTGCATTGTTGGTCTTTCCACTAATATTATTTTTATCTACTAACATGTTATCTATACCCATTGTCGTGGTAAAGGTAGCCTCTGTTGGTGTGTGTTTTTGTGGTTTTTGTCTAACTATACAGGAAAATGGAGTTACATTTGGATGGATACAGAATTGCAAACTTTTATTTATGATGGTTCGAGTGTTTACATTCCTATCTTGAGATAAAATTTTGTTTCTTCACATATAATGATCTGTATGCTTCTATTAAGGGGAGGTAAACCTCTAGGTTTTTGGGTACTCTTAGACCACTCTTGCACAATTCTAGATTGTGTCCACTGGTGAGTACGATTTAGTTTTCTAATTCGTGAGGCACTGTAGCATGCAAAGTTGATATACTGTGCATGCTGCCTAGACTTTTGACCTAGAATTGGGTGTGGTCGTATGGGTGACTTGGGGTAGATATATTTTTGGGCTTGCTTGAGGAGTTGTAAAGGTTTTATATGAATTAACTTTCTCTTTGGGGCATTTGTGAACAAAGGACTCTAGAGTTCATGTGTATCTATTATGCTTGTGCATGAGTGTATGCATGAACAGTGTTTGTCACTCTTGCTTATTAGAGACTAGTTAATTTCCTTAGGATTACTACCTTTGTTTGTGTTTCAACTAAAGTTTTCTACATTCTCAAGTCCATTTTATGCTATGACATCTTAGATGGTGTCACTGATAAACTTCTTTATAGTCCCAAAATGTTTCATCACCCTTTCATTTTTCAAATTTTTAGATATCTGGAAGCCAAATGATCATTGAGATGTTTTTCTTAGTGATTGACATCTCGTAGCAGCAGAGATCACTTTCACAAGGGTGTATAGTGTTATGGAGATGGCTGAGACTATTGGCACTAGCTTTAATGCAGGTCAAGTTAGTCTTATCATCAGTAAGTCCATCCCCATGTTCTATGAATCAACATTGAGGATTCATTTCCCGAATGTGGATGAGGACAGTATTAAACCTTTGACATTAATGGAATTGACGAAAATCTGTATTAGCTTGTAAAAGCATAATACATAAATGGTACAAATTGTCAAGGATCACTGTTTTGAACTGATAGACTTGTTGTTTTGGAAGCTAATGCAAGGAGGACGTTCTTAGTTCCGTCCTTGTATTTTGATCTTGGAGAGGGGTCTTAAAAAGGGGAGGAGCAATCGAATTTGAGTGACAAAAGTAATAAAGAAAGCTCCAAAGACTCTACAGGTGCTGAAGATGATTAAGACCAAGTGAAGGCTGACTATACAAGTGATTTAATTGATTGACTTTTTGAGGTTTATTCATACTAAAATTCAAGGATAGAGCATGTTTGTAAGAATCCTCTCTGTATGTTTTATTTTATTCATAAACTTGATTACTAGAGTAGATATCAAGTTTAGGGGAGGATTGTTGGGAATAAAATTGACTAAGTCCCTAGACGCTGACAAGAGGAACTTGGACGCTAACAAGAGTAAAAGAGGCGTTGACAGATGAGACGTTGATAAGAATTATCAAGGCGCTGACAAGAAGAATCTTAACACAAAGACAAGGACTAAATCTGCCAATGATGAATTCCTCAAGCTGGTGGACAAAATATGAAGATAAGAATTCAGAATATATTCTTAAGTGTTTAAAAGATTTAGTCAATAAGTTATTTGAGTATGTTTATCTTATGTCTCTTCCTAAAATAGTTGATCTTAGCTTTTTGTACAAGGCTCCTTAAACCTATAAAAGGAGGCCTTAGGGTTAGACATAAGATACATCCCTTTCACACATATCTTCCACATATCTCATAACACTTTCATTGTAATCATTCATTGATACTATTAATCAAAGTGAAAGTTTGCTTTACTTTGTTTTGTTCTTTGTTCTAAGTGTTAAATTCCGCATAACACTTAGTTTGTTCAATACAACAAAGTTTCTCTACGTATTATACTTGATTCAATCTCGGTAATACAAAGCTAAATCGATCTAAGTTTGGGATCAACAATAAACATGACTTAGGTTATAATTAATATAATATTAATACATGTTTTAACCTATGTATTTTATACACCTTAATTTAATTAAATCATGCTTATATCTAATTCAATCATATAACCTATAGTTTATTTAATTAACATGATATTATTAAACTAATCAAATAATCACATGACTTATGTTATTTAACTAGTAAACTTAAGCTTATATTATGATCTTATTAATCCAGGTTAATTCTAAATATGGAAACTTTCTAATTCAGGAAACCTTCTATTTTTGGAAACTTTCTATTTTAGGAAACCTACTATTTTTAGAAAGTTACTTATTATTACACAACAAGTATAATAATACAAGAAATACAAGTAATACTTAATCAGAATACATAGAATACATGATAAACACAGCATAACATTAAAATCAGTAAAACAAGACATGAACATATAAAACAAGCTAAGACACGATATAAAATCAGTTAAGTACTCACAACAGAATACATATACATGTATCCTATTTATGTAGCATTAGTGAGATCGAAGTAGGACTTCCATTCTTTCGTCTTCTTCGTTCACTGGACATAAGGTACGGATTTCCCGTCCTTTTAGTATGGACATTCTTTCCTTATTAGGATTCCCCATTTGCAGCCAACTGTTTTCATAGTATTGTTTTATATGTTTGATTACTTATGTTAGTTTAAGTGCCTAAGCCATATACATGCATGACCAGTGTCACCTAGTTATGGAGGTACCATAACCATAACACTAGAGGCACCAGTGTTATGACTTCCCCACGACGAAGTGATTGCTCGTGGCGTCCCTTTTTAGTTTTGGCCATTATATTATATTATCACGTGGGGCGTATGGGTGCATCCTAGTTACATGTTTACCAGTATTATCTGAGTGAATTCGATGTGTGCCTTGCATCCTTCACTAGGAGTTGATCCCTCCTACCCAGACTATTTAATTAGAGGCAACCCCTCTAATTGCATGATGAGGTCTCCCCTCCAAGTATTCATGCACGGTGGAACCTCATGACCTATATAGGCTATTTGGCTAATTAATATAGATTTTCATAGAAACATAAGTCTTTTCAAACTATAAAACCAGTTTTATGAACATGATTCCAGATTGCTTAGAACTTATATTATTCCGCTGCTATTAGTCTTATATGCTTATGCTATTCCATGTCATACTTGTATATCCGTGCACTGAGTGTTATGCTCAGCCGTTTTCCTTTCATGTTCCCAAACAGCAGGTACTCAAGGGCGCTCGTAGACTTTAAGCGTACGTGCATATGGATTGGAAGCTATCTAGCCTTCTCTACTTTATGCATTTCAGCATACACTTTGCTACTTATTTCTTTGGACATTGTTTAGTCTTTATCCTTACAGTACTTATGTTTGTGTGTGATGAGCTTATACTTGGGGTACCGATGTTTGTTTCCGGTATTTCCTTTCATGGTCATTTAATTTTTTAAGACATTTACCTTGTATGCTTTGATGACACGCCATAATCACGCGTGACATTCCATTTACCAAAATAGGGTGTTACACCTAAACCTAGATCCATCATATATTGATTATAGAAGAATTAAAAACAATTTAATTAAAAAGGGTATTGAAGATTTTACCTTAGATTTAAAAGAAAACAAGATTTTTATGTAAAACCCTAAAAACCTTGTGTTGGCCGCGACTTAAGAACTCCAGGAGAAAAGAATTGTGTTTTGATTTAGTTAAAACCTTTATATATGCAAGCAAAAGAATCACAACCCAATTACAGAACTTGTTTCCTTTTTTTCTTTCCCCCATTGTCTTGCGTCTAACCAAACCGACTACACCCCTTTTTCTATTTTTTTCTTTTTATTATTTAATTATACATTATTAATAATAGCTTAAATTACCTTATTTTATTTCAGATCCTAAAACCTCAAAAACCTCAAAACCGTAAAACTAGTCAATTGTAGGCGTATACCGTAAAAGACGTAAAATATACAGTTTTACGAAAACTCTTGAAATATGAAATAAACTAAATAACTAGGTCCTAAATGACTTAAAACCATCCCGTAAATTATTCCCGTGACTAAATACCTCATCCAAGACCTCTAAACGCTAAACCCTAAATCGTAAAACACGATTTACTATAATAATTATACGTATACGTAAAACGCCAAAATGACTCCATTTCATTTCATAGTCACTATAATGTGAGCTTATTATCATGAAATAACCGTTCATCGATTTACTTATGAGTACCATGTACCCATAAACTATGTCCTCTCCAACCTCATTCACACAAAATAAACACATATACACATAAAACACATAGTCACACATAAAATAACCTAAAATTAAGACTAAGTGACGAACCTCAAAACCGTGGTTGTCACATCACTCCTTCCTAATAGATTTCTTATCCTCGAGATTTACTCCTTAGGACCGTCATTAACAAATAAACGGGGATACTTGTTCCTCATAAACCATCCCTTCCCGTTCCCATGTGAATTCTAGTCCAAGTTTCAAATTCCATCTTGTTGGGTCAAGTTTTGACCCAATTATTCCTCACAAGTATTTGAATATAAAATAGCAGCTGATGACTTGAAGAATTGTTAAAGACACTTCCGCACCAGTCCAGCTGAAGACAGTTTAGCACCAGCACTTCCTGAGTACTTTGAAGACAAAGTCTTCACCTTCAGTGACTGATGCGGATCATCACCTGAAGGACAAAGCCTGAATGAAGTTGCCTTCAGTTCAGCTTGGAGTGACAAACCAAGCCGAATGATGTTCATCTAACTCTCGAATTACAACATGAAGATATTGGCGGAAACTTCCTAAGAGCAAGGGAAGACAAGAGTACAAGAGTGGTTACTTGTACAACCAATAAGAAAGTCAAAAGTATTTACTTTTGTACTTTGATGGGAAAGAAAGCATGGGAGCACATGGCTTCACTTTAGTGAAAGCTTCCTTTGGAAGCTTTAGTTTTTCTTTCCCTATATATAGATAGTTTGTTAGTAGAGTTAGATAAGATTTACAAGACATATAAAACATAAAGTGTAGTGTTAGGAGTTCTTCCTCCCTTGATGATTATAAAGGGAGAACTTGTCATTCAATCTCGGTTGTTATTCCGCACACTACCGGGTATAATCCTTTGGTATGGCTATACTAATAATGAATAAAACGTTGAAAAGTACAAGTTGTGTTATTAGTAGTTAATCGACCAATTGTGTTTAAGATTACACGATAACGAGGACCCAACACATCTAACCTTAACTAATGGTATCTTACTTATCCAACGTCTTAACCTTGCGATTTAAAATCTCTACCAGCTCTTCGATGAAACAAAGACTCGTATCTACACTAATGTCTTCCCACGGCACTTGCAAGTCGGTTCTTGCTAAGCATTTCCTCATGTTAACACATGAAATATCTCATGCACACTACTCAAATCTTCTAGTAATTCCTCAACCTATAAACCACTAGCCCAATCCTTTCTAAGATTTCAAATGAACCCACGATTCTAGGTGTTAACTCCTCTTTTTCCCAAGCACATCACTCATTTCCATGGTGAAACCTCTAGCATAACCTTATCTCAAATCTCAAATTCCAATGGCTTACGCCTCTTGTCCGCACATCTCTCTTGCCGGTCCTTTGCCCTTTTCAACTTCTACATAAGCACTACCACTACCTCCATAGTCTTCTGATCCACCTCCGATTAAATACGTTGGTTGCTTCTAACCTTACCCGACTGTAAAGGTGATCCACCTCATCTCCTATAGATCAATTCCAGCAATTTCTACCACGTTTCCTATCACCAAACCTAACGGCTTTTATCTTCTACGGATTTTTCCATCATCCGAAAGTTTCTCCCAACCTTAACCACATCTAATGGTATATGCAGGATTGCATAGCCAAAAGCTTCTCATAACAGTCACATGAACCATGTCATAACGACCTCCTCATCTTCGCTTTTCTATGCTCGGCACCAAGTAACTAACCATCCTTCATACCAATAGATGCTACGCCTTTTCTCTAGGTGAATGTTCCATTGTTTGTAATTACTAACCTCTAGCTGTAACAATTTTCCCTTCAATATCACTCCACCATCTTGATAATCTTTTGCTTCCTCAAGCCATTCTTCCGCCATACTATCTTTCGTTTGTCTCTTCACGATCTCAATTTCCATATCATCTTCCATCTCGTCTTCCGCCTATATTTTAGGCGTTCTCCTTTTATTCCCTACACTCTCATCAATGAGGAATATGCCCCTCTCACTGGTGACTCTCTCTTTGTAGAAGAATTCTTCATAATAAAACGCGTTCTTCCAACTATCTCCAAACCTCATACTAATGCTTAGGCGTCTTCCTCAGTTATCCCCATAGTATGCTCTTACCAACCATTAGTCTATCAATGGTATACTACGCTTACTTCCCATCGTTTCTTCCCTTGCCATAATCCTACTTAAGAATTCCCTACTTGTTAGGCTAACTTTTGCGCAAAACCTCTTGTTCTCTCATATTTGTACGCAATCCTTCCAACTTCTCAACTACGCAACTTCTCATTCTGCTTAGAATATGGGATGAATTAGTCAGTCTATCGACTATCACCCAACTCTCATCGTACTTATTCCTCCACTCCATTATGTATCCCTTCTACCATCTTCGTCCTTACACCGTCCTTTCTAAGCTACTCCTATCTATGTTGGAATTATAGTCTACGTCCCCTTTTTCCATATGATTGTCCAAGCCACGCAACATAAATGTTGACTCATTCTCTGCTTTAGAAAACTCAAATTGTGCAACTTACATCCTTCACCCAAACCATCCTAACACGTCATCCACATGGCTCAAGTTTGTATCATCTTCACTTCCCTCTTCGTATTCCATGTCTCATCGACCATGCTTGCCTTTCCCAAATGGTACTTGACCTTGCAAATTTTCGCCACCACTTACTCCACCCATCATCTATGCCAAATGTTCAATCAAGGGATTGAATAAGTGTTGGAGACATTCATGATTCGTATAAATCATTCTCTACGTCTCGTACACCAAATGCCTCTAGCATTCTAGACAAATCTACCAATCAACTCCACCATCTAAGTCTTATCTAATTCTTCAAATCCTTCAGTTCCTACAACGTATAAGCAATCATCTTCCTTTGTCGTCCTCGCACGCATCCTAATCTTTGCCCCACATATCGTCGTGCTTCGTGATTTCGTTTAGTCCTTTCGATAATGCCAAGATTGGCTCATTACTCATGCTAGTTCTTTAGCCTCCAGAACGCGTCCTCATCTTGCTCCGCTTCAACTTTGTTGGTTCCAACTAAACGACGTCATCTCTAACTACCTACCCTAGTAACTAGTTTCCTAAAACTCCCGCTTGGAAATATCACGTCTAATTCCCTTTCCTAACAACTCCAAAATCAACTCATAATTCGCCTCACCCTCTTTCTTAGACTTCGAGTAGATTCAAGATGTCATCGATACTTACGATGGAAACTTGTCTATATACGGCCATGCACACTCGGGTCATTGTCTCCATGAAAACCGCTAGTGCTTTGGCGAAGCTGAATGCATAACCGTAAGCGCAAAACGTCCATACAACATCCTTAAGCACTCCAACTACGTCGTCCTTGCACCCTCTTGGCGGAAATACAACAACTTCTCTTGTTGGCTCTATTCATGGTACTACTTTACGATAATAGGTAAACCTATTAAATCTTAGGAGATTTTTGGAAAACTTACATACCTTACGAACACCATAAATACCCTTGAGGTATCACATCCCCTTCCAACACTCTCTATGGCGTTTTGCTTGTGCTAATATCCATACCCTACAAAAATCTCTATTCATCTTCCTTGGTACTCTTAAGAGACCATATATTCACATTAGTTCTTCTTCCCACGATCTTCTAACTCTTTCCCCATACTCGAAAGCATTCCATATATTCTCTCATAGCCACTAACTTAATCGTGTAGGAGCAACTAAGTCTTCCATATGACTACATCAATGCTCTCGATCAATACGAACCAAAACTTCATCTAGAATCCACCAGATACGATCAACGAATCAAACCCTTGGATTACTAACGACATTTCACGTGCACGAGTTAAAACAGACCAAAACCAAGAAACTCAAAATAAATCCCAAACATAGAACATATATCATTTCAAAATGACTCAAGAAACACCCAACGACAACCCAATTTATATTACAACTCGCGACATATTATTAAAACCTTGTACAAACCGACTTTTTGTTTTTCCAAAAGATTTTTTCTTCTAAACCTTTGTATTAGTTTTTTTTTAAACTAAAGAATCATTTTAATGGTTAATGTAATCCTTTTAAATAAAAGAAATAATTTTTTGTAAAATTTAATGAACTCCATTTAGCCTTGTATCCATAATAATTATAAATGACGTAAAATCGGTTAAACCCATTTATATGAAATATTTAAGTAGAAAGAAAAATTATTTTGCTTTATATTAAATAAGGTCTTTTAGAATTTGAAATAAATAAGTGTTGATCATATACTAAAGAATTTATATCACATATTGTTTCAAACACGACCCCAACACTCTATCCTTATTTTACCAGATACAAACAATTATTTTGACTCTAAAGTAGATTTCAAAATCTTTTCCAGTATACCGTCTAAAAGAAATATAAAACTCAACACAAAATATCTCAATATCCCAAAAGAAATATCAAGCTATTTCAATAGCCTTAACACCAAAAATACCATTTTAAAACGGACACCTGAAATAGGAACTTGAAGAATACGCTGCAACTGAGGAATATCCAAAAGAGAAGCGAGCTAGCCAACCTCCTAAAAATACAATCGATAATGGTAGTGGATCATACAAATATAGGCATATCAGAATACATATATTTAAATCCGTCCAACATATACTATACAAGAATGTATCAACCCTCTTTCATGCAATCATACTTAGGAATCCATTGAAATTGTGGTACTTGTATAACTATGTTGCGCACCATTCTTATACAATTACCCTTTCCCCAATGCACTCCCTCCTATAATGACACTTATAAGGAATTAATACTACACATAACACATAAATCCATCTACTCACATAATCACACAATCACATAAACTAAGGATCAAAAACTCCTTTTATTAAAATAACATAGTCTAGCTAAAACAGCATAGACATAATCCAAAACGAAAACATCATCAATTATAAGTCACATTGCCCATAATTATGGAAACAACTTAAAATCCTTCCTATCCACCTACTCCTAGTAACTCGAACCACCACACGATTCTTAGGGAACATGACTTAAACATCAAAAGAAAAATACTATACATTAGATACACGAAAATAGCTAAACAATACCTTTAAACACAATATGTACTATAATGTACATATTATAGAAAAATATAATAGTGGCTAGCGTGGACGTCTATGGTTCAACCCGCACTAGTCAAAATTCGAAAAGAAAGTAACATGCGGCTAAGTATGAACGACTATGGTTCAATCCATACTAGTAAAAACTTAACAAAACATCGCAAATAAGAATAAAAAATATCCAGAAAACTTCAATTAGTATAATGCACACATACTCATATGACGCCTATATGTAGGGACCCTTAAGCTATAGACTAGGCAACCTAATTCTCTATAACCATTATCTCTGATACCATTCTATCACACCTCATCATGGCGGAATATGAAGCGCGAGCTATGGATATCATCACAACAACAAGGTGTCTATAGAGAGAACTAAATGAAATAGAAATGTTATAAATGGCGACACAAATGTCATGACAATATCTCAACAACATACAGGATTCTAGGTAAGTAGGTAACAGTCCTACCTCTCACCCAAGACAAACAAATAACATAAACAATCAACATATAGGTGTAAAAAATATATCACTCAATAACAAATGAAAAACTAATAAGGAACAGGGATCTCATTCTATATGCAATCCTAAGCGACTCCAAATCCTAGCCACTTATGTTCTCACGTTTAACCATATTATCACCTGAAAGAGACACTAAAACACGTCAACAATAATGTTGGTGAGAGTCATAGGTTTAGATTCCAACACCAAAACATATTACATTACATTAGCTTTGAATAAACAACATTCAAAAAGATATAAGACATTTTAGACAGTGTGATACCAACATGCATAACTATTCAATACTAAGCGCTTATTCAATTCGTCCTAGGATCCAAGCCTTTCCCACCTTCTTCTATCCATCCATTGTATATTAGGCGCCCATACACCTAATAACCAAACCCCAAGCCCAGTCTTGTCCCCAAGGCCTAGCCTTGTCACCCTTGATATCAAGTATACTTAAATAAATTAAGTATTTCACATAACAGTTAAGTGTATAAGTAAAACACATAATGTCCAATTACAAAACATTAAAACATTCACAACAATTAATTTATACAAGAAAGTAAATATGTGTCTCTTCCATCCCATCTGTACGTAAATCATTTAAAGAAATATGTGAATATGAAACTCACCTGATTGAGCTTCTCCGAATATCCACGCACTAGCAAAAAGCTAAACACACAAACACATACAACCAAGACATGAACCAAATGCTAAAATGGCTCATCAATCTATGATAGATGTCTAACCCTTACCCTTATATTAACCTCAATAATATGCTATAAACATCCCATTACCCCTCTCTAATAAATCCTTAACTTAGTTAAATTCATAACCTATCCCGCTTACATTTTACCCAAAACAGTCCTGATTTTTATACCCCAAACTATGAGCCAAACTCCCACCTAACCAAACCCATACTTTCTGTAAAGGAAAACCTATGCCCTTACATGTGTTAGCTAACTCTCACCTTTTTCCCCAACCTTAAAGCTACTGTTAAGGCCCCGATATATATATATATATATATATATATATATATATATATATATATATATATATATATATATATATATATATATATATATATATATATATATATATATATATATATATATATATATATATATATATATATATATATATATATATATATATATATATATATATATATATATATATATATATATATATATATATATATATATATATATATATACACTAGCGTCGTAACCCGCCCAATGGGCGTGGTCGTTAGTTTTCTTTGAGTTGTATGGTTTTTGGTTTGTGTGTTTTCACTCTTGTTTGTTTGTCATTAAACCTTTATTATATGTGAGTTATAGTTTACGCTAAAGTAACCTTTCTTAGGTACCGAAGCCTAGTTACGTTAAGTAATGGGAGCGGCTGCGTCTTATAATTATCGTAAACAAAAAATAACATATATAAAAGTATTTATTGAATGAATTATAGAAAAATGTATATTTATGCGATATGAGAATCTACAAAGAGTTACATGTTTAATTTTTAATGGAACATGAATATTAAAATTTAGTGGCTAAATAATTAAATATCACTTAATTAAACGTGTTAACCATTCTGGACCTTATATTTAATATCTTTTATTTAGTTAAGCAAAGTGAATTATAGGGACTTTTATTTTAAAAAGAAAGAATATTTTTTAACAAAAAATAAATTTTAATTTAATCCTTTTTATTTTTATGTTTTTTTAAAAATTTTAAATTGTCTTTATTTGATAAAAGTTTTTAAAAAAGTGATGAAGCAATTTGATGGAAAAAATTTATAAAAAAAATTATAAGTGTCAAATTTATAAAAAAAAGAACCATAAGAAAATAAGAGGTAATAAATAAAATTTTGTAAATCTTTTTTAGAAGTACGTTTATGTTTTAGTTATATTTGTTGACAACGTGACATGTTTTTGCTAATAAAAAACTAAAAGGAAACTAATCATCAGTATTTTTTGGACTTGCCCCACCCAACGGAAGAAGTTTTGTCCCATGTAAATATTTGGTTGTCCAAATATTTGTTTGTGTTTTTTTTCTAAATTTGTTGGTCAGACATATACTAACCTTCGATACTGTTAATTAACGAATGTACATAAATCTACCTTGAGTTTAGTTTGTAAATCTTTTCTAAAAGTACGTTTGTCTAGTTGTTATATGTGTACGGAGTGTTACGTGTTTTTGTTAAAAGGAAACTAAAAGAAATATTTTTATATATTTTTAGGCTTTGGGCAGCCATACAACGTGTTTTGTCACATGTGAATATTTTTTTTTAATTGTTTTTGTTTACTCTTTATTTTAATTTCTAGTGTACATATAAGTAAAAAGATATTCTTTATTTCGCTCTATTATTTTAGTTTTTTTAGCAACATCATCCGCTTATGTCTTATCGTTTCTTATTATTCGTAACTTACTGTTTTAGGTGAGTTAATCGGTAATTTTTTGAAACCGAATTGATTTTTAAACCGGTTCGGTTTGAGTTAACCCGATTATACCGGATTGGTTTACAACCGGCTTTGATTAAATTTCACTTTCTTTTTAATCGAATTGAATCGGTTTTAATCGGGTCGAAAACATTCCAATACAAGTAAACAAACTCATCTTTGTTAAAAGAAATGTAAAGAAACTCATTAAAAAGGAAATCTATGCAAGTAGGGGTGGAAATCGGATCGGGTTGGTCGAGTTCGAGTTATTCGGGTTGGATCAAAGTCGGGTTAAAGCTAAAAATAATTTACTCGAACCCGACACGATTTCAACTCGGGTTCGGGTTTATTCAGGTTCGATTCAACCCGAATTCAAGTAAAATATAAAAAATATATAAAAATTACTCTTTTTTAAGAGAAGCTATATTAAATTTAAATTTTAAAAATAAAAAATATAAAAAAATTTCTTATTCGGGTCAATCGTGTTAACCCGAACTGGAATTATATATAATTGTAGTCGGCTTGACCCGAACCTGAATTAAGCGACTAACCCGACTCAAATGTGCTCGGATCGGAGTCTAGTCGGGTCAAAAATATTAACACCATTAAATGCAAGTATCCTTAAAGAGATTTAACATATCCAGACAAAATTTCTTCATAACAATTCGTTTAAATGCTACCAATCTCAAAATTTCTTCACAACTATTAAGAATGACAACCGAAGACAATATTTATATTAGAGTAAACAATATTGGTAATATATGAGATTTAATCACATTTAACCGAAATCCTCATCTCCTTTACCGTACATGAATTGAGCCATTTCTAGCAAGATTTGCTTTGAGTAGGATTGTCGTAAACTATATTATTGCAACATATTGATATAAATCTATTTATTTTCCATTTGGTTGCCTTCAATTGTCTCCCAACTTGCTGCATCATTTACTTCAGTTCCACCAGCAACTGAATTGGCATCACCCCTAAAACATAAGCAGAGTTCCGCTATATATAAATAATCACTTTCCAAAACCGCATAAACTCATAAGCCCTCAAATAAGCTTCCCTAATTAATGAAATGGATCAATCCTAAAAACCCCTAAAGCATACGTAGAGTCCCGCTACATATAAATAATCACATTGCCAAACACCTCCTAAAGAAATTATATAAAAAATCTAACCTCAATTTCAAGCAAAGCTTTCGAGTTCTCCACCTACAAAACCAAATAAAAAACTTAATTTTGCATTTTAAAGAATACCCATGTGACTAAATTAGCTAATACCAAAAAAAAGATGAAAACTTAATGAATCTTGTTAAGAAAAAAGTGTCGAATTCATTAGGATCGACTTCTAGAGTTAGGATTTGTTCATCTGCAGTCATTATTGTGATAATCATCTTCACAAAAACAAGTAAAATTTTATAAAATTGAAAGTTCATTTCTAATATATCATATTACAACAAAATCATAAGGTGTTGTTACCGTCTTCAATGTCAAGAAGCCAGTTTGCAAATGCCTATTTTCTTCTTTTTCTTGTAAACCTCCTTGAGTAAGCCGCATACTTTGGGTAACGTAGTGAAATTTTTTGTGGCCTCGTAGGTAGGATTTGACAATTAAGGATCTGATTATTTCATCCTTGGAAGCTCTTTTTTCACAGGATTTGACTAACGCCGTCTCCCAATATGACGGATATTTGTAGTAACTGAAGCATTGAGGTTAATGATGTTTCAACAGCATACCAAGCTTTCGTCCTTCTAGCTACCACTCTGTTGTAGCCTGTTACATGCCCGCCGAGTTTATCAAGAGAGTATCAAGACCAATGCTGCAGACAAGGATTTGATCAAATATATTGTAAATATTTTCATTAACAATCTGAGATAAGAGATTAAGAACAACCTTGACCAATGATCATCAACAAATTAGCAATGTACCTTCGACTCTTTTGATCGTTCAGAAGCTTCGGACAGTGAACTGAGATCTCAAACAACCACTTGTTTTTATTTGATTAATTTTCAGTTGTTTGCAACGATCTACAATATTCTACAAAAATTATTACTAAAAACACCTTAGTCCATAATTCATTTATTTATGATGGCAATCTTCCAGAATGAGAAAATGATTTACGTGAAAATAAAAAGGAGATATGATATGAACATTTTGTTTTAAGAAAAGTTTGAGTAACCATGTTATGTAGCTTGCTTAATAACAGCAAGAATCCCGTCTTCTGAGAAAATCATAGCAGGGAAGACTCTTTCAGATGATATATATATATATATATATATATATATATATATATATATATATATATATATATATATATATATATATATATATATATATATATATATATATATATATATATATATATATATATATATATATATATATATATATATGTGTGTGTGTGTGTGTGTTTACCTATCCAGTTTTTACTTTTTTTACATATAAAATGTTTGTTGTGATCAGAGGGTCTTCCACTATTCTATTTACTTAGCCCTTCACCAGACCTCTTATATAATATATGAAATAACTCTCATATTCATTTGAAGGTCCAATTGTACTCCTAAGTACCCTAAACATCTTAAAACATTAATTGAAAACTGACTGATCCAAAAACTGTTTTGACCTCTGATTGTTGTAATATATTTTTGACCCACTTAATAAGTGTGAAAACACTAATCCTTTTACCACTTAATTATAGTAATAACCAAGCCAAAACGTGTATTTTATGTCGTAAAAGTCAGAATTATGCGTAGTTTGTGTTTTTGTTGTGATTTAGGACCAAAATATGAAAAAGGAAGAAAACACGGGCTTTCACGGGCTTTTATTGAAGAAAAAGACAAAAGACGAAGTCAAAAGATCAAGAGTGCAAAAAACGGAAGTCCAAGGCCTATTCTGAAGATTTATCGAAGAAAAGACTAAAGACGAAAGTTTAATAAAGCCGAAGAACTCAAGTCTAATTAATGAAGAAATTACAAGACGAGTTTAATTAATCCCGAGAGAAAGTCGAAAAATTCGAAGAATTTAGAAGACGAAAAGAAGAGAAAGAAAGAAGGAAGCTTCCAACACATGCTAACCTCCCTAATCACTATAAATACCCTCCTAATGACACATTAGGAGGTGTTGTCTATTTGACAAATAGTTCTTCCACCTTTAAATACTTGCACTTTACTTAATTGTCATTTAATTTTCTTGTCTTGCACCTTAATTTCTTGCCTTTAATTTCATGTAAGTTTAATTTTGTTGTATCTTTTCTTTTAATCAAGTTCTTATTTTTAATCTCTCATTCTACCTTTCTTGTTTTGCTTAATCTTTATGTTTATGTGCTTATGGTTATGCTTATTTGATTAATTGTTGTGTGTTTATGCTTTTGATTGTTTAGGATTATTGATTTTATAGCTTATTTGTGTTTATCTTAAAGTTACTTAAGTCTTTATAAAAGTTATTTTTATTAAAAATTTGTTTTCGAATTTCTTTTTCATTTAGTGTTTTTAAAAAAGTCTTTAAATTTTAGCTTATTAGCTTTTTCTTATACGTGTTTGATTAGGTTTTTAGTAGAGTGCTTATTGGTTAATAGCTTATTTGATCTTTCTTATTTTGTGTTTTTCTTAAACTGTATTCCGATCACACCAATCGGAAAAGGGTTTCACATTCCGATCACCCAGATCGGAAAAGGGTTTTGCATTCCTTTTGGATTCCGATTTGACATTCCGATCAGAGGTGTTTGTTTGGTATTCCGATTAGGATTTTGGTGACAGAATTCCGACAAGGATTCCGATCAACATTCCGATAGGTTTGATTTTGGATATTCCGATTGGGGATTCCGATAGCATTCCGACGGGGACGCATTCCGATCTTGATTCCGACAAGGGTGGTAAGTCTTCATTCTGAAAGGATTCCGATCACATTCCGATCGGATTCCGACAGGTTTGTTTTTAATATTTTTTTTAGTTTAATTTTTAAGTTTACATTGTTTTAAGTTTTCAACTTTTTCACGCTTCCCGAAATCTCTGTTTTTACCAAGTGTTTTTCTAGTAATGTTTAGTTTTATTTTTAAAGCTTTTATTTTTATTAAATTGTCAATTTTACTTTCATTTTAATTAACTTGTCAAATTTACTTTTCGTCGCGCTTTAATTTTAAGTCATTTAATTAATTACTTTTAAAGTTTTAATTTTGCACCATTTATGTATTAATTAGTTTTAGTTTTAATTTACCGTCATTTACTTTAAAGTTTTGCACATTTATTTTACAACAACCAAAAAATATTCTTTTTCGCCAAAAGACGACTGAGTCGCACTTAAGCCAGTAGTCAATTCGAAAAGATCGGACGATAACTTTAACCCTAGCAAAATCATACTTTTAAATGGCGCCGCTGCCGGCTCTTTTCGTAAAGATTAACGGTTTTTTGTGAGAGACGCGTTGAATTTGGGATCCATTCACTCGTGAACATTATTTTTCTTGCTTAAAAATTTCAAAAAATCCATAAAATATCAAAAATCCATAAAAATTAAAAACTTTTCAAAAATACAAAAACATTAAAAAACGTATAAAAAGCATTTCTTTTTCAAAGTTTTTGCACCAAAAAGATTTTATTTTTACACGTACATATATATTCTCTATTTCTTTGGTATCTTTTTATTTTGCTTTTTCAGGTGTATGCGTACTAGATCTTCAAATTATTCTGAGCCCGAGACTCGCGAAGATTTAGATATGGCTGGTGTGAACAACAACAATAACCCACCGCACCTCAACAATAATAACAACAACAATGTTCCCCCACCTAATCTTAGAACAATGGAGGAGCTTTGTCAACCAACGATGAATGGACGAGGAGGACCGATTGCGCTGATGCAAATCACGGCTCCAGAGTTTTCGTTGAAGCATCACATGATCCAACAAGTGCAAAACACTTGTCCATTTCGCGGATTGCCGGATGATGATGCCAGCAAACACCTCGACAAGTTCATTACCGTTACTAAAATCATGAAGTTGCCCGGTGTTACTATGGATTTCCTTCGCCTTCACCTATTTCCACACACCTTATCCCACCATGCCGAAAAATGGTTTGATCGTCTTCTGAAGAATTCAATTCATACTTGGGATGAGATGAGTCAACGCTTTTGTCGCGCTACTTTCCACCATCCATGGTCACGAGCCTTCGAAATCAAATTAGTGGATTTACTCAAGAACCTGATGAATCACTTTTTGATGCTTGGGAACGATATAATGTTTTGATCGATCGATGTCCAAACCACAAGGGTTTAACTTTTCGTGATCGTGATATGATTAATGCAGCCGCCGGTGGCACATTTATGAAAAGAAGACATGAGGAGTGTAGAGAGCTTATAGAGAACATGACTACTCATCACAAAAATTGGGATTCATCCGCATCCTCAAGATCAAACCCGAGAGTCAATGTTTCTTCTACTTCTTCAAACCCTGATATCACCGAATTGACCCGCGCAATGCTCGAGATGAGCAAAAATATGCAACTTTTGGCTACAAATCAACAACAACAAGTTAAAGCTGTTGCAACTTCTTGTGAGATTTGCGGGGGTCCTCATTCATACACTGATTGTCCTTCTACTCATGACAATCCAGAAAACGTGATCGTAACTTGCTAAGTTACCGTTCTAACAACTTTCGTTCACCCGGTTTTTCTCCTCAAAACCACAACCCCAACAACTACAATAGAAGCAATCCAAACCCACCTCGAGCTTCTAATCCTTATCGCCCACCCGCTCAACAAGCACCACCCATTAATCAAGATTTTATGATAACCCAAGGAGAGCAAATCAAGAACCTGCAAAGCCAAATTATCAACTTGAAAGGAGATATCACTAAGCAAGGTAATGATATTAGAACCGAGCTTCGGCATGATATACAAACCACTTTTAGCACTCAAACAAATTATTTGAAGAATATGCTGGCTAGTTTCTTACCAACTACTCAACCCTCTACTTCGGGCTCTCTACCTTCAAATACCGTCACCAACCCGAGAGCGAATGTGAGTGCTATTACTACACGCAGTGGAGCAACCTTCGTAGGACCATCTACTCCTCCCCCAGTTATTCCATCTACACCTCCTCCACCACCATTTTCCCTCCTACTCCCACGCCTAGTATTAGTTCTCCGTTACCGTATCCACCTCTTAATGACGAAGTACCCAAGAAAAACCCTCCACCAACCCCACCTTCCACCTATAAACCCAATATTCCTTATCCTTCTCGCTTAGACAAGGGAAAATTGCAAACAAAGGATGACATTCAAGTGTCGAACTATTTGAAGAAGATTTCGGGACTGACCATCACCTTTAACCTTGTTGAAGCTCTAGCCCAAATGCCTAAATTTGTTAAGATGTTTAAGGAATTTCTTAATAAGAAGGAGAAGATGGCCGAGTTTGTTAATACTCGATTGAATGAAAATTGTTCTGTCGTCCTTCTTAAAGAACTTCCGGAGAAACTTGGAGATCCCGGTCGTTTTGTGCTACCATGTACTTTTCACCAAACCGAAGAATTTACTGCCTTAGCCGATCTCGGGGCAAGTATAAATTTGATGCCTTGAAGTGTTTGGAAAAAGTTATCATTACCCGATCTTACTCCAACAAAGATGACTCTTGAGCTAGGAAATCGCACTCTCGCTTACCCCGTTGGTATTGCCGAAGATGTGTTCATTAAAGTTGACACCTTCACTTTTCCGGTCGACTTTGTTGTTGTTGATTATGAAATGGACCCTCGTATTCCTTTAATACTTGGTCGGCCATTCTTGAGAACCGGAAAAGCATTAGTCGATGTTTCCGAAGGTGAGCTAATCTTAAGGTTCAGGAATGATGCACAAGTGTTTAAAATGGGGAAGATCACAACCAAATCAAATGGAAGAGAATCAGCGAATATGATTAATGTGCTTGATGATTTTGTCATCTACAACAATCCTCTTTTCGATTCTTGCTATGATAATCCACTGTTCAAATATGATGTGGATGATTCTCTCTCCAATTTAGATCCTCTACCAATTCATGAGTCTTTACCGATCTATGATGACTATGATGATGATTCTAGTTCTGACATGGATGATTATGATGATTTGACTTCTGAGTATCCAGACATGCCAACTTATGATGATTTTGAGGATGTCGATACTCTTTCGAGTGATTCTTCACATGATGACCTTGCACCTACTTTTGATGAAGATCCTCCACCAACAATGCTTGATCCTACTTTGGATGACTACTCATTTGAGGAAGACTTTGCTACCTTTCTCAATACCTACTTCCCCAATGAGAGTGATTCCCCTCCTTTGGACTTTGATGATTATGGTCTTTATCCTCCTTTGGATATGAAGAAACCCCTTTCAAAGGAGAAGAAGCCGGAAGACACCGATATCCGTAGTACTTATGTCTTGACACCTCTTTATCCACCCTCCGAGGATGAGATTGTGAGACTTATGAGCGGATCCTCTTCAAATTCTACTGAGCCTGAGTGTTATTTTCCCCTAAAGGAAAAGGTGTTCGATCCCGGTATTGAAATTTTTAAGCGATCTCAGTATCCATCTGATGAAATAAAAGGAAAGATTTTTGGAACTTTTGGAGATATGTCTGCACCTCATCACCCTTGCTACCACCGTGCTCAACAACTGCTTAAGGTAACCTTGCCTACTCTTCTTTAGCTTGCCTTGTTTGCCTTAAGCTTGTGCTACTTGATGGATGAAAACCATGTATTTGATCCCGGTGGATGTGTTTCAAGCATCTTCCTATGCTAATCAAGGTCGAGTCAGGCTCACGACTCGGTTAACAAAAACAAGCGCTTCTCGGGAGGCAACCCGCAGTATCTATCCTTTTTCTTGTGTTTTTATAATAAGTGTAGGGGGAGACCCTAGTATGTGTTTGTTGTTTTCTTTCTTATCATGTGCAGGGATTCGAGCTTTCAAAGATACATTCTTGATGACTTTTGACGACCCGTGATTTCGTGTACCCTTCTTCCCGGTTCTATCCTAAACTCTTTTGATTCTCTATTTTATATTTATTCAATATTAAAATAGGAATCACTTTAGTTGTCTCTTCCTTAGCAAGATTTAAACAAAGTGCACAATGTCCTAAGTGTAGGGGAGGTTACTTCCACATGCTTAAACATTAAGGACAATGTTTATATTATGTGTAGGGGGACTTCTATCGAAGTTAAGTGGTCTTTTCCTTGTATTTGTCCTCATTTTAGCCAGAAAATTTATTTTTCGACATTTTTCAAAATTTTTAATCTATTTTGGCCTTGTAGTTTTTCCTTTGTTATTATTATTTACTTTCTTTGTTAGAATAAATTTTAATAAAGTGTTTTTAATTTTTAAACGTTGTGAATCTTTTGACTCAACCCGAGTTTACTTATCCAAGTTTACTCTAGCTAGTATCCTTAATGTGTTAAAGTCAAGTTTTGCTACGCTTTTACATAGGGAACTTTAAAATGCGAAAGTCTTAACTCTTACGGGTTAAGAACAAGAACTTTTTGCAAGTTCCTATAATTGATCCTAGAAAGTAATTTATCAAGGGAACTTTAAAATGCGAATTCTAAACTTGAAAAAGTCTAAGAATTTGCAAGATCTTATAGATGACTTGAAAACCCAATACTTTGATTTAATAGGCTAAGCATCCACGAGTCTCATTCCTTGAGATTATAAATTTTGGAGAACGAGAGATGATAGAGTCAATTATAAGTTTGGTATTCTTTCATGAATTTATGTGAGTTGATTATGAGCGTTTTCTCCCATCGCTTGTTAATAAATTTAATTGCAATAAATAAGGTCGTACGATTTGAAAAGTTACTTAACTTCTAGCACAAGATCGTTTAAAAGTTGCTCGGTATTGATTAGAGTTCATAGCCAAGGCATAACTTATTGAAGCGGGATGCAAAGATTGGCGAGTCCGAAAAGGCCCTAACAAGGCATGAGGACTACATTTTGTTGCTAAAGAT
The DNA here is from genome assembly GCA_025667525.1 of Glebionis coronaria. Classification (NCBI taxonomy): domain Eukaryota; kingdom Viridiplantae; phylum Streptophyta; class Magnoliopsida; order Asterales; family Asteraceae; genus Glebionis; species Glebionis coronaria. The sequence goes on along the minus strand of CM046876.1, from coordinate 404,102,707 downwards.
CCCAAGTGATGTGAAGAATCATTTATCAAAAATCAATATGAAGGATCGAGACACACGACGAAAAGAAAATACTCCCCTAAAGATCATGGAGAAGTCTATGAAAAAAGGCCCTAACAAGGTATGAGGATAAATAGATCCAAGTCCTAAAAGGAGGCGGATCGTTGTATATCAAAATCCCAAATAAAGATTGGAGAAAAATGAAGAAGTCGTGGTCCAAATATGAAGAATCTCTCAAAAAGTTCAAGTGAAGAAATTCCTATTATGAAGAGAAGACCATTATTTCATAAACGTCTCTCAGGAATCGAAGTATGAAGTCACTACCAAATATCGGTCCGAGAAAGGTCTCAAATCGTGAAGCGAGTTATGCCAAGATATGAACTTTATGAGGTCCCGAGAAGTAGTTTTAAAAGATTTTGTCCTTTAGCTAATTATTGATTAAATCGTCCTACTTTATTTTCGGCCTAATAACTATCGAAATAAGTCAACAATGCATCCTTGTGATCATTCAAGACAACAATAAAATATAAGAGATACACCTAGGAATTAGGGAGTCTAAGTAAATAATTAGCCCAAATAAATTCGTGTTAGTTTGCTAACTTATAATAACAATGATCTCGTTTTTAAGCTTGGTTTGGGGAACTGAAACTTGAGGATGATAATCATTCACGATATTCCAAAACCCTAAGGTAAGTTTTTGATCTTTTTATTTGTTTTCTGCCTTTGAATATTTTATAATTTTCTATCTCTTTAATAAAGGCCAATGTGGATTGATTATGATGGAAAATGTAAAACTTGCTTTGTAATTAATGTATTGCATGAGGACATTGTAATGGTCAAGTGTAGGGGATTTAATAAGTGTGAAAACACTTATCCTTTTACCACTTAATTATAATAATAACCAAGCCAAAACGTGTATTTTATGTCGTAGCGTGATTTGTGTTTTTGTTGTGATTAAGGACCAAAATATGAAAAAGGAAGAAAACACGGGCTTTCACGGGCTTTTATCGAAGAAAAAGACAAAATACGAAGTCAAAAGATCAAGAGTGCAAAAAGAACGGAAGTCCAAGGCCTATTCTGAAGATTTATCGAAGAAAAGTCTAAAGACGGAAGTTTAATAAAGTCGAAGAACTCAAGTCTAATTAATAAATAAATTACAAGACGAGTTTAATTAATCCCGAGACAAAGTCGAAAACATCAAAGAATTTAGAAGACGAAAAGACGAGAAAGAAAAAAGGAAGCTTCCAACACATGCTAACCTCCCTAATCACTATAAATACCCTCCTAATAACACATTAGGAGGTGTTGGCTATTTGACACATAGTTCTTCCACCTTTAATTACTTGCACTTTACTTAATTGTCATTTAATTTTCTTGTCTTGCACGTTAATTTCTTGCCTTTAATTTCAAGTAAGTTTAATTTTGTTGAATCTTTTCTTTTTCTTATTTTTAATCTCTCATTCTACCTTTCTTGTTTTGCTTAATCTTTATGTTTATGTGCTTATTGTTATGCTTATTGATTAACTGTTGTGTGTTTATGCTTTTGATTGTTTTGGATTATTAATTTTATAGCTTATTTGTGTTTATCTTAAAGTTACTTAAGTTTTTATAAAAGTTATTTTTATTAAAAAGTTGTTTTCGAATTTCTTTTTCATTTAGTGTTTATAAAAAAAGTCTTTAAATTTTAGCTTATTAGCTTTTTCTTATACGTGTTTGATTCGGTTTTTAGTAGAGTACTTATTGGTTAATAGCTTATTTGATCTTGCTTATTTCGTGTTTTTCTTTTACTGTATTCCGATCACACCAATCGGAAAAGGGTTTCACATTCCGATCACCCAGATCGGAAAAGGGTTTTGCATTCCTTTTGGATTCCGATTTGACATTCCGATCAGAGGTGTTTGTTTGGTATTCCGATTAGGATTTTGGTGACAGCATTCCGACAAGGATTCCGATCAACATTCCGATAAGGGATTCCGATAGGTATGATTTTGGATATTCCGATTGGGGATTCCGATAGCATTCCGACGGGGACGCATTCCGATCTTGATTCCGACAAGGGTGGTAAGTCTTTATTCCGACAGGATTCCGATCACATTCCGATCGGATTCCGACAGGTTTGTTTTTAATATTTTGTTTTAGTTTAATTTTTAAGTTTACATTGTTTTAAGTTTTCAACTTTTTCACGCTTCCCGAAATCTCTGTTTTTACCAAGTGTTTTTCTATTAATTTTTAGTTTTATTTTTAAAGCTTTCATTTTTATTAAATTGTAAATTTTACTTTTATTTTAATTAACTTGTCAAATTTACTTTTCGTCGCGCTTTAATTTTAAGTCATTTAATTAATTACTTTTAAAGTTTTAAGTTTGCACCATTTATGTTTTAATTAGTTTTAGTTTTAATTTACCGTCATTTATTTTAAAGTTTTGCACATTTATTTTACAACAACCAAAAAATATTATTTTTCACCAAAAGACGACTGAGTCGCACTTAAGCCAGTAGTCAATTCGAAAAGATCGGACGATAACTTTACCCTAGCAAAATCATACTTTCACCACTTCCCGACCTCCAATTTAGTTCTAGTTTCTTGCATCCAAAAGATAACTTAAATACATTTCCAGGGGTACATGGATAGCAAATTAAGCGTGTGTAGAACTCTAGATATGATCAAAACAAGTGACCTAAAATTTTGCTCAGTTTTTAAAAACAAATTTAACACCATTAACCTAACTAATTACCCATAACTTTTATAATTGTAAACCCTAATTATCCCTAAAATGTTTAATTAGATTAATTACAGATTTTATGATAAACCTAAACCTAGATCCATCATATATTGATTATAAAAGAATTAAAAACAATTTAATTAAAAAAGGTATTGAAGATTTTACCTTAGATTTAAAAGAAAACAAGATTTTTTTGAAGAACCCTAAAAACCTTGTGTTGGCCGTGACTTAAGAAGTCCAGGAGAAAATAATTTTGATTTTGATTTAATTAAAATCTTTATATAGGCAAGCAAAAGAATCCTAGCCTAATTACAAAACTTGTTTCCTTTTTTTATGTCCCCCTTGTCTTGCGTTTAACCAAACCGACTACAGCCCTTTTTTATTTTATTTTTCTTTTTATTATTTATTAATACATTATTAATAATAAATTAAATTACCTTAATTTATTTCAGCTCCTAAAACCTCCAAAACCTCAAAACCGTAAAACTAGTCAATTTTACGTGTATACCGTAAAAGACGCAAAATATACAATTTTATGAAAACCCTTGAAATATGAAATAAACTAAATAACTAAGTCCTTAATGACTTAAAAACATCCCGTAGTTATTCCCGTGACTAAATACCTCATCCGAGACCTCTAAACGCTAAACCCTAAGTCGTAAAAACATGATTTACTATAACACTTATACGTATACGGAAAACACCAAAATGACTCCATTTCATTTCATAGTCACTATAATGTGAGCTTATGATCATGAAATAACCGTTCATCGATTTACTTATGAGTACCATATACCCATAAACGATGTCCTCTCCAACCTCATTCACAGAAAATAAACACATATACACATAAAACACTTAGTCACATATAAAATAACCTAAATATAAGACTAAGTGACGAACCTCAAAACCGTGGTTGTCATAGTTAATTCTTTTGAAAACCATATTTACGGATTTATATATCATGACACTACTGTTCATAATAATTTGTACTCTTTTAAGTGGCTCTACCATTTCAGATTCACAGAAAAATATAGGTTTCAAACGTGAAATTTAATAAAAAACTATGTGTTCTTTCATATATCATGTGTTTTCATAAAATTATACGTGATTTTTAAAGTAATGATGATAATATTTATATCCATTAGTAGACGGTGATTTCATATATTTTCAACAATTTTTTAATGTTAAAATTTTCAGAAAAAATTTTACACCTTGAATTATAATATCATTTGTGATTTGTTGTTTTAACTTCATGTATCATTAATAAATCACGTGTGATGATTAAAGTAACAAATCATATGTGATTTTATAAATCAATAAAACGCATGTGATTGCATAAATTCACGTGTACGTGTGGTTTTCAAGTAAGAAATCACATATGTTTTTTGAATCGCATGTCATTTTTTGTGCGTAAATATAAAAATATTTGTCGTTAGTATATCGATTTATCTATTGAAAAATAATTAAATACTAGTCACGTAGGTATTATTTTAATTTGCATAACTATTAATGATTAACGGTATGAAAGATATTTTAATTTTAGAAAATATAATGAATAATTTTACTTAACTAAATTTAAATAAATATATTCATTTGACTATAAATGTTAAATTAAATTTAGTAACTCATTTAATAGATCATGTTTTTAAATGCAAATCAAACATATTTTTTTATCTTTATTTTTTATCTCTTGGTCGTTTAGGGACCTATTTCGACAATTAAGTATTCTTATTATGATAAGAATTTAGCATATGAATTATACGAATAGATGATTTTTATGTTTTATTTGATTTTATCTCTTTTATATCTCTGGTCCTTGTGTTATAAAAGGAACCAAGAGTCTTAGGTTTTATTATCACTCGTCTTAATGGCGGTGGGAACTCTTCGGCGTAGAACTAAAAAAAACCTAAAGCAAAGTGTGTGTTTCTAGGCGTCAGTGTCTTTGTAAGACGCCTAGATTGTTTGTTTAAGTTTTCTTGTTCAATAAAGATCAAACGTTTGTTTCTAAAACACTTTGTTTATGATTATTGTTTTATTCCGTTATGATTAATATCATATGAACAATGATCATTTCTAGTAGCTTAAAGATCCGTGAATCCAAGGATTTGATGAGACAAAACATATAATAATCAAACAAGAGGACTTATATGCAAATATCAAGAAGTACAAGAATATGGAGACCTTCTACTAAAAGAAGAGGACTAATGTGCAAAAGATAGAAGGACTTCTAGAATAATTAGATTTCTTGTAAGAAGGGTTGATATGAGTAAAATCTCATATCAATAATATCACAAATCACCCTAAAACACAAAGCAAAATACCTAATTTTATTCATAAAAGCAGTATTATGGGTATGTTTTGTTGTTTGTGCTTGTGTAGGTAACAAAGATACAAATTTGGAGCAAACAAGTGAAATCAAGCCTTAATAATGATGAAGAAAAGACAAAAGGAGGATGAAAAGTGACAAGCCTTGCAAAGAAAAAGGACCTTTCTTGACAACTTTCAAAGATGAGGGACTAAAAGTGTAATTATGTGAAAGTCAAGAACAAAGTCAAATTTGGTCAACCTTCAAGTCAACAAGTCAAAGGATGATTTATGAACAAGTTTGAAGTTAGAAGGACTAAAATTGGCAAAGGAATGAAGCTTGGGGCTCAAATCTTAATCTGCCTAAACTACAGGACTAAACATGACAAATATGAGTGAAGTTTGGATTGATCTGAGTAATAAACAAACCAACCAATGGGAAGTGAGTATTCAACTCACGCGGATTACCACCTCTACGCTAGCTGGCCACTAGCGCCGTTATTACATTTAATAACAAATCTGTACAGTAAAATCCACTAACCACTAAACCATCCAATCATAAATCACCTTTTGGATATGAATCCGCAACTCCCCTTTTCCACCAATAACAACACTTCACCTGTCACATTCAAACTATAACGAGCCCAAGAACGAGATTATGATAGAGTGCATTTCAGAGAAAGATGTAAACATGAAAATTGCTCTACATCAAGAGATGATCACAACCCCAGCTACCAATTAGCTTGAAATCAACAACAACGAAACCCCCAAATTAGATTATTAATACACGGCTTTTGCCCGTATAAAAATTAAGTTCGATAAAGTATGTCTCTTCGAATTGAACAACTTGATGTTTTATGTGTGACTCAGTTGAACTTTGGTGGAACAAAGATGTGTCGTTGTAGTTTTGAAAATTAAAAGGTGCAAAACAATTAAAGTAAAGGTGCAATTAAAATAAATCTAAGTCTAATTAAAATAAAGTGCAAGTATTTAAAAGCAAGACTAAAATTAAAGGGCAATAAAGTAAATAACGCAAACTTAAATCTAACTAAGGCAATCTTAAAACGCAACTAAAACTAAAACTTAAACTAAGGCAAATAAACTTAAAGTGCGATTAAGGAAAAAGGCGGGAAAAAGAAAACTTAGAAAACTAAAAACTAAGATTTCCCTATCCGGAATAAATCCCCTATTCGGAATATTAGGCCTATTCGGAATAACTGTCACTTATTCAGAAAGATTACCCTATTCGGAAAGTTGGTCTATTCGGAATGTCCAGCCCTATGCGGAATATCCTCCTATTCGGAATGTTATCCTAATTCGGAATAGTGTGTCTACTCGGAATATTTCCCCTATTCGGAATATCTGTCCCTATTCGGAATAAGTGCTCTATTCGGAATAAACTTCCTATTCGGAAAATCCAGGTCTATTCGGAAAGTGCTCTATTCGGAATATTGTCACCCTATTCGGAATATTGCCCTAAACGGAATAAATGCCTTATACGGAAAACCTTCCCTATTCGGAATATCCAGAATATTCCGAATAGCAATTTGTAAAAATCCCTATGCGGAATAATAAAATGTTCCGGATAAGCAATTCTTAAAATCTCTATGCGGAATAATAAAATGTTCCGAATAGAACAAAATTATCCACGCCTATTCGGAATATTAGCTGGTACGAATCTGGGAAAAACAGTAAGAGTGAAGCGAAGAACAAGGAAAGCTAAAAAGGCACGAATCTAAATAAAACTTAACCAAATCAAGCACAAAGTTAAATCAAACAAATTAATAAACAATTATAAAGCATAAACAATCAATCCAAATCAATCAAAATCACAAAACTTAATCAAAATAATCAAAACCCACTTAAATAAATCAACAAAAATAAAGATCATGAACATAAACAAATCAACACAAAGATAAAGAAAGGAAGAATGAGATTAACAAGATAAAGATAAAGCTTGACAAGAATTTAAAAGGGAAAACTTACTTGAATTAAAATGGTAATTAAGTGCAAGACAAGGTAATTAAATGTGCAAGTATTTAAATTGACAAGGTAATTAAAGGTGGAAGGACTAATTGTCACTATTAGCCAACAAAAACAAATGCTTAACAATCCTAACTATATATAGGGGAGGATTAGGAAGCTTCCTCCCCTCCTTCATTTCTTTGTTAATTGCAAGGTTAAGTCCTTCCTTCATTTAATCTTCATTAATTGCGTCATTAGTCCTTTTCTTCTCATCTTTCTTTTAAGTTTGGACTTTAAGGACTTGTGGCTCGGGATATCTTCTGAACTCGTCTTTAATTTCTTCAATAAAATAGACTTGAGTTTCTCGGCTTTTGATAAACTTCCGTCTTTTGACTTTTTCTTCGATAAATCTTCAGAATTGGTCTTGGACTTCCGTTCTTTTTCCACTCTTGACTTCTCGACTTCGTCTTTCATCTTTTTCTTCAATAAAAGCCGTGAATTCTCGTGTTTTCTCCACTTTTCACAATTTCGTCCTAAATTACAACAAAAACACAAACCACGCATAAATCCGACATAAAAGACATAAAATACACGTTTTGGTCCGGTTATTATTGTAATTAAGTGGTAGAAAAGATGGGTGTTTACACACCTATCAAATCCCCTACACTTGACCATTGCAATGTCCTCATGCAATGCATTAGTTACAAAGCATGTTTACACTTTTCATCATAATCAATCCACATTGGCCTTTATTAAAGAGATAGAAAATTATAACAATGCAAAGCAAAGAAATTAAAAGCATACCTTGGGTTTTGAAAATGTCATGAATAATCATCATCCTCAACTTTTCACTTTCTCCAAACCAAGCTTAAAAACGAGATCATTGCTATTATAAGTTAGTAAACTAACACGAACTCATGTGGGCCAATTACTCACTTAGACTCCCTTATTCCTAGGGGTATCTCTTATATTTTATTGTTGTCTTGAATGATCACGAAGATGCATTGTTTGACTTATTTAGATAATTATTAAGTCTGAAAATAAAGTGCACGATTTAATCAATAGTTAGCTAAAGGACCAACTCTTTTAAAACTGCTTCTCGGGATATCAGAAAGTTCATATCTTGACATAACTTGGTTCGCGATTTGAGACCTTTCTCGGGCCGATATTTGGCAGCGACTTCATACTTCAAATCTTGAGAGACGTTCATGAAATCATGGTCTTCTCTTCATAATTGGAATTTCTTCACTTGGAATTTTTGAGAGATTCTTCATATATGGACCACGACTTCTTCATTTTTCTCCAATCTTTATTTTGGATTTTGATATACAACGATCCGCCTCCTTTATTGACTTGGATCTATTTATCCTCATACCTTGTTAGGGTCTTTTCGGATACACTTCTCCATGACTTTTGGGGAGTTTTTGCTTTTCGTCGTGTGTCTCGATCCTTCATATTGATTTTCGATAAATGATTCTTCACATCACTTTTGGATCTTTAGCAACAAAACATAGCCCTCATGCCTTGTTAGGGCCTTTTCGGACTCGCCAATCTTCGCGCCCCGCTTCATAAGTTATGCCTTGGCTATGAAATCTCGTCATTACCGAGCAACTTTTAAACGATCTGGGGCTAGAAGCTAAGTAACTTTTCAAATCGTACAACCTTATTTATTAGCAGATAAATTTATTAGCAAGCGATGGGAGAATAGGCTTATAATTAACTCACATAAATTCACGAAAGAATACCGAACTTATAATTGGCTCTATCATCTCTCGTTCTCCACAATTTAAAATCTCAAGTAATGAGACTCGTGGATACTTAGCCTATTAAATCAAAGTTTTGGGTTTTCGAGTCGCCTATAGGATCTTGCAAATTCTTAGACTCTTTCAAGTTTAGAAATCGCATCTTAAAGTTCCCTTGATAAACGACTCTCTAGGATCAATTATAGGAACTTGCGAAAAGTTCTTGTTCTTAACCCGTGAGAGTTAAGACTTTCGCGTTTTATAGCTCCCTATATAAAAGCCTAGCAAAACTTGACTTAAACACGTTAAGGATACTAGCTAGAGTAAACTCGGATTGAGTCAAAAGATTCACAACGTTTGAAAATTAAAACCACTTATTAAACATTTATTCTAGCAAGGAAAGAAAATAACTATACAAAAGGGAAAAACTAATAGGCCAAAATAGATCAAAAATTTTGAAAAATGTCGAAAAATTGATTTTCCGGTTAAAATGAGGACAAATACAAGGAAAAGACCACTTAACTTCGATAGAAGTCCCCCCCTACACTTAAGATAAACATTGTCCTCAATGTTTAAGCATGTGGGAGTAAACTCCCCTACACTTAGGGCATTGTGCACGTTGTTTAAATCTTGCTAAGGAGAAGACAACTAAAGAGATTCCTATTTTAATATTGAGAAAATATAAAAATAGTGAATCGAAAAGAGTTTAGGATAGAACCGGGAAGAAGTAGAACACGGAATCACGGGTCGTCAAGAATTATTAAGAGTAGATCATTGAAGCTCGAATCCCTGATTAAGAAGTGAGGAGAGGAAATAGCAATCCAAAGGGGTCCCCCCTACACTTATGATAAAGAAAGCGGAAAGATAGATGCATGGGTTGCCTCCCAAGAAGCGCTTGGTTTTTGTTAACCGAGTCGTGAGCCTGACTCGACCTTGATCATCAACGGAAGTAGCATGAAACAAATCCACCAGGATCAAAGACATAGTTTTCATCCATCAATAAGCAAGAGCTTAAGGTGAACAAGGCAAGCCAAAAGAGAAATGGCAGGGTTCCCTTAAGCAGTGATGGAGCACAGTAGAAGCAAGTATGAAGCGGTGCAAGCATGTCTTCCAAATTTCCAAAGATTTTTCCTTTTATTTCATCAGGTGGATACTGAGATGGCTTAAAGATTTCAATACCGGGATCGAACACCTTTTCCTTCAGGGGAAAATAGCACTCCGGCTCAGCCGAGTGTGAAGAAGATCCGCAAAGAAGCACAACCTCGTCCTCAGAAGTGGGACAAAGAGGTGTCAAATCATAAGTGCAACGGATTTTGGTGTCAACCGGTTTCTTCTCCTTGGACAAAATGCTCTTCAAATCCAAAGTAGGATCAAGACGATAATCTTCAAAGTCCAAAGGAGGTGCATCACTCTCATGAGGGAAGTATGTGTTAAGAAATTCAGAGAAATCTTCCTCGAATGAGTAATCGTCCAAAGTAGGATCGAGTGATGGCGGAGGATCTTCATCATGTGAAGAATCGCTCGAGAGAGTATCGGCCTCATCAAAATTATCATATGTAGGCAGCTCGGGATACTCAGAAGTACAATCAAAATCATCCGAATCTGAGCTAGAATTATCAAAGACCGGTGGAGAATCAAAAATGGGAGAAGCGTCCAAAGTAGGGAGAGAATCATCCACATTATCTTCAAAGAGTGGATTATCAGTGGAAGACTCGAATAGAGGATTGTCATAGACGGTAAAGTCATCGAGCACATTTATCATATTCACTGATTCTCGGCCTCCAAAGGATTTGTTTGTAGGTGCTCCCATTTTGAAATTTTGTGAGGCATTCCCGACTCTTAAGATTAACTCTCCTTCGGCCACATCTACTAAAGCACGTCCGGATCTCAAAAATGGCCGACCAAGTATTAAAGGAATACAAGGGTCCATTTCATAATCAACTACGACAAAATCGACCGGGAAAGTAAATGCGCCAACTTGAATGAATACGTCTTCAGCTATACCAACGGGGTAAGCGAGAGTGCGATTAGCAAGTTCGAGAGTCATCTTTGTTGGAATGAGATCGGGTAATGAGAGTGTTTTCCAAACACTCAAAGGCATAAGATTTATACTAGCCCCGAGATCCGCAAGGGCAGTAAATTCTTCAGTTTTGTTGAACACGCAAGGCAACACAAAACGACCGGGATCCCCTAGTTTTTCCGGAAGTTCTTTAAGAATAACTGCAGAGCAGTTTTCATTTAAGCGTGTGTTGGTGAGTTCAATCAGCTTCTCCTTTTTGTTAAGCAAGTCCTTAAATGCTTTGGCAAATTTGGGCATGTGGACAAGTGCTTCAAGAAAACTAATGCTGAATCCCATTTGAGAAATCATACCGATATATTTTGTTATTTGTGAGTCCTCCTTTGTTAGATCATTGGTCTTGCCTATACGAGAAGGGTATGGGATTCTAGGTTGATAGGGGTTAGGTGAAGGTGTAGGTGGTGACGGTTGGGATGTTGACGGGTTTTTCCGAGATACATCGTCATGACGAGGCGGAGACGGTAATGGTGCACTATTACTAGGTGTAGGAGGAGTAGGGATACATGGTGGTGGAGGAGGTGTAGATGATGGTGGTGGGGTAGATGGAGTGACAATGGTAGTTCCACTACGCGTAGTTATAGCACTCACATTAGCTCGCGGATTGGTGACGGTATTTGAAGGTAGAGAACCCGAAGAAGAAGAAGGTTGAGCTTCAGGCAAGAAACTAGCCAACAGATTCTTCAATTCAGTTGTTTGAGTGATGAAAGAGGATTGAAGATTATCACGAACCTCAGTTCTGATGTCATTACCTTGCTTCAAGATATCTCCTTTCAAATTAATTATTTGGCTCTGTAGATTCTTGATTTGCTCACCTTGAGTTCTCATGATTGTGTCAACATCGGGATTAATGGGTGGGTGTTGTTGGGTGGGTGGTTGATAAGGGTTAGAAGCACGAGGTGGGATTTGGTTGCTTCTATTGTAGTTGTTGGCGGGATTTTGGTTTTGAGGAGAAAAACCGGGTGAAAGGTAATTGTTGGAACGGTAGCTCAGCAGATTTCTATCCCCTTGTTGTCTAGCTTGGTAATTTTCCGGTGAATAATTACCGTAAGCTGCATACACATTTTCCGGATTTCCTTGTGTAGAAGGACAATCGGTGTATGAGTGAGGACCGCCACATGTTTCACAAGGATTAGCAACCGCTTTAACTTGTTGTTGTTGGTGGGTTGAAGCGAGAAGCGTAATACTTTTGCTCATTTCGGCCATCATGCGGGTGAGTTCGGTCATCTCAGGGTTTGCTGAGGTAGAAGAAACATTGACTCTCGTGTTGTTTCTAGAAGAAGCAGAGGAATCCCAGTTCTTATGATGAGTAGTCATGTTCTCTATTAACTCTCTACACTCCTCGGGTCTCCTTTTCATGAATGTGCCACCGGCGGCTGCATTGATCGTATCACGATCTCGAAAAGTCAATCCGTTGTAGAAAGTATCGATCAAGGTGACCGGAAGCATGTTGTGGTTTGGACAACAGTCGATCAAGACATTATATCTCTCCCATGCATCAAAAAGAGATTCATCGGGATCTTGCATGAAACCGCTGATCTGATTGCGAAGGCTTGTGACCATGGATGGTGGAAAGTAGCGCGACAAAAAGCGTTGAGTCATGTCATCCCAAGTGCGAATAGAATTCTTCGGGAGACGATCAAACCATTTCTCGGCATGATGTAATAAAGTGTGTGGAAAGAGTTGTAGGCGAAGCTCATCCATAGTGGCACCAGCCAACTTCATGCTCTGGGTGATTGTAATGAACTTGTCGAGGTGTTTGTTGGCATCATCATCAGGCAATCCTCTAAATGGGTTTGTTTGCACTTGCTGAATCATGTGGTGCTTCAACGAAAACTCAGGAGCGTTGATTTGCATCGGCGCAATCGGTCCTCCTCATCCAAACATTGTTGGTTGACAAAGTTCCTCCATGGTCCGAAGATCGGGCTGTGGGGGAGCATTGTTGTTATTATTATTATTATTATTGAGGTGCGGTAGTTGATTATTGTTTTTAACACCTGCCATATCTAAATCTTCTTGAGGCTCGGGCTCTTGATAATTAGAAGATCTAGTACGCATACACCTGAAAATGCAAAAGAAAACAAAACCAAACACAAAGACAATATATATACACAATAAAGATAAAATCTTTTTGGATTTTTGAAATTTTTAATTTTTATGGTGTTTATGGTGTTTATGGATTTTTGATAAATAACGTTCACAAGTGAACGGATCCCAAAAAGCAACGTGTCTCTCACAAAAAACTGTTGATCTTTACGAAAAGAGCCGGCAGCGGCTCCATTTAATACACGGCTTTTGCCCGTATAAAAATTAAGTTCGATAAAGTATGTCTCTTCGAATTGAACAACTTGATGTTTTATGTGTGACTCAGTTGAACTTTGGTGGAACAAAGATGTGTCGTTGTAGTTTTGAAAATTAAAAGGTGCAAAACAATTAAAGTAAAGGTGCAATTAAAATAAATCTAAGTCTAATTAAAATAAAGTGCAAGTATTTAAAAGCAAGACTAAAATTAAAGGGCAATAAAGTAAATAACGCAAACTTAAATCTAACTAAGGCAATCTTAAAACGCAACTAAAACTAAAACTTAAACTAAGGCAAATAAACTTAAAGTGCGATTAAGGAAAAAGGCGGGAAAAAGAAAACTTAGAAAACTAAAAACTAAGATTTCCCTATCCGGAATAAATCCCCTATTCGGAATATTAGGCCTATTCGGAATAACTGTCACTTATTCGGAAAGATTACCCTATTCGGAAAGTTGGTCTATTCGGAATGTCCAGCCCTATGCGGAATATCCTCCTATTCGGAATGTTATCCTAATTCGGAATAGTGTGTCTACTCGGAATATTTCCCCTATTCGGAATATCTGTCCCTATTCGGAATAAGTGCTCTATTCGGAATAAACTTCCTATTCGGAAAATCCAGGTCTATTCGGAAAGTGCTCTATTCGGAATATTGTCACCCTATTCGGAATATTGCCCTAAACGGAATAAATGCCTTATACGGAAAACCTTCCCTATTCGGAATATCCAGAATATTCCGAATAGCAATTTGTAAAAATCCCTATGCGGAATAATAAAATGTTCCGGATAAGCAATTCTTAAAATCTCTATGCGGAATAATAAAATGTTCCGAATAGAACAAAATTATTCACGCCTATTCGGAATATTAGCTGGTACGAATCTGGGAAAAACAGTAAGAGTGAAGCGAAGAACAAGGAAAGCTAAAAAGGCACGAATCTAAATAAAACTTAACCAAATCAAGCACAAAGTTAAATCAAACAAATTAATAAACAATTATAAAGCATAAACAATCAATCCAAATCAATCAAAATCACAAAACTTAATCAAAATAATCAAAACCCACTTAAATAAATCAACAAAAATAAAGATCATGAACATAAACAAATCAACACAAAGATAAAGAAAGGAAGAATGAGATTAACAAGATAAAGATAAAGCTTGACAAGAATTTAAAAGGGAAAACTTACTTGAATTAAAATGGTAATTAAGTGCAAGACAAGGTAATTAAATGTGCAAGTATTTAAATTGACAAGGTAATTAAAGGTGGAAGGACTAATTGTCACTATTAGCCAACAAAAACAAATGCTTAACAATCCTAACTATATATAGGGGAGGATTAGGAAGCTTCCTCCCCTCCTTCATTTCTTTGTTAATTGCAAGGTTAAGTCCTTCCTTCATTTAATCTTCATTAATTGCGTCATTAGTCCTTTTCTTCTCATCTTTCTTTTAAGTTTGGACTTTAAGGACTTGTGGCTCGGGATATCTTCTGAACTCGTCTTTAATTTCTTCAATAAAATAGACTTGAGTTTCTCGGCTTTTGATAAACTTCCGTCTTTTGACTTTTTCTTCGATAAATCTTCAGAATTGGTCTTGGACTTCCGTTCTTTTTCCACTCTTGACTTCTCGACTTCGTCTTTCATCTTTTTCTTCAATAAAAGCCGTGAATGCCCGTGAATTCTCGTGTTTTCTCCACTTTTCACAATTTCGTCCTAAATTACAACAAAAACACAAACCACGCATAATTCCGACATAAAAGACATAAAATACACGTTTTGGTCCGGTTATTATTGTAATTAAGTGGTAGAAAAGATGGGTGTTTACACACCTATCAATTATCAACGGCTATCAACAATTAAGAGATTCAAGCCACGTGTAAGCTCACCATTGGTTGCAATACATCACAAACCTCCAATAGATCACATCCCAACCTCTATATATACCCAATGTAGTCTTCATTTTGTACATGCAGTTAGTGTGTGTAATTTTCACACACCTGATAAATTCTCTCCTTTTCACTTAGAAATTTAGTTAAAACTACTCTTAAGTGACTGACAATCACTTAAGAGTTAGTTAGTTAGCTGTAACCGTTTTGTAACAAACTTTTCCCCCATTAATGAAATTCCATTTTCACTTTCACTCAAATCTTACTCTCATACCTATATAATCTTACATACTTGTTATTGTTGTGATTCTTTTGATCATTCTTGATTAATGGAATGACTTTGATGCTGTTTTGAAGATTGTAGTTGTTCAGAATCGTTTTCAATTCATTTCATAGCCAAAGTAAAGATTGTAGCAGGGTTATTCATTGCCAGTAGATGATGATGATATGATAGTGTTTGGTTGTTGATTAATGGTGGTTTAGTTGTTCTTAGAGAGCTCAGCGCTCCTCTACTCCATCAGTGGTGGCATCTAGCTAAAAAGAACACTTTTCTTGCTTTAAAATTTCTCTAAACAGTCTTGCAAACTCAATTCCTAGTTATAACTTCTATATGCTGAATTGTGAATGTTTTAATGATCTTGTAGTATGATTTTGGTATTTTGATTGCTTAATTGTAGTTTGCTAGCTTATCATTTAGTTTTTACTTGATCAAAAATTGCTTTTATCAGTCATATTTCCATCAGTTACTCACTTAGTGGTCTTTCATGTAAACTTGCTTATTTTTGACTTCAAACCGGTTCATTTCATTCCCTTAACAAAGTTTGATAAGTGCCATTAGCTGTCAAATACTTGTGCTCAAAAAGTCTTCACAAAAGTTCTTATCAGATTTTTAAAGTGGTGTTTGGATTAAGATCATTTTTGGGAATTAGGTGTTAAAACCTGTTCTTTTAAGCTCAGTTACACTCAACAAGTGAGTGTGAGTCTTTTGATAAAGTTCTGTAGTCAAAATATAGGTCAAACAGGCAATTGACCAAGAAAAACTTTGGGTCAGTTCTCGTGTATGAATTTCAGTCAAAACAAGTCAATTTTGATTCCTTACCATTTCTATGTTTGTTGATGGATTGAGCTGAAACCTGTTTTCATTTGTAGTTTAACATACAAACTTTCATTCTTTGTGAGGAACCATACAGTTTACTGATTTGAATGAGATATCAGCTTATAAATAAGCATTAGAGCAAATTGCATTCTCTATGATAATAAGCAATTTGTTTTCTCAGTTCTCTTGATCCTTTTCATAAATCACCCGATTTTCTTTCACAAATCCTTTTGCAAACATGTCCTGAGTTAATTATGTTAATTTGAGCGTTTTGGAAAAGTTGGTCAAACTTGGTCAAAATAAGCACTTTTGGCTTATTTCAAATTCTAGCTTATTTTCTTGATGATTTTCAAAACCAGTTGACATTCCAAGCTTCTCATAACTTGTTTAATTAGTTTCAACAAGAAAATCATTTTGTGGATGTCTGGATTTCTCTTTAGCTTATTGTGAGCTTATTAAGATAAGCTACTTTGAGTTCTACTTGGTTCTAGCTAAAATCCTTTTGCAGGTCTAGCTTAATTTTGATTTTAAGCATTTTAAAGAAACTAGAACAAATTTGGTTAAGAAATAAGTTCATTATAGCTTATTCGAGTCTTATTGCACGTTTTTGGTAAAAACTTTTTGATAATTGAAGTTTAGTCCCCAACTTTTCAAGTCTTATTAATCTGTTTTGTTAATTCCAAGTTTTTAGGTTTTACAAGTGTTAGTCCCTGGATTTTGATTAATTACAAAATTGGTTAGTCAGTTTTGATAATTGTTAGTTAGTTGGAATAGTTTGTTACTAATTTCACTTTTGGTACCTATACTTTCTGATTTTACATTTCTAGTCCCTATATTTTCATTTTCTTTACATTTCAAGCAATTTTACGTTGTATGCATTAGATACTTGTACTTTGTGAATATTTTGTGGTATTTGCAATTTGTTTTACGGTTAAATACCTATAATATTTTCTACTTTTTACGTGTTTGTTTGAATTAGACCTAGAATCCAAATAATTTTGTAACAACCAAAAACAATTATAACTTGATATTGGTGGGCCTTTCAATTTGTCTTGAGTCAAGAAAAACGAACTTGCAAAATACTGAATATTAAATGGCGCCGCTGCCGGGGATGTAGTCTCTTATGCATTTTTGACTAATCATTCGTGGTTGGTATAAGTACGTCTTAAGATTCTAAGTTAGAACGTTTTATGTGTACTAGACTTATGTCATGCTTAATACTTAGCGGGTGTTTTTTCTTTTATTCTTTTCAACTTTCTTTGTAAGGAATAAAGAAAAATAAGAGCGGCTTATGAAAAAAATGAGTGGCTAGAAAAAAAAATAAAAAAAATAAAAAATTAAAAATAATTATAGAAGACTCCCAAGAGGGGCAGTGAAGTGTTAATTATAGTAGCTATTGAATTCCAATATTACTCTCACAAGGGTTGCGGGGATTTGATAGTTACTCTAATCCAATATTACCTTGACGGGTTGCGGGATTGAAGATCCAACTCCCAAAAAGGCGGAGGATATAAATTAGTGCGTGAGTTTTATTTTTCTTTCTTTAGCGAGTGTGTAGCTACTTATTAATGCATGACATAAGGATCTTACACATAAGGCGAATGACTTATTACTCTTCAGTCGGACTTATATGAATTCTGGGTGGTTTTTCGAGTAATGGATAAGATGATTACTTAGGATTAAAACCGTGCTTCCTTATTTTGAAATTTTACATTTCTTATATTTCACGCTTTAAATAATGACAAATTTACTCTCAAGCAATTTGCTCAAATAATAACCGGTCTTAGAGGCATAATAAGTGGGGGTATGATAGTAACACAATTAATTTATGTGAATGAGTTGACGCACTTTGACTTGTGGATAACAATGATCTTGTTTTTAAGCTTGGTATGGGGAAAGTGAAACTTGAGGGTGATAAGTGTTCATGGTACTAAAAGCCCTAATCAAAGTCACTGATTTTTTTATGAGTTATTTCCATCAAAACTATTTCAAGAAAATCCAAAAATACATAAATAGAATTGCTTTTCTTTGCATTGCATTGTATAAAATCAAAATCATGCATCATATAGTGTAGAGTAGTGTAAAAGCATTTCATATTGGCCAAGGAGGATTAATTATGAGAAAAGTATAAATTGGTGCTTTAAAATGTGGCATTGCATGAGGTCATAGGAATGATCAAGTGTAGGGGATTTGATATGAGTGAAATCTCATATCAATAATATCACAAATCACCCTATAACACAAAGCAAAATACCTAATTTTATTCATAAAAGCAGTATTATGGGTATGTTTTGTTGTTTGTGCTTGTATAGGTAACAAAGATACAAATTTGGAGCAAACAAGTGAAATCAAGCCTTAATGATGAACAAAAGAGAAAAAGGAGGATGAAAAGTGGCAAGCCTTGCAAAGACAAAGGACCTTTCTTGACAACTTTCAAAGATGAGGGACTAAAAGTGTAATTATTGAAAAGTCAAGAACAAAGTCAAATTTGGTCAACCTTCAAGTCAACAAGTCAAAGGATGATTTATGAACAAGTTTGAAGTTAGAAGGACTTAAATTGGTAAAGGAATGAAGCTTGGGGTCAAATCTTAATCTGCCTAAACTACAAGGACTAAACATGACAAATATGAGTGAAGTTTGGATTGATTCGAGTAATAAACAAAGCAACCAATGGGAAGTGAGTATTAAACTCACATGGGTTGCCACCTCTACGCCAGCTGGCCACTAGCGCCGTTATTACATTTAATAACAAATCTGTACAGTTCAATCCACTAACCACTAAACCAGCCAATCATAAATCACCTTTTGGATATTAATCCGAAACTCCTCTTTTCCACCAATAACAACACTCCACCTGTCACATTTAAACTATTACGAGCCCAAGAACGAGATTATGATAGAGTGCATTTCAGAGAAAGATGGAAACATGTAAATTGCTCTACATCAAGAGAGGATCACAACCCCAGCAACCAATTAGCTTGAAATCAACTACATCAAAAACCCCCAAATTGGATCTTCAACAGCTATCAACAATTAAGAGATTCAAGCCATGTGGAAGCTCACCATTGGTTGCAACGTCACCAACCTCCAATAGATCACATCCTAACCTCTATAAATACCCAATGTAGTCTTCATTTTATACATGTAGTTAGTGTGTGTAATTTTCACACACTTGATAAATTCTCTCCTTTTCACTTAGCAATTTAGTTAAAACTAATCTTAAGTGACTGACAGTCACTTAAGAGTTAGTTAGTTAGTTGTAACCGTTTTGTAACAAACTTTTCCCCCATCAATGAAATTCCATTTTCACTTTCACTTAAATCTTCTTCTCATACCTGCATAATCTTACATACTTGTTACTGTTGTGATTCTTTTGATCATTCTTGATCAATGGAATGACTTTGATGCTGTTTTGAAGATTGCAGTTGTTTAGAATCGTTTTCAGTTCATTTCATAGCCAAAGTGAAGATTGTAGCAGGGTAGATCATTACTAGTAGATGATGATGATATGATAGTGTTTGATTGTTGATTAATGGTGGTTTAGTTTTTCTTAGAGAGCTCAGCGCTCCTCTACTCCATCAGTGGTGGCATCTAGCTAAAAGGAACACTTTTCTTGCTTTAAAATTCCGCTAAACAGTCTTGCATGGTCAATTCCTAGTTATAACTTCTATATGCTGAATTGTAATTGTTTTACTGATCTTGTAGTGTGATTTTGGTATTTTGATTGCTTAATTGTAGTTTGCTAGCTTATCATTCAATTTTTACTTGATCAAAAATTGCTTTTATCAGTCATATTTCCATCAGCTACTCACTTAGTAGTCTTTCATGTAAACTTGCTTATTTTTTTACTTTAAACTGGTTCATTTCATTCCCTTTACAAAGTTTGATAAGTGACATTAGCTGTCAAATACTTGTGCTCAAAAAGTCTTCACAAAAGTTCTTATCATATTTTTAAAGTGGTGTTTCGATTAAGATCATTTTGGAGAATCAATTGTTAAAACCTGTTCTTTTAAGCTCAATTACACTCAACAAGTGAGTGTGAGTCTTTTGATAAAGTTTTGTAGTCAATATATAGGTCAAACAGGAAATTGACCTAGAAAAACTTTGGGTCAGTTCTTGTGTATGAATTTCAGTCAAAACAAGTCAATTTTGATTCCTTACCATTTCTTTGTTTGTTGATAGATTGAGCTAAAACCTGTTTTCATTTGTAGTTTAACATACAAACTTTCATTCTTTATGAGGAAACCATACAGTTTACTGCTTTGCATGAGATATCAGCTTATAAATAAGCATTAGAGCAAATTGCATTCTCTATGATAATAAGCAATCTGTTTTCTCAGTTCTCTTAATCCTTTTCATAAATCACCAAATTTTCTTTCACAAATCCTTTTGCAAACATGTCCTGAGTTGAATCTATTAATTTGAGCTTTTTGGAAAAGTTGGTCAAACTTGGTCAAAATAAGCACTTTTGTGGTATTTGCAATTTGTTTTACGGTTAAATACCTATAATATTTTCTACTTTTTACGTGTTTGTTTGAATTAGACCTAGAATCCAAATAATTTTGTAACAACCAAAAACAATTATAACTTGATATTAGTGGGCCTTTCAATTTGTCTTGAGTCGAGAAAAACGAACTTGCAAAATACTTAATATTAGGGGTTATGTGTGGTATATAAACAAACACTCTGCGTAGGTTTTTAGATATCTCATAATTTATAATGTAAACCTAAAGTGTCTTCGTGTTGTCTAGGCGTGGAATTAAATATATGCACGCCTAGAGAATGATTGTAATCGTTTGTTTTTAATGCAAGTAATCGTTGAAAGTAATTGTCTTGTTTGTCAAACAACTTGTTTAATCAATGTTCTAATTCCGCTATGATTGTTTCATATGAACGTTGGTTATCCTAGTAAGCTTAATCGATCCATAATTCTTTGGATTCATCAATTGGTATCAGAGCGAGTGGCTCTTGATACTAGGATCTAACAAGGTGTTCGAGTTGAAGAACGAAGAATGAAGCTTAAAAATCCTTATATGTTTTTAAGTTTGTATTTTTTTGCATAGCCGTTTTTAAACAGCGATATCTCACTTCAAGAAAAGAGGGGTTTTAGGATGAAACTTTTTGGAACAATAAAAAGATAGTGCCAAATACGTGTATTTGGGACGATTGGTACCATTGGTGCCAAATTTGTATGCATTTAGGACGAATATTAAAAACTGTTCCAAATACGTATGCATTTGGAACGACTTCAAATAATGGTACCAAATACATATGTATTTGGGACCGTTTAAGTTAAGGGTGCCAAATACTTATTATTTAGGATGGTTGGTACAACATTTTCCAAATTTGTGTATGTGTTTGATATAATCTTTTAAACTTTATTTGATGTAATGAGCGTGATATATAGATAAAAACGGTCTAGATGCTTATATTAACCACTCTTAAACATCACCAGTCTCTTTTTGTGTAAGTCGTGCCACCGCATCGCCATATCAACACCTCATTCCTTGCTCGTCGCTAAAAAAAAACTAATCAAGATGACACAACATCGACAAAGTGGTGCCATCAGTTTTAATTAAATACACACAATATATGGAAAATGAACAAACACCATCCACATTAAGTGTATTTATGCTTAATTTTCAAAGAGAAATATGTGAAACTAGTGAAAATAGTGATACACAACCCTTTAATATATTAAGATATCTACAACAAGGTCATCGTTGATTTAATAGCCAGGTGGGTCGTCTGATGTAGATGGGTCGACTAGGCGATTCAAAATCCACTTAAGTTGGATACACAACGGAGCCTCATTCCATTCTTCGTGGCTTGGGACCTTGAGGGGAACCTAAGTTCACGTGTCGTAACATCTTTAGTATTATTCGATTGCTTCGTTTTTAATGTTAATATTTTATGATGAACAATGAATTGATGACATCAATGTGTTGCTTCAAAATGCATAAAATCTGTTTAAACACTGACATTAATATATCATGAACTTTTTACGTAGAACCACATGCATAATTATTAGTTGTACTAATATCATAATTACAAATATTAAACAAGAGAAATTTTGTATATATTTATATATTAAAAGACGCGTCTTTGGTGTCGCCAAAGCGTAAGAGGCGATGTCCAAGTTACTCAATTTACATTGGCGTTAGCTCTAGGCGTGGTGCGGGAAAGGCATGAAAAGCGGGCAAAGGCGCAAGGCTTGACGAGTTTTCTTTGAAATGTTTAAAAGATTTTCTAAAATTTATAATTTTGGATCCCATTTACTATTATTTTCAATTTTAGCTTTGGTATATTATATTTCATAACTCATATAATAATAAATTTATAAATTTATAAATATATATTGTCACTTTAAGTTACACTTTAAAGACAACATATCGCTAGCTTCGCGCAAAAGCCAATGTTTTTAAACTCAGGTTTCCGGTCGGAAAAAGGGATCATATAACCTGGCTAGATCCGTCGGGTTTTGATATTTTCGGTTTTTTTTAATATGTACATTTTACGTATTTGCGATGAAACTTTATTTTTACATTTTATACTGGTTGGTAAACAATATATAACTTCAATATACCGAAATTTTTTTGGTTTTTATGTATAATTTTTGTTAATTATTAAAAAATACAAATTTAAAAAAAACCCCGAAGTAATCCGGATAGACCCCGGTCTACCCGGATTGACCCGGACTGGTCACTCGACCGGATCGATTTAAAAACCCGGTTTCAAAACATTGGCAAAAACTCGATGCTAACTAGTTCTATAAAATCAAAAATAAAAATATTTCATATATGGTAACGCCCAATTTTGCCTAAATTTTTTTCGCTCTTCAACTTTTCACAAGTCCACCTAAAATTTTACCCAAAAATCAAACTTTCCCTCCTATGATTTCCTCTAATGTAATCAACAAAAATTATTTCATATCTCTCTTCTTCATAGTTATCTTCACCGTAAACAAATTTTCTTTATCTTTCTCTCATACCCTCTCTAGTCTCTATGGTTAACCAAAAACCATTGAAAGTTTATGGACATAAAATTAATAGTCGTGTGATAGGATCGAACTCGAGATTACGGGATTGCACACAATACGTAAAGGGTTAATTTAATTTAATAAATGTATTTAATATATTTATTAAATTAAACCGAGCTTAACTAACGATCGTTAAATAAATTAAGAGTTAAGTTAAACGATCGTTGTGGAATTAAATAGAAGAAAAGAAGGAGATGGAAAATTCCAGAAGCCACCTTTGGTGGGTTTAGGTCGGCGGTTACAAGGGCAAAAGGAGAAGAAAGAAAAGATTTTATTTCCTAAATTGTTTGGTTTTTCTAGCCTATATAAACAACCCTTTAGCCCTCATTTTTTTGCTCATCCCTCTCTCTTCTTTCCTGCGATCAAACCAAAAGGCAAACACCTTTTTTAGGGTTCCTTTTAACCTCTTGGTTTTGATTTCTTGAATCTAGTCCTAGCCCTTCTCTAGGGTTGTTGGGTAGATTATTCCACAAGCATAGAAGCTTCGTTTATACGTGCTAGACTCACAATTAACCCGTTTCATTATGTGTGTACAAGAGCGTAATATAGTTTTACTTTAAACTATCTCTTGGTACTGTTCTTCATAAACCCTAATTGTTGATTCAATTGGTGATCTTGTGGATCTTCGCTAGGATAAAGGTATGTAACCCTAACTCGATTAATTATGAATGTTTTATTAATTATGATCTTGTTAAATCGCTTCCGCTATTACGTGCTTTGATCTTTGCTTATGATTATATAATTGTTATGAACGTCATAAACCATCAGTGGCATCGAGAGCCGTTTTAACATGTTATAATTATCGAGATCTAAAGTTTTCTTTTAACTAATGGTGATTTGAGTTAAATTTACATGTTGTTTTTTAGGTTTTAACAAAATTAGGTTTTTGTTTTTTTTGTTTTTAAAAATCAGCCTAGCCGAATTTTTTATAAAAAAAATTTGTAAACCCTAAAATTACATGGTATAATCTTTAGATGTTTGCAGGGATTAATTGTTATGTCATATATGGTTACGGTCTGTAGTTTTAATTGTTAAGAGTAGGTGGGAGATCCGTGATGAACATGCATGTTATTTCACGGATCATATGATTTTATATGCTATTTGCTTTATTTGATTCAAAGTTTTTAAAACTAGGGAAGACTTTTATGTTTATAAAACCCTATATTTGATGATCGTTGAATAAATTGTTATGCATGTGGCTATTTGATTTAGTTTTTTTTACCTACTTGTTTTCATGCGTTTTTTTGTATGTTGTAAACAAGGGTATTTTTTCCAAGGGAAATAATATGGACTAAATCATAATCAAATTAATGAATTGTTTTGAGATCTAAATTACATAGAATTACGTTGATTGATAGTTTGCAGTGATAATTTAACAGCCTACTCCTTTTGACAAACTATAACGTGGGTTTAACGCACCGCTAGTCATTACCCGATTAAGGAAGGAGGTGCTATCCCATTAGTCGTTGACCGAATTCCCGGCTCGCCTGTGCGTCAAATTGAAATTACCTATGATTATCTTTTGCATTATATCTTAAGGTTGATTTGCCGCAAATTCACATCCAAAACACAATGAATAAGGTTATTGCTTTGTGCTTTAGCTGAGTTCTAGAAGAAAGTACGGTGTGAATAGTTGTAGGTAAAGTCTTTAATCGGTTTAACCAATACCTCAACTTGTAATTTATGGCGAAAAGTTTGACTCACCAAAAGGTTTACTAAAAGTTTTTATTAAACTTATGCTATGGAGATGTATGAATGCTTCTCCATTCATGATTTTGACACCAAAATCAATACCCTTAAATTTAAGTCTTATTCCATCTAATTGACGAACACTTAAAGTTACAATTGCCGACATATGATATTTTGGACGATATTGTAATAGAGAGAAAACTTCATGACTGAATAAAATTGCACATGAATGTTTTACGTTCTTTAGATTAGTTGACTTAATTGAGTTACTCAGTGAGATCTGGAAACTTAAGGCGTAAAGTAGGGAAAAAACATGTTTACAATGCAAAATAAGTTTTGGCAATGTAAATCCCAAAAATTATCTAGAAATTGCAAATTTGTTTGTCAATTATTGTTCGACAAGTTACCATGTTGAGTACATTTATCACTAGCGGATCAACTGATGTGATAAGTTTATGTCAATGTGGATTCTAGTTTCAAGGAAAATACTATGGTTTTAATTACCGGGGTAATTTTCTTTTCTCGAATGGTATTATTGAAAATACTAATATTTGAACTTTTTCTGTAGAAATGGCTCAACCCGAAAACAATATGACTATAAGTTCTACGTTCAAAGCTTTCTTTGATCGTCTTAAACTTACTGACCCAAACTTCAATGATTGGTATCGCTCACTAAGAATTGTCTTAAGAGTAGCGGGTACTATCGACATCTTGACTACTCCTTATCTGGAGGATCTTGCTGAAGGAGCATCTGATGCGCAAAGGCTTGAACACGCTGCTAATGTTAAGAAGCACTCTGAGGTGGCTTCCTTAATGTTAGGGAAAATGGCTCCTCCACTTCAGCAGAAGTATGAGCTATTTTCACCTAAGCGAATGCTTAATGAGCTCAACGCTATGTTCAAAAAGCCGCAACCTATGGAGATCTACGACTTGGTAGATGCTTTGCATAGTTGCAAGCAAGCTCCTGGAAAGTCTGTAAGTGCCCATTATATGGAAATGAGGGGTTATATGGAACAACTCATTGCACTAGGACAACCCTATGATCATAATATGGCTATCAACTTGATCAATAGGTCCCTTAACAAGGACTTCAGTGATTTTGTTCGAAACTATAATATGCATTTCACCGGGAAGACAGTTAATGATTTGCATTCAATGCTCATTGACTATGTAAAGGGGTTAAAGGACAAGGCATCAAATTCTACTCCTCCTGTGCTTTATGTACAAAAGGGTAGAGTGAATAAGCCAAAACCGCAAGCGAACAAGAAGAAAGGCAAAGGAAAGGGTGATAAGGGAAAACAAGTTGTGACTTATTCTAAACCTAAGTAAAACTTTGTCAAGAAGAATTAATCTCAGAAGGATGAGACTTGTCACCATTGCAAAGCAAGTGGTCACTAGAAGAGGAACTGCCCTCTATATCTCGACGAGTTGCAAGAAATAAAGAAGAAGGCTGAGCTTAGTGCTGCAACATCTTCAGGTAACTTATTTATAATAGAGTTATTTTATCTTACATATAAATCAAATTCTTGGGTATATGATACGGGATGTGGTATTAACATTACCCTGCAGGGATTTGAGTTGGAAAGGAAGCTTACCTATGGGGAACAATTTCTGAAAGTGGGCAATGGCGCACAAGCAGTGGTTAAAGCTATAGGAACATTTAATCTAGTTTTACCTTCGGGTTTAGTACTGAGTTTAAATAATTGTCATTATGCACCTACAATTGTTAGGGGTATTATTTCCTTTTCGTGTATGTTAGATCTTGGATTTATTCACACTATTGATAATAATAGAACTTCTGTTTTCAAAGATGGTTTATTCTATTTTGATGTAATTTCTGTGAATGGTGTTTTTGAAATTAACATGCTTGATAATAATTCCAAGAGAAAAATATTTCTGTTTTTAGCATGAATAAGAAGAGAAAGTTGGACAAGGACTCTTCTTATCTTTGGCATTATAGACTTGCCCATATTAGGAAGACTTGCATACAAAAGCTTTAACGTGATGGTTTTTTGGAAAGAATCAATGATGAATCATTTGATAAATGTGAGTCTTGTATCTCTGGAAAGATGACCAAGAAAACTTTTAATAGCAATATTGAAAGGGCGACAGAACTACTTGGTTTGATACACACTGATGTGTGTGGAACACTTAGGCATGTGTCAAGGAAAGGTGCTAGCTACTTCTTAACATTTACGGATGATTATAGCTGATATGGTTATGTTTATTTACTTAAGAATAAACATGAGGTATTTGAAACATTCAAAGTGTTTAAAGCAAAAGTAGAATTGCAACTAGGAAAGAAGATTAAAGCTCTTCGTTCTGATCGAGGTGGTGAATATTTAAGTCAAGAGTTTAAAGATTATTTAAGTGAGAAGGGAATTGTTTAGAAACATACTTCTCCATATACTCTACAACAAAATGGTGTATCCGAAAGGAGAAATCGTATATTATTGGATATGCTGCGATCTATGTTTAATCATACAACTCTACCTTTATCCTTTTTGGGATTATGCTCTAGAATCTGTTGTTTGTATTTTGAATATGGTTCCCACAAAGAAGGTTGATAAGACACCATATGAACTATGGCATGGAAAAAAGCCATATTTGTCTTATTTAAAAAATTGGGGTTATGAGGCGTATGTGAAACGTGACTCTGGAGATAAACTCCAACAACGCTTAGTAAAATGTATCTTTGTAAGTTACCCTAAGAAAACTATGGGTTACTACTTTTATTATCCGCCTGAGAACAAAGTTATTGTTGCTAGGTATGGAGACTTCCTTGAAAATGATCTTGTAAATCAGGAATTCAGTGGGAGAAATTATGATCTTGAAAAATTCAAGAAGATACATTGCCTTCTAAAAATACTAGCGAAGAAATTCCAATAGAGCCAGAAAGTCTGGGAGCTCCACCGGAATTAATTCCTCCACGTAGGTCTGGAAGGACTATACGCGCGCCAAGCAAACTATGTCTTAACATAGAGGATGATGAGGAGGAAATATGGGATATTGGTGAACTTGCTAACTATCGATCCGCAATGCTTGATCCAGAAAAGTCAAAATGGATAGTTGCGATGAATGAGGAGATGAAATCCATGGAAATCAATGATGTTTGGATTCTTGTAGATGCGCCTAAAAATGCTAAAGTAGTGAAAAATAGGTGGATTTTCAAGAAGAAAACCGACATGGATGGTGAAGTACAATCCTATAAAGCACGTTTAGTAGCTAAAGGTTTTATTCAAACTTTTGGCTTAGACTACGAGGAGACATTTTCTCTTGTAGCAGACTTATGAGCTATTAGGATTCTCATAGCTATAGCAGCATACTATGACTATGAGATATGGCAAATGGATGTTAAAACTGCCTTCTTGAACGGTCGCTTAGATGAAGACATCTATATGTAACAACCGGAAGGGTACGTTGATCCTAAATATCCAAAACGCGTATGCAAACTTCAAAGATCTATTTATGGTTTGAAGCAAGCATCATGTCAATGGAATAAACGATCTGATGAAGAAATCAAAAAGTTCGGATTTATTCAAAATCGTGACGAGCCATGTGTATATCGCAAAGCTAGTGGGAGTAATGTAGTGTTCCTAATTTTATATGTCGATGACATATTAGTCATGGGAAGTAACATTCCAAGACTTAAGGAAGTTAAGGATTATCTTGGTAAATGTTTTTCCATGAAGGATTTGGGAGATGTTGCATATATTATGGGAATTAAAATCTATCGAGATAGGAAAAGACGGTTAATTGGTCTTAGTCAAGATGCTTATATTGATAAGATATTGAAGATGTATGATATGCATAATTCCAAGAAAGGTTTTCAACCTATGGAAGTTAAGCATAATCTGAGTCATGAGATGGATGCATCAACTCCTAAAGAGGAGGCATACATGCAGAAGGTGCCTTATGCTTCGGTTGTAGGATCTATAATGTATGTTGTTAGATGCACAAGGCCTGATGTGGCGTTTGCTCAAGCTTGGTCAGCAGATACCAACATAATCCAGGGAAGCTCCACTAGGTTGCTGTTAAAAATTTTCTATAGTATTTGAGGTATACGAAAAGAAATGTTTTGGTATCCAAAGGGTAGCCATATACATAATTAAAGGTGGTTTGGATTGGGAATCTTATTGGAGATCTTAAGATGATGCTTTCAATTAAAGAACCTACTCATATATATTCTGACAATTCTGCTGCAATAATATTCGCCAATGATTCTGGAGTCATGAAAGGCGCAAGACACTTTAAACGTAGATATCAATACGTTCGAGAACAAGTTGAAGCTCGTGAAATAAAAATAATAAAAGTTCACACAGATGATAACGTAGCTGATCCTTTTACTAAGGCTTTGCCTAGACCAAACGTAGTTAAGCATGCCAAGGCTATTGGGCTGCAACTAGCTAGCGAACTCATACAATAAATCTGTGATTAGTATTTGGATAAAGGATGTTAAGACATTATTGAATTGATGAAATAAAGATTAAGTTTCGTTTATTTTCTGTTATTTGATTTTGTATCCTATTTTACATGTTTTTTATCCATGAATAATTGTTATGCTCTAAATGTCCGTTGTCGATTAATAATATGGGAATATTATTAAACAAATACAATTCAAAATAGTGACAGAGTATACTTGAAAGTATATTGGTCAATTTTGGATGGTATTTGATGAATTAAATATTAGACTTATCCCAACTATATGATTTTACTTCATGGATCTTTGTCATTAAGTAAATCACAAATAGTTATCCTTGGACCTATATACCAGGAAACTACATTGAATGTAGTGCATTTCTGTAAGGTAACCTAACGCTAAACGTAACCGGTAGCTATAAGGGTTATTTTCAGAAGTGTTGAAAAGTTCTTAAGTTTTGCTTTTAGTCAAAATGGGATATGTTTCCTTCAAAAAATTTTTGAAGTATAATACAGTTGGGCCCCTCGGAGAGTAGTAAGATGTTTGTGTGGCCACACTCAAATTTGTTTTGGTAATCTTGCTATATCCGTAAACGAGAAACAAAATGGTTAATGAAGGAATAACTGAGATCCATATCCTATTAACGTTGTATTTGAAATGAAAGGATAATAATAATGATGAATCATTAAAAGGTTTTGTCCAGGAGACCTTACTCGAGTTGTACTAGTGACATTGCTAGTGTAACTAGACGCTAGTCAATGTAATCACGATATTCGAATTTTGTCCAAGTTGGAGCTGAAAGTTTATGGATATAAAATTAATAGTCGTGTGATAGGATCGAACTCGGGATTACGGGATTGCACACAATACGTAAAGGGTTAATTTTATTTAATAAATGTATTTAATATATTTATTAAATTAGACCGAGCTTAACTAACGATCGTTAAATAAATTAAGAGTTAAGTTAAACGATCGTTATGGAATTAAATATAAGAAAAGAAGGAGACGGAAAATTTCGGAAGCCACCTTTGGGTGGGCTTAGGCCGGCGGTTACAAAGGCAAAAGGAGAAGAAAGAAAAGATTTTCTTTTCTAAATTGTTTGGTTTTTCTAGCCTATATAAATATCCCTTTAGCCCTCATTTTTTTTGCTCATCCCTCTCTCTTCTTTCTTACGATCAAACCAAAAGGCAAACACCTTTTTTAGGGTTCCTTTTAACCTCTTGGTTTTGATTTCTTGAATCTAGTCCTAGCCCCTCTCTAGGGTTGACGGGTAGATAATTACACAAGGGTAGAAGCTTCGTTTATACGTGCTAGACTCACGGTTAACCCGTTGCATTACGTGTGTACAAGAGCGTAATATAGTTTTACTTTAAACTATCTCTTGGTACTGTTCTTCATAAACCCTAATTGTTGATTCAATTGGTGATCTTGTGGATCTTCGTTAGGATAAAGGTATGTAACCCTAACTCGATTAATTATGAATGTGTTATTAATTATGATCTTGTTAAATCGCTTCCGCTATTATGTTCTTTGATCTTTGCTTATGATTATATAACTGTTATGAACTTCATAAACCATCAACCATCACCAATCACCATCCAACAGGTGTTATTCTTCACCATCCAACGGGTGTCAGATTAATGTGACTAATAATTAATGAATAAATAGAGAAGACTAATAAGGAGTGTTATTCTTCAGGGCAATATTCAAGGCTGCACCTTCTTTAAATTAATTATTCAGAAGATTATAAGCACCTTAGATTTCAATTCACGGTAAGAGTTATTTAGATCTTTAATATTAGTTTATTAAAATCAAGTTGATTGGTTATGGTCATATTTTTTATGTAGGTGCTAACAAAATTAATTTGTTTGGTAGCGGGTTGAATGATGCTCACAATGTGTTTGACGAAATGTTACGGTCTAAGAAAGAAAAACATGAAGTCAAAATATACATGCTTGGCTCAAAGGTAGTAATAAATCGCTTGAAACACATAACTTTTGGTTCATCTTATCATAAATATTTCAATTATATTTTGGGATTTCTGCCTATTTGCAAGGGCTTTTACTTGTTGGCTGATGAGACTGCAATTATACATAGTCCCATCGTCCAAATCGGGCTTAAAACGCTTAAAATATCATAAAAATACCCAAAAATATGCCTGTGTTTGTTCATTGTGTATTTTAGGTACGGATATCGTGAAATCAACAAAAGATCACAATATTCAAGCAAAAACGAACACGGGAAACGAAGCCGCACAAAGAACCGGACCCGAACAATGATTTTCCAATCAAGTCCTTGAAGTTTGAATATTTGGCAAGATTAGTCCCTCAACTTTGGAAGACTTGACATTTTATACCCTTGCAAAACTCATAATTGCATTTGGGTCCCTAAAATGTTGAGAATATACATGAATGCCCTTTGAAGAATGCATAAAATGCATATTTCGTCCTTGTGATACATTCTCAAAAGTTTTTGGTGGCCAAAATAAGAAAACTAAAACTTTGATATAAAGGTATTTCCAGAATGGGTTGTTTTAATATGAAGTGACAACAATTGGGAAAGCTAGGGGCATTTTGGCCAGAAAACAAATCTCACCACACCCTATCACCAGCCTCCACGTCACCCACTAACTCACCCACCCAACCACAGCCATTCACCTCATTGTTGACTCCACCTCACCAGTCAAACCCTCATTACTTTTTTTAAACTGATTTATATATCAAAGAAAAACGGGGTAAACATAAATTTAAACATAATCACCCCTAAACCTAAATCTAACACAATTGTTCATCCCACCTTAATCCTCATAAACCCTAATCTCCTAAACCCACTAATCAAAACCCAATACTTTCCAGAAACATGATTAAACACCTAATTAACCAAACCCACTATCAAACAACCCATCACCTTCACCCAATTGGTCCCCACAGGGTTCCCCTGTACCTCCATTTTTAGCAACAAAGGAATCCAAGCAGAGATTAAATGGCTAAGATGGATTTCTTGTCCTCTACTTTTCATCCAACGCCCCTCATCATCTCATAACAGCTGGAAACTCACATGGGCTATTTTAGAGATCACAAGATCAAATTTGACCAAGACTTTGAATTCCAGTCAAGGGGCAGAATAGGAAGATTATTGATAGGGTTTTCATATTGTTTTATTATCTAGATCCTTCCATTGTCTAGTATAAATACAATGCCGGGTTGTGGCATTGTTTTTGTTCCAACACTTGTATATTATTTTTAGTATTAATGAAAAATTTATTTTAATTTGAGTTCCAATTTAATTTACTGCTTTAGTGTTAAAAGATTTAATTTCCTTTGCAAAATTAGTTTAACATTTCATCTAAGGTTTTGTTCAAGAAAAGGTTTTTGGTTAAAATTTTTGGCAAAAATATTTTTAAGACCCAAGTATTATATCATATAACAAGATGAAGTGAAAGTGGAGTCTTGTTAAGTGAATTCAAATACTTGTTACTTTCTTTTGTTGTTTTGGGAAAATCTTGTTCAAGTTTTATTCCAAGGTTTTGAGAAAAAGTTGTATTTCTTTATTTTACTCAAACCTTTACTGTTCACATAAGCCAAAAATCATAAGCTGTATGACACACAGCTTATGAGATTGTCTTATGTGAGCTTGTAGTGCTCTTTTGGTTGTTTGTGTTTTGTGCATGCTTCAAGTCCCATAAGCAAGACCCATATTCATCTTTTTTTTTCATTTTTTATTGAAGACATGTTACCCTGGTTCACGTATTGAACCTCAACAGGTCTCTCTACACACATCTACATCACTCATAAGCTCTCCAAAGGGAAAATAAGGACGACATTCAGCTGGTAAGAGGCTTGAACCCCTTATTCAACTTTTATTGATAGTTTACCGAATTTTTTTTTGTGGATTTGTGTTTGTGAGTTTTTGGTGTTACTATAAGCTTCATTTATGCTTGTTTATGTTTTATATGCATGTTAGATTAAGTAGGAAGAAAGTGTTAAGTGATTTGTATGCATTTGATTGAAAAAGTTTGATTTCAGTAATATTAAGTGGTGTTTGGGAGTAATCTGTTCTAGGTCTTTGAGTGACACAAGGTTAGTTTAAAATCAGTTTAACACACTTAGATATTTAGTGTAAAGGCATATTCATGTTTGGTTTTAAGTTTGATAGGGTAATAACAAAAATTGCATGCTAGTTTTTAGTAAAAAAAACAGTCAAGACATTCATAAGGTCTAAACTGAGTTGTTTTAGTAAGGTTTGATTTGAAATCTTGGATATCAGTTAGAGATATGGTAATATAGGGTTTGGAATCAGTTATTTATCGTTTGGTTGTGTTCTGAGTTAGTTGTGGTGGTTTGAAATCCACTCATTTGCCAATTAGATCAGTCAGATATTTGCCCAGACCCCCTAAGCATCACAGTAACTTGTGTTGTGAAAATTTTGTGTGATTTTTGTATTGGATCTATTGTTTTTATTGTTTTCTTGACTCCCCACAACCCAACTGGTTGTGCCAACTGGTTGTGGGGGTGCCTTTGGTTCCAAGTAAAACCCAAAAACAAGAAAGTTACAAGCTAAAAAAGCACTAGACCCGTTTTCTGCTTAGAGCAGTGGGAAGAAACTACCCACTGCTAGTTCAACCTTCCCACTGCTGGAACTAAAGGACAAACCAGACCACCATTCAACATCAGATTGTGGGTATTTTGTCTTTAGTGGCCAAATTTGATTGTTTTTCAGTCTTTTTAATTTTCCATGTTTTATTGATTTATTTTATGATTTTTCATAAAGTTTGTTTCTAAATTACTGTTCATTTGCTATTTTTTAGATTTAATTCAATTTAAATTAGTTTTAATAAATCTGTTTTTTGTCTTTTAGTGAAAAAGTTTATATTTTTCAGTTTTAAAAATTTTCTTAGATTCAGAATATTATTTTTAAGATTTTTAGTTTAGAAAGTTTCACTGTTCACTCTTTTTATTTATTTTTTAGATTTAATTTAAGTTTAATTAGGTTTTAATCAAAACTATTTTGTCTTTTAGTGTAAAAATTTACTTTCTTCAACATTTTCTATTTTTCTACTATTTAGTATAATAAATAAATTTTTTTGAAATAGTAAGTTTATTTTTAGCATTATTTTATTATTTTTAATCATTATTTTAGTTTAAAAATTGTTTTTAGACTTTAAAATATAGAAAATAGTTTATAAAATTTAGGAAAATTACTTTATAGTGTTTAAATAATATAAGTGAGATATTTGTTTAATAAAATAATATTTTGGGCTTTTTCTAAATTATATTTAATTTTAGGGCTTTAATTAGCATTTAAAATTGAATATTTAATTATAAAAGGTTTTTAAATTTATTTATTGAATTTTTATTCTTATTTATATTATTTTAGACTTAGTTTTCATTTTAATTTTTAATTTTGTCACGTTTTACGTATTTGCGTTCGCGTTTTACGTCATTACGTCGTAGTATAATTGTAGTCGTAGCTCGTCTTTTAATTTTCTCTTCTCAAACCTAAAAACGACACTAATACAAACTTTGATTTTATATATTGGCACACACAAATCATACACCTCTGCCGAGAATGAACTTGTACTTTTCGTCTTCACGGTTTTCCTAAACCGTGTCGACTAATACTTGCCGTTTTTACTTGCTTTTCCTAAATTAAGTATGAATTTTACTCAATCATTGGCGTAACTATATATTATTGAAACAGATTCACTTTAATATATATCATATATTCCCTCCGTCCCATTTTATTTGTCCTCCAACAATTTTTTTGTGATTTATGATAGATACATTGAATGTAAACATTTTATGTTAAGAAAGACAAGTTTATCCTTTGAATAAATTAATAGTTTTCTTTTAAGAAATTAATAGCATGGGTAAAACTGGAAAATTAATTAATTCTGACTTCTTATTTAAGAAACTGAACAATATTTTAGGACAAACTAAAATAGTAATGAGGACAATAAAAGTGGGACGGAGGAAGTACTATGGAATTAGTTTTATAATTAGTGTACGGGATGCAGTTAATATATGCAGTTACACTTAGGGGATGACCTTATACGGGCCAAGAGCATTGAAAAGATTTGGGTTTGAAGCTCTGTGAGTTGGATAGGGACTAGAAGAGTGGGTGCATCATTCGAGCCATGTTCTTGGACCGAATCAAGCAGGCATACACTACTACAAAAAAGTTTATATAGAACGGTTGGAAGCCCTTATATAGAACGGTTATGAACCGCTCTATACAAGGGTGATCTTTTTAAGAGCAACACAAATAGATCGGTTGATAACTGATCTATTTAACGTCATAAAAAGATCAGTTAATACATAAGAACCGTTCTATATAGAGAATTTTCAAAAAAAAAAATAAATTCCTTTTTTTTCATTAGAATGCATATCTTTAAAGAATTTCCCTTCACTCTTAACAAATACAATAAATATTAATACACATGGTTGCAACAAAAACAAGTAGCTACTATCCGAAACCAAATGGATTTAAAAATGCAACGCTAATAAACTTCGACGCCCCTTGATTTGGTGAGTGCTAAAACTGCTGACATTACAATCACCTCAGCCGCTCAATTAATCAACACCTGACCATGTACCTATTGCTTCTGATGTACCAGTGAAACACAAACATTGGGCATCATTAGTATGTGTAGAGTATATTGAAAACGGGTCATCAATTCTATCAAAGTTTTGTCCAATCAATGTCATTAGTGTAATCATTTACAAGTAAACCACAACAATCAGAATGCTAAAATTAAAAGTCATACTAACTGAATATGACTATAGTCATACCATTTACCTTGCTAAACCAGAGCATCATACAATGGGAGTGGCGCCAGTTTTTTCTCTCAACCATTCTACAAAATTACCAAGAATAAACGGCCATGATTGAAAGCTATCTTAATTTGTTAAGTCCGGAAACTCCTCTTATCTGCAAATACAAAACAAGCAGATTGCATATATAAACATGTAAAGAATCATATTATGAGGATAAATGCTACAAACAAAATCAGAATATTTATTAACTTGTTATACTTAAACAGGACCTGAACAGGTGTCAAATCAAATGATGGCCGAGAATCATCTTCTCTACTCTGAGCACAAACATAAGAAAGGCCTGCCAAGCCAAGCTGTAGATCCTGCCACAACCTCGGCTGTAATTGAAGAGAAACAAAGCAAGGGAGTTCCATAGTCATTGGATTGGTAGATGCTTATAAGATTTTAAAAAAGAGTGAACAATTTTGGGAAAATACTCAACTCTCCCCTTTTGCTTTTTCTTGTCGTAAGAATGAAAAATGAGAAACATAAAACTACAATTTAAACTACCTTGAATCCATGGTATAAAATGAAAGTAAGGCAAAAATGATAATGGTCCATATATATATATTACACAGGCATTCCGACAGAATTAGAAACAATATTTCATCTGCTACTTCATTGTCAGAACTAGGAAACGATACGCATATATCCAATAAAGCTAAAATGCAAATTCAAATTACACACCTGGAAACCAGATAACACCTACTATATGTCCATGTTTCACGCTATTGTGTAATTTATAAAATTCAGCTTCATCCAACTCAAAATTACTGCAAAAACGTGTTACATATATACATTAGTAACTGTATACTCATAAAAATACTGCATCAAATGACTGCATAAATAACATCAACAGGTATACAGACTACATAGTTAAGAGCACGACGGTGTTAACTACAAAGTAATAACTTAGCCTGGACATCTAAGCACATAAGATAAAAGTCTTGACACTCTTTAATCGGAGAGAGGCAGATGTCAATGAATGAACACTGTCTATAATGACAAAAAGTTCAACCCGTTTACTAATTGCAGACGACGTGGGTCGTGCTTAATGCCAAACGAGTCAAACAAAAAATCCTAGCTAAAAAAAGAAGTCAAAAAAGAAACTCTACTATTTAATGAGTACAAATGTGTGAAGAGTTCTATTAAAAATCTAGGTTGCTATTGTAGTTATATTGATTTGGTAGTTTGATTTATATAACGGTGATTTGTAACCGTTAGCTAAAACAAGTTAACCTCTCAATTGATGCGACAGAAAATAGACGAAAGTGGAAACCATTAGTTAATGCTGAGTGTCTGAACAACACTACTTACAAAAAAATAGATCAGCAAAAGTGTCAGCAGAAACATGATCTGGCCAGTCTCAACCGTTCTCCAATCTTTCTGACCCGAATTTGTCTTAAATTAGCAAATTACATAAAATATTTTACAATCATAAAAAAAGAATGTGACTTTTGATTGGATTGATTTACATGTAATGATAAGTTGGATGATTAATTTTCTTATTGCAGTTTTACACACTCAATTCAAATTGTAATAACTATAAGCCTAAAAGTTTTTTTAAAAAAAAAGTCATATAGAAGTGAGGTTATCAAACATAAGCCGCCAAAACAAAATAAGCCATAAATCACTATATAAGACGAAACAAACACCCCTTTAACAGAAAAAATTTCATATAATTGCAAAAGCCCCAAATTAGTACTACAATACATTTGCTACATTATTCACCTTTGGAGGGATATATATGGAATTCTCCCTACATTAATTAATCAAAATCAAATCATAAGCTGGAATAAGAAATAGATCTAAAAGAATGCAAGAAAAGAAATATACCAATTACTAAAATCATACAACAAAATGATATATCAATGGAACCTTTTGGAATCAAAAGACGATACCGTACCTTAGGCAAAACTAATGAATCATGTCAACATACTATTAAAACAAAATAATAGATAAATCAACAAAACAAAAAGTACCACTGACATATATTTCCAAACCTTGATATCTTGTTCTTCCAATCATGCACCTATGAGAGAAAAAAATAAACATAAAAAGACAAATTAACACAACAAAGATGACAATCTCCTCCAAAAAGAACTTAATTATTTATCAAGAAATAAGAAATTTTCAAAAAAAGACATTTTGTTGTTACCTTTTTCAAAGGAAAAAAATAAACAGATTGATAAACAAATAAAAATTGCACAATGATTTCCTTATAAGAATAATAGACCTCACAATGTTTTATTGATTTGTTCATATCACAGATTAGTCATAGATGTCGGCTGGATAAGAAAAGAAGAAGAGGGTGTTTTGGTAGGTAGGGTTTGAGAGTTTTTTTTTGTTTGAGGATAATGAATGTGATGTGAAAAAGTCCAAAACGAAAAAAGAGAGGGATAAATCCCGCTAGTTTATTTGGGTTTTTTGCTCCAAAATAAGATTAACATTTTAAGGCCCGCCCTTTTTTTAATAGATCGGGTATTTAGAAAAATGATCTTTTTAAAGTGATTTAATTATATCTGAATTTGTTAGAACGGTTTTTATTGAAACAAATGATCTTTTGGTTAATTTTCCCTTACTTTCTTTTAAGTAGATCATTTTTTAACAAAACCACACTATATGAGGTGATCTATATAAACTTTTGTGTAGTAGTGATACGACAAGAACCTAGAATTGGCTAACCTCTTGGTCGACACTAAGGTAAATTCTTTTAAGTTAGAGTGTGTGTGGCTTTGCATTATTAAACTTGCGATAACTTACTCGATTCGTTGAAATAGTTTCTATGTACAACCAAACAATTATAAACTAATATTGAAGATCTAAGTTATAAGTTATAACGTATGGATAATATGTTTGTTTGTATGGTTATTATGTTAGTTTAAGCACATAAGTTATAATGTTCAATTATAAATGTTTAGGTCTGAATTCAGTTCTCTTCTTTTGTATTATGAGTTCTTAAATTATTGATATTGGTTCTCATTTACAAGTGTTAATAACTTATCAAACTGGTACTCCTAAAATGGCTAAAGACGTACTCCATATACCAATCAACATGGTAATTACTTCATTATTTTTTTGCATACTACAATTTTTGTTTTATTATTTCCTTCAAACTTATGTAATTCTCATTGTGACAATCTTTAGGCGATTTATATGTGGTCATCTCAAATATCACTTTTACAAGTTCCTCGCATTATTGTTTATGATATCATTGCGCCTGGACCTGGTCCTAGATAAGTAAGCACCCAAAACTTGGTACCAATTTGTTCATGTATATTTCGGATTTTTTAGGTTTTAGATTGTGACATATAGTAAACACATATATTCCTAGCAACTTTTATATTAATTTTGATCAAGGCATATTCTTTAACCTAAAATAACTATTAGCTCATGACATGCTTCCTGGTATAACAAGAAGCAAATTTCCTTGAAACATCTTAGAACTTGGTCAGGTAGATGGAATACTTCTTTGTAATATCTTAAATTATTTTAAGCTATTTCTTTGTTTCTCAGATTATGGGACCTTACCATTCATTGCCCTTGAGACTTTCTTAACAGGAATCCATTATCGATCCTCGAGCGATTACTCGGATGTACAGCTTGCAAGTGCTTCTGATCGTGTGTATTACATATAATAGGTACCCTGACCATTATAAAAATTTTATGTATGTTTTATTAAAAATAAATTTATCCATTAAGTTGAAGTTATCTTGATTGTAGACATTGCATAATTGTGATTGAATCTAATAAGATCCTCACTCCCCACATGTTCTCTCTACCATTGATCTTCTACATTCTCTCAAGGTACTTCATACTTTATGGGGATTTAGGTAGACACTGTTGTGCTAGATTGGAACGTTGTAACCCATAGAATTTTTGTGTGTCGTTTTTTGGCGGAAACAAACAGTGTGAGTATTCCCAAAGTGGGTAAAGCGGGTCAAATTCGTTGATGTTGGTTGACAGCAAATAAATTCTGTTTTTTAGTTATATTTCAGAAAATGGCATCGAAGAAGAGAGTGAATATTAATTTATAAACAAAAGGTGATCAACCACGGATGATCAAATGCTTGAAGTTCGGAACTGATTTAGAGGGGTTTCAGCAACAAGATTTTTTGGTGAAGCATATTTCATTTATTTTGTATTATCATATTCTGTTTCACCTACAAGTTTTTGTTGTGATTTTAACGACTTATTGTGTTTTATTTTATTGTATTCAAGTGTATGTTAACTTTATTTATGGATGATTAATAATATGAGTTTGTTTCGTATTTTGCTTTAATTGACTATATGTGTGAAAATTATAAGATGGGTATTTGGTGCTAATACATGTTAGAAATGATTTCGCAAACTGGAATTAATAACGAACACAAAAATATGGCAAATACGTTTGGCACAAAAAAAAGGGAATCGTGCCAAATACTTTTGTCACGGTAGATAAAGTCGTCCTAGTTAATTTTGGCACTGTAATTAAAATTGTGCCAAAATACCTATTCGGCACGAGAAATGAATTTGTACCAAGTACACATTTGGCACATGATATATAAGTGTGACGAATGCCTCTCTTGGGACGAAAAAATATTAGTCGTGCCAAATACTTCTCTCATGGCACCTTATAGTTAAACCTTCCGATGAATCGTGCCAGATACTATTTAGCACGGTTTTAACCCGACCCAATTGTATTTGGCACCCTCATATTTGGGACGGAGCCAAAAGCGTGCCAACGCCATGCCAAATAGCATTTGGCACGGCTTTTTGAGTATTTGGCACGGTTTTTCACTTTCCCAAATACCCCTTTTTATTGTAGTGTCTCCTTCGTTAACCGTTGGATCGTCGTGAAATTCGCGTTGTAGGTTCTTGGCACTTGTGTCTAGGATATCACTGGAGCGATCGTCGAGTTGATCAGTTACGAGTGAGTTATTGATCGTCGAAGTTCACTGTTGAAAAAGGTTTTGTATTTATAGTTTTTGTTTTTTTATTAAATAAGATTTAGGGTTTCTTCTCCTAAACCCTAGATCGACTATAAAACAGAAAATAAGGTATTGTTGTTCGTTTATGTGTTGTTGCTATGATTTGTAGACAAATTTTTTGCTTTTAGGGTTTGTATAAACCCTAGATTCATCCTATTAAAACATAGCAGCATGTTATGGAACTCACAGTTGGGTTAGTATATCTGTCGGGATTATGCGAATCTAATGAGCTCTATATACAACTAGAAATGTGTGAGCCTATTGGGGCACACACGTTAAACATTTAGAGTGCGCTTTTTTCACTTCACGTTTAAAAAACCTTTGAATTATAAACCGCAAGTAGTGAACGACTAAGACAACTTTCTAATGTTGTCCTAATTTTGTTTTGGCAGGCCTTGAAAGGATCTAGAAATGTTCTAAAGTATCTAGGTTCATTGAGAGGATAAGGAAGAAGTATTAGAGTTGTGACAAGTATTTCATTAATGGGTTGCATGAAATCTGATTTATTTATTTGATATTTTTACTATTATGAGAATTATATGCAATACTTGTCATAAAATTATAAATAAATATCTAGATACATACAAATAAATTATTAATTGTTAATAGTAAACTAGATTAATAATTAAAAGTTAATTAAGTTTTCCATGATTGTTCTATTTGTTATCCGACCAAAAGACTTATGCAATCAAGAGGGAGTCTTTTGGTTCTTCAATTGAGGAAGACTCGTAAGAGTTCTTGGAATTACATGTTTATTTTAATGTCATGTTTTGTATTATGTTTTCTATGTGTTTATTTGTTTTAGCCTACATGTTTATATGCTTAAAACTAAATAAAATATGGACTATTACTTCTTCCACCAAAAAAACCTTAAAATCAATATTAAGACACCTAAACAAGGGTCTTCATCTTTTCTTACACCTAAGAATGAGATTGCACCAATTCTCATTTTTTCATCACCTTCACCTCTTCTTGCACCATGCAAGACGAGTTCAACTCACGGTACTAACCACTCTCATGGTTCTACCTCATCTTCATTCCAATCTATGATGAATGAGTTGTCTTCATCCTTCACTCTAATTCCTCTCTTGGATGTGAACCCTACACCCCTCCAAAGCATTCCCTTTGAGAATGACTTTGTTGAGC
Organism: Glebionis coronaria; assembly: GCA_025667525.1. Classification (NCBI taxonomy): domain Eukaryota; kingdom Viridiplantae; phylum Streptophyta; class Magnoliopsida; order Asterales; family Asteraceae; genus Glebionis; species Glebionis coronaria. Next base: position 404,060,543 of record CM046876.1, on the reverse strand, counting down.
GTTTGCCAACCTCACCCTTTACACCAAATTCACCCATCTCTCCTTTGGAAACCATGCCTCCTCCTCCTCCACCTAACACTCCACTTTTGGATGTTCCTATCTCTAGGATGATGGGTGATCCATACTTCTTTGGCTTTCTTGAGGCACATGGTGCTAATTTTCCATGTTGTCTCTATAATAACTACATCATTCAAAACATTAGGAGTGAAATGTTTGGGCTTTACACAAGGGTGCAAGATCTCATGATTACGTTGTTCACCAATCCTCCTCCTCCTAGGAGATGAATGATGATATTTTTCAAAATATCTTTTCATAAAGTTCAAGTTCAAGAAGATTGCCAAATCAAGATTAAAATAGCTAGCTTTTGTTTAGTTAGTTATTTTTGTTTATCCCTTGTACTGTATTTTCCTTCATGAGTTTTTCATGAAGTTGATGTATGGATTTAGCTTTTGTGTATTATAACTTATTTGTTCTCACACTAATCAACTTTAATTTAAACTAGAGTTGAATCTAAATCTATAGCAACCTCTAAAAACTTGACTAAAATTGGTTCAAAATATTATATAAATATTTTGTCACTCTCTGTCAAGATACTCTTGTGAGTATGTTGCACTTTATGCAACTATAGCCTAACCTAGTGTTATTAGATGTAAAAATCTAAGTTTTGCTTAATTTTGAAAAAGTCTTGTCTTTTCTCAAAACTTTCAAAAATCGGATTTTTATATCTACTGTGTGCGGCTCAATATAGCCGTGCGTTTAAATATATATATTGAACCACAGGTTCATTTAATGAAGCGCGAATAGCAAGCCAATTTTGGTCTTTCCTCTTTGACCCTGATTTTTCTCAAGATTCTTGTTTGCCTATTTTGGCTAAATATTACTTGAAACCTTTTGATTTTCTTTCTATTCTTTGCCTTGTCTATTTTCTTTAAATCCTCTTGTTTTGGGAGTTCTCTTCTCACCCCTCACAATGTCATCTTTTTCAAAACTTAACCTTAACATTTCTTTGTGACAACCTTCTAAACCCAAAGCTTCCTCTTCTAAGCATTCTAAGAAACCGAAAATTTCGTTCAAACCCGTTTGGATCAAGAAGAATAAGGATCATTATGAACCTCCTTCTCCCAAACCTTGCAAGACTTCTTTCTCTCCAATTGAGTATTGGAATGAGTCTCACTCAATCAATTCAATTACCAGAGAAAGAAAATCTCTTCCGCCACCACCTAAACCTTTCAACACTCCTCAACTAAATGACCTATCTTCTTTTCCTAACCTCATTAAGTATTGTGATGGTGACTTCTATTATCCTCATTCTCCTTCACCTTCTTCTTACTATGATGGTCCTCCCCCATCAAATGACTTTGTTTTGCATCATGGATGTTCGTGTGCTTGTTGTAAATTTAAACAAATTAATCTTTCTCATGTGCATGAGAAGTTAAATTTTCTTGAATTTCTCCTCACTCAACCTCCTCTCAAAGTATTTGTTCCCGTGAGCAAATCTTCAAAAGATGGACCTTCGTCTTATTTTACCAATTAAAACACACTTTGTGTTCTAATTGTTTGAGTCAAAATAAAAAACCTAAGCAATCTTGGAGGACTATTTCTACTAGATTAGTTGTTATGCTTATGTTGTTTTATTTTCTCTTATTTTTCTTTGGTATTCATATTTTGTTGAATATGAAGCCTTGGTTGTATGTGTTGTAACACCCCATTTGGTAAAATAGAATATCACAGTAATATATGGCGTGTCATCAAAGCATGCAAGGTAAATGTATAAACATTCATGACCATAAAAGGAAATACCGGAAACAAACATCGGTAATCCAAGTAACTCAAACACAAGCAATTATAAATACTGTAAGGGAAATGGCTAAACAATGTCAAACATGAAATAAAGTAAGATAAAGTATGATAAATGCATAGGATATAGAAGGCTGGATAGCTTCCATCCGAATGCACATACTCTTGAGATTCTACTTGCGACCTTGGGTACCTACCGTTTGGGAACATGGAAATAGAAAACGACTGAGATTAACGCCCAGTGCACGGATATACAATAAATCATGGAAAAACATAGAATAATGAAAGCATATAAAGAGCATATAAAGCATGAATGGCAGCGGAAAATGAAAAAGTTCTGGAAACCTAGACGTATAACATATTTACTGGTTTTAGTTCTGAAAACATAGCTTATGTTTACTTATGAAAAATCTATATTATCTTAATATACCAAAAAGCCAATATAGGTCATGAGGTCAACAACATGCATGAATACTTGGAGGGGTGACCTCGTCATGAAATTAGAGGGGATACCTCTAATTAATATGGTCTGGGTATGAGGGATCAGCTCCTTGTGAAGGATGCAAGGCACACACCACATTCACCATGAAATCCTGACTGAAACTATAACTAGGATGCACCCATACGCCCCACATGATAATAAACAATTAATAAAGGCCAAATAAACTGAAGGGACGCCACAAGCTATCACTCCGACGTGGTGAAGTCATAACACCTGTGCCTCTAGTGTTATGGTTATGGTACCTCCATAACTAGGTGAAACTAGCATGTATGTATATGGATAAGGTAACTAATAAAACATAAGCATATAAATCTGTAACTACTGAGAAAACAGTTGGCTGCATATGGGAAATCCTAATAAAGGAAGAGATTGTCCTTACTGAAGGACAGGAAATCCGTACCTTGTGTCCAGTAGAAGCTAACGGAAACGCTGAAGAACCTACTCCACCTTGACGGATAATACTACATAAGAATAGGGACGTGTATGAGTTGTCTGAGATACATGTGTTTTACTGGTTCTGTGTGTTCTTAGCTTACTAATCATGTTCTGTCATATTTTAACTGTTTTAAGTATTAAATGTAGTTATTCTTGTATTTTGTTGTTTATTATTCATGTAATAAGGTATTATAATACTTGTATTGTAATACTAAGTAACTTTCTAAAAATAGCAAGTTTCCAAAAATAGAAAGTTTCCAAAAATAGTAAGTTTCCATATTTAGAAATCAGCTGGATTATTAAAATACAAAGTAAAGTTCATTAGTAAAAATACAAGTCATGGATTAGGTATTATAGCTTATTAAATAATTAACATGGTCGGTTTAATAAACTATGGTTATATGAATTTAATTAAAATAACATGTTTAATTAAATTAGGCTAATAATATACTTAGGTTAAATCATGAAATATTAATTTTAATATTTAAAACCTAAGTCATGTTTTTAATTAAATTAAATAGTTGTGCAAATAATTTAATTAAAATAATAAACTGCTTTTATTAATTTCCGAGCCCCGAACCCGCGTTTAAAATTATCTGGAGCCCGAAAAGTGCCTAGCCGACACCACATAGCCGGCGGCTAGTGGTGTCAGCCGACGGCTGAAAACCAAACGCAGCCCACCAGTGGCTAGACCAGCTAACCGGTTTCCATTGGTAGCCACTTGTTCCCCCTGCTGAGCCACGGCTAGCCACTGCCGAGCCCAACATACACCCCGACTGTAGTCGGGGTTCCCATCGTTGCACAAACAAGTCCCACCGAGACTATGGTGGTCTCAGTTGACACTAAAAAAACAAACACACCCCGACGCGAGGTCGGGGTTCCCTTTTCCCTGTGTTCGACCCACAACCAAGACATGCCGATACCCTAAGGTCTCGGTGGTCACGTGATACACCAAGCCGAGACTTGGTGGTCTCGGTGGTGGTGCAAAGACCAAGCCGAGAGCCCTTGTGCTCTCGGTTTTGTCTCGGCCGAACCAAAACCCGAACCAAACCAACCCTTTTTGGTTTTCTTGATTAATTAACAGGTTTTAGTGTTTGTTTTTAAGATTCAAAAATCATGTTCATCATAAATCAATTAAAAGAATAAAAAGAAAAGATTCATGATGTTACCGAATGCGTAGATGATTAAGACTAACAAACACAAACACGTACACACGAAAATCAAAGATCAAAACAAGCCGAACTCCTTGTGTTCTTGTTTTAGGCCGGCGGCAAGAGAGAGAGACCACTAGGGTTTTCATGATTTTTTTTAAAGTGTTATTATGTTTAATTTCCCTTGAGATTAATTTGATTTGGGATTAGAATTGGGTCATGGGCCAAAAGGCCCATTCTTCCTTCTCTTTTGCTTTGTGCCACGGCCAATATAGCCCAACAAGTCAAAACCGTAACTTTTCATGTTTAGTTATATTATTCATGTGTGTTCGTGTCTAAGTGTCGTGTTTTAAATATCGTACATTAATATCGTGGTCATGTCACATTTATAATATACGTAATTACTTGTTATTAAGTGTCATGATACGTGTAGGATATTATAAATGGAAATTTTTTAATTTATTGTATTTTCGTATATTTACTAGTTCACATATACTGTTCATGGTATTTTAATGTGGGTTTTATAGCTCTTCCCCTCTAAAAGAATAATTCGTCCTCGATTTAGAGAAGACGTAAACTGAAAGAAGATATACCCAAATCAGAACTGCAAAAAGAGGGTAAGAAGTCCGTATAGACTCCTCCGTCTCCCAAGTGGCTTCCCGCTCAGGATGATCCCTCCAAAGGATTTTGACGAATGGGATCGTCTTCCTCCGTATGACACGATCTTGACATTCAAAAACTCTCTCGGGTTCTTCAACATATGAAAGATCCTCTCGAATCTGATCAAGCGAATACTGAACAACATGAAGGGGATGATAGTTGTATCCTCTGAGTAAGGACACATGGAACACATTGTGAACGTGTGATAGCTGAGGCGGTAACGCTAAACGATATGACACTTCACCAACGCGTTCTATGATGTCAGAAGGTCTGATGAAGCGAGGACTAAGCTTCCCTCTGATTCTAAAACGCTTAACTCCTCGTGCAGGTGATACCTTGAGGAAAACGTGATCACCTACGTTGAAAGATATATCTCTACAATGCTTATCGGTGTAGCTCTTCTGGCGAGCACAAGATTCTTGAAGCTTCGCCTTGGCGACGGCGTCCTTATCATTAGTCACCTCAATCATTTATGGACCCTCAATCAGTCGTTCGCCCACCTGATCCCAGCAAATTCGGGCACGACACTTCCTACCATACAATATTTCGAACGGTGTACACTTGATGCTAGCGTGCCAACTGTTGTTGTATGCAAACTCTACTAGATAGATATAGTCGTCCCAGCTTCCTGTCCATTCTAGAGCACACGCCCGCAACATGTCCTCTAATGTCTGAATGGTACGCTCCGACTGTCCGCCGGTCTGAGGATGAAAGGCAGTGCCGAGCTTAAGTCTGGTGCCCCAAGCTTTCTGCAGACTCTGCCAAAAACGTGATGTGAAATCGGGATCTCTGTCAGAGATGATTTCTGATGGATTACCATGCAATCTCATGATCTCCTTCTGAAAAATTTCTACCAATTTGCTGACCAGATGCTCCTTGCGGATTGGTAGAAAATGAGCAGATTTGGTCAATCTATCAACAATAACCTAGATGGCGTCGTGTTTCCTCTGAGTCACCGGAATACCAGTAACAAAATCCATGGAGATTTTGTCTCACTTCCATTCAGGAATATCCAAAGGTTGTAATAAACCACTAGCTCTCTAGCATTCGATCTTAACATGATGGTAGATCGTACATTTAGAAACGAACGTGGCACCATCCTGCTTCATACCACTCCACCAGAAATGCTGCTTGATGTCGTGGTACATCTTGGTAGAAACAGGATGTATGGTAAATGGAGAGCTGTGAGCTTCAGTCAGCATAGCTTTCCTAAGTGTAGAGTCATCAGGAACCAATAGTCTAGTGCCTTGCCATAAGATACCGTCATTATCAACACGAAACTCCGTCTGCTGATCAAGGTTTTGAATGATAGCCCAAATCTCACCATCGTATTTCTGAGCTTCCTTGATCCTAGAATGTATGTCGGGTTCCACTCTAAGATTCGCCCAGTAACCGTGTTGTCCTTGTACACAAAACTCAATGTCTGTCATCTCCATGTCACGGATGATCTCCTTTGTAATCCATATGCCAAAAATCATACCCGACCTTCTGCTTAGAGCATCTGCCACTACATTCGCCTTACCAGGATGGTACTGAATGTTAGTGTCGTTGTAACACCCCCAAACATTCATACTTTAGTTCAGCGGAAGAGTCGTTGGTGTTACGGGATAGCACATTACTCAAATCATAGACAATGCTTAAAAATCGCGTCGTTTAATAATAAAGCATTTTCCATTCTTAAATATCAAATTACATAGGTCACAAGTCATAGTATTTCATACAATTTTACAAAACATTTGAATGGAAATTTTATTTGAATGCGGGCCATAAGGTCAGCAAAAACGCCGAGTGAATTCATAGAGTTTAATAAAAACCATTAATATATCATCGGTATATAATTATTACCGAAAATCATTTTGTACAAATCTTTGTAATAAGCCATAAAATAGGCCAAAGACATTTTATACAACTCTTAGTCGTAAATCATAATATAGGCTTCTGCCTTCAAAACTATTATACGAACCATTGTCGTAAAAACATCATACAATACGTTTTATAACGTTATATAAAGTTTAATAAAAACCGTTACATGATAAGGGTTAAGTAAAACCAAAACACGAACATAATATCAATAACAAGACCCCGTATTGCTAGTTAAGGAATATATTATAATTCAATTCGTACATCAGTAGTTTCAATATTGGATTATTATAAGCCGCATAACATTGCTACCTTACTATAACAAACAACGGGTAGCTAACCTAAAATTCATTTGCCCATCTAAAACAACGTGTCGTCACAATAATCACGCTTATATAAATCTTCTCATACATAAATTCGCTTAACAATCAATGTGGTACGACGGGGATCAACCGTCAAGGCACGAATTGGGGTGATCTTCCCCAAATAGTACTATTATATGCATAAGCGTCTACCAAATCCCGGTAGTTCACAATTCATGCTAATGGGACTTTTATTGACATTACCTAACTATAATAATCCATTTCATTTCATTCATCGAGTCATATAATCATTCATCGGGTCATATAATCATTCGGGTCCATATCAATAAGCAAACAATCGGGACAACTGGTGTCCTATTTTATTAAAAACTAACATGTTATCTCCCTCGCGGACTTATAAAACATTTCGTAAAACATTTAAAAGAGTGCGAGGCTATGAACTCACGCTGATTAGGAAAGGCGGGTTATCGGCAATTTGGATGTACGGTAAGTGCTTCAATCACGGAAACCTAGACAAATAATACTCGTCTTAGACTCTTGTCCAATGACTTTATAAAAACAATGGCTATGTATATATATGATGACATTATATGTATGATGATGATCAAGTGGGATTTTATCTCTTCATACAGCTTATAGTGTTATGTGTTTGTCAAATTTTAGACTAGTTATACTAGTTTTAACTTGTTTACATGTTGAGGCTCAATAAGCCCAATACATTATACTGGCCCATTTATACTTTTAATATCAGGCCTATACTCATATGTTGGGCCCAAGTGGGTTAAGCCCAATGAGTAAGTCCATTAGTGTTTAGCCAAACTAGTTGGGTTAATAGTCCAATAAGGCTACTTTAGCCCATTAATGTCCATATGTTATAAAGCTCGGGTTGTAACACCCCATTTTGATAAATGGAATGTCACGCGTGATTATGGCGTGTCATCAAAGCATACAACAATAAATGTCTAATCATTACATGACCCTAAAGGAAATACCGGAATCAAACATCGGTAGTCCAAAAGTAGAACTCATCACACACAAACATAAGTACTGTAAATGAAAGGACTAAATAATGTCCATGAAAATGAGTATCAAGGTATAGATAAATGCATAAAGTAAAGAAGGCTAGGAAGCTTCCAATCCATATGCACGTACGCTTAAGGTCTACGAGCGTCCCTGAGTACCTGCTGTTTTGGGAACATGAAAAGGAAAACGGCTGAGCAATACGCTCAGTGCACGGATATACAAGTAAAGCATGAATAGTATAAGCATATAAACATGAAACAGCGGAAGAAACTAAGTCCTGGATAACCTAGCTATATCTTAGTAAAACTGGTTTTATAGTTTGAAAAGCCTTATGTTTATCTTGTAAAAACTGTTTAACATATTTACCATTAGCCAATATAGGTCATAAAATATCAACGTGCATGAATACTTGGAGGGGTGACCTCGTCATGCAAATTAGAGGGGTTGCCTCTAATTTAATATAGTAGTTTTGGGTAGGAGGGATCAGCTCCTTGTGAAGGATGCAAGGCACACACCACATTCACACTGAGTAATCTGCTGAAAACATGTAACTAGGATGCACCCATACGCCCCACCTGATAATAATAATAATATGGCCAAAAGCTGAAAGGGACGCCACGAGCTATCACTCCGCCGTGGTGAAGTCATAACACTGGTGCCTCTAGTGTTATGGTTATGGTACCTCCATAACTAGGTGAAACTGGTCATGCATGTATATGGCTTTAGGTATTCTAATTTAAACATAAGCAATTCAAAAACATATAAAACATATACTGGGGAAAACAGTTGGCTGCATACGGGGAATCCTAATAAGAAAAGAATGTCCATACTGAAAGGACGGAGAATCCGGACCTTATGTCCAGTGAACGAAGAAGACGAACGGAAGAGAGTCCTACTTCGGTATCACTAATGCTACATAAATACATACATGTATAAGTATCTGATTACTGAGTACGTCTGGTTTTATATGATGTCTTAGCTTATTTTATATCTTCATGTCATGTTTTACTGATTTAAGCTTTATACTGTGTTTATCATATATATTCTGTCTATTTTGCTTAAGTACTTCTTGTATTTCATGTATTATTATACTTGTTGTGTAATAATAAGTAACTTTCTAAAAATAGCAGGTTTCCTAAAATAGAAAGTTTCCAAAAATAGAAAGTTACCAAAAATAGAAAGTTTCCAAAAATAGAAAGTTTCCAAAAATAGAAAGTTTCCATAAATAGATTAGCTGCCTTAAATAAATAAGTTTCTAAAAATAGAAAGTTTTCATAATTAGATATAAGCTGGATAATTAAGCTAATTGTATAAGCTTAAGTGTTTACTGATTAATATTCTAAGTCATGTTATTATATAGTATAGTTTATTAATTATTTCATGTGAATTAAGTAAACTATAGGTTAAAGTATTTAATTAAATGTAACATGATTTAATTAAATAAAGGTAAAATAAATACTTAGGTTAAAACATGTATTATTATCTATTAATAATATAACCTAAGTCATGTAAATTAATTAATTATAAGTCATGGTTTTAATATTTAATTAATTATATAGTCTTATTAAAAGATAAATACTTAGGTTAAAATTCGTGTATTAATAATCATATTAATAACCTAAGTCATGTAAATTAAATTAATCATGTTCATGTTCTTAATTAATTTAATTTAAGTCTTGAAAAAAACATATAACTTGTAAAATATTAAACCTTGTAAAAATAACTCATGAACCGGACCGTGTTTTACATCTAAACATGTGTGAACCCGGACCTGTGTTTTAAACCCATGAACCGGACCCGTAAACACCACCATACCCCGACCTAGGTCGGGGTTTCTTTCCCCTTGCTGCTGCCGTGACACCACCATCACCAAACCGAGACCTTAAGGTCTCGGTGGTGTGAGTTTAAGCCAAGCTGAGACCCCCTTGGGGCTCGATTTAGGCGTCGGCCAAACAACAAACACCCCTAAAAACTTAATTGATTACCCCATGATTACAAAAACATGTTTATACTTGTTTTTAATTAGTTAATTAAAAACATTCATGATTTTATGTGATTAAGAAATAAAAAACATAAAATAAAAGAGATTAGGGTTTATACCAATCACATGAATCAAAGAGGATGAACACACGAATGATCCTTGCAATAAATCAAAGACCAAAATCAAACCAAATCACCCTTGTGGTGATGTAAACCCGGCGGCCAAGAACAACCAAAAGAAAGAAAAAGATTTTAGGGTTTTAGTATTTTCTAAATCTTGATTTATGAAAATAACTTTTCCTTAAATTCCATGTTTAGTAAAAATTATAGGCTAGGCCCTTTTGTCTTGGTGTAGCCGCGGGTATGGGGCCCACAAAGGGGTAACCCGAACATTTTCCGTGTCTAAAATAATAGTGTGTTCTCGTGTTCGTGTTTTTACGTGATTTGATTAGTTATCGTTCGTGACTTAATATATTTATTCGTGCTCGTAATAAATATACATATATACATAATATTAGCTCGTGATTAATTTACATTCATGATTTCATGTTCGTATGTTCGTGATTATAATTATTATTAAAATAATTATTGTGTGTTAATACGTAATAACTACTTATCGTGTTATAACACGTACATAATACTTGTAATTCTTGTTCATGAAACGTAAACGTGCTATAAAAGGAAAGTTCTAATCATGTACGTACTATCATAAGGGTACTATTCATGGTAAAAGCATGCGGGTTTTACACGGGTTTTACCGGTTTTTACTTTTAAAATGTACTTATATATCAGTACATGAGTTATAAAAAGTTTACATTAGACGGGTCCGACCGTCTAAGTTTTATTTGACGAAAACGTCCAGTAGTAGGAGGTGGCTTGGTATCAGCATGTGATGGCCAGGAAGACCACACTTGAAGCATGCGTCACTGTCGCGGCGACATGGCCCTGGGTGCCTACGGTGGCAAGTAGAGAAAACATGATGAGTATATCCTCTAGCAGGTGTCCTGACTGGCTGAGAACCTGATAAAACATTATACATGAGACATGATAATAGGGTACAAAGGACAATGCGGATAATCGTAAGATTGAATACCAGTGACAGTTGGACAGTTAGGCTGTGAACCTCTCTGGTTCTGGTCCCTACCGTTACCATGATTCCTGGTGGAAGATTTGCTAATGTGTCAGAATTAAGAATTATAACATGTAATCATAAGAAAATGCGTAAGTATAAGGACCTGTTGCTGTTGAAGTGTCCGACGTTGTTACGGTAATTATCATTACCGCCACGCCTATTCGTAGCAGAACGGTCGTTAGTCTAACCGTTTCCCTTGGGCTGATTAGGCTTCTGCTGAGTAGCCGGCTGAGACCGGTCCCCAGTCTTCTGCCTAGAAGATACAATTTAAAGAGATGAAAAATTGACATATACTGAAAGAATACGGATTGGTCACCACTTGAATACGAATGTTTACCTCTTATCGGGTCTCTCTGCTTCCCCGAACTCATTTCTCTCCTACAGCATCTCCAGCTTACGTGCTGCATCGACCACTTCTGCTACTGTATCCAACGGAGCACCTTCTAAGTTATTGGCAATCATTGGAGAAAGGGCCCAACAAAAATGTTGTGCCTGCTCTTCAGTGGTGCCCGCAGCTGCTCTCAGGACACCGGCGAATCGAAGGAAACGCTGCATGAAATCATTGCTGTTTTCCTCAGGTCGTTGCCTAATGGTGTAGTACTCTCTCATGAGCCTATTCCTTCCTTCCGTGGGGAAAATGCTAGGCGGGGGAGGATACTTGTCGTTCTGATGAAGGATGTCTTGCAGGTCTGCATTGGCAGCTGCAACCATCTCCTGGATATTGTGTGTGTTTTCCATCTGGCAGTATAACATAAAATACATGATTAAACTGATTAAAACATAAATTATATACATGAAAAAAAATTATACCAATAAATCATGAGAAAAATTTTATGCAGGAAAACTAGTACATGAATGCATGATGCAGTTTTATGAAAACTTTTGTATGCGCGAGAGTGAACGCCTATGGCCAGTTCACCCAAAACAAAAGACATGGCGAGGGGACGCCTATGGGTCGGTCCCAAATTTAAAAGTTTCGATAAAACACATGCGACTAAATAGGGCCAGTCCTGTACCAACCATTACTTAGTCATAAACCTGCGACAATGACATATATATGTATCCATGAAAATGATGAATGTATGAAAACCGACTGTTAGTTATAGGAAGACCATTATGACTACCCACTAATCACAGGTTTTGTTTTGAGAACCTACAGGTCGAAGCCTTGGCTCTGATACCATAATCGTAACACCCTATTTTGATAAATGGAATGTCACGTGTGATTATGGCGTGTCATCAAATCATACAAGGATACATGTCTAAACATTACATAACCATAAAGGAAATACCGAAATCAAACATCGGTAGTCTAAAAGTAGAACTCATCACACACAAACATAAGTACTATAAATGAAAGGACTAAACAATGTCCATGGAAATGAGTATCAAGGTATAGATAAATGCATAAAGTAAAGAAGGCTAGGAAGCTTCCAATCCATATGCACGTACGCTTAAGGTCTACGAGCGTCCCTGAGTACGTGCCGTTTTGGGAACATGAAAAGGAAAACGGCTGAGCAATACGCTCAGTGCACGGATATACAAGTAAAGCATGAATAGTATAAGCATATAAACATGAAACAGCGGAAGAAACTAAGTCCTGGATAACCTGGTTTTATCTTAGTAAAACTGGTTTTATAGTTTTAAAAGCCTTATGTTTATCTTGTAAAAACTGTTTAACATATTTACCATTAGCCAATATAGGTCATGAAATATCAACGTGCATGAATACTTGGAGGGGTGACCTCATCATGCAAATTAGAGGGGCTGCCTCTAATTTAATATACTGGTTTTGGGTAGGAGGGATCAGCTCCTTGTGAAGGATGCAAGGCACACCCCACATTCATACTGAGTAATCTGCTAAAAACATGTAACTAGGATGCACCCATACGCCCCCACCTTATAATAATAACAATATGGCCAAAAGCTGAAAGGGACGCCACGAGCTATCACTCCGCCTTGGTGAAGTCATAACATTGGTGCCTCTAGTGTTATGGTTATGGAACCTCCATAACTAGGTGAAACTGGTCATGCATGTATATGGCTTTAGGTATTCTAATTTAAACATAAGCAATTCAAAAACATATCAAACATATACTTGGGAAAACAGTTGGCTGCATACGGGGAATCCTAATAAGGAAAGAATGTCCATACTGAAAGGATAGAGAATCCGTACCTTATGTCCCGTGAACGAAGAAGACGAACGGAAGAGAGTCCTACTTTGGTATCACTAATGCTACATAAATACATACGTGTATAAGTATCTGATTACTGAGTACGTAACTGGTTTTATATCATGTCTTAGCTTGTTTTATATGTTCATGTCATGTTTTACTCATTTAAGCTTTATACTATGTTTATCATATATTATGTCTATTATGCTTAAGTATTTCTTGTATTTCATATATTATTATACTTGTTGTGTAATAATAAGTAACTTTCTAAAAATAGTAGGTTTCCTAAAATAGAAAGTTCCCAAAAATAGAAAGTTACTAAAAATAGAATGTTTCCAAAAATAGAAAGTTTCCAAAAATAGAAATTTCCAAAAATAGAAATTTTCCAAAAATAGAAAGTTTCCAAAAATAGAATTACTGCTTAAAATAAATAAGATTCTAAAAATAGAAAGTTTCCATATATAGATTAGCTGCCTTAAATAAATAAGTTTCTACAAATAGAAAGTTTCCATAATTAGATATAAGCTGGATAATTAAGCTAATTATATAAGTTTAAGTATTTACGGATTAATATTCTAAGTCATGTTATTATATAGTATAGTTTATTAATTATTTCATGTTAGTTAAATAAACTATAGGTTAAAGTATTTAATTAAATGTAACATGATTTAATTTAATAAAGGTAAAATAAATACTTAGGTTAAAACATGTATTATTATCTATTAATAATATAACCTAAGTCATGTAAATTAATTAATTATAAGTCATGGTTTTAATAATTAATTAATTATATAGTCTAATTAAAAGATAAATACTTAGGTTAAAATTCGTGTACTAATAATCATATTAATAACCTAAGTCATGTAAATTAAATTAATCATGTTCATGTTCTTAATTAATTTAATTTATGTCTTGAAAAAAAACATATAACTTGTAATATATTAAACCTTGTAAAAATAACTCATGAACCGGACCGTGTTTTACATCTAAACATGTGTGAACCCGGACCCGTGTTTTAAACCCATGAATTGGAACCGTAAACACCACCATACCCTGACATAGGTCGGGGTTTCTTTCCCCTTGTTTCTGTCGTGACACCACCATCACCAAACCGAGACCTTAAGGTCTCGGTGGTGTGAGTTTAAGCCAAGCGGAGACCCCCTTGGGGCTCAGTTTAGGCGTCGGCCAAACAACAAACATCCCTAAACACTTAATTGATTACCCCATGATTACAACAACATGTTTACACTTGTTTTAAATTAGTTAATTAAAAACATTCATGATTTTATGTGATTAAGAAATCAAAAACATAAAATAAAAGAGATTTGGGTTTATACCAATCACGTGAATCAAAGAGGATGAACACACGAATGATCCTTGCAATAAATCAAAGACCAAAATCAAACCGAATCACCCTTGTGGTGATGTAAACCCGGCGGCCAAGAACAACCAAAAGAAAGAAAAATATTTTAGGGTTTTAGTATTTTCTAAATTTTGATTTATGAAAATAACTTTTCTTTAAATTCCATGTTTAGTAAAAATTATGGGCTAGGCCCTTTTGTCTTGGTGTAGCCGCGGGTATGGGACCCACAAAGGGGTAACCCGAACATTTTCCGTGTCTAAAATAATAGTGTGTTCTCGTGTTCGTGTTTTTACGTGATTTGATTAGTTATCGTTCGTGACTTAATATATTTATTCGTGCTCGTAATCAATATACATACATACATAATATTAGCTCGTGATTAATTTACGTTCATGATTTCATGTTCGTATGTTCGTGATTATAATTATTATTGAAATAACTATTGTGTGTTAATACGTAATAACTACTTATCGTGTTATAACACGTACGTAATACTTTTAATTCTTGTTCATGAAACGTAAACGTGCTATAAAAGGAAAGTTCTAATCATGTACGTACTATCGTAAGGGTACTATTCATGGCAAAAGCATGCGGGTTTTACACGTGTTTTATCGGTTTTTACTTTTAAAATGTACTTATATATCAGTACATGAGTTATAAAAAGTTTACATTAGACGGGACCGACCGTCTAAGTTTTATTTGACGAAAACGTTCATTTTCGGTTTTAGTCGAAAAGACGTAAAACTTATATGTATAGTTTTATAACTTATAAAACATATCAATTTGTAATTTTATAAAATGTCACATTTACTTATCAAAGTATATAACTTATTATAAGTATTATATAAGTTAGTGGGTTTTAGGTATGTATTTTATAATAGTATTCCTTGAGTGCTTATTTTATAATATATACTTTTATTTTCCAAATCTGATTATGAAACTCACTTTCACCATTTTTGCCATATCTTGAGTTCTACAAGGAGATAGAAGCTCAATTTTAGGCAGCACAAACTAAATAATATGTGCTACAATTAACTCCTATTTAGCTATTGCTCATTCATCCTCTAAGTGTCTCTAATAATTCGTCCAAAACAGACTATACAGATTTGAACCTTAACAATGTTTTGATCATATCTTACTCATTTTATGGATTCCATTGAGTGGCCAACTCTCACATATGTAAAAGTCATATAACTTACTGTATATTAAATAATCCAAGTCATTTTATCAAGTTATCATATGGTTCTTTACTTTTTTATACAACCCAAAATTTTAGTCAAGATTTTAACATCTTTTCATGTAGATTTTAGTCTTTTTAACCAAATCTATCAACACAAGATCCCCACATAATACTTTGGTCATCATTTATCATCATATACATATACATTTAGAAAGAAAATACTTAATTAAATTTACAAAATAACAAGATGAAAGGAAGAGATTGATCCCTATACCAATCAAGATGATGAAAAGATGTGATTTTGATGAACAAGGCTTGGTTCTTGTTATTAAATCTTCAACTTTAGCAAGACAACTTCTTGGATCCTTCAAATGGATGAACACCTCCATGAAACCAGCCATTTAACCTCATGAAAACTCCTTTTTATAGGTTAAGATCACCTCTAATCTTCATGTCTTCAAAAGGCTTTCATCATATGTAACATATACATAAGATTTGTGGTTGAATTTTTGATGGAAATGGTGGTGGTGGTGGTATAGTAGACGGCACAAAGAGAGCAAAAGAGAGAGAGAGGAGAAAGTTTTGCATGTACTAAAGTGGTTTATGGTAACTAGTTTTTGTGTTGGATGGTTTTTGTAAGGAGCTAAGGACATGTGTCCAAGAAGTACACATAAACTTGACACCAACTTGTGTTGTGGCTTATACTTGGCCGCCCATAGTGGGGGTGGGACAAGTATAACTTGTTTCATCCCCCTTTAATTTACGGGTATTCCTCGATTCTAGTTTCCTCGATTTGCATGCCCTCGGGTCGTTTTACGAAAAACGTTCTTATAAATTATGAATCAACGGCACAAAACGAATCTAACAAAAATTGTCTCATAAAAAACGGAGTTCAAAAACATAAATACGTAAACCTAGGGTTTCCGGTTTAGTCGTAAAGGACGTTAAATTGTGCACGTAAGTCATAATATAACATTAAAATAATGGTTTATAAATAATACTTGAGAATAAAATATCGACCATAAATTGACGGATTGCCACAGCAGTTACCCCTAAACAGGATGTTTGTCCTCAAAGATTGATTTATCTTACTACTCGCTTCTTATAGAATCAAGACATGTGGGTATTTCCTCCACATTCGGTCTTTTCTCTCAAGTGTAATCCATTACAATACGCGAGTTTCATCAAACATAACTCTGGGAATACGATCAGGCTTAATGTTGACTTACTTTCTCTATCCATGATGTTCACGGGTTTTTGATGGATGCAACTTTTCGCCGATCCAAACTTCATTAAGAAATAATCAGATTTTCACTTGATAGACATTTTATCAAGTTCGATATATGAAACATAATTCACGCAGCCCTTGAAGTCCTCGGGTAGATCCAGCTTCTATGCCTTTCAAACCAACTTTTTACGTTATCTCAATGGTCCCATACAACGGGGACTTATTTCCCATGATCTTTCAGATCATCAATTCACTTTTCCATGGTGAAATTTTTGGCATTACTTTGCTACCCATCCTGCACTTCAAGATCTACATTTCATATTCACATAACCTCCTGCCCACTACTGGCAGTCAGTAATCAGATCCTAATTTCAACAATCATTTCAGGTCTCGCGGGTCGGGTATTTTGTAAGGTTAGGTTTGTCATCATAGGCAACCTTAAACCTATACGACATGTCCAACTCACAATGGGTGTATGTCGGGTATATTCGTTCCAACTCCTACTTACAGATGCTCTTATATTTAGATCTTAACAAGATTCGATCTCGATCCTAATATGATAATTATCAATGATAATCTCTCCAAAGGAAAGCGATTATACGGTTTATTACCAAAGGTCAATCATTCAAGCATAAAACAACACTTCTAGTGTTTTGTATCGTTACTTTACCTCGTCCCTTCGATTGGGATGGTAAACAGTACTCTCATCAAGGTTCGTTCCCAATGACTTTTGAGCAAATCTCTAGAAATTCGATGCGAAGCGAGGATCTTGATAGAGATGATCGATACAGGCACACTATGTTTACACAACTCCTTTAAATACAAAGAGTCAATTTCTTCATCGAGAATCTATGATTAACGGGAATGGTATTAGTAGATTTGGTCAATCTGTCGACGGTGACCCAAATCGAATCAAATTCAGATGATGACCTTTGCAATAGTTAGATGTTTACTAACGTATGAGGCGATGTCTGCCTTCATAATTTGCCATCAGTACAACTTCTTCAGATAAGATACATTTAATCAGAATTGGCATGAATAGAATACTTAAACTTATGAGATTCCAACATGATTAAATCTCAAAATCTCCATATTTAGGCAACCATAAGCGGCCTTTTAAACATTTAACGCCATCGGCTCTCATTTATAATGGTTCACATTAGCCGCGATCCCCCTTTTATTATCTATATTATCCTTCTTACAAGCATCATTTATTTTTTAAAGTACTCGGGCAAAGTATTTTGCACGGTCATTACTAAGGAACACATCCTAATTGATTCTTAATCCTTTCTACATAATTTTCAATATCTACATTCACCTTCCTTGATGAAATAATTATCATGACCACAATTTACTCAGAAATTCTTTCTTCATATTTTCTATGTTTTAGTTTCGTCTCAACTATTATCTTTATTAGTTTTGCTCAATCCGATGTTTATAGCGTCGATAAATATTAGAAGTAATTAAATAATAAATATTTAATTTTATGAAACGTAAACGTAAAAAGTTTTAAATTTCTTAGTTCGTCCAATTATAGAAAAATGTTCTAAATAAATTTGAATTTAGTTAACACAATTTTTGTTGATTTATCGAAAATAATTAATAAGATTCGTAAATGTTCGAAATCTTCGTTTATACTTTGATCAAAATTTTCTTAGTTGAAAAGCAAAAATTGTCGTTTCAAATTTCAAGTCATTGTTTAAATGGTTTCCTCAATCCCTCTTAGGTTGTCTTGAGGTATGCACAAACATTTACTCCTAAGGGAGTTTAGTTAAATGATCTTGGTATGAGGGAATAATCCCTTAAAAATCCTTTGATAAAATATTTATCAAAACATATTTGCACTTTCTTTTTGGTAAAACCCAAAGCCTTAAATCACATGATGAATACTCAAGGTACAGGTTTTCACTGCTCGGCCAAATCAGGCCAGTCTATAAATGATTATTAACTCCTTCCTATTCTTAGAAACAAACAAATGGTCCTTAATGATCGCAAGCATGAATTTATCAAATTACGGCCTACACACGGGATTCACCAAATTTATAATTGCTACATGTGCATTGGCCAATCCAAACGAAATCACATGAAACTCATAATGTTCATTGCAAGTTCAGGATGTAGTGATTGGAATAGATAATCTTCTTTGTGGACGCGAAGTTGATAATAACCATGTCGTGGATCAAATTTCTGAATATACGCTAGAACCTTGTAAATATTCGAACAAATCTTTCATCTTGGGTAATGGATATAGATTTTGATCGTCAATTTACCTAGGTTACGGTAATCAACAAATATAAGGAATAATAACACCATAGCTCTTCATGATGACGAGCTTGATAGAATAAAAGCTTTCTCCTACAACTCTCTCTGTTGTACGGTAATTATTTTAATTCAGATGGTGCCGACGTACAGTGCACATGCCACAGGTGCAGCACCAGGAATATAATCAATACCAAATTCAACTTGCCTTAATGGCGAAAGTATAGGTAATTCACCAGCAAATACCTCCTAAAGTTTCAGATAACAGAAACATCTTTTAATAAATACACCTTAGGTTCTTTCTAGATTACAATATCTATGACTCGTTCATAACCATTCATGGTATAATTTCAACCCTAAATGCAGGATATGGTCATCCATCAGGAATTATTTAGATCACTTTTGATAATCAACATCTTATCTTTTAGGGGAATCCACTCGAGTTCCCATCAATTTAGACAATGACATCATGTCATAATCAACCAATCCATTCTAATGGCACTACCAACTTTTCAGTTTTATTGTCTTTGATAAGATGTGAACTTCTCAAAAGACTAATAATAATTTATAATCCTTCACAAATTCAAGGATATCTGGAGACATAGCTAACATTAAAAGAGTAAGGTCAACACATATTTTACGCGAGAGAATTTCAAGTCAAATACAGACAAAAACATTAACGAATATGAATATATCCCATGTTTTCATGAACTGAGTACGCATTAGAAAGCACCTCGGATAGTTACCCATGTCATTCAAATGGGATCTAATCAAAAGAAATAATATGAACGTCGATACACCCAGTCGGGTATCAACACTCGGTAATTAGATACTTCTCCAAAGAATCTCACCATGAGAGAATTAGACAAAGAGGGGAGGTCAACTGTCAAATAAGACAATTTCCAGAGATGATTAAATCCGATTCGGAAAAATAAATGGTACGGGCACATATGTAGGTGTTCCTGACAATATGTCCCTAATTTGCATTTTTTGCAGATCTCATAAATATTCAATCTTTCACAATTACAAAAAGAATGTAATGTTTAGTAACAAATTTATGGTGACTACTAATAAGCCTTGCATGGTCCCTGCCAAATTGTACGTAGGCGCGCAACTATATACATTTTTAGGATTAACGATGCAATACTCAGTTCGTTAAAACTTTGCCATCATGTTTAAAATATATATTCATATTTAATTATGAATTAAAAATAAATATGATTTTTACCGAAATGTTCATCATTATGAAAGCATTCCCATTAAAGTCTTTATTTCGACAGTAACTACTAATAGTACTGATTTAAATAACACATATAAAATGAGAATTTCATATTTTCCCCCAGATGGTATCGTATTACTTATAAAAACAATGAATGATCTACAAAATGAGTGATGAAAAGTTTTTCACCAAAAACTAACTACAATATGATAGGAGATGAGCTTAGCCAAATAATCATGAGGTTCATGACCTCGATGGCACTAAAAAAGAATAATCCACAACGTAACTCAAATCGAGATGAGTACTTGTTCAATGGTTGCATCACTAATGCGAACATTAGGATGAAGCAATAAAAGATAGATGACATCGATACATGTAAGATTTAGCAATCAAAGGTAGTCCTTTCATTAATCACAAACAAGTCAAAAATTGTACTGTAACACAGTACGTGTCGCCATGTCATACAATTCCAAGGACTCATCCTACCAACTGATGTCTCAGTTAAGTTTGGGATTTTAAAAGATACCATAATGAATACAAATCTACAAGATTCATTAGGTGTCCCACCTGTCCCGAAAGATCCATCGGTCCCAATTCAGAAAAAGATTTCTTCAATATGTTTCTTGGACACTGGGCATCCTCATCATTGGATAATGGTCTAGGAACAACCCTTAACATGAACCAACAATCATTTAAAACCTTATAATTCAATCACAGGACTTAACGACTTCCTCTTAACAATCTCATATTCCATACGAGTTACATTTTACTTTATTCAAGTTTCAATAAACTTATACTCAATGCGACATCCTACCTCATTCTCCAATACTTTCAACCTTATTCTTAGACCTTGAAAGGGAAATAAAAGCTCGATATGAACAACACTTAATTTATAATCCTATAGTTCTTACAACAATAATTATCAAATGAGTCACTAGTATGAAATGACTCACACATTCAATTAGACCTCTCGGAAAAGTACAAGTGGCATGAGGCTTTTGGGTAAAGGCTCCAATGACAGCCTCAAGTGCAACATTCACCCTTTCGATTTCAAATTTAAGAATTGGGTGACAACGAATCAGATGACACCTTTCTAGGTGGTAAGGTTTGGTCAAACTTCACTCTATAAGGAAAGATCGTCATGACAGCGATATCAGATTTAATCTTGCCAAATCTTCTTTAATATCATAATCAACTAATACCAACATTACTACGAATATCAAACATTTTGTTAGGATCATAAATATCCACAACTTGGTTTAGATCTGGAATAGCTAGAATTCCTACAAAAATAGCTTCGATTAATTTGCCAGGAGAGTTAGGGTTCCTTGTGACAATCTACGTCGTATAAATATCTCGTATAAGTATTAAAATAATCATCAAACAATCATGTAATCAAATTACAACATATATATATATATATATATATATATATATATATATATATATATATATATATATATATATATATATATATATATATATATATATATATATATATATATATATAATCCAAGTTATATATATATATTAAAATAACACTTCTCAGCCTGGCCTTGTCGGTAACTCGGGAATTCTTCGGCACCGTTATAGTCAAAAGATTTTTTAAACATCTTATTCAAAATATTTATTTAAAAATATTTATGGTTAAAAGATTTTGAAATGTTTTATTCAAAACCTTGGTTTTAAAAATCTTTTGTTCTCTATAACGAGAGCTCTGGTACCAAACTGTAACACCCCCAAATATTCATACTTTAGTTCAACGGAAGAGTCGTTGGTGTTACGGGATAGCACATTACTCAAATCATAGACAATGCTTAAAAATCGCGTCGTTTAATAATAAAGCATTTTCCATTCATAAATATAAAATTACATAGGTCCCAAGTCATAGTATTTCATACACTTTTACAAAACATTTGAGTGGAAATTTTATTTGAATGCGGGCCATAAATTCTTGTCGTCTTCCCGAGAATTACCTTCAAGTACCTGAGATAAATCATGTTAAAAGGTCAGCGAAAACGCCGAGTGAATTCATAGAGTTTAATAAAAACCATTAATATATCATCGGTATATAATTAATACCGAAAATCATTTTGTACAAATCTTTGTAGTAGGACATAAAATAGGCCAAAGACATTTTATACAACTCTTAGTCGTAAATCATAATATAGGCTTCTGCCTTCAAAACCATTATACGAACCATTGTCGTAAAAACATCATACAATACGTTTTATAACGTTATATAAAGTTTAATAAAAACTGTTATATTATAAGGGTTATGTAAAACCAAAACACGAAAACATAATATCAATAATAAGACCTCGTATTGCTATTCAAGAAATATATTATAATTCAGTTCGTACATCAGTAGTTTTAATATTGGATTATTATAAGCCGCATGACATTGCTACCTTACTATAACAAACAACGGGTAGCTAACCCGAATTTCATTTGCCAATCTAAAACAGCGTGTCGTCACAATAATTACGCTTATATAAATCTTCTCATACATAAATTCGCTTACCAATCAATGTGGCACGATGGGGATCAACCGTCAAGGTGCGAACTGGGGTGATCTTCCCCAAATAGTACTATTATATGCATAAGCGTCTACCAAATCCCGGTAGTTCACAATCCACGCTAATGGTACTTTTAGTGACATAACCTAACTATAATAATCCATTTCATTTCATTCATCGAGTCATATAATCATTCATCGGGTCATATAATCATTCGGGTCCATATCAATAAGCAAACAATCAGGACAACTGGTGTCCTATTTTATTAAAAATGTTATCTCCCTCGCGGGCTTATAAAACATTTCGTAAAACATTTAAAAGAGTGCGAGGCTATGAACTCACACTAATTGGGAAAGGCGGGTTCTCAGCGATTTGGATGTACGGTACGTGCTTCAATCACGGAAACCTAGACAAATAATACTCGTCTTAGACTCTTGTCCAATGAATTTATAAAAACAATGGCTATGTATATATATGATGACATTATAAGTATGATGATGATCAAGTGGGATTTTATCTCTTCATACACCTTATAGTGTTATGTGTTAGTCAAATTTTAGACTAGTTATACTAGTTTTAACTTGTTTACATGTTGAGGCCCAATAAGCCCATTATAAGCCCAAAACATTATATTGGCCCATTTATACTTTTAATATCAGGCCTATACTCATATGTTGGGCCCAAGTGGGTTAAGCCCAATGAGTAAGTCCATTAGTGTTTAACCAAACTAGTTGGGTTAATAGTCCAATAAGGCTACTTTAGCCCATTAATGTCCATATGTTATAAAGCTTGGGTTTTATCGGTTTTTACTTGTAAAATGTACTTATACATCAGTACATGAGTTATAAAAAGTTTATATTAGACGGGTCCGACCGTCTAAGTTTTATTTGACAAAAACGTTAATCTTTTGGTTTTAGCCGAAAAGACGTAAAACTTATATGTATAGTTTTTATAACTTATAAAACATATCAATTTGTAATTTTATAAAATGTCACATTTACTTATCAAAGTATATAACTTATTTATAAGTATTATATAAGTTAGTGGGTTTTAGGTATGTATTTTATAATAGTATTCCTTGAGTGCTTATTTTATAATATATACTTTTATTTTCCAAATATGATTATGAAACTCACTTTCACCATTTTTGCCATATCTTGAGTTCTACAAGGAGATAGAAGCTCAATTTTAGGAAGCACAAACTAAATAATATGTTCTACAATTAACTCCATTTTAGCTACTGCTCATTCATCCTCTAAGTGTGTCTAATAATTCGTCCAAAACAGACTATACATATTTGAACCTTAATATTGTTTTGATCATATCTTACTCATTTTATGGATTCCATTGAGTGGCCAACTCTCACATATGTAAAAGTCATATAACTTACTGTATATTAAATAATCCAAGTCATTTTATCAAGTTATCATATGGTTATTTACTGTTTTATACAATCCAAAATTTTAGTCAAGATTTTAACATCTTTTCATGTAGATTTTAGTCTTTTTAACCAAATCTATCAACACGAGATCCCCACATAATACTTTGATCATCATTTATCATCATATACATATACATTTAGAAAGAAAATACATAATTACATTTACAAAATAACAAGATGAAAGGAAGAGATTGATCCCTATACCAATCAAGATGATGAAAAGATGAGATTTTGATAAACAAGGCTTGGTTCTTGTTATCAAATCTTCAACTTTAGCAAGACAACTTCTTGGATCCTTCAAATAGATGAACACCTCCATGAAATCAGCCCTTGAACTTCATGAATACTCCTTTTCATAGGTTAAGATCACCTCTAATCTTCATGTCTTCAAAAGGCTTTCATTATATGTAACATATACATAAGATTTGTGGTTGAATTTTTGATGGAAATGGTGGTGGTGGCGGTGATATAGTGGACGACACAAAGAGAGAAAAAGAGAGAGATGAGAATGTTTTACATGTACTAAAGTGGTTTATGGTAACTAGTTTTTGTGTTGGATGGTTTTTGTAAGGAGCTAAGGACATGTGTCCAAGAAGTACACATAAACTTGACACCTACTTGTGTTGTGGCATATACTTGGTCGCCCATAGTGGGGGGTGGGACAAGTATAACTTGTTTCATCCCCCTTTAATTTACGGGTACTCCTGGATTCTAGTTTCCTCGATTTGCGTGCCCTCATATCATTTTACGAAAAACGTTCTTATAAATTATGAATCAACGACACAAAACGAATCTAATAAAAATTGTCTCATCAAAAACGGAGTTCAAAAACATAAATACGTAAACCTAGGGTTTCCGGTTTAGTCGTAAAGAACGTTAAATTATGCATGTAAGTCCTAATCTCTTCTTGTAAAATTGTGATTTTATGAACCAACACAAATTCAAAATTCTAAAATAATATTCAAGGATAAATTTATTTCCTGAAATGTCGGACTATCACCAAAACGGTGTATGTAAACGTAAGCACGTAACGTAGAATTCTCAGGTTTAGACGTAGTCGATGCTACTTCAAGATGTAAACCCAAATTTATTCCCAAAAATGAGTGAGTTCGTAATATAACATTAAGATAATGGTTTATAAATAATACTTGAGAATAAAATATCGACCATAAATTGATGGATTGTCACAGTCGTAATCCTTCAGTAGCTCTAACCATCTTGTCTGTCTCATGTTTAGTTCCTTCTGGGTGAAGATGTACTTGAGACTCTTGTGATCTGTGAAGATGTCACATGATTCACCATACAAATAATGCCTCCAGATCTTCAATGCAAAAACAACTGCTTCAAGCTCCAACTTATGTGTAGGATAGTTCTCTTCATAAGGTTTAAGTTGCCGTGATGCGTATGCAATAACCTTCCCATGTTGCATGAGAACACAGCCTAGACCCTTTCCTGAAGCATCACTATAGATCTGAAATCCACCTGTACCAGATGGGAGAGTAAGAATAGATGCAGTCACTAACTTCTGCTTAAGGTCTTCAAAGATCTTCTCTCGTTCTTCAGTCCAAACGAATTTCTCTCCTTTTCTCATCAGCTTAGTCAAAGGTAAGGCTAACTGTTAAAAGTTCTCTACAAACCTGCGGTAGTAGCCAACTTTACCCAGAAAACTTCTGACCTCTGTTGCAGATGTAGGTTAATACATGGGTTTTCCAAGTATCAAAATTCGTTGTTCCGAATCTTTTCGAATTGACTATTGGTTCAAAGTGTGACTCAATTGTTCTTGGTGGAATAATAAATGGTTTGGTTGATTATCTATTTTAAACTAAAAGCAAGTATGAAAGTTGTCGTTGAGTAAAATAAGAACTTTAAAGATTAAACTAAAAATAACGAGTTAAAAATAAATGATTGAAAACTTAAAGAAAAGGTTAGAAAAATACTTGAAAACTTAATGAAACTAACACTTGAAAACTTTGTAAAAACAAGAAACTAATCTCATCCGAATACCCAATCAGGATTGCTGATCGGAATGTCAAAATAATGCTTCAATCGTAATGATTAATCAGAATATGGAAAAACAAGGCAAATCGGAATACTAAACAATACTATTGTTGGAATAGTGCAATCGGAATGTATTTAAAAATACAATCGGAATACATAAACTTGAGTCAAATCGGAATGTTTAGAAAAACACCCAATCGGAATGTCAACAAACCCCCACTGTCGGAGTATTAAAACCCTATTTCGATTAGGTGATCGGAATAGGGAGGTGCAAATCAGAATAGCTGAAACCCTAATCCGATCAAGAGATCGGAATAAAGGGGGTAGTAGTCGGAATGTTCCAATTGGAAAAGGGTTTAAACCTTTTCCGATTTCCTACTCGAAAATAAGCTAAGTTCTGAGCTACTAGGAATAAGCTCAAACCAAATCTTGATCGAATTAATGACAAGCCAAACTAGTAAGCACAAATGAAGAACTTTTTAAACTTTAAATAAACAATCTTTTAAATCAAACCATAAAAGAAGAAACTTTTTAAGAAAGCTTTTAAAAGTAAATAAGCTAAAAATGCGAATAAGCCAATAAGCACAAGAATCTTAAAGCTTAACCGTATGAAAGCTTATGCATGAATAAAAAGATTAACTTTTTAAGCACGAAAACATTAAGATCAACACGGATCAAATATATTTCACACCAAAAGTAAACTAAAATAAAGAAAGGTAGAAAGAGATTAAAGATTAAAAGCTTAAACTTGAACTTGATTAATGTAATCCAAATACAAAAGGTTTAATCTTGAAAGATTAAAAGAAAGAAAAAATGAAAACTTAGTGAGAGAAAGTTGAGAAGTTTCTCTCTCTAAAACTAGAAAGAAAAATGAAAAATGAAACTAACTACTAAAAAACTAACCAACCCTCCTAATGTGCATTAGGAGGGTATTTATAGGGAAAATGGGAAAGTGTGCATGTGTTGCCTCTTCTTTCTTTCTTCTCGACTCGATTTAATCCTTTGCCTTTTCTCGACGTCGTCTCGGGATTCGAACTTGTCTTAATAATTTTCTTCTTTAATTTAGACTTAAGTTCTTCGACTTCATTAAACTTCCGTCTTTAGACTTTTTCTTCGATAAATCTTCAGAATAGGTCTTGGACATCCGTTATTTAAGCACTCTTGATCTTTTGACTTCGTCTTTTCTCGTTTTCTTCGATAAAAGCCCGTGAAAACCCGTGTTTTCTTCCTTTTTCATCTTTTGGTCCTAAAACACAATAAAAACACAAACCACGCATAATTCCGACTTTTACGACATAAATTACACGTTTTGGTCTTGTTATTATTGGAAATAAGTGGTAAAAGTATAAGTGTTTTCACACTTATTAAATCCCCTACACTTGACCATTGCAATGCCCTCATGCAATGCATTAATTTTAAAACACGGTTTACATTCTTCATCATAAATAACCCACCTTGGCCTTTATTAAATACTAAACATTTAAGGAAAATAAGAAGATAGAAAACAAATAAAGAAATCAAAGACTTACATTGTTTTTAGGCGGCCATGAACATTTTTCATCCTCAAGTTTCACGTTCCCCATACCAAGCTTAAAAACGAGATCATTGTTATTATAAGTTAGCAAACTAACACGAATTCATGTGGGCCAATTATTTACTTAGACTCCCTTATTCCTAGGTGTATCTCTTATATTTTATTTTTGTCTTGAATGATCACGAGGATGCATTGTTTGACTTATTTCGATAGTTATTTAGGCCGAAAATAAAGTGGACGATTTAATCAATAGTTAGCTAAAGGACAAAATCTTTTAAAACTGCTTCTCAGGACCTCTTAAAGTTCATATCTTGGCATAACTCGCTTCACGATTTGAGACCTTTCTCGGACCGATATTTGGCAGCGACTTCATACTTCGAATCTTTGAGAGACGTTCTTGAAATTTTGGTCTTCTCTTCATAATAGGATTTTCTTCACATGAAGTTTTGAGAGATTCTTCATATTTGGACCACAACTTCTTCATTTTTCTCCAATCTTTATTTTGGACTTTGCTATACAACGATCCGCCACCTTTTAGGACTTGGATCTATTTATCCTCATACCTTGTTAGGGCCTTTTTGGATAGACTTCTCCATGATCTTTTGGGGAGTTTTTGCTTTTCGTCGTGTGTCTCGATCCTTCATATTGATTTACGATAAATGATTCTTCATATCAGTTTTGGATCTTTAGCAACAAACTGTAGCCCTCATGCCTTGTTAGGGCCTTTTCGGACTCACCAATCTTCGCATCCCGCTTCAATAAGTTATGCCTTGGCTATGAACTCTAATTAATACCGAGCAAATTTTAAACGATCTTGGGCTAGAAGCTAAGTAACTTTTCAAATCGTACAACCTTATTTATTGCAGATAAATTTATTAACAAGCGATGGGAGAATAGGCTTATAATTAACTCACATAAATTCACGAAAGAATACCAAACTTATAATTGACTCTATCATCTCTCGTTCTCCACAATTTCAAATCGCAAGGAATGAGACTCGTGGATGCTTAGCCAATTAAGTCAAAGTTTTGGGTTTTCGAGTCATCTATAGGATCTTGCAAACTCTTAGACTTTTTCAAGTTTAGAAATTGCATTTTAAAGTTCCCTTGATAAACAACTCTCTAGGATCAATTATAGGAGCTTGCGAAAAGTTCTTGTTCTTAACCCGTGAGAGTTAAGACTTTCGCGTTTTAAAGATCCCTATATAAAAGCCTAGCAAAACGTGACTTAAACACGTTAAGGATACTAGCTAGAGTAAACATAGACAAGTAAACTCGAGTTGAGTCAAAATATTCACGACTTTGAAAAATTTTAAAACCACTTTATTTTAGCAAGGAAAGAAAATAACCATAACAAAGGAAAATACAACTATACAACTAGGCCAAAATCGATTAAAAATTTTGAAAAATGTCAAAAAATCAAATTTTCCGGTTAAAATGAGGGCAAATTCATGGAAAAGACCACTTACTTCGATAGAAGTCCCCCCTACACTTGATATAAACAGTGTCCTCAATGTTTAAACATGTGGGAGTAAACTCCCCTACACTTAGGACATTATGCACTTTGTTTAAATCTTGCTAAGGAAAGGACAACTAAAGTGATTTCAATGTGAACATATTGAATCACGACAGTTTAGGATAGAACCAGGAAGTCGGGTACACGGGATCACGGTTCGTCAAAAGTCATCGAAGTGTTCTCTGAAGCTTTAATCCCTGTAGAGAATAAGAAACAAGACAACAAACACATACGGGGCTCCCCCTACACTTATTATGAAAGCAGTAAAGGATAGATCACGGGTTGCCTCCCGAGAAGCGCTTGTTTTTGTTCACCGAGTCACGAGCCTGACTCGACCCAAAACTAGTTCATGGGAAACGTGGTGAGGGATGGAATCATCTCATGAGAGATGTCCTCACCAAAGTACAGCTTCAAACGCTGGCCATTCACCTTGAAATTGGGCCCATTTGGCTGAGAAAGCTCAATGGTCCCATATGGAAAGACTTTGGCGACGGTGAATGGACCAGACCAGCGGCTCTTCAACTTGCCAGAGAAGATCTTCAACCGAGAGTTAAAAAGTAAGACTTGATCACCAATGTGGAACTCTCGGTTCTTAATTCTAGCATCGTGGATGATCTTGGTCTTCTCCTTGTAGATCAGCGAGTTCTCATAAGCTTCATTCCTCAGTTCATTTAGCTCGTTGAGTTGAATCTTGCGATGATCACCGGCTTTGTTGATGTCGAAGTTAGCCCACTTCAAGGCCCAGTACGCCTTGTGTTCCAGCTCGATAGGGAGGTGGCATGCTTTCCCGTACACAAGACGATAAGGTGTACAACCAATCGGGGTCTTATAAGCAGTACGGAAAGCCTACAAAGCATCATCTAATTTATCAGCCCACGCAGCACGATGCTCTCCCACAGTACGCTCCAAAATTCTCTTCAGTCCGCGGTTGGAAATCTCGGCTTGACCATTGGTGTGGGGATGATAGGCGATGGAAAGACGATGATTAACCCCGTACTTAGCCATGACTCTTGCAAATTGATCATTGCAAAAATGTGTCCCGCGGTCACTGATAATAGCACGAGGAACGCCAAATCGAGCAAAGAGCTGCTTCAAAAAGTTCACAACCACCCTCGCATCGTTCGTAGGGAGAGCCTTGGCTTCAACCCATTTAGAAATGTAGTCAACGGCTACGAGGATGTACTTGTTCCCTTTGGATGATGGAAATGGCCCCATAAAGTCGATGCCCCATACGTCAAAGATTTCACATTCTTGTATGAAATTTTGAGGCATCTCATCTTTATGTGTGATCTTGCCTTGGTGTTGGCAAGCATCACAATGCGTAACCATTTCGTGAGCGTCACGATAAATGATGGGCCAATAGAATCCAGAGTCAAACACTTTTTAGCGGTATAGTTGGGACCAAAGTGACCACCGGTGGGTCCTTTATGGCAAGCGTCAAGGATTTGTACCGATGCCGGCCTATCAACACATCGACGACTAATCAGATCAGCACATTGTTTGAAAAGGTAAGGGTCATCCCAGAAATAATGTTCAATATCTTTAAAGAAATTTTTCTTTTGTTGGGACGTGAACCCTTCCTTGAGAATCCCACCCGCTAAGTAGTTTGTAATGTCCGCAAACCACGGGGTGTCATCGAGATTTGGATTGATAGAAATTAAGGCCTCAAGGGGAAAAGAGTCATTGATCTCTTTGTTCGGATGATCCCCTTGATAAGGATCCTCAAGTCTACTGAGATGATCCGCGGCTAGGTTTTACACTCCCTTCTTGTCACGAATGTTAATGTTGAATTCTTGAAGGAGCAAAAACCAACGAAGAAGTCTTGGCTTAGAATCTTGCTTAGTCATCAAGTACTTCAACGCGGAATGATCGATATACACGATGGTGGTGGAAAGGACAAGATAGGGGCGGAACTTTTCAAAAGCATACACTACAGCTAAAAGCTCGTTTTCGGTAGTGGTATAATGCAATTGAGCCCCCGTCATTGTCTTGCTAGCATAATGGATTGGTTGGAAGTGTTTGTTCACTCTTTGGCCCAAAACCGCTCCAATAGCAAAGTCGCTAGCATCACACATCAACTCAAAAGGTAGCTCCCAATTAGGGGTAACCAAGACCGGTGCCTTAGTTAGCTTATCCTTAATAAGATTGAAGGATTCAAGACACTCTTTGGAAAAGATGAAAGGAGTATCTTTTTCCAAGAGGTGGGTCATCGGGCGAGCGATTTTAGAAAAATCTTGGATGAATCGACGATAGAAGCCCGCATGACCGAGGAAACTTCTCACACCCTTCACGGTTGAAGGTGGAGGCAATTTAGCAATAACATCGACTTTAGCACGGTCCACTTCAAGACCGGCTTTGGAGATTTTGTGTCCTAGCACGATGCCCTCTTTTACCATGAAATGGCATTTTTCCCAATTTAGAACAAGGCGAGTGTCTTCACACCGCTTAAGCATGCGTTCCAAATTGGCAAGGCAAGAAGAGAAAGAATCACCATAAACCGAGAAATCATCCATGAAGACTTTCATAGTTTCTTCAACCATGTCATGGAAAATATCCATCATACACTTTTGAAATGTCCTAGGAGCATTGCATAAGCTGAAAGGCATTCTTTTGTAGGCAAATGTTCCATAAGGACAAATGAATGTGGTTTTCTCTTGGTCTTTGGGATCGATGGGAATTTGAAAATACCCGGAGAAACCGTCCAAAAAGCAGTAATAGTCATTACCCGCTAGACGTTCAAGCATTTGGTCCATGAAAGGAAGGGGAAAATGATCCTTTCTCGTAGCATCATTGAGTTTGCGATAGTCTATACAATCTCTCCACCCTGTAACGAGACGAGTAGGAATCAACTCGTTGTTTTCATTGGGAACAATGGTGATTCCGCCTTTCTTAGGCACACAATGGACGGGACTAACCCACGGTGAATCCGAGATAGGATAGATCATTCCCGCATCAAGAAGTTTGATAACCTCTTTTTTGATAACGTCATGGATCTTAGGATTCACCTTTCGTTGGCTTTCAATAGTGGGTTTAAAGTCGTCCTCCATGAGAATTTTGTGTGTGCAGAAGTGAGGATCACTTCCACGAATATCAAAGATCTTCCAAGCAATCGCTTTCTTGTGATTCTTCAGCACGGCAATAAGTCGGGATTTTTCTTCTTCTTTCAAGTCCTTAGCGATGATGACCGGTAACGTCTTGTTGTCTTCAAGGAAAACGTACTCGAGATGAGACGGAAGATCCTTAAGCTCTAAATCTGGAGGATTTTCGATGGACGGCGTAGTCAACTTCGGATCATCGGTAGAGATATCCTTAGGAGATGGTGGAGAAGTATGGTCCTCATTGAGAAGTTTCTCAATGGTACGAATGTCTTCATCCCAATCGGTGGGAGAATCATCATACTTAAGATCGAGAGGACCCAAGCTAGCTTCAAAATCATCCAAGTCACTTTCTCCAAAAGGAGTCAATGACGGAGCAATTGAGGCAACGGTCTCAACATTGGGTAGAGAAGAGAGAGTACTTTTGCAAGCATCATGAAAGTGTTCTTCACAAGCCTCATCGAGAACGTCAATAAAATTAACACTCTCGTTTTCTAAAGGCTGTTTAGAAAGTTTACCCATGTAGAAGACGATTTTATCGTCACCAACTCTCATGATTAATTCGCCTGCGGCTACACCGATGAGAGTGCGACTGGTTGTCAAGAACGGACGTCCAACGATTAATGGAACACGGGGATCCATCTCGTAGTCAACGACAAAAAAATCCGTCGGGAAGGTGAATTTGTCGACACCAACGAAGACGTTTTCGGCTATCCCCACTGGATAAGCAACCGTACGGTTAGCTAATTCCAAAGTCATTCGTGTGGGGACTAGCTCGGGGAGAGATAATTGCTTCCAAACACTTAATGGCATTAAGTTAATACTAGCACCTAGATCGGCTAGGGCCATGCAATTCTCTACTCCCAGGAAGTTGCAAGGAACCAACAAACGATCCGGATCACCAAGTTTGGTTGGCAATTTCCTTAAGAGCACTGCGGATCAATTCTCATTAAGTTAGGTCTGAGCAATATCGAGAAGTTTCTCTTTATCACTAAGAAGATCTTTAAACATCTTCGCGTATTTAGGCATGTGAGCGAGAGCCTCAGCAAAGGAGATATTGAAATTCAGTTGTTTGAACATTTTAAGAAAGTTCGAAACCTGAATATCATCCTTGTTCTTCAATTTCTCTTTCCTCAACCTCGAAGGATAAGGTATATTGGGTTGAGATGAAGGCTTTGGGATAGAATTCGCACTCACATCCTTGGGTGGTGGAGGGGTAGAAGTAGAAGGTGGTGGAATTGGAGAAGTAGAAGTTGGAGGAATAGAAGATGGAGGATTCGAAGAAGGAGACTCGTTTTCCTTTGTCACAATCACCGGTGTAGGTGTAGGAAGCTCGGGTTCCTTTAAACCTTTTCCACTACGAGTGGTGATTGCTTTCATCTCCCCTCTTGGATTAGCAACGGTGTTACTCGGAAGAGAACCCGATCCAGAGGCTTGATTACTAGGGAAGAAACTAGCCATCATATTCCTCAAGTCATTCGTTTGACTTGCCAAAGTGTTTCACATATCAGCTCGAAGATCATTCCCTTGCTTCACCATATCTGCTTTCATGTTGGCCATTTCTCGCTGAAGATTTTGCACGATCACATCGTTAGTCCTCATGTAGGTTTCAACATCTTGGTGTAAGGCTGTGGGTTGGTTGAGAGAAGGAGCATGGTAGGCGGGTGGTTGATAAGCATGTTGTTGGTAAACTTGGTTGTTTTCTTGAGGTGGATATGGGTTTCTTTGGTTTTGTTATAGAGTTGGAGCACGTGGTTGGTTTTGATTGTTGCGATTGAGGTTGTTATGGTTTTGTGGGGGGAAACCGGGTGGTGAAAGAAAGTTGTTTGGGCGATAGCTGAGTAAATTGCGGTCACCTTGAGGACGTGCTTGATAGCCTCCCGTAGCATAGGTACCGTTGGCGGCATACACTTTTTCCGGATTGTCGTGAGTCGAAGGACAATCGGTGTATGAGTGAGATCCCCCGCATATATCACAAGATTGAGTCATAGCATTGGCTTGGGCAGTGATAGCTTTAGTGTTATTGGCGGCTTGGAGAGAAAGTGATTCAACAAGCGAAGTAAGCTTATCAAGTCTCTTGTTGCTCTCATTAGTGCTAGCACTAGCCACATTGGTCCGAACACTCTTGGTTTGAACTCTAGATTTGTTCTCAATAATATCCCAAGCGGCATTAGAAGACTTAACCAAAAGATTACCCCCCGAGGCACTATTTAGTGAATCTTGGTCATTCATGCTTAAACCATTGTAATAAGTGTTAATTTGATGCACTTTGGTAAAACCATGTTGTGGCCACTTTCTTAAAAGTTCTTTAAAACTGTCCCAAGATTCACTAAAAGTCTCATCGTACTTTTGTTCAAAAGTAATGATTTCATTCCGCAAAGCGGTAGTACGAGAGGGTGGGAAAAAAGTAGTTTATGAATTTGGTCTCTAAGTCCGTCCACGTAAGAATACTTTGTGGCGTTTCCTTATCAAGCCAATGTCGGGCTTGTCCCTCTAAGGAGAAAGGAAAAAGTTGCAAACGAATTACCTCTTGTGAAACCCCATTGAATTTGACCGTATTCGTGAGTTGAAGAAACCTTTTTATGTGGTCATGAGGATCATCAATGGGACGTCCCAAGAATGGTTGAGCGGAGACCATTTGAATAAAGCCGGATTTGAGCTCAAAGTTGTTGGCTCCAATCGCGGGTATGACAATAGCATCGTGGTTGCCCTCTACATGTGCTTGCAAAAGTTCGATCATTGGACGATTGTCCGGTAGAGGTTCATTGTTGTTATTATTCATGTTGTTTTGAGGTGGATTATTATTGTTGTTGTGTACACCGGCCATGTATAAGTTATCGAGAGTCTCGGGCTCTTGATAAGACGTTGATCGAGTGCGCATACACCTGCAAAAGAACTAACAAAGCAAGAAATATTTTTGTTTTTTTTATGTTTTTTAATTTTTTTGTATTTTTGAAAATTTTATATTTTTTAGGATTTTTGAAATTTTTAAAGCAAGGAAAATAACGTTCAAAGATAAACGGATCCCAAAATCCAACGCGTCTCTCACTAAAAGCCTTTAATCTTAACGAAAAGAGCCGGCAGGGCGCCATTTAATACATGGGTTTTCCAAGTATCAAAATTCGTTGTTCCAAATCTTTTCGAATTGCCTATTGGTTCAAAGTGTGACTCAATTGTTCTTGGTGGAATAATAAATGGTTTGGTTGATTATCTATTTTAAAGTTGTCATTGAGTAAAATAAGAACTTTAAAGATTAAACTAAAAATAACGAGTTAAAAATAAATGATTGAAAACTTAAAGAAAAGGTTAGAAAAATACTTGAAAACTTAATGAAACTAACACTTGAAAACTTTGTAAAAACAAGAAACTAATCTCATCCGAATACCCAATCGGGATTGCTGATCGGAATGTCAAAATAATGCTTCAATCGGAATGACTAATCGAAATATCGAAAAACAAGGTAAATCGGAATACTAAACAATACTATTGTCGAAATAGTGCAATCGGAATGTATTTAAAAATACAATTGGAATACATAAACTTGAGTCAAATAGGAATGCTTAGCAAAACACCCAATCAGAATGTCAACAAACCCCCACTGTCGGAATATTAAAACCCTATTCCGATTAGGTGATCGGAATAGGGAGGTGCAAATCGGAATAGCTGAAACCCTAATCCGATCAAGAGATCGGAATAAAGGGGGTAGTAGACGGAATGTTCCAATCGAAAAAGGGTTTAAACCTTTTCCGATTTCCTACTCGAAAATAAGCTAAGTTTTGAGCTACTAGGAATAAGCTCAAACCAAATCTTGATCGAATTAATGATAAGCCAAACTAGTAAGCACAAATGAAGAACTTTTTAAACTTTAAATAAACAATCTTTTAAATCAAACCATAAAAGAAGAAACTTTTTAAGAAAGCTTTTAAAAGTAAATAAGCTAAAAATGTGAATAAGCCAATAAGCACAAGAATCTTAAAGCTTAACCGTATGAAAGCTTATGCATGAATAAAAAGATTAACTTTTTAAGCACGAAAACATTAAGATCAACACGGATCAAATATATTTCGCACCAAAAGTAAACTAAAATAAAGAAAGGTAGAAAGAGATTAAAGATTAAAAGCTTAAACTTGAACTTGATTAATGGAATCCAAATACAAAAGGTTTAATCTTGAAAGATTAAAAGAAAGAAAAAATGAAAACTTAGTGAGAGAAAGTTGAGAAGTTTCTCTCTCTAAAACTAGAAAGAAAAATGAAAAATGAAACTAACTACTAAAAAACTAACCAACCCTCCTAATGTGTATTAGGAGGGTATTTATAGGGAAAATGGGAAAGAGTGCATGTGTTGCCTCTTCTTTCTTTCTTCTCGACTCGATTTAATCCTTTGTCTTTTCTCGACGTCGTCTCGGGATTCGAACTTGTCTTAATAATTTTCTTCTTTAATTTAGACTTAAGTTCTTCGACTTCATTAAACTTCCGTCTTTAGACTTTTTCTTCGATAAATCTTCAGAATAGGTCTTGGACATCCGTTCTTTAAGCACTCTTGATCTTTTGACTTCGTATTTTCTCGTTTTCTTTGATAAAAGCCCGTGTTTTCTTCCTTTTTCATCTTTTGGTCCTAAAACACAATAAAAACACAAACCACGCATAATTCCGACTTTTACGACATAAATTACACGTTTTGGTCTTGTTATTATTAGAAATAAGTGGTAAAAGGATAAGTGTTTTCACACTTATTATAGGTCTCGGCCATTTAGTGATAGCTTCAACCTTTGCAGGATCCATGGTGATCCACTCTGCAGATACAATATGGCCCAGAAATGCCACCTTGCTTAACCAGAACTCACACTTGGAGAACTTGGCATACAGTTGCTTCTGACGAAGAATCTTCAAAACTGTACGAAGGTGTTCTTCATGTTCCTCCTTGGATTTGGAGAAAATCAGGAAGTCATCAATGAAAATGATAACGAACTTGTCCAGAAACTCATGGAAGACACGGTTCATCAAATCCATGAAGACTGCTGGAGCATTTGTGAGTCTGAATGGCATGACTACGAACTCGTAGTGCCCATAACGTGTACGGAAAGCAGTCTTAGAAACATCCTGCTCTTTAACTCGTAATTGATGGTAGCCAGACCTCAGATCGATCTTTGAGAAATACTTGGTGCCCTGAAGTTGATCGAAAAGGTCATCAATACGCTGCAAAGGATAACGATTCCTAATCGTGATCTTGTTCAGCTCACGATAGTCTATACACAAACACATGATGTCGTCTTTCTTCTTCACGCATAGTACCGGTGCACCCCATGGCGATGCACTAGGACGGATGAAACCTCGCTCCAGAAGTTCCTGCAGCTCCTATTTTAACTCCTTAAGCTCAATATGAGCCATGCGGGAAGGAGCTTTAGAAATTGGCTCTGCTCCTGATGAGCTCAATTCCAAACTCGAATTCCCGAACAGGTGATATGCTCGGAAGTTCATCAGGAAAAACATCAGGAAATTTTGACACAATAGTCTAATCTTGAATCGATGGAGACTCGACAGTAATGTCATGAATGTTGGCTATGAAGCCCTGACAGCCATGTGATAGTAATGCACGCGCCTCCATGGATGAAATAATTTATACAGACCTCCCTGGCAGAAAACCATGGTGTATGTACTCTGGATATTTAACATCACCAAAAATAACTCGATAAGTGTGGCAGTCTATCGTAGCCTGGTGTTTGGATAACCAGCCCATGCCCAATATCATGTCAAAATCGCACATGTCCAATGGAAGTGCGTCAACCCTGCGGATTCTATCATCAAATTCTAAGGGAAGATCTCTGTACAACTGGGTGATTCGCATAGAGTCCCTAAGTGGCGTGGAAATGCTTAAGGCATTATCTAATGGCATAGAGGAAATCCTAACACGTGTAGCAAAAGCAGTGGATATGACTGAATGAGTCGCTCCAGTATCAAACAAAACACATGCTACCAGATCATTCATAAAGAGATTCCCAGTGATGGTACCTGAAGTCTTGCTCGCCTGGTCTCTAGTAGTAGTGAACACGCGACTTGATGTAGGAGGTGGTTTGGAGTCGGCATGTCCAGAGGTGCCTTCTATCTCTCCTTGGCGACAATCCTTCGGCTGATGGCCTTGTTGGCCACACTTGAAACAACCACCAGTACCTCGACGGAAAACACCAGAATGTCTGCGCGAACAAGTAGGACAGATAGGATGCGTGAACCCTCCAACAGGCGTCCTAGCTAGCTGAGAGCCTGTTTCAGGATTACATGCATGAGACATGATCATGGAACATAAGCATGATTACTAATATAAGATCTTATTCAAGTTTGTTTTTCCAAGCTCACAACAAATTTAAAGTCCAACCAATCTCAAGTTTATAATTGTTTTTGGTGTTAACAAAGGTATTTGGTACCTATGTCTATTTCAAAGAATCACGTAAAAAGTGGAAAATATTATATCTATGTAACCGTGAAACAAGTTGCAATTACCACAATTATAGCACAAAGTACAAGTATTAAATAAACAAATGTAAAATTTTTCTAAATGTAAAGAAAATAAAATTACAAGGACTAAATGTGTAAATTTAGAATGTATAGGGACCAAAAGTGAAAACTGTAACAAACTATGTGAACAAACTAAAAAATAACCAAAACTGTCTAACAGAAATGTAATTAATCCAAATTACAAGGACTTAAGATTGCAAACCCTGAAAACTTGTAATTAACAAAGCTATTTAACCAAACTTGAAAGACTAAGGACTATTTTGCAATTAAAACAAACTATTAATAAAAAAACGGGCACCAAGTACTCAATAAGCTCGTTTGAGCTTATTATCAAACCAAAATGACTCTAGTTTTTTTGCAAAATGCTTAAAATCCAAAATAAGCTAGGCTTGTAAAAGGAATTTAGCTGAAAACAAGTAAAACTCAAGTTTGCTTATTCCAATAAGCTCAACATAAGCTATAAACTGTTCTAGACTTCCACACTTTGATTTTTTTAATGAAACTGATTAAGCAAGTGATAAGAAGGTTGGAATGTCAAGAAATTCTGAAAATGGTTAACCCAATAAGCTATAATTGTCGATCCCAAACTTAGATCGATTAAGCTTGTGTATACGAGATTAGATCAAGTTATGCACGTAGAGAAACTTTGTTTATGTATAAAGTAATCTAAGTGTTATGCGGAATTAACACTTAAACAAGAACACACAAAGATGTAAACAAACTTTCACTTGATTGATAATAACAAACTTGCTTACAATGAAAGTGTTTAACGTATGAAAACTTATTATCAAACATAACCTAAAGGTCTTCTTTTATAGACATAAGAAGCCTTGTACAAGAGTCTACGTATCAACTATTCTAGGTAAAGATAATTATAGAAAATACAATGTTGAACTTATCTTTACTAGAAACAAACTAGAAACAAAATACGCGTAGACCATATCTTCCTATCAGTGCTTGTCTTCAACCTATCAACGCTTGACTTCTTGTCAACGCTTGATCTGTCAGCGTTTGTTTTCTTCCTATCAACGCTTGTTTTCCCCTTGTCAGCGCTCAAGTGAACTGGCTACATTTTATTCCCAACAATCCTCCCCTAAACTTGATATCTACTCTAGTAATCAAGTTTCTGAATAAAAATTAACTACTAGGAGGAATCTTACAACGCTTATCATATTGGTAATAAATATGCCTAATCAAATCTTTGGCCACGTCACTTGAATAGTCTATCTCCAGATGTGTCATCTTCTCCAAAACTTCTTTGGACATGGAATACTGACCATCTACAAGAAGATACTCAGCAAACTTTGTAGACCTCAAATAATACACACCAGCAGCTGAATACAAACGCCATTGAAGACCACTGAGATCATCCTCAAGATCCTTCCAAACAGCAGGATCTTCTTCTGTTGGTCCACACATTCTCTTGAATGTGGACTATGACAACCCTAGGTTTTGGATTTGTCACGTGGTCTTACTTTTAGGTTATTTTATGTGTGCTTACTTGAACTGTGTGATTACGTGTTTGTTTTGTGTGATTGAGGTTGGTGTGGTTACCATTTATGAGTATAGAAGTACTCATAAGTAAATTGAGGAACGGTTATTTCATGTTCATGAGCTCACAATTAGTGACTATGAAATGAAATGGTGTTACTTTGGTGTTTACGTATACGTATAAGTATTATAGTAATAGTGTATTTTTTAAGGATTTACGGTTTAGCATTTAGAGGTCTCGAATGAGGTAATTAGTCATATGAATATTTTTCGGGATGGTTTTAGGTCATTTAGGACTTAATTATAAAGTTTATTTCAAAATTTGAGATTTTTTTAAAAGTGTATATTTTACGACTTTTACGGTAAAACGCGTAAATTTGACTAGTTTTACGGTTTTGAGGTTTTAGGAGTTTTATGAGCTGAAATAAATTAAGGTAAATTAAGGTAATATTAATAAGATATTAATTAACAATAAAAAGAAAAAAAATAAAGAAAAAAACGAATTTAAGGGGGTTAGGTCGGTTTGGAAACGAAAAAAAAAGGAAAAGAGGAGAAAAAGGAAAGTGGGCTTATTCTTGTACTAGGATTTTATGTACACCCTATATATTGTTCTAATAACAATCAAATTCATTATTATTCCCTGGAGATATTAAAAAATTCGTGGGTTACATAGAAGGTTTTTAGGGTTCTTCATAATTTTGGGGGTTTTCATAAATCAAAGGTAAAGTCTTTAATCCCTTTTTAATTTAATTGTTTTTATGTTTTTATGTTTTTATAATCATCTTATGATGGATTTAGGTTAGGGTTTAATTTAAGAACAGTAAAATAATGTTATAATAATTAGTTCATAATGATTACATAAATTAGGGCTTGTAATTTGAGGGATTAGGGTTCATTAATGAGGTTGATTTTGTTAAACCCGTTTTTAAAAACTGGGCAGAATTTTGAGTCAATTGTTTTGATCATATAGGGAGTTCTAGGAAAATTCAAGATGCGATCCAAGTATCCCTGAAAAGGTAATTGAAGTGGCTTTCTAATGCAAGAAACTAGAACTAAATTGGAGGTCGGGAAGTGGGTCAAAAACAGGTTACAACAGTCGGAGGTCAATACAGTTTTGAAGTCAGCCTGTTTTCTTTTTAAGTTTTGGGTTGTTTGGGGTACTTAGGGTTGCATTGGGATCTTCTCTTGAACATGAGAGATGGTTTATATATTGTAGCAAGTATCTGCACTTGGGCTAAGGTTGTGGTTTAGGGTAAGACCCTCTAATGGTAACAAACTTTTCATACGTTTAAAATCAGTAAATTTTGGATAGGTAGCAATATATACACATATATCGGGGCCTTAACAGTAGGTTTAAGGTTAGGGCAAGTGGGACGTTTTATCTAATATATGTAAAAGTATGAATATTCCTTTTACAGAAACCATGGGTATATTTAAGTGGACGTTTAACTTAAAGTTTTGAGACCTAAAAACTGGGACTGTTTTGTGTAAAATATGACCGGGATAGTTATTAAACTTAACCAAGTTAAGGACTTGTTAAGGAAGGGTAATGGGATGGTTAGAGCTTATCAATGAGGTTTTTATATGGGAATAGACTAGATGTACATCATAGGTTGACGAGCCATCTTAGTGATAGGTTCGTGTATTGATTTCGTGTTTTTGGTTGTTAGCTTGTTGCTAGTGCGAGGACTTGTGAAGAAGCTATCAGGTGAGTTTCATAGTCTCATGTTTAATATTGATTTTGACTTCCAGATGGGATGGAAGAGACACTGTGTTGAGTTATTTCTAAATTGTTGCTGTGAATGTTTTTATGGTTTGTGATGGACTTGTGTGTACATTATGTGATTAAGTGCTATGTGATTCTTGATTGTGTATGATTTGGATCGGGGGACACGTGCCGTCTCAGTTATTATGGTTTGACAAGGTAGGGGCCTTGTGGTTTGCCAAGGTAGTGGCCTTGGGATAGGTACATAGTGTGATCATCTATGGTACCATGATGTTGTTTGGCAAGGTAGGAGCCTTGGATTGGTTTGGTATGATTAATCTTGATTGATAGTTGTTAATGCATATTTGTAACACATTGTCCATATGTTCTTTTGTTGATGATTGTTATTCACAGCTTGTAACTGATTTAGCGTTGGAGTCTAAACCTATGACTCTCACCAACTTTATGTTGACGTGTTTTAGTGTCTCTTTCAGGTAATGCTATGGGTGGGAATGAGAACTTAAGTGGCTAGGACTTGGAGAGAGTAGGAATGCATATAGAAGGATATCCCTGTTTCCTTCTTAGTTTTGTTTGTCTGTTCATTTTAATAAGTGATACTGTGGCACACATATGTTTGTTTTGATCATGTTACTTGTTTGTCTTGTGTAAGAGGTAGGACTATTACCTACTTACCTAGACACCTGCATTTGATGAGATATTGTCATGAATTTTGTGTCACCATTTTATGACATTTCTTTTTTCGTATAGTTATCTTTATAGACACGCCATGTTGTGATGATATCCATACGTCGCGCCTCATATTCTGCCATGGTGGGGTGTGACAAAATGGTATCAGAGACAGGTTATAGAGAATTAGGTTGCCTGGTCGCGTAGCCTAGTCTATAGCTTAAGGGTCCCTGCATATAGGCGTCATAGGAGTATGTGTGCATTTTATATTAATTGATGTGTTTGGATGTTATTTATTGCGATATTTTGACTAGTATGAATTGAACCATAGTAAGTTCATACTTAGCTACATGTTATTTTCTTTTCGAGTTTTGAATAGTGTGGGTTGAACTATAGTCGTATACGCTAGTCATTGTTGGATTCCGTTTAATTACGTTTCCATGTTCTTTATACATTTTAAATTTTGTCTACGGTGGTTCAGCTGGATTACGAGTTTATATGTTTCATGCATTGGCTACGTTATTTTAATACATGGATTTTGGATCTTACTTTATGTTATGGTTATGTGCTTATATGAGTTGTAGGATCTATGTGCTTATTTGAGTTGGTAGACAGATGTGTTATGTGTAGTATTAATTCTTATAAGTGTCATCATAGGAGGGAGTGCATTAGTGAAAGGGGACTGGTATAAGTATGTTGGCCAACATAGTTATACAAGTACCACAACATCAATGGATTCCTGAGTATGGTTGCATGAAAGAGGGTTAATACATGGTTGTATAGTATACGTTGGATGGATTTGAGTGTATGTACGCGTATGCCTATATATGTATATTTCCCTTCTACTTATCGGTTGTATTCTTAGGATGGTTTTCTAGCTCTTTCCTCTTTGGGATGTTCAACTTCTTTAGTAGCGCATTTATCGAGTTCTCATTTCACGTGGTTGTTTGTACGGTACTTTTGGTGTAGAAGCTATTGAGAGGGTGAAGATTTATTTTGGAATAACGGTATCTTTTGTTTTGAGTCTTACATGGTAAAAAAATGGAACTTGCAAATAGTAAAAAAAATTAGTTGTTGGTAGTCCATAAAATGAGGGTAAAGTGTCGAAAACGTGTTTGAAATAAGGTGGAATATAAAAAAAAAATTACATTTAAGCATGGCTTGTTTATTTTAAAATATTTTGGTTTTGATCACCTAAAGTTATTGTTCTTTAGTTAGAATTTT
Source organism: Glebionis coronaria (assembly GCA_025667525.1). Classification (NCBI taxonomy): domain Eukaryota; kingdom Viridiplantae; phylum Streptophyta; class Magnoliopsida; order Asterales; family Asteraceae; genus Glebionis; species Glebionis coronaria. The sequence goes on along the minus strand of CM046876.1, from coordinate 404,016,538 downwards.
TTTTTATTAAATTAAATATGTTAAAGTCATGTATTTAATCATGTGATGGGTGAGAGTTTTAATTTTCTGGAATTAAAATAAATTAGGGTTTAAAATCGTTTTTGGGTACAAATCGGAGTAGGCAGAAACTATCGCTATACTGTCAAATTCTATCGCTAAACTGTCAGAAACTGTCGCTAATGCCTAGGCAGGTTTTAGGTAAAAATCGTTTTGGTCATAACTTGTTCGTTTTTAAAACTTTTTGGGTGATTTAAAAGCCTAAAATTATGTACTCAGAACGTACTTTTCACATATTCAGAATGTTTAGCAAATGGAGGTCAGTAGCTAAGTCTAACTAATTGTACAAGTGTCGAGTTCAAGGTTAATTTTCAGACAACATGGTTTAAACTTATGTTTTGGGTATTTTGGGTTAATGAATACTTGGAGGGTTAACATAGAGATGAGTTGGGATAGAAGTTGAGATTTATTTAGACCTTAGAGCACATGGTTATATCTTGATGAGTTTTGATTTATGGTATTTATGAGTAAGACTGAAATCGGGGTGACAACTTTAAACCCGTCAAGTTATGTGATGGCTCCTAACTTGTTTTCAAGACAGTTCTTGTTTGATGAGATGCGAGATTTAGTTAGATTGGTTACATAACTTTATGGTTTTAATAAGTTTCCTCGCGGACGGTTAAGGCTCATGTATTGTTGGTTGAGATTATTTTGGTATAAACTGAGTTCACGTTTGAACGTGGAGGTTTTATCAAGGATATGTATCCTCGTTTGGTTGCTGAGAGTAAGTTTGAGTTTGGGAGTAAATCTGTAAAACCCGCAATTAAAATTCAAGAACATAAATTATACACAGTCTCTGTTTTATTTAAAACATGACGTAATTAATTATTCAATAAAATAATTAATTTTAGCTATTCACATGTTAACCATTTTAAAAATCCGTGAATATTAAATATACACAGTCTCAGATTAAATTAAAGTTACGCAGTTAATTATTACATTTATTTCAAAATATAAAATGATAATACTTTTCAAGCTTTATAAGTACTATGAAATAAATAATAAACGAGCTTCATGTTAGGCATAAGTCTTATAAGTATAATTATGGCCTAAGGCCCGGCCCAATAAAGAATAACTAACAAAACCCTTCCACACTTTCTCATTTGTGCAAGTTAGAAAAAAAAAACATAAGGGTATTTACTTGTGCCGCCGACCACCAAATGAAAAAAAGAGAAAGAAGAACTTTGTTTCGGTTTAATCTCATGACGTGTATCCTTAAGGTAATTTTCAAACCATGTCTATTATTGGATCATGTACACTAACCTTTGGTAATAATAAAAAAAAAAAAAACTAGCTACAATAGCATAATGAGTTACGGCAATTTCGAAGTCGGGTTTTGATAATAACATTTTCGTCAAAACTTAGTGCTATTATGAGAATCTCATGCATTGATCAATAATTTTTTTTTAATTGTGATTATTATCATACATGTAATATTACAAAGTTGGCATAAAAGTTAATAATCTAAATTATGATAACGGTATTGAATCCTCGTTAGTATTGTTAACATATGAATTACATCTAGTATTTCTTGCTTCTAGGAAAACTAATACATGGCTATTATGGTGGTTTGGTTCTAATATTAGAATGACGATATCGATCTTTGATTATAAACAATTATATTGGTAATTAACTGAGTTTTTCTTTGTTTATAACAAAGTTATTTTTGAAAACTCAATATCTTTTATTTTACTTATGTGTGTCTTTAACTATTTGAAACGAACTCGGGTGCATGAATTGTTTTTCCATGTTCCGTATGATAAAGCTAAAGGAATCTATAAATTAACTGTTTGTTTAGTTCTCATCTATAAATGATAAAATGCTAGTAAAATATTAGTTGTGGTTACTCATGAAAAGGCATATAAGATCAATAACATATATGGGATAATAGTAATAATTAGTTGATTCTTTATTAATTAATAGCTGAACAAGTTTGTAGATCTTTTGATAGAGAAAGTTACTATTTATGCAAACCTGCTATTTTTTTTTTAAATTACTATTTATGGAAAATTTCTTTTTTTAGCAGGTTACTATTGACAGTAATATTATAATATTAGAATACATATTATACATTAATCAGGAGTACAGAAAATACATTAATCAGTAAATACATAAAGATAGTCAGAATTATCCAGGTCTACACGAAACAGTACAACAATACCAGAAAATAATAAATCAAACTAAGAACAGTAAGAATCAGTAAAAGTAAACAGATACCAGACAACTCATTCATGTCCTTTATTCATGTAGCTATTGTGAAGTCAGAATAGGAGTCTCGTCTGTTTTCCTTTCAGTCAGTTACTGGACAAGAGGTACGGATTTTCCGTCTTTCAGTAAGGACTTCCTTTCTATGCATGATTAGGATTCCCCGTTTGCATCCAAATGTTTTCCTCCGTATATGTTTAAGTTTATCAGTAATCATGTTAATAACTAAATAAATTGCCTGAGCATTATATACAAGCACGACCAGTTTATGTACTAGTTACGGAGGTACCGTAACCACGACACTAGAGGCACTGGTGTCGTGACTCACATGCAGGAGAGTGATGTCCTGCATCGTCCCACTCAGCTCAGCTTGGCCATTTTATCAGTATTATTAGTGGGGCGTATGGATGCATCCTAGGCTACAGTTTACAGTTTAGCAGGTGAATGTGGTGTGTGCTCTACATCCTTCACATTGGAGCTGATCCCTCCACCCAGCACAGTTATTTGGAGGTCACCCCTCTACAGCATGACGAGGTCACCCCTCCAGTTATTCATGCACGGTTGTTACAGCACATGACCTATATAAGATCTGGCAAATAAAATACAGTAAATGCATGATTTCAGAATTTATAGTTATATTTCAGTATCAGTAAATATGAATCAGGTTTTTCAGATTTTATGCAGAGTTCTGCTACATGTTACATATCAGTCTTACAGCTTCAGTATTTTATCGCCTGTTTCACTCAGTATATTCTTATCATGCTTGATATCCGTTCACTGAGCGTTATGCTCAGCCGTAGTTCCTTTCATGTTCTAACGGCAGGTACACCAGGACGCTCTTAGGATTCTGGGAGTATGTGCATTCGGATGGAAGCTATCCAGACTTCTTACTTTATGCATTTCTTACATTATCCTGCTTATTTGGACATTGTTTAGTCCTTTCCTTCAGTATTTTACTTTTCATGTTTTGGGCTTATGTTTGGATTACCGATGTTTGATTCCGGTATTCCTTTATGGTCAGTTAATGTTTTAGGACATTTACCTTATGCTTTGATGACACGCCATAATTACACGTAACGGTCCACTTATCCAAGTGGGGTGTTACAATTATGGTATCAGAGCACAAGGTTCGACCTGTAGGCTCTAAAACTTGACCTGTGACTAGTGGGTAGTCACCGGGAACTTCCCAGATTTTGGCGTTGTTATCTTTCAGGTTTCTCATGCATTTATCAGTCACTTTTCTTCATTTATCAGTCATTTTTCTTAAAGTTTTGACTAAGTAAAAGGTTGGTGCAGGACTGGCCATATTTAGTCGCATGTGCTTTTCTGCGAATTTTGTTTTGGTGAACCGACCCATAGGCGTTCACCCTTGCCCGTTCAGATTTTTGTATAGATGAACTGACCATAGGCGTTCATCCTTACTCATGACAGATTCATGTTTTCAATCAAATATTACTTGGTGAACCAGCCATAAACGTTCACCACTGTTCAGGTCAAATTTCATGCTTTTCAGTCGAAGGTTGTTTTGTGAACCGATTCACAGTTGTTCACCTTTATCATATCAGGACATTTCATAAATTTTGACAAGTATGGATTGGACTACAGCCATCCATATTTAGTCACAAATTGTAAATTCTATACATGACAGTTCTCATGAAATTTTGCAAAGTATGGATCGAACCAGAATCGCCCATACTTAGTCACATGTTTTCTTTTTTGAATTATGTGGAATGAACCATAGTCATCCACATCAGTTGATGTTAAAACTCAGTTGATTTTCTTTTATGCTCTAGTAACAGTCCAATTTTCATATCCTCACGTTGATGTCGTCTTCAGGTTTGATTCAGTTCATGTCTCCTTACGAGGATTATGTTTCCAGCAAAGTAATGATGTCCTCATATACAAGAATTTCAGTAAAACCCATTTTCATGATAAATCATGATTGGCCTTCATTAATCATGCTTCATCCTGACCACTGTTGGGACTTCGATTATATCATACTTTCAGTCTTGATATAACTAGCAGTAAGTCGACGCAGGAATTACAGGCTATCATGTTACTTATTTCAGACCAGTTTACTACCGTTTAAATCAATTTATTTCCTAGATCACGTCAGACAAGCGACACCAGTATCGACCATCCAATAAAATTCCCACCAGTGCCATGAACAGTAGTCTATATGGACCCTCTATATAGTGCCTCAGTTATACTCCTTGTATAGTGATACATGTGTACTCCACGTACAATGTCTCGATATGCTTCATGTGCAATATTCATTTTGTACTTCATGTACAGTAGTCCAGGTGTACACCAGGTACCCTACTCCATGGATATTGCTAATCGATCCTCAATCATCTCGGGCGTTTCCACTTGTCGATATTTTACCAGGTGCTGATGCTGCTCGTGAGTTGAAGATTTTACCAGATGCTGATGCTGCGAACACTTTGAAGACCTCAAAATTTCTGATGCTGCCGATACTTTGGAGATTTCTCAAGATGCTGATGCTGATGCTATTATACTATAAAGACACCGCAGAGCAAGGACGAAAACTATAAATTTGAACTTTATGTCAAGACAAAATTTTAACCATCAGACACTACCATTCCATTACATACTTTTACCTTCTCAGTTAGATGTCACACTCCACTCAGCTAACCGTATATTCAAAGAGTGGGAACCAGAACTCAGCCGGCCACTCAGCAGAATAGTTACATGAATCAGGGTCATGATAATGATCGTCATAAAATGACAGACAAAGCAGTAGTGACAACCACCGTGCTTATAATTAATCAGTCAGTAACCATCGGAATTCCGGAACGGACGTGACCAGAAATACAGAGGTCAGTAGTCTAATCGGTCCGCCAACCCTAGCTGTTACCCGAAATTTTTTTCAGCCTTGTTCGAATTCACCTACTAAAACACATGTTAGGACATCAGTCAAGACATGGGTCTCTATTATCCTTTTTGAAAACACCTTTCAGGACACCAGATACGATACATGTCATATGAATACCTTCTCAATGTATGAGTCAAGACTCATAACTCCAGTATGTTTGCTAAACCAGGCCCTCAGTAATTCAGGGTACCCTTTAGAAAGGGGTATACCCGTTCTATTATGCCACGCATGAATCAGATCATTTAAAAATTCAGTCACCAGGTTAAACACGTAATATTTACTATGTGAGGTTACAAACGAACACATTCAGTGCAAATTCGCCACGGTTGCTTCAGTTATTCATATGTCAGCTTTATCTAAATCAAGTATTAGCTACCTCCCAGCCAGAAAAGACTCCACAGTATCACCCATATTTATGAAGGTTTTCCTTTCGGTTAACGACGAGGTCCGTCTTACTAAAATCTCAAATATATTCATTATATTTTTCTGCCATAAAATTTAGTACAAATTGTTTCTGCCTTACTAGCGCGTGACTTATCAGTCCATAGCTACGAAGACTTTCTAGCCACCAGTTGTAATCCACTTCTGAAGTCCATTAAATTCATGACCAGTAGATTATTCCAGAGTTACCAGATGTCATTCCAGAAGGTTTCCAGAAATTCCTTCCTAACCACGAGACATAATTTAACGTCGAGCTTGTCTCAAGAACAGAACCTGTTTTCAAAACTCTTTATTACAAGGCTTCAGCTAAGTTAAAAGAGTGGCAATATTTGTTGCATGAGCTACCGAAACGAAGTTTTGTTCGTCCTAGCGCACCATCAGGAAGTACACCGTTCTGTCTACCAGAAAGAAGGCCGGTATCATGACATCACGTATCGACCACAAGATATTTCTTTTATACAGATCACCATTCTTAACCAATGTTTCATTCCACGTACAGAAGGTCTATCTGGTCTGCTACGATGTCTTAAATATTTTCTAGAACGATTCACGATCATGCCACCAACAGTGCTGAGAGAAAGGACACGAGGTTTTCTAGACTGCTGTTACACACGATATAGTCTCTCAAAAATTTTGAATTTATACTTCTGAACTCCCAAATGCTTCAGCTATATTACGAAATTATGAATAAAATTTCTCCATGAATTCTCAGACAAATCGTCAGTATATTCATTGACCACACTCCGATCTACCAAATCCTAAAGAAGAACGTAAGATCGTCTTTTCACGGACATGCAGATTTTCAGATAGGAGAAATATTATGAGCAGCTTTCCAAATGTATATCCCAGAGGAACAGAGTAGCATTTCTGAGCCACCCTAATTCAGAAGAGAGGAATTTCAGACAATCCTGCGAAGGTGAAGGCCATCACCTGATGGTCCCGACCGTCGGCTGTGAACGAAGTACAAAATTTTCTAGAACTCAATTGACCACTACCGCAGAAATTGCCGACAGTTCTCACTAAGAATGTTTTATGACTATTCAACCAGAATTCCACCAGAATGTTCCAAAATCCTAGACAAAACTTTGATAGAATCCGCATCACACATTAATGCAGCTATGTTCATATATCTAGATGCCTGACCTACTACAGGTTCAAGATAGAGCACCTTCATGTTAGTGAGTTACTACAACCTCAGAAATTTCTAAACAGAAATGAGACAAAATTCCATGAAATTGTTATCAGCTACCACAGGCTCAGAGAAAGTATGATACTATCTAAATTATCGCCAACCATGTAATCAATCTACGTATTTTCTTTCATCCGAAAGGATTACGCAGTAGCGGACCTGCATAAAATTTAGCAGTAAATCGTACGAATTCAAGGCATTCCATCGACCATCATATGACAGAATTCATGTTCACGATCAAGTGTATGTTTACGCCCACTTTAAATTCATGTTTATTTTCACTTTCACGTTTACGTCTCATTCGCGGTATGATGCTGTTTCAGTTCATCTTTATGCGATCTCATAATTTAAGTTCACGTTTGTGTTCATAACTTTGTTCACGTTCAAGTTTGTGTGCCATTTCACGATACACGTCTCTCAGTCTATTACCGAATACGGTTACAGAAAGCTTGAGAGACCAGACTCAAGTTTAGCACAACTTTTCCATAACCAGGCAGACGTTTCACATCTCAGGCCGTATCATTTGGCATTCATTCCTCAGTCAGCATACGTTCATGATATGTTCTAGTATCACGTTCACGGTATGATTCACTTATAATATTCTAATTCCATGCCAGCGCTCCTCATATAACTATGAACCACGTTCACAATTGCTCACTTAGCATGTTCACAATTGTTCACGTAGTTCGTCCCTATATATATTCTCAGCAGCTTGCTCAGAGATATAAATGTTATCTTTTCAGGATAATTATACGTACCACTTCATGTATCCTACATGCTATAGCTTATTCATTCAGATTCAGGAAATCTATCTTAAGTATAGAACCGGAAACTATTCAGCATCATCAGGACAGGGTCATCAGGACCAAGATTTGGTTCATTATGCTTAGACCTTTGAAGGAAATCGTTTCGAGCGGGAAGCCACTCGAAACGGAGGAGTCCATCCGGACCTCTCATCCTTTTCCTTCAATAATCAGTTAAGTTCTTTCAGTCATGTTATGTTCCGCAGTCAGGTCATGCTATACTATTTCAGCAGCTTTATGTCTTACCTCGAGTACAAATTATCTTTCAGCTTATATGTCCTTCCAGCTTTCATAATCATTCAGCCTATGTGTCCTTTTTAGCTTTTATAACGTCATCAGCTTCTTACCTTTAATTCGAGGACGAATTTCTTCTTTTTAGAGGGGAAGAATTGTAAAACCCAGTATAGTTGTATCTTTAATTCGGGGACGAATTATTGTTTTTAGAGGGGAAGAATTGTAAAACCCGCAATTAAAATTCAAGAACATAAATTATACACAGTCTCTGTTTTATTTAAAACATGACGTAATTAATTATTCAATAAAATAATTAATTTTAGCTATTCACATGTTAACCATTTTAAAAATCCGTGAATATTAAATATACACAGTCTCAGATTAAATTAAAGTTACGCAGTTAATTATTACATTTATTTCAAAATATAAAATGATAATACTTTTCAAGCTTTATAAGTACTATGAAATAAATAATAAACGAGCTTCATGTTAGGCATAAGTCTTATAAGTATAATTATGGCCTAAGGCCCGGCCCAATAAAGAATAACTAACAAAACCCTTCCACACTTTCTCATTTGTGCAAGTTAGAAAAAAAAAACATAAGGGTATTTACTTGTGCCGCCGACCACCAAATGAAAAGAAGAGAAAGAAGAACTTTGTTTCGGTTTAATCTCATGACGTGTATCCTTAAGGTAATTTTCAAACCATGTCTATTATTGGATCATGTACACTAACCTTTGGTAATAATAAAAATAAATAAAACTAGCTACAATAGCATAATGAGTTACGGTAATTTCGAAGTCGGGTTTTGATAATAACATTTTCGTCAAAACTTAGTGCTATTATGAGAATCTCATGCATTGATCAATAATTTTTTTTAATTGTGATTATTATCATACATGTAATATTACAAAGTTGGCATAAAAGTTAATAATCTAAATTATGATAACGGTATTGAATCCTCGTTAGTATTGTTAACATATGAATTACATCTAGTATTTCTTGCTTCTAGGAAAACTAATACATGGCTATTATGGTGGTTTGGTTCTAATATTAGAATGACGATATCGATCTTTGATTATAAACAATTATATTGGTAATTAACTGAGTTTTTCTTTGTTTATAACAAAGTTATTTTTGAAAACTCAATATCGTTTATTTTACTTATGTGTGTCTTTAACTATTTGAAACGAACTCGGGTGCATGAATTGTTTTTCTATGTTCCGTATGATAAAGCTAAAGGAATCTATAAATTAACTGTTTGTTTAGTTCTCATCTATAAATGATAAAATGCTAGTAAAAGATTAGTTGTGGTTACTCATGAAAAGGCATATAAGATCAATAACATATATGGGATAATAGTAATAATTAGTTGATTCTTTATTAATTAATAGCTGAACAAGTTTGTAGATCTTTTGATAGAGAAAGTTACTATTTATGCAAACCTGCTATTTTTTTTTTAAAATTACTATTTATGGAAAATTTCTTTTTTTAGCAGGTTACTATTGACAGTAATATTATAATATTAGAATACATATTATACATTAATCAGGAGTACAGAAAATACATTAATCAGTAAATACTTAAAGATAGTCAGAATTATCCAGGTCTACACGAAACAGTACAACAATACCAGAAAATAATAAATCAAACTAAGAACAGTAAGAATCAGTAAAAGTAAACAGATACCAGACAACTCATTCATGTCCTTTATTCATGTAGCTATTGTGAAGTCAGAATAGGAGTCTCGTCTGTTTTCCTTTCAGTGAGTTACTGGACAAGAGGTATGGATTTTTCGTCTTTCAGTAAGGACTTCCTTTCTATGCATGATTAGGATTCCCCGTTTGCAGCCAAATGTTTTCCTCCGTATATGTTTAAGTTTATCAGTAATCATGTTAATAACTAAATAAATTGCCTGAGCATTATATACAAGCACGACCAGTTTATGTACTAGTTACGGAGGTACCGTAACCACGGCACTAGAGGCACCGGTGTCGTGACTCACATGCAGGAGAGTGATGTCCTGCATCGTCCCACTCAGCTCAGCTTGGCCATTTTATCAGTATTATTAGTGGGGCGTATGGATGCATCCTAGGCTACAGTTTACAGTTTAGCAGGTGAATGTGGTGTGTGCTCTACATCCTTCACATCGGAGCTGATCCCTCCACCCAGCACAGTTATTTAGAGGTCACCCCTCTACAGCATGACGAGGTCACCCCTCCAGTTATTCATGCACGGTTGTTACAGCACATGACCTATATAAGATCTGGCAAATAAAATACAGTAAATGCATGATTTCAGAATTTATAGTTATATTTCAGTATCAGTAAATATGAATCAGGTTTTTCAGATTTTATGCAGAGTTCTACTACATGTTACATATCAGTCTTACAGCTTCAGTATTTTATCGCTTGTTTCACTCAGTATATTCTTATCATGCTTGATATCCGTTCACTGAGCGTTATGCTCAGCCGTAGTTCCTTTCATGTTCTAACGGCAGGTACACCAGGACGCTCTTAGGATTCTGGGAGTATGTGCATTCGGATGGAAGCTATCCAGACTTCTTACTTTATGCATTTCTTACATTATCCTGCTTATTTGGACATTGTTTAGTCCTTTCCTTCAGTATTTTACTTTTCATGTTTTGGGCTTATGTTTGGATTACCGATGTTTGATTCCGGTATTCCTTTATGGTCAGTTAATGTTTTAGGACATTTACCTTATGCTTTGATGACACGCCATAATTACACGTAACGGTCCACTTATCCAAGTGGGGTGTTACAAAATCTCGGGACGAGATTTATATTAGGAGGGAGTGATATGACAACCCTAGGTTTTGGATTTGTCACTTGGTCTTACTTTTAGGTTATTTTATGTGTGCTTACTTGAATTGTGTGATTACGTGTTTGTTTTGTGTGATTGAGGTTGGTGTGGTTACCATTTATGAGTATAGACGTACTCATAAGTAAATTGAGGAACGGTTATTTCATGTTCATGATCTCACAATTAGTGACTATGAAATGAAATGGTGTTATTTTGGTGTTTACGTATACGTATAAGTATTATAGTAATAGTGTATTTTTTTAGGATTTACGGTTTAGCATTTAGAGGTCTCGAATGAGGTAATTAGTCATATGAATATTTTTCGGGGTGGTTTTAGGTCATTTAGGACTTAATTATAAATTTTATTTCAAAATTTGAGATTTTTTTTAAAAGTGTATATTTTACGACTTTTACGGTAAAACGCGTAAATTTGACTAGTTTTACGGTTTTGAGGTTTTGGGAGTTTTAGGAGCTGAAATAAATTAAGGTAAATTAAGGTAATATTAATAAGATATTAATTAACAATAAAAAGAAAAAAAATAAAGAAAAAAAAACGAATTTAAGGGGGTTAGGTCGGTTTGGAAAAGAAAAAAAAGGGAAAAGAGGAGAAAAAGGAAAGTGGGCTTATTCTTGGACTAGGATTTTATGTACACCCTATATATTGTTTTAATAACAATCAAATTCATTGTTATTCCCTGGAGATATTAATAAATTCGTGGGTTACATAGAATGTTTTTAGGGTTCTTCATAATTTTGGGGGTTTTAATATATCAAAGGTAAAGTCTTTAATCCCTTTTTAATGTAATTGTTTTTATGTTTTTATAATCATCTTATGATGGATTTAGGTTAGGGTTTAATATAAGAACAGTAAAATAATGTTATAATAATGAGTTCATAATGATTACATAAATTAGGGCTTGTAATTTGAGGGATTAGGGTTAATTAATGAGGTTGATTTTGTTAAACCCGTTTTTAAAAACTGGGCAGAATTTTGAGTCAATTGTTTTGATCATATCGGGAGTTCTTAGAACATTCAAGATGCGATCCAAGTATATCTGAAAAGGTAATTGAAGTGGCTTTCTAATGCAAGAAACTAGAACTAAATTGGAGGTCGGGAAGTGGGTCAAAAACAGGTTACAACAGTCGGAGGTCAATACAGTTTTGAAGTCAGCCTGTTTTCTTTTTAAGTTTTGGGTTGTTTGGGGTACTTAGGGTTGCATTGGGATCTTCTCACGAACATGAGAGATGGTTTATATATTGTAGCAAGTATATGCACTTGGGCTAAGGTTGTGGTTTAGGGTAAGACCCTCTAATGGTAACAAACTTTTCATACGTTTAAAATCAGTAAATTCTGGATAGGTAGCAATATATACACATATATCGGGGCCTCAATAGTAGCTTTAAGGTTAGGGAAAGTGGGAGGTTTTAGCTAACATATGTAAAAGTATGAATATTCCTTTTACAGAAACCATGGGTATATTTAAGTGGACGTTTGACTTAAAGTTTTGAGACCTAAAAACTGGGACTGTTTTGTGTAAAATATGAACGGGATAGTTATTAAACTTAACCAAGTTAAGGACTTGTTAAGGAAGGGTAATGGGATGGTTAGAGCTTATCAATGAGGTTTTTATATGGGAATAGACTATATGTCCATCATAGGTTGACGAGCCATCTTAGTGATAGGTTCGTGTATTGATTTCGTGTTTTTGGTTGTTAGCTTGTTGCTAGTGCGAGGACTTGTGAAGAAGCTATCAGGTGAGTTTTATAGTCCCATGTTTAATATTGATTTTGACTTCCAGATGGGATGGAAGAGAGACTGTGTTGAGTTATTTCTAAATTGTTGCTGTGAATATTTTTATGGTTTGTGATGGACTTGTGTGTACATTATGTGATTAACTGCTATGTGATTCTTGATTGTGTATGATTTGGATCGGGGACACGTGCCGTCTCAATTATTATGGTTTGACAAGGTAGGGTCCTTGTGGTTTGCCAAGGTAGTGGCCTTGGGATAGGTACATAGTGTGATCATCTATGGTACCATGATGTTGTTTGGCAAGGTAGGAGCCTTGGATTGGTTTGGTATGATTAATCTTGATTGATAGTTGTTAATGCATATTTGTAACACATTGTCCATATGTTCTTTTGTTGATGATTGTTATTCACAGCTTGTAACTGATTTAGCGTTGGAGTCTAAACCTATGACTCTCACCAACTTTATGTTGACGTGTTTTAGTGTCTCTTTCAGGTAATGCTATGGGTGGGAATGAGAACTTAAGTGGCTAGGACTTGGAGAGAGTAGGAATGCATATAGAAGGATATCCCCGTTTCCTTCCTAGTTTTGTTTGTCTGTTCATTTTAATAAGTGATATTGTGGCCCACATATGTTTGTTTTGATCATGTTACTTGTTTGTCTTGGGTAAGAGGTAGGACTGTAACCTACTTACCCAGACACCTGCATTTGATGAGATATTGTCATGACTTTTGTGTCACCATTTTATGACATTTCTTATTTCATATAGTTATCTCTATAGACACGCCATGTTGTGATGATATCCATACGTCGCGCCCTATATTCCGCCATGGTGGGGTGTGACATGGACCAAAGTTTTATTCCATTGACTGAAGTAGGAGCTTCCGTCTCATACTTGGCCTCCTACAACCTCCAAAGGTCCACCAAGTCTTCTCTATCCACACTTGCAAAGAGAGATATAAGTGTAGTAAAAGTGTGTACCTCTTTTCCATATCTGCCAATCTTCCAAAACCCACTTTCATCTTCTTCATAGCTTATAATAGGGTTTCTGGCATCAAGAGGTAACACTTGTACCATATCTGAAGCTTCCAAAGGTGAGAGCTTGATGCTCCTTCTTATAACAGCTTCACTGGGCTTCAATCTATCCATATCTTTAGGAAACTCAAGAGGAACTCCCTTCTTCAAAGGTCTAGGAACAATCATTGCCTTCTAAAGCTCCATCTCTTCTACAAGTTCTTCTTTCCCTTCATCTGAAAGAAGTCTGATAGTATTCATTTCCTGCACTTTTTCCCAAATGGGATAAGCCTTGTACTCCAACTCTTCAAAGGATAATCCCAACAATTTCTTATAGGTCCATCCTGTTCCATGACACCTGAGTAGCATGTAGTACAGCTCCCTTCTGATCAAATTGACCTTCACTATGTGAGAAGAAGGCCATGTTACTATTGGTAGACTTACTTCCATGCTCCAAAAGAGTTTCATTCTCCAACAGCCTTAGTTTGTTGTAGATATCATCAAAAGTAGAACTTTTGTGAGTGTTATTGGCAAGAATAGATCTTGCCTCAATCTTCCACGGATCACCAAGGCTTTTAATAAAAGTGGCAATAATGTCAACATCACCAACTTGTGTCCCCATGAAGGACAGCTTGCTTGTAATGTCAAGCAGTCTGCTTCTCACACTGCTAAGCTTCTCATTGGGTTGAGACTTAAAAACAGCATACTCATGCATGAGTTGCTTCTTCTTCTCTTCCTTAGTATCAGCATTACCACCATAGGCAACTTCAAGGGCTGCCCAAAGGTCTTTTGCAGACTCATAACCTCTGTATTTGTGCTAATTTTCTTGTCCCAAAGAGAGTTTTAGAATGTTTAGGGTTTTCATATCAACCCTTTTCTTTGCTATGTCTTCAGCAGACACAGCTCTACCATCATCAGGTTTTTCTTTCTTATTTTCTTCTGAACATCCAGCAATAGCTGATCTTGTAGCAATGGCATTAGCAATCTTTTCAGCTTTATTGAATGTGTTTCCATATTCAATAATCTCCCAGAGAGTGTAGTCATAGATCCCCAGATATTGCTCAAAGTTGAACTTCCACAACTCAAAATTGTTTGCATCAAGCATGGGAATCTTGATGTTGGGGTTTGAGGAGGATTGGTTTACTTCATGATGTTTTTAGGGTTTTTGTGAAAATTAGGGTTTTGGAGATTTTAGGGTTCTTGTGTTCTTTAAAATCAAAAAGTTTCTCAACAAGCTCTGATACCACTTGTTGATCCCAAACTTAGATCGATTAAGCTTGTGTATATGAGATTAGATCAAGTTATACACGTAGAGAAACTTAGTTTATGTATAAAGTCATCTAAGTGTTATGCGGAATTAACACTTAAACAAGAACACACAAAGATGTAAACAAACTTTCACTTGATTGATAATAACAAACTTGCTTACAATGAAAGTGTTTAACGTATGAAAACTTATTATCAAACATAACCTAAAGGTCTTCTTTTATAGACATAAGAAGCCTTGTACAAGAGTCTACGTATCAACTATTCTAGGTAAAGATAATTATAGAAAATACAATGTTGAACTTATCTTTACTAGAAACAAACTAGAAACAAAATACGCGTAGACCATATCTTCCTATCAGTGCTTGTCTTCAACCTATCAACGCTTGACTTCTTCTTGTCAACGCTTGATCTATCAGCATTTGTTTTCTTCCTATCAACGCTTGTTTTCCCCTTGTCAGCGCTCAAGTGAACTGGCTACATTTTATTCCCAACAAGAATCTCAAATAAGAAAAAATGGCTTATCGTTGACCAAGAATTTCCAAAAAGCTTATTTTCTCAAAATCCACTCATGACATGTTTGTACACAGATTTGTGAAAGAAAAAGGCCAAGTTTGTGAAGTAGATATGTAAAACTAGATAAGCAGTAGGACTTTTATCATAGAGAATGACAAATGCTAAGAAGCTTATTATTAAGCTATTTTCTTGCTCAAAACTTGATACTATATTGTTTCCTTAGTAAATCAGAAAGCTTGTATGTTGAACTACAACTAAGAAAAAAAATCAACTAATTTCATCAACTAACAAAGAAATGGCAATTGCCTGTTTGACTCTGAATTTGACTACCAACCTTTGCAATTGAACTTGTAATGACTAACTGAGTGTAAGTGAACTTAAAACAACAAGTCTTAACTGCTGAATCACTAAAATCACCTTGATCCAAACACTAATTTTGGACTGATAACAAAACTTTTCAAAGGCTTTTTGATCAAAAGGATCTGACAGCAAATGAAACTTATCAAATCTTGTTAAGTGACTCAAATGAACTGATTACAAGCCACAAACCAGCAAGTTTACTCTATGGGTCACAAAATGAGTAACTGATGCAATTTAAAGCTGAATAAGACCAAGTAATCAAGGTTAACTGAATAAGGAGCTAATCAATCAACTAACATATTATCAATATCATATCAAAATAACACTTATTTAATCATAGTGCAGCAGATAATTCTATATCTAAGAATTAAACATGGCAATACTGTTTAGTGGAACAAAAATCAAGAATTATGATGCCTTTTAGCTAGAAGCCCCCTTTGTTAGAGTAGTGAGGCGTTGGGCCTACTAAAATCAATTCAAACACTAACAATCAACTATCAGTAACCCTCAAATCATCACCATCAACTAGAAATGAGCTCCCTTGTAACTATCTGAACTTTTGAACTATTCTGGCTATGGAAATGAACTAAGAATGTCTGAATCAACTACAAGCTTCCAAAAACACATCAACAATCTCTATTGATCAGGTTTGATCAATAGAATTTAACAATAACAGGATAGGAATGAGAATGCAGTAAGATTGAAGTATGAAGTGAACTGAATTTGTATTGATGAAGAAAAGTTGTTACAGAGTTGGTTACAAAGTCTAAATAACTCTCAAGTGGTTGTCAATCACTTGAGAGTAGTAACTAACTAACTTGCTAACTAGAAATGGAGAAATTAAGTAGTGTGTGAAAATTACACAGACTAAGTACTATCTACAAATGAGAACAATGCAGGGTATATATAGAGTTGAAAAAGGAGTAAGGTGAGGTTTGTTGACGTGTCTCAACCAATAACAATCTTCCACGTGGATTTAATTGATCAATTGGAATTAGCCGTTGAAGAACACAATTAGGGGTTTTTATTCAGTTGATTTCAGTCCAATTGGATAGTTGGGAAGGCTTAGTCACTTGATTTTGATCAACTTTCATATTAAACACTTTGTCTGATATGCACTCCTCTTCAAAATCGATTCTAGGCTAGTTTGGTTCTAGAAGATGACACGTGACCTTTCCTGATTTGCTCAATAATCTTCACATGGATCATTATCCAATATACAGTGTGGATTACTGATTTGGCAGCATGCTATTGGTCAAATTGTGAGTGGAGTCCACTGTGGAGATACTTCTCTTTCTTCATAAATGAACTGAAAATTTGGCAATCCGTGTGATTGATTTCCTGGCTTGTGATTGGTTGAATGGTACTTCACACGGATTGAACTATATAAAACTTTCCAAAAATGGTTGTTTAGGTCCTCCAAGTTATCAGCTTCTCATCTTGAGTTTCAACCTTAATCACTTGTCATTATTGGCCCTTGGACTTTGATAGGTGTGAAAACACCCATCCTTTTACCACTTAACTACAATAATAACCAAGCCAAAACGTGTACTTAATGTCGTAAAAGTCGGAATTATACGTGGTTTGTGTTTTTGTTGTGATTTAGGACCAAAAGATGAAAAAGGAAGAAAACACGGGCTTTCACGGGCTTTTATCAAAGAAAACGAGAAAAGACGAAGTCAAAAGATCAAGAGTGCAAAAAGAACGGAAGTCCAAGGCCTATTCTGAAGATTTATCGAAGAAAAAGTCTAAAGACAGAAGTTTAATGAAGTTGAAGAACCAAGTCTAATTAAAGAAGAAAATTATAAGACGAGTTCAATTTTTATCAACAAATCCCGAGACGACGTCGAGAAAGACAAAGAATTTAAATCGAGTCGAGACAAGAAGAAAGAAAGAAGAAAGCATCAACATTTACTCCTCCTATAAATACCTCCAAATATGTCATTAAGAGGGCTAGTTAGTGTTAGTTAATATTAGATAGTTTTAATATTGGAAGGTAATTAGGAGTAGCTTAATATCACTTTCTCTCTCTAGCTTTTCTTAATATTTTAAGCTTTTTACATTAATCTTGTAATTTAAATCTTTAATTACCTTAATTTCAAGCTTTTTTAATTAATCATTTCTCATTCTACCTTTCTTTATTTTTAATCTTGTTTAATTTTTATAATCATGTAGTTTGTTAATCGTGTTCTTTGATTGATTGATGTTTGTGTATTTGATTGTGCTTATTGATCTTTTAGTGTTTGATTTTTATAGTTTATTGTGGTTAGTGCTTTGTGTTATTTTTCTTATTTTTAATTAAGTGCTTATTAGTTTATATTTATAAAAAGTTGATTTTAAATATTTTGATTATTTAGTGTTTTAAAAGTTTTTAAATTTTAGCTTAATAGTTTCTTTTTAAAATCATTTTGGTTAACTTTTTAGATAAGTGCTTATTTGGTTTTAGCTTATTTTTAGTTTCTGCTTATTTTTGTTCTAATCCGGGTTATGCCAAAACCCTAATATTCCGACTTAGGTGTAGGATTCATTTTCCCGAATTGCACGTTTAAGGGTTATCCCGAATTAGGTGTTGGATTCGTTTATTCAGACTTAGGTTAGAATTCCCTTATTCCGAATTGAGTTAAGGACCGGATTCCGAATTAGGTTGGTGACAAACCTATTCCGGATTAGGTGCTAAACTACATATTCCGAACTAGGTGAGACTGTTGGGTCCACTAGATGTTGATCTGGCAGCCTGTTAGGATCGGTGAACGACTTTTGTAATCACAAGTCTATTCACAGAGAGACTCTATATAAATCACACAGTATAAGTACGGAATACAAATACCATGAACAAGAAGAACAGAATAACTATAATGACTTGATCCTTTACTAAGGATTTCTAATATTAATATGAACTAGAATTATGTTTGATGAAGGTGTGTTAAACCCTTCTGCCTAAGGTTCCTTTTATACTACAAGGAAACCCTAATAAATCTTTAAACAAAACGTGTAAAACTGATATGCATATCCTTTCCTAACATATCTCATGCATATCCTAACAGAATAATAACTAAATAATAACGTTTGACTTTCTATAAGACCAGGAGCACGACTTGCTCCTACTACTACTATGACCAGGAGGAACTACATACCTCCTAGTCTACCTATTACAAATAACTATTCCAATGGTCCTAACAATCCTCCCCTAAACTTGAATTTGACCTGTTGAGTTCAAGTTTCTTGGTAAATCGTGCAACAAAGCCTGAGAATTGAAACAGCAAAAGAAACAACAGCATCAAAACCATATAGAACATAAGGACCGCTGCAACAATGAACACCTAGAAGCTTCTTCAAAGCTTGAAACAAATGTGCATCATGTTGAATCTTCACAGCAACATGAGCCATTGCTTATGCATTAATTCCATTGCTCGAGGAATACAATTCTGCTCATTCACATCAGCACCCAATAGATCAGTAAACTGCGAACAATCAGATGTAAGAATAGTGAGCACCCGCATCCAATCATTATCATCCCAATGCATAGCATCATGCTGCAACTGTTCACGCCTTTGCTTCTGAAGAGCTTCTTCCTCAGCCCTAGCAGCTTGATCAATCTCCGCCTGCATTCGCTGTGCAGCCTCCTCACCCAACCTATCTTCCTCAAGTTATCTGCGAGTACGCTTGCGAGGGGGTGAGGGTGCATCAGTCACAGGGGCCTTCCCTTTAGGATCATGAGATGGTCCAGCAGTTGGACCAGCAGTAGTACCAGCAGAAGAACCAGCAATATCTTCCTTTGTTCTAGGGGTAGCCGCAGTAGGAGGGATGCTTGATGAAGTAGGAGGAATAGGCAAATCAGCATATGGCTTATTAGCAAACGCAGCCTTCGCCAGCAAATTCAAGCCATCCTCCACAAGATCCTCAACATCCACATCAGAATCAGACTGAACAACATGCTTCTTCCTTCTCCTCTATTGTGTTTCCAAAGCTTTAATCCGGTCAGTCATTGGAAGAACAAATTCCCTAGTAAGCTTACGATGTTGATTCAAATCTGCCTCCAAAGAAAGAATCCTTTCATGGTACCTGTGCATGAGATCAAGCAAAGAAGTCAATGTAACAGGCTCCTCCGCTTTCCCACCAAGAGGACTTGGATCTGGGAAGGCTTCATTGGAACCAGAAGCAATAAAGGGGTCATCATCATGAGCACGATAACCAGAGGGCTTATCAGTAGAGTGAGGTATTGGACTAGGAGGGGGAGTATCCACAAATGGAGACGAATGTGGCATAGAAGAGGGGGCAGCCTTGGAAGTGGATGGCATTTCAACCACCACTTCCTCAACTGGCTCTTCCACCACCACATTAGGTGCACCACCAGTAGGATGCTCCTCCTCCATAGGATCATCTCATAATGGAAGTTCCTCCTTGGCTTCGACAGCCGGAGGAACAACATCAGGAGGACCTTGGGCAAGGCCCAACATTGCATCAGTAAGGGGCCTCCAATCCCCCTTAAACCCTAGAGCCATATTGGAGTACACTTTAGAACTAAGCTTAGGGGTCTCATACTCTTCCCTATTATGAGATATACACACAAGTATTTGCTGCAAAAACCTAGGATACATCAAAAATTTCTTCCTAGATCCAGTACTAGTCAAATTGCTAACCATCCCATCAAACAAATAGCGAGAAAAATTAAACACCCTACACTGTGCTATGCAGATCAAACCAGTAGCCAATAGAATGGGAAAGGCATCCTAACTCCCAGACTTGGGGCTTAAGAAGTGAATCAAAAAGTACACTAGAAGCTTCCACTGGGGGGAGAACCTATTCTTTTGGAAGTTAAACTTCCCCCCATGGTTATAACCAATAGCAGCCATCCCCTCCAAAACCTCAACATTAGGGATGGAAACAAAACCACCTTCATCTTGAAGATAAAGGGAACTCCTAATAGAAGCTTCAGTAACCACAAAAGAACGTCCATCAATGGTAGCATGGAGTTCAAGTGGGCGACCCAAAACAGCCACAAGTTCAGCAGTATCCCAAAACTGGCGAATCACACTATCATAAACAATTGGGCAAACAGTAAACACATACCTGAGGTTAGAAGCCTCAATAAACTCTAGGATGTCTGTGAATTCGTCACGTTTAGGACCATCTCCCAGATACGCTACCTTATTGTGATCGGGTTTGTAGAACCAAGCAGCCATTGATGTTGATTGGAAGTGATGGAAGCTGATTGATTAGGGATTGAGAGAGTAGGAGCGTGTGTGTGTGTTATGGTTGAGATGAATGAGTCAAGGGGGTAATTGACCATAAATAATGGTCTTGTAACTGTTCATTGACCCCTAATAATGTGGATTGCCCTTTCAAATTAGGCAGTTAATGCAAAGTAACCACTTGCCCCTTTTAACAGTATTTGCAAATCCTAGTTACCAAAGTTAAATAATATGATATATACCAGAATTAGCTTGCGTTGACTAAAAGTCAAAACGCATAAGGGTCAACACTAGAAGCACAATGTGGTCAACATAAGTCAACGAAGTGAACAGTGACCCAAACCAAGACTAGAAGCCAACCATTAATGATCAGGAAGGATTTTTATCCACTAGAAGTTAAAGACTACCACCAGAAGTGAGCAAAATCCTCCACTAGAAGTAGAACACACCGCAAATACCCATACAATCTGATGTTAAAAGCTACCAAGATGTTAATCTGTGCAAGTAAATATGTACATTAAGCCTCCCCTTAGGCTTAGCCTCCCCTCAATCCTAGGTCTCAAGGATTGACCATTCTAATGTGAACCACCAAGTGGTTGAACCGAGGACCATCAAAGGCTTTAGTCAACAGATCAGCAACATTATCATCCGTATGAACCTTAAGAACTTGTATCAACTTCTTCTCATTGGCATCCCGGATAAAGTGGTGCCTAATTTCAATATGTTTTGTACGTTGATAAAAACAGGATTCTTCACAATGCAGATAGTGCTTTGGTTGTCAATGAAATTTTTGGTGTTCATAAAGTTGAACCCATAATCAAGCATCTGATTTTGTATCCACAAAACTTGTCCACAACAACTAGTAGCAACTACGTATTCAGCTTCTGTTGAAGAAGTAGCTACTATCGTCTGTTTCTTACATTGCCATGAGATAAGCAGTCGACCCAAAAACTGACAACCACCAGTAGTAGATTTTCTGTCATTATTAGCACCTGCATAGTCACTATCACTATATGCTTCAAGGACAAAAGGTGATTCTCTAGGATACCACAAGCCTAGCTTGGGTTGAGCCATGATGTACTTGAAAATCTTCTTGACTGCATTCAAGTTACAAACCGTTGGAGCCACCTGATGTCTAGAACAAGCACTTACTGTAAACATAATATCCAGACGTGATGCAGTCAAATACATGAGTGAGCCAATCATTGACCAGTACATGTGAACATTTACCGGAGGATCTGGCTCATTCTTGAGTTTGACTTTAGCAACTTCATAAGGTGTTGCTGGTCTAAGAGGATCCATATCAAACTTCTGTAGAATCTCATGAACATATTTATCTTGACTTATGAAGATTCCATCCGAATGTTGCTTGACTTGAAGACCAAGGAAAAATGTAAGCTCTCCCATAGCACTCATCTGAAATTCGCCCTTCATCAGTTGTTCAAACTCATCACACCATTCCTTTTTAGTAGAACCAAAGATAATATCATCCACATAAACCTGAACAAGGATAATGTCCTTGGTATTCCTCTTTAGAAATAGTGTTTTATCAATTGTGACTCTTCTATAGCCATGTTTCAACAAGAAAGTGGAAAGACGCTCATACCAAGCTCTAGGAGCCTAATGACGTCCATAGAGAGCTTTGACCACCTTGTAAACTTTCTTGGGATGAAGTGGATCTACAAAGCCCTTGGGCTGAGTGACATAAAATTCCTCATCAATCTTGCCATATAGAAATGCACTCTTGACATCCATCTGAAAAACCGTAAAGCCCACATAAGAAGCAAAGGCCAAAAACAGACGAATGGCCTCAATCCTAGCAACGGGAACAAAAACTTCAGTGTACTCAATGCCTTCAAGTTGTGTATGACCTTGCGCAACCAGCCTCGCCTTATTTCTCACCACAATACCCCTTGCATCTTTCTTGTTTTTGAGAATCCATTTGGTACCAATTGCTGTCTTTCCATCCGGCAAATCAACTAGGATCCAAACATTCTAAAACAAGAACTGATGCATCTCCTCCTGCGTAGCCTCCACCCAACTTTGATCCTCAAGAGCATGCGAGACTGATCTAGGTTCCACCTGTGAAAGAAAACAAGCAAACAAACAATATTGAAAGTCCGTATGATTATTACGCTTTTGGTCCTCAATATAGCTCACAAGAGCATGATGATCAGACGTCGTTTTCTTATGCATTCTGCGAGTCTTGACAGTAGAACCAGGATCTCTAATGATTTGAGTAGTAGGATGGTCTTTGTGTGACTGCAACACTAGATTGGAAGCTACTTCCACTTCTGGTGCCAAGTTATTAATATCCCCAACAAAGTCATCATCATATGAAGCAAAGTCGAAAATGCCATCTATTGGTTGCTTATGAATATCATCCAGCTTGGTAGAAGACTTCTTTTGATAGTTTCCCAGGTCAGAAGGACTTGAGAATCTAGTAGAGGAAGTGGAATCACTAGCCGGACTACCAATAGGTGTTAAACTAGCACTAGGAGTAACAGTTGGAGTACTAGGAGCAGCTTTTTCAGCAGAAGTATTTAAAGGAAACTCAAAGCCACCTTGAGCAGCTGCTGTAGTAGCTTCTAGTTGTTGCTTGAGTAATGTGTCAAGAGCTCCTTGTGAGTCTAATATATCTGATGGAGTTGCATCACTAGGAGTAGTAGGAGAGACTGTGGTGGAATAGGATGGAACAACAAAATATCATCCTCGTCATCTGAGTCTGAAAGACTAGAATGAGCACCTGCACTAGAAGTTATAAACACTTGTGGACCTGCATCATGGTTAGTTTTGAAACGAAAATATCCTAATGAGTCACTAAGATAATCAAGACAAAAATACCATTCAGGACCCTTGCCTTATATGTTTGACTTCTCCTTAAAATACCTGAGATTTATAGTTTCAAATACTCGCTTGGCTTGGAGATTGTAGACATGATAAGCCCGAGAGTGAGCTGAATATCCCACAATGTATCCTTCATCTGCCTTGCCATCAAATTTCCCCAAATAGTCACTAGTATTCATAATGGTGACAGGACACCCAAATGGCTTCAAATGAGCAATGTTTGGTACTTTTGTTGTTAGTAGCTCATAGGGAGTCTTCTTGTGAGGATTTGTAATAGAAACTCTATTCAAAACATAACTTGCAGTTTTGACAGCTTCTGTCCAGAACATGGTTGGAAGCTTGGAATCGGCAAGCATTGTTCTCGCAACTTCTATTAGAGTCCTGTTCTTTCTTTCTGCCACACCATTCAATTGAGGAGTTCTTGCTGCACTATAATCTCTTTTGATGCCTTTAGAATTACAAAGTGCTATGAGGTCTGCATTTTTGAATTCCATTCCATTATCACATCGAATACCTTTAACCTTCTTGGACAACTGATTCTCTCTAAGTGTAATAAAGTCCTTGAGAATTGAGTAGGTCTCACTCTTGGCATCCATGAAGAAAACCCACGTGAACCTGCTATACCCATCAGTTACCACAAGGCAGAATTGTTTGTGGTCAATGCTCCTAATAGAGGTAGGACCAAATAAATCAATGTGTAGTAGCTGCAATGGTTCAGTTATAAGGCTGAGAGCAGTAATGGCCTTGAAGGATGCTTTATGTTGTTTGCCTTTTCTGTATGCAAGACAATTGATATCATTTCTGAATGACTTGGGAGGTAAACCAGAGACCAGATTCAGATTCGCTAGTTTGTGAATGGTCTTGAAGTTCACATGTCCCATCCTTCGGTGCCATCTAGTGGCTTCATCTTCTGAGGCTTTAGCAACCAAGCATGCTAGTTGACCAGTAGGATTGACTTCATTCAGCTTGATACTATAGAGGTTGTGTCTTCTAGGGATTCTGAGCAGAACCTGTGAGTCACCCGGGAGTTTAACACTAGTGCATCAGTATCCGTAAAGAGGACAAACTGCTTCTTGTCACAAATCTGAGAGACAGATATCAAGTTGAAGTGTTGAAGTGCTTCCACATAGTGATCCTTCCTTCACCTCCTCCAAAATAGACCTTTCCGCCTTGAAATGGTACAAAGTTAGATAGAAGACTTTTATTTCCTGTCATGCTCCTAGAGCATCCACTATCAACAATTCCTAGAGTAGGATCTTGGTATGGAGTAACCTACAACAACAAGAGAAGAGATATACAAAAATTAGTGTCTTAAGGGGACCCAAACCTTTTTAGGTTTGAGCCTTCCTTGTGGATCTTTGGTAGATAGCCAAGAAGATTGATGAGATCCACCGTTGTTCTTAGGTTGCCTATTCATCATATGGGTGTTATTGTTTGACCAAGAACAACCCAAAATACATGTGGTCAAAATTAAATGCATAATTTGGATTAAAATTCTGAAAATAGTTACTGGTTGGTCTATTTGGTATAAATCCAGTATTTCTCCAATGATCAGAAGCTAATGGAGTGGTCCTTCTAGAAGAAGAAAAAGATTGAGCACATGGGTTTAGTCTTATAGAAGAATATGGAACAACTTCTTGTGGACCAGGAGCAGGAAATGCTTGATATACAGAAGAATGTTTGTCATAAAAATCACAATCTTTAATTAAATGAAATTCACTCCCACAAACAAAACATGTTTTAAACGACCTTTTATTAGAATGACATTGTTTCATACTGCTAACTTTATTACACACAATTCTAGGAGAAACATTCTTCCTAGGACTCAATAAACCAGGACTAGACACCGTTGAAGTAAAAACAACTCTCTCTTCACTCTTCCTAGCACTAGTAGCAGCATGGTCATTTGACTTGGAACTTGCAGGTCTCGACTCTTCACTTTAACCACATGATGCAGAGTCACTGGCTTTGTCACTGAAAGAACACGAGACAAAGTCATTAGTATTAGTAGAACTTTTTGGGGACTCATGCATTTGTTATCCATCGAATTCATTGTGCCTAGTAATGGGCATGAAAGTTCTTGAAAGAGGTGGAGGGACAGCATGCATTTCTGCTGCTGGTTTAAACCTATTGTAGCTAGGTTTCCCCTCCTCCTCCTTGTCAGGATCAAAGACACTTAAAAAAGATAAATCAAACACATCTTCTGAATCAATATATTTATCAAATCCTAACCCTCTTTTTGTCCTACCAGACATACTACTATCAATTAATTTTGAAAGATTCTTAGGTGCCTTTTTCCATTTTTCAAATCTTAGAAGTGTAGCATCTAATTTTTCTTTCATGTCTTGTTTATCTTTGATACTTTCATCTTTTACCTTTTCAGTGTATTTAAGCATATTTGTTGTGTTTTCTAAATCAATGTTCAGAATCCTAATTTTATCCTCGTACTCTCGTTGAGTATCTTGAAGCCACCTCTTTTGTTGTTCCAATGTTTTTAAAGAAGCCTTATATGCTTGAACTTCTAAAAAATACTTATCATTTTGATCATTTAAGTCATTATATTGAGACAACAATTCTGAATATTTATCATGACAACCAAGAGGACAATGTTGTACCTGAGGTGAGATGCCCATAAGAGCAAACTCTTCTGCTTCCTCGGCATCAGACAGATTCCCAGCAATCATTGCAAACACGTCAGTAGAAGGCTCAGCTGTTTCAAGGGTAGCATTCTGATGATCATTCCAATTGACCATAGAGTCAACAGACACCAACGCCTTCTTGTCATCCTTCACCTCATGAATCTTGAAAGCTGAATATCTGCTCTTCTCCTGGTCATGCTTGTTAGGGAATTCCCTTGCAAAGTGACCTTGCTGTTGGCAGTTATAGCATCTAACCTTGCTTCTGTCAAATCTTGTTGGCTCTCGTGGGTTATAGTTAAATTTTCGACCGACTTTCTTTTCAAATTTATGAACCCTAAGAGTGAGCATGGCCATCTGCCATTTTAAATCAATTTCATCCAGGTCAAGTTTATCAACCTGTTTGAAGTCATCAAAAGCAAGTTGCTGTTGAGCATCTACGTCAGCAACAAAAGAGTGAAGAACAACTTCTACCATGCTACCAGACTTGGCTTTTGGTTCAGGAGTAGAGGTATGCTGTAAAGTATGTTGAGAGGACACAGTATTGCTTGGGCTACTAGCATAAGACATGGGACTGGATCCCATAGAACTCACAAAGGCAGAGTTAGCAGGAGTAGGAAAAGAATCACTTGAGTATCCCCTCACATGAGGCTCAAAGGTTTTGAGCTTATGAAACAAATCATCAAAATTAAGATAGTCAAGCCCACATTTTGCTTTGAGAGAGATTACCACCTGATTCCATGAGTAGGGTAAAGCTCTAAGAAACCTTGCATTGATATCACCATCGTTAGGTTTCGACCGAAGTTGATTCAACTGGCTCAGTATCTTTTGGAACCTGTCATACCCTTGATGGATACCTTCTGTTTCTGAGATCTTGAAGTCTGTGAATACATCTCTCACCATGGATCTTCGCATTTTCTTTGACTCGTCATTCCCACCAAACCTTGCTTTTATTCCATTCCAGATTTCTCTAGCATCATCCAGATGATAGAAGTCCCCCATGTGATCATCAGGAAGAGACTGAAGCAAAATAGTTTTTGCTTTGATCTCCTTCTGAAAACCTGTGATTTCTTCATGAGTTTTAGGGTCAAGAAGAGTAATATTACCATTCTTGTCTCTGTCAGTCAACTTCCTGCTGTTTCCATTCAGAATAATCTTCCAAAGGTCTTGATCAGTGTTGGTGATCCAACATTCCATCTTCATCGCCCAGCTATCGTACTCGTCCTTTTACAGAAGATGAAACTTACCGTTTGTGTTGGAAACCGTAGCAATGATCTGCTGAGGTTGTTGTGTTTTAGGTGTACTATCTTCTCCTGTTTGTGTAAAACTTGAGGCATACATGATTAAACAAAGATGTTAGTGTTAGCCCTATATTTTATATAGCCGAACAAGAATGTAATAGGTCATCTTAGTCGTTAAAAGGTCTTGTATTGTAATAGGTTAGTCGGGAAAACCGGGCTTGGACTTTAAGCTAATATTGTATAAGTTAGGGGCGTAAGCCCAAAGCAAAGCCAAGCCCGGCCCAAGGAAACAAAGCCCACGGCCCAAAAGGCCAAGGGTATATAACCTTCTTTCACATGTGAAAGAAGGTGTTGGTTCATTTCATTAAACACATAGTTTTAGTGTAAACCTTCCACTTCTCTCTCTACTTTCTCTTTCTACTTTTCTTCTCTTTCTCTCTCTAAGAATCTTGTGTTATGGATTAAATGGGAACAACATTTGGTATCAAGAGCTTATAGTGGATAGGTGATTGAAGATTCGTGTGTGGTGTTCTTGATTTTTCGTGGCTTTTTGATCCATATCTCACGTCCTATTTTACTTTTTTGTGTTTTTTATAGTCTTTTCTTGATACAAATCATCTACATACTAGTATTAGTGATTTGGGTATCTTTGTTTTGGCTAAAACACAAATCTTTTGGATCAAAAGTTGCGAAATTTCTTCTTTTTCTTGATTCCGAAATTCAAGCAAGTGCTTCCATCGGAAAGTACAAATTGTACTTGGGCTTCCATCGAAATAACCTTACCATCGGAAAGGGTTTGGTTCTACATTGCGATCGTGGGTTTTTATTACTTATTCCGATCTGGACATTCCGATCGTACTTTGCGATCTGGATTCCGACGGGTATAAGGAAGTATTTTAAGTCGTTACTCTGCTTGAATTTTGACAGCCACATTGCGATCTGGACATTCCGATAGGCTTTGCGATCTGAGCATTCCGATAGGCTTTGCGATCTGAGTATTCCGACAGGCTTTCCGATCTGGACATTACGATCTGGACATTACGATCTGAGCATTGCGATCTGAGCATTGCGATTGAGCATTCCGATTGAGCATTCCGATCTGGACATTCCGATAAGTATTCCAATGGACATTCCGATGGGTATTTTGTTTGAGTAATTTTTAGACTTAGCCACTATCTAGACTAGTTTCGGAACGTAGTTTACACGAAGATTAAAAAAAAAAAAAAAAAAAAGAAAAAAAAAAGAGTTAAAATTTTTAGGTCAGGTAAAATCAAATTTTTTCCCTACTAGTTTTTGGCTATTTCTAACTCAAATTCAAAATTTGGCGATACAAAATTTTTCGGCTTACCGTTTTGTCAGACTGAGGAATTTATTGTCGGACTGAGAAAAATTTTTGAATTTTCGGAATTTCAATTTTAACCACACATCATCACAACAAATCCACTAAGATCTGCAATTCATCCACAAGTATTCACCATGTCTAACAACAACATCAACATTGCAACGGCTAATCAAATTCGTTTGGAACAAGGTGGCAACGGTAATCCACCTGTGCTCACTGCCGGTTGCTACGTTCAATGGAGATCTCGTTTTCTCAGATTTCTCGACGGAAAAGAAAACCGAACTGCTCTTCGTCACTGCCTTGAGAATCCACCTCCAGTTTTTGAATTCAAACCAATTACCACACAGGCAGAGGATGGTACTTCATCAACTATACGAGCTATGGAGGATTTTGACACATGTTCTGCTGAGAAAAAGAAACTCCTCCAAGCTGAAGCTGATGCTGTAAATTTCATACTCACTGGAATTGATAACGATATCTATTCCACAGTTGATGCATGTCCTAATGCTATGGAAATGTGGAATGCAATTCATCGATTGAAACAAGGTGAGTCAATCAATGTTCAAGATCTCGAGACTAATCTACTTTGGGAGTTTGGAAAATTCACATCTGAAGATGGTGAATCCATTGACTCATATTACTCGAGATTCTACAAAATGATGAATGAGCTTGTCAGAAATCAGTGCACCATCTCCAATCATCATGCCAATGTTCAGTTTCTACTTCAACTCAAACCGGAATGGCAAAGGTTTGTGACTTTGGTCAAACAAAGGGAGGATATCAAGACTATATCTTACCACAAACTTTATGATATCTTGAAACAACATCAGAATGAAGTGAATGAACTAAGGGCTGAAAAGGCAGAACGGTCTGCTAATTCTATTGCTTTTGTGGCTGCTACATCAACAAAACCCGTTCCCCGTCAACAACCACCTACTCATTCCTCAAAGTCATCAAGCTCATCCACCAAACCTCTAATTGCTGCTAAACACAAAGCAAAAGCAATTGTCCCCACTCCACCTCCAAAGTATGACACCGAGTCAGACGGAGACAGTGACGATGAACAAACTTCAAGGGACAAGAAAATTGAAGAACTCATGTCTTTACTCACCACAACTTATAAGAAGATCTACAAACCTACCAACAACAACCTCAGATCATCATCCAATGCTAGATATAAGGAAGTTGATCATGCACCTAGGTATGATCGTGATGCTAGGTATGATAATCAGAGGATGCTGAATCAAGTTGGAGCTAGAGATACTGTAGGCACTCCGGTGGTGGAGAAGACTGGGATTCAATGCTTCAACTGCAAGGGATTTGGTCACATGGCTAGGGAATGTAAGAAGCCAAAACGGGTTAAGGATTCGGGATATCACAAGGAAAAGATGTTGCTGTGCAAGAAAGAAGAAGCAGGAATTCCACTCACAGCAGATGAAGTTGACTGGCGTGATGACACTGATGATGAAGCCGATGATCAAGAGTTAGAGGCACATTATGTGTACATGGCAAAGATTCAAGAAGTGATCCCAGAGACTGATGATACTTCTGGACCCATCTATGATTCTGAGCCACTTGAAAAGGTACCATCACATGATAACTATAATGTGTTTGCCAATGAACGACGGCATCCTGAGCAACCCGAAAGCATCAATGACACATATGTAATGGACACGGAGGATAGCAATATCTCTACGGATTCACAGCATATGTGTAATGATGACGGAAAAGCTGTTCAAGATACTGACTCGGATGAGGACCGTGATTTGCTTGCGTCTATTATTGATTCTTTAAAACGTGAAATTGATGAAAACAAAGAAGCTAATAAACGTTTGAAGCAAGCAAACACATCCTTAGCCGAGGAGATAGACAGGCTTAAAGAGTGTGATTATGTAAAAGAAGCTGATCGACGGGTTGCAATAGCTAATGGTTTGGTATATGAACGTAAGGTGCTCAACGAACAATATTGTTCTGAAGTAACACACGAAATTCATATGTTAAAACAGAAGATATCGGAACTTGAAGAACAACTGCTGCTACATAAACTCCAAATTACTGAATTAGAGTCGGTTAACAAAGAACAAACTGAGCTTTATAAAACTCGTGAAGAAAAGGATATTGAAAAAATTCTTGCTTTGGAAAAGAGAGTCGACACGTTAAACAACATTGTTTACAAAACGGGTCAGTCTATTCAAACTATGAATATGCTCAATAGAAATATGAAAACGAGTTTTGTCAAGCCTGAATATCTCAAGAAAGCTCAAAGTACCAAGCCTGCTCTTTATGATATCGGTTGTTATGTTGATAATCTTGCTCTTATGCTTTCCCCTGACTGCGACGAAATCATTCGTCAACAAGAAGAAAGTCGATCAAACTTAAGTGATTTAATAAACCTTTCTGATTCTAACAATCATATTAAGTTTGTCCCTCAAAAAGAACTTTCAAAAGAACAAAAGATGTATAATAGTGTTCCACCACCAAGTGATGAACCACAAAAGAAAGTTTCTTTAAAAAGGAGTTTCAAAAAGCAATCAATTTTGTTAGAAAAGCGAATTTTGGATGAAAAACATAAATGGGATGAGAAAAGCAAAAGTGTTCAGCAATTTGAGTTTATAAAACAAGGGGTTTTAAATTTGTACAAAGGTGTCGTCGACTATGAAAAAGTTTCTAGGGATACCATTTGGAATATTAAACCTAACCCACAAGTAGAAGTCGTCATTCAACAATATATTGTTCCAACCATTGATGATCTTTCAAAAAATGTGGAAATGTTTTATAATGCTCTCACTGAAGAAATGTTAACTGATTTAAGCTATGTCAAATCTCTTGAAGATGAAGTTGATTTTCTTCAAATTAAATTAAAGACACAAGAACACCAACTTTCTAACGAAATTGATCGACTTTCTAAGGAATATTTTTATGCTAACCATATGAATGCTATACTTGGTGTGTATACCGATCTTGATCAATATTGTCATGTAGCATGTCTTGTGTCAGAATCGGACGCGAAATGTCGCAATCTTGAAGTAGAGCTTTCGAAACAAATTCAGTCATATAACAAACTTTCGAAAAGTTTTTCTCAACTTGAGAAACACTCCATTTCTCTTGAACTTGCTTTACAAAAAGGTGAAAAATCTCATAATCATAAAAAGTGTCAAGAAATGTCAGCTTCTTCGTTTCGTCTACTAAATGAAAAAGATTTCGAAATAAATTATCTGAAAGCTCAGCTAAAAGAAAGGGACATAGCCATAAGTGAGTTACAGAAACTCATTGAGAAAATCAAAGGAAAGTCTGTTTTGGGTAAACCATCCGCTGTTCGGCAACCGAATGCGGTTAAATGCCCTAAATCATCTATTTTGGGACAATCCCCACAGACTTTGCCTAAGATAGGAAATGATAAGAGTACAAATGTGATAGCACCAGGAATGTATAAGATGAACACTAAGCCCACTCAAACTGGAACATCGCAGTTACCTGAGAATATTAGGAAAACTAATCAACGTGTGTCTTCTTCTACAAGAGTAAATCCCACTACTAGTGTTAGCGGACCACAGCTTAAGAGCACTAGAATTGAAGATAGAGTCATGCCTAACAATAGTCAAGGGAAGAAGAATGAAGTAGAAGATCACCGTAGGAATTTTAAGTTTTCTAAGAATAAAACGTCTATAACTGCATGTAATGACAGTTTAAATACTAAGACCTCGAATGTTGAATTTGTTTGTGTTGAATGTGGAAAATGTGTTCGTAATTTCAATCATGATGCTTGTGCTCTTAATCATAATGGCGTGAATGCTAGAACTAGGAAGCCTATTATTGTGCCCACTAGTACTAGAGAACCCACAAGAACTTTGAACCAATCCACTGATCAACCACTTAAGAAACTAAGTGTGTTAGACTCCACTACTCTGCGTAAACAAAACAGATTAAGGAAGTTATATGAGAACATGATTAGGACATGTACACGGGGGTATTCGAGATATGCACCACCCGGATACAAATGGGTACCTAAGTTAACCACTTTAGTGATTGGGTCTAGGAATATCAGCTTGCCTGTAGACTTTGCATCTAGGCCCACTACTATTTTGGAACCCGTCTCTATCAAGGGATCCCATTTGTCAAATGCTACATTGTCTTCTAATTCTTCTGCAGCTCGTCGAACTCATCCTATTCATAATGGACTCCGGGTGCACAAAGAACATGACGGGCAATCTCAAGCTTCTCATTAACTTCGTGGAGAAGTTTCTGGGTACGGTACGGTTTGGAAATGATCAATTTGCACCGATACTCGGATATGGAGACTTGGTTCAAGGGAATATCACTATAAAACGGGTTTATTACGTCGAGGGACTGAATCACAATTTATTCTCGGTTGGTAAATTTTGTGATGCGGATTTGGAAGTGGCTTTTCGGAAATCTACTTGCTATGTTAGAGACTACGATGGGAATGACCTTCTTACAGGTTCTCGTGGTTCTGATCTCTACACAGTAACTCTTCAAGACACATCTTCAACAAATCCGATTTGCTTAATGGCTAAAGCTTCATCATCTCAAGCATGGTTATGGCATCAACGATTGTCACATCTCAACTTTGACACCATCAACCTGCTTTCGAAGAATGATATTGTGACCGGTCTTCCTAAGTTGAAATTCGTCAAAGACCATCTTTGTTCTTCTTGTGAGTTGGGGAAAGCAAAACGGAAGTCTTTCAAATCAAAGACTACCCCAAGCTCAAAAGGACGATTGGAACTTCTACACATGGATTTATGTGGTCCCATGCGTGTAGAGAGTATCAACGGGAAAAAGTATATTCTCGTGATTGTTGATGATTACTCTAGATACACATGGACTTTCTTCTTAAGGTCCAAAGATGAAACACCAGAGGTTCTCAAAAACTTTCTCAAGATGATACAACGCAATCTTCAAGCTCAAGTCTTAACCGTAAGAACGGATAGGGGTACTGAATTTTTGAACAAGAACTTGCAATCTTACTTTCAAGAAGAAGGCATCGAACATCAAACGTCTATTGCTCGAACTCCTGAACAAAACGGCGTTGTCGAAAGGCGGAACCGTACTTTGGTTGAGGCTGCTCGAACAATGCTTTCTGCTTCAAAATTACCACTATTCTTCTGGGCTGAAGCAATTGCAACTGCCTGTTATACTCAGAATCGTTCTCTCGTTATCCCTAGACATGAAAAGACACCTTACCACATCATCAATGGCAGGAAACCTACTGTCAAATTCTTTCACGTATTTGGATCTTTATGCTACATTCTTAAAGACGGTGAGAATCTCGACAAGATGAAAGAAAAAGGTGATGCATGTATTTTTGTGGGGTATGCGACATTGTAGAAAGGATATCGGGTCTATAACAAGAGAACAAAGATCATTGTCGAAACAATTCATGTGAACTTTGACGAATTGCCACAAATGGTACTTGATCACAACAGCTCAAGTCCCGCACCTCAATGTCCAACAATGGCACCTACACACAACAGTGTACGTCCCGTGCAAGAATGTCAACAAAGTACTCCTACAGCAGACTCGACGGATACGAAACATATGAATGAGTTGGTTGACTTATATGATCCTATGTTTGATGAATATTACTATGGAAACAATCAAGTTGTGTCAAAGCCTTCCGCTGTCAATACTGCTGATGCACCTGAACAAAATCAACAAGACACAACTGCCTCTACTTCAGCAACCGTTGCTCAAGAGACAATTCCAGTGGATACTCAACAAACTCAAGAAACTGTCATACAACCAACATCACCAACCGTCAATGCTGAAGGAGGAAACAACAATCAAGCAGTCGATGCACAACCTGACGATGAAGAATTTGTCAATCCGTTCGGTACACCGGTACACGAAGTCGGAGAGTCTTCTAGTCAACATGTTGATCCGTCCAACATGCATACATTCTACCAACCATATCCATCCACTCACCATTGGACACGTGATCCTCCATTGGAGCAAGTCATTGGAAATCCTTCACAACCGGTTCGAACACGCAGACAACTCGAAACCGATGGCGATGTGTGTATGTATGCACTCACCGTGAGTTCAACTGTACCTATAAACATCAAACAAGCCATGACTGATCATGCGTGGATTGAATCAATGCAAGACGAAATTCATCAGTTTGAACGCCTAAATGTTTGGGAACTTGTTGACCGACCCTATGGAATGTCAATTTTAGATTTCAAATGGATCTGGAAAAACAAACTGGATGAAGAACAAACCATCATCAAAAACAAATCTCGTCTTGTAGTTAAGGGATACCGTCAACAAGAAGGCATAGACTACGATGAATCATTCGCTCCAGTCGCTCGTTTGGAAGCAGTCAGGATATTCCTTGCTTATGCTGCACATAAGGGCTTCACGGTTTTTCAGATGGACGTTAAAACTGCTTTTCTCAACGGTCATTTGAAGGAAGAAGTGTATGTGAATCAGCCGGAAGGATTCATCGATCCTCATCACCCTGACAAAGTCTATCGTCTCAAAAAGGCTGTATATGGACTTAAACAAGCTCCAAGGGCATGGTACGAAGAACTATCCAACTTCTTGGTATCGAAAGGATTCTCCAAAGGTTCTATTGATCCTACTCTATTTACTAATAAATATGGGGATGACATAATACTGGTGCAAGTTTATGTTGATGACATTATTTTTGGTTCTACGAACCAAAACTTTCAAAACGTTTTGAAAAATTAATGCACAGCAGATTTGAAATGTCAATGATGGGGGAGCTAAAATTCTTTTTAGGCCTCCAGATTCATCAATCCCCACGTGGTATCTTCATTAACCAAGCTAAGTATGCTTAAGAGATACTTAAAAAGCATGGTATGACCTCATGTGCTCGCGTTGGTACACCATTGTCGACCACATCCCTAGACGCTGACTTGTACTCATATCCCGTAGACCAAACGCGATATCGCAGTATGATCGGGTCACTTATGTACCTTACAGCCAGCATGCCTGATATTCATCATGCCACATGCTATTGTGCACGATATCAAGCCAGACCTACTCAAAAGCACCTCAAAGAGGTTAAACGGATCTTTCGGTACCTTAAGAATACCATTCACATGGGACTCTGGTATCCGAGGGAAACCGGTTTTCATCTAACGGCTTTTTCAGATTCTGATCACGCAGGTTGTCTTGATAGTCGTAAAAGCACTTCTGGTAGCATACAATTTCTAGGGGAAGACAAGCTTGTCAGTTGGTCGTCAAAGAATCAGGATTGCACTTCGCTCTCATCAGCTGAAGCAGAATATGTGGCTCTATCCGCGTGTTGTGCTCAAGTCCTCTGGATGAGAACTCAACTCACGGATTATGGCTTCCACTTTGATAAAATACCTATGTATTGTGACTCAAAGTCGGCCATAGCCATATCTTGCAATCCGGTTCAGCACTCCCGCACCAAGCACATCGATGTCAGATATCACTTCATCAAGGAACAAGTGGAACGCGGCATCGTGGAATTATACTTTGTCAGAACTGAGTACCAGCTGGCAGACTTGTTTACAAAAGCTCTATCGAAAGATAGGTTTGCGTATCTCGTTGGCCGTCTTGGTATGAAGTATATGACTCCAGAAGACTTGGAGGTTTTGGCAAATGAAGCTGCTTGATATTCTCTCACAATGACTTCTAGGCGCATCACAGCTTAGAACTCGGACCTCAACTAAGGAAAGTTTATCTCGGACGATAACTTATCCTTCTCAACGAGAAATTCATATTTCTCGGTTATGAGCTTCTCATAAAAACATTCAAAGTTTTTAAGTTCATGAAAACGATTTCTAAGTAAATGTCAGCTTAGAACTCGAACTTCAACTTAAGGAAAGTTTATCACGGATGATAACTTATTCTTCACAACGGGAAATTTATTTTTCTCGGTCATGAGCTAGTCACAAAACAATCAAAGTTTTGATCTCATGAAAAACGGACCCGAAAGGGGAGTGTACGTTTCAGTGCGCTTTCCCTAAGCAATAGAAGAGAAGTCTTCTATCCTGATTATTTTAAAACCGTTGAACACAATTTTTCAAGAATTTCTCAAAAGGTTTTTCTAAATCTTTCAAAACTGTGTGTTCAACACTCCCTTCCTCATAAGTGGTTTTCATATCTCAAAATTGTCATATGTTATTTTGATCAATTTTTGAGGGGGAGCGTTTTAAAATCAAGCCTTTTAATGTTGTTGGGTACATCTCTAAAATTTTCATATTTTATGTATCCAACACATTCCGAAAATGATATGCAATTGTCAAATGTAATATATTATATCGGAAAAGGCATCTCAACTCCGTACCTCAACATATTTTGTGGTGTCGTTTTTCTAAAATTTTGTCAAATTTTGTCTCAAGACACACATATATTGTTGAGGGGGAGCGTCCCGACTGAAAATGTTCCATGATTCATGCGTGCACACATGTTTCTCTCCCGTCGATTTTTCAGAAAATGTCATATTTTAATCAATTGGTATCTCTAATATTATATTTTTATATTAGAGATAGGGGGAGAAAATGTGATTACAATGTAATATATCGCAACATGTGATCTTAAAGACTCAAGTGCAACTCTTTCCTTCACATGCCAAACTATTTCGTATATCGTTGCATGTGTGTAGGGGGAGCTTTTCGAAAAAGATAAAACTTTCAAAGTGTTAAAAGTTTTGATTTTTTTTTTCAAGCACTTTGAATGGTTTTCAATGGTTTTATGGTTACGATCTTTACCCAAAACAACCTACTATCCACGACGGAACGATGGAGTCAAAAGGTGGTTTAGGATAGGAAACTAAGTCCTATGATCCAACCAGAACCGGAGGGATCTACCCAAGGACATTCCATAGCTAGAAATAGTTGTCCTTAGGAAAGATGGAGTGGAATGAAGCTGAATGCGGACCAAGTACTTAAGTTAGCACCGGAACAATCACAACAAGGTGCTAATGATGACGTATTGGTAAGCATTGAAGAAGTTGAATATTCTATGCAACTTAGGTAGAAACCGGGTTAACACATCTTTTGAAGACAAGTGTCATGGACCCAGTGATGCGATGCACAACCCTTCCCCAGCCATTTGAGTTTCTCTCAAAAGAAACTTGTCTCATTGTCACGGAGATCAACACATATCTATTGACTTTCTCACTCCGAGTCAGTTAATATTGAAAAGGTGGCAGTCTGCTCCAGCCTCCGATTACCAAAAATGCACTTATTGAGTCTAGAGCCAAACGAGATCAATTTATCATCTCATTAGGACACAATCGAGTCCTACGCATTATCCTTGTGATATTGCCAGAACATCTGAGTGATACGATTCACAATGAAGATGGAAATCCTGCTTGAGCCAGCATCAAACAAGCTCATGGTAGGTAACTTGTGCGATTTTACACGAATCAAACTTGTGAGAACTGGAAAGCAACTAAGTTTGGATTCTTAATTGATTCAAACTTGATTCCAGGTTTCTTCGCAAAATCCATGTGATCTTGCCAGAACATTCAGAGTGACACTCATTAGTGTTCACAGTGACGAATGGAAATCCTTCCAGTGTCAACATCAAACAGCACTGCGGTAGGTAACATGCAAGATTCTTATGAATCGAGCTTGTGGCAAACTGGAAAGCAACAATGGTGCGATTCTTATAGAATCAAACTTGTTCCAGGAATTCTGAATTGACGACTCTAATCAAACGGATAACCGTATCCTTTTTGATTCACTCTTTACGTTCGCAGTCTGCTTTGAGACGGTCGAGTAAAGAGAACTGGCTTCTACCGCCGGGAAACCCTGTCAAGGAGGTTCTTAATCGAATCTACCTGATCACAGGTACGGTATTTAATACCGTTTAACGGTCTTCACCGACCGGAGGTAAAACGCTACCGAGTTAGGATGAAATGTTCAAAGCCATTTTATCCGTGTCTATACATGTTGCTGCATATCAAGAAGGTGGCGTAGCTGTGATACCAATGTCGATTCAGAAGTCACAAGAGCACAAGATGGCGATAATCAAGATACCTAAGAATGTAAGAATGTAATAGGTCATCTTAGTCACAAGGAGTACAGATGAAGATCTCAAGCACTCAAAGTCAAATGACAAAGGCTCAAGATAAAGATCACGAAAGCATGAAGGAACAAAGCTGTTACAAACAAGATCAAGACCAAGATACAAGACCAAAGCAGGAAGATCTCCTCTACAAGAATGTATTCACTCAACCATCTTATGTTTTTTTAAGCATTTTAAGATGACCGATACATTGGGGGAGATTGTTAGCCCTATATTTTATATAGCCGAACAAGAATGTAATAGGTCATCTTAGTCGTTAAAAGGTCTTGTATTGTAATAGGTTAGTCGGGAAAACCGGGCTTGGACTTTAAGCTAATATTGTATAAGTTAGGGGTGTAAGCCCAAAGCAAAGCCAAGCCCGGCCCAAGGAAACAAAGCCCACGGCCCAAAAGGCCAAGGGTATATAACCCTCTTTCACATGTGAAAGAGGGTGTTGGTTCATTTCATTAAACACATAGTTTTAGTGTAAACCTTCCACTTCTCTCTCTACTTTCTCTTTCTACTTTTCTTCTCTTTCTCTCTCTAAGAATCTTGTGTTATGGATTAAATGGGAACAACAGTTAGTAATGAGAAAAATTGATTCTTCTTGTACAGAGACTCTCCCAGGCTCTGATACCACTTGTTGGGTCCACTAGATGTGGATCTGGCAGCCTATTAGGATCGGTGAACGACTTCTGTAATCACAAGTCTATTCATAGAGAGACTCTATATAAATCACACAGTATAAGTGCGGAATACAAATACCATGAACAAGAAGAACAGAATAACTATAATGACTTGATCCTTTACTAAGGATTTCTAATATTAATATAAACTAGAATTATGTTTGATGAAGGTGTGCTAAACCCTTCTGCCTAAGGTTCCTTTTATACTACAAGGAAACCCTAATACATCTTTAACCAAAACGTGTAAAACTGATATGCATATCCTTTCCTAACATATCTCATGCATATCCTAATAGAATAATAACTAAATAATAAAGTTTGACTTTCTATAAGACCAGGAGCACGACTTGCTCCTACTACTACTATGACCAGGAGGAACTACATACCTCCTAGTCTACCTATTACAAATATCTATTCCAATGGTCCTAACCAGAGACCTTCATTCCGAATTAAGTACAGATTCTGGATTCCGAACTGCATGCAGGATGTGGATTCCGAATTGCGTGTATGCCTAGATTCCGAATTAGATGCGTGACTTGATTTCGGATTACATATTGAACTCATATTCCGAACTACATATTGAACTCACATTCCGAATTAGGAAGGGGATTCATATTCTGAATTAGTTCTTGAATGTCAGATTCCGAACTAGGTAGCAAGTTGTGATTCCGAATTGTGACAGGATTTTGGATTCCGACTTATGTTTTATTTGTTACCTGTTTTAGTTTTCAAACTTTATTTTTCCCGCCATCTTTCTTAAGTGTTATTATAAATTTGTTTAATCTAATTTTAATTTCGAGTTTTCATTTTTATCAAGTGTTCAAAATTACTTTTCCTTTTAAGTGTTAATTTTTTGTCAATTATTTTTAAGTCTTAATTTTTAGTTTAAATTTTTAAGCTTCCACTTTTACTTAACGACATTACATTTTCATTTTTTATTTAGTTTAAAATAGATAACCATTTTACTTTATCTTCCACCAATAACAACTGAGTCACACATTAAACAGGAGATCAATTCGATTAGACCGATTCAACAAACGTTCATTTTATACTTGGTAAATCCTTGTATTAAATGGCGCCGTTGCCGGCTCTTTTCGTGAAGATTAACGGTTTATTGCGAGAGATGCGTTGGATTTTGGGATCCGTTCACTCTTGAACGTTATTTTTCTTGTCTAATTTTCAAAAAATTTCAAAAATCCATAAAAATTAAAAATTTCAAAAATCCAAAAACATTTGAAAAGTTATAAAAATCATTTCTTTTTCAAAGTTTTGCACCAAAAATATTTTCTTTTTCACGTTAACTTTATTTCTTCTATTTCTTTGCTTTTCTTTTCTTTTGTAGGTGTATGCGTACTCGTTCACGCAAAAGAAAGTCCATTCAAGCCGCTATTATTGATCCTCCCGTTGTATAGCCTCCCGTTGTCGACACAATGGAGAATCGTCCAATGATCGAGCTCTTACAATCACATGTCGAAGGCAACGATGATGCGATTGTGGTGCCGGCTATTGACGCCAACAACTTCGAGCTCAAATCCGGTTTCATTCAAATGGTTTCTGCCACAACTTTCTTAGGTCGTACTCATGATGATCCACACGATCACATAAAAAGGTTCGTACACTTATCCAATACTGTTAAATACAATAGGGTTTCCTAAGAGGCAATTCGTCTGCTCCTCTTTCCTTTCTCCCTCGAGGGACAAGCCCAGACTTGGCTTGATAAGGAACCACCCCAGAGTATTGTCACATGGACGGACCTTGAGACAAAGTTTATCAATTACTTTTTCCCACCCTCACGTACTACCGCTTTGCGAAATGACATTATCAACTTTGAACAAAAGTACGGTGAGACATTTAGTGAATCTTGGGATCGTTTTAAGGAACTTTTAAGAAAGTGTCCACAACACGGTTTTACAAAGGTACATCAAATTAATACTTTCTATAATGGATTAAGTTTGAATGACAAATATTCACTGAATAGTGCCTCGAGGGGTAATATTTTGGTTAAACTATGAATGAAGCTTGGGCTATCATTGAAAATAAAGCCAAAGTCTAAACCAAGAGTGTTAGGGCTACTATGGCTACTGCTAGTGAGAGTGAAGTCACTACTCAAATTAAGGAGCTTACTTCTATTGTAAAACACCTTGTTCTAAGAGATAGCCCTCCCACTCAACATGCCCATGCTCTTAATATATCTTGTGAAACTTGTGATGGGCCACACTCTTATTTTAATTGTGATAAAGCTTATGATCAATCTCACGGGGAAGTGTATGCTTACAACAACACGGAGAGAGTTCATTTCAAGCCTAATGTCGATGTTAATCATTTGTCCTATAATTCTACGAATTATTTGGCTCCACCCGGCTTTCAACAAAGACCACCCCCACCCAACCAAAACAACCAAGGGCCGCCAAGAGCTAATTTTCAAGGTAATGCCAATGTGAGGGGCTCAAACGCAAATCAGGGAAATTACCAAATGCAAAATCAAGGCTTTCCAAACCAAGGTTTCAATCCTCAAGGTTTTCCACCTTATAACCAATACCCAAACCAAGGTTTTCAACAAAAAGGGTTCAATTTACCTCATCCACCAATGGACTTGGTTTTGCAAAAATTTAATGAACACGAGAAAATAATGCAAGCAATGCAAGAATCTAATAGACAACTGCAAGAGTCCACGGATAGGAAATTCGTTCAAATGTTACAAGCCCTTCGTCCCCAAGGTGCTCTTCCTTCTACCACCAAAACAAACCCTAGAGCTAATGTGAGTGCTATTACTACACGCAGTGGAGCAACTTTAGAAGGATCTTCTATCCTTCCCCAAGTTACTCCATCTACACCTCCTCCACCCCCATTTATCCCTCCTACTACCACGCCTAGTACTAGTTCCCCATTACCATCTCCACCTCTTACAGAAGAAGTACCTAAGCAAAACCCTTCACCAACCCCACCTACCACCTCTAAACCTTCTACTTCTCAACCTTCAACATCTCAACCTTTACCTGCTACACCTACACCACCTAAACCCAACATCCCTTATCCTTCTCAGTTAGACAAGTGCAAATTGCTCACAAAAGAGGATTCTCAAGTTACTTCCTTTTTCAAGATGATCTCCCAAATAAATTTCAACATTAGCGTCGTTGAAGCACTTGTCCAAATGCTTGTGAAAGCATTCAAGGAATTGCTTAACAAGAAGGAAAAGATGGT
This sequence comes from Glebionis coronaria, assembly GCA_025667525.1. Taxonomy (NCBI): domain Eukaryota; kingdom Viridiplantae; phylum Streptophyta; class Magnoliopsida; order Asterales; family Asteraceae; genus Glebionis; species Glebionis coronaria. The sequence continues at coordinate 403,973,807 of CM046876.1, read as the reverse complement.
CGAGTTTGTCAACACACGCTTGAATGAAAACTGTTTTGCAGTCCTTCTTAAAGAAGTTCCAGAAAAACTTGGAGATCCCGGTCGTTTTGTGTTGTCTTGCCTTTTTAACAAAGTTGAAGAATTTACTACCTTAGCCAATCTCGGGGCAAGTATTAATTTGATGCCATTAAGTGTATGGAAAAAGCTATCATTACCCGACCTTACACCGACAAAGATGACTCTTGAGCTAGAAAATCGAACTCTCGCTTACCCCGTTGGTATTGCTGAAGATGTGTTCGTTAAAGTTGGTACCTTCACTTTTCTTGTCGATTTTGTTGTTGTTGATTATGAAATGGACCCTCGTATTCTGTTAATACTTGGACGGCCATTTTTGAGAACCGAAAAAGCTTTAGTCGATGTTGTCGAAGGTGAATTAATCTTAAGGTCGGGAATGATGCACAAGTCTTTAAGATGGGGAAAATTACAAGTAAGTCAAATGGAAAAGAATCGGAAAAAATGATTAATATGCTTCAAGAAGAGTTTACTACTACTTTAGAAAGTTTTAAGCTTGATGATTTTGTTGATATGATAATCCTCTTTTCGAGTCTTGCTATGATAATCCACTTTTCCAAGACGATGTGGATGATTTTGATGATTCTCTCTCCAATTTGGATCCCCCACAATTTATGATTCTCCACGGAACTATGATGATTATGATGATGATTCTAGTTCTGATGTGGATGATTATGATGATTTTGCTTCAGAGTATAAAGACATGCCAACTTATGATGATTTTGATGATGTTGATACTCTCTCGAGTGATTCTTCACATGATGACCTTGCTCCTACTTTTGATGAAGATCCTCCACCGAACACTCTTAATACTTTGGATAATTACTCATTTGAGGAAGATTTTGCCACTTTCCTTAATACATACTTCCCCAATGAGAATGATTCTCCTCCTTTGGACTTTGATTTTGGTCTTTATCCTCCTTCGAATATTAAGAAACCCGTTTCAAAGGAGAAGAAACCGGAAAACACCAACATCCGCATTACTTATGTTTTGACACCTCTCTATCCACCTTCGTCGGTTGAGATTGTGTGATTTATGAGCGGATCTTCTTCAAATTATACTGAACCTGAGTCTTATTTTCCCCTAAAGGAAAAGGTGTTCGATCCAGGTATCACAATCCTTCGGCCATCTCACTATCCATCTGATGTAATAAAAGGAAAGATTTTTGGAACTTGTGGAGATATGCTTGCACTTCATCCTACTTTCTACCACCATGCTCAGTCTTTGCTTAAGGGAACCTTGCCTACTCTTCTTTGGTTTGCCTTGTTCACGTTAAGCTTGTGCTATTTGATGGAGTAAAACCATGTATTTGACCCCGGTGGATGTTCTTCAAGGTTATTACCATGCTAATCAAGGTCGAGTCAGGCTCACGACTCGGTTAACAAAAACAAGCGCTTCTCGGGAGGCAACCCGAGTATCTATCCTTTTATTCCGTTTTTCTAATAAGTGTAGGGGGAGACCCTAGTATGTGTTTGTTGTTTTCTTTCTTATGATGTGTAGGGATCGAGCTTTCAAAGTTCCACTCTTGATGACTTTTGACGACCCGTGATTCCGTGTTCCCGTCTTCCCGGTTCTATCCTAAACACTTTTGATTCACTATTTTATATTCTTCAATATTAAAATAGGAATCACTTTAGTTGTCTTTTCCTTAGCAAAATTTAAACAAAGTGCACAATGTCCTAAGTGTAGGGGAGGTTACTTCCACATGCTTAAACATTAAGGACAATGTTTATATTAAGTGTAGGGAGACTTCTATCGAAGTTAAGTGGGTTTTTCCTTGTATTTGCCCTCATTTTAACCGGAAAATTGATTTTTCGACATTTTTCAAAAACTTTGATCTATTTTGGCCTATTAGTATTTTCCTTTGTTATCGTTAATTTTCTTTCATTAGAATAAATTTTGAATAAAATGGTTTTAATTTTTAAACGTTGTGAATCTTTTGACTCAACCCAAGTTTACTTATCCAAGTTTACTCTAGCTAGTATCCTTAACGTGTTTAAGTCAAGTTTTGCTAGGCTTTTATATAGGGGACTTCAAAACGCGAAAGTCTTAACTCTTACGGGTTAAGAACAAGAAATTTTCGCAAGTTCCTATAATTGATCCTAGAAAGTCGTTTATCAAGGGAACTTTAAAATGCAAATTCTAAACTTGAAAAAGTCTAAGAAGATGCAAGATCCTATAGATGACTTGAAAACCCAAAACTTTGATTTAATAGGCTAAGCATCCACGAGTCTCATTCCTTGAGATTTTAAATTGTGGAGAACGAGAGATGATAGAGTCAATTATAAGTTTGGTATTCTTTCATGAAGTTATGTGAGTTAATTATGAGCTTTTTCTCCCATCGCTTGTTAATAAATATAATTGCAATAAATAACGTCGTACGATTTGAAAAGTTACTTAGCCTCTAGCACAAGATCGTTTAAAAGTTGCTCGGTATTAATTAGAGTTCATAGCCAAGGCATAACTTATTGAAGCGGGATGCGAAGATTGGCGAGTCCGAAAAGGTCCTAACAAGACATGAGGGCTACATTTTGTTGTTAAAGATCCAAAAGTGATGTGAAGAATCATTTATCAAAAATCAATATGAAGGATCGAGACACACGACGAAAAGCAAATACTCCCCTAAAAGATCATGGAGAAATCTATCCAAAAAGGCCCTAACAAGGTATGAGGATAAATAGATCCAAGTTCTAAAAGGAGGCGGATATTTGTATATCAAAATCCCAAATAAAGATTGGAGAAAAATAAAGAAGTCTGGTCCAAGTATGAAGAATCTCTCAAAAAGTTCAAGTGAAGAAATTCCTATTATAAAGAGAAGACCATTATTTCATGAACGTCTCTCAAGATTTGAAGTATGAAGTCAATGCCAAAGATCGATCCGAGAAAGGTCTCAAATCGTGAAGCGAGTTATGCCAAGATATGAACTTTATGAGGTCCCGAGAAGCAGTTTTAAAAGATTTTGTCCTTTAGATAACTATTGATTAAATCGTCCTACTTTATTTTTGGCCTAAATAAACTATCGAAATAAGTCAACAATGCATCCTCGTGATCATTCAAGACAACAATAAAATAAAAGAGATACACCTAGGAATAAGGGAGTCTAAGTGAATAATTGGGCCACATGAGTGATTGTTAGTTTGCTAACTTATAATAACAATGATCTCGTTTTTAAGCTTGGTATGGGGAACGTGAAACTTGAGGGTGATAGACATTCATGACATCCAAAGCCTTACTGTAAGTCTTCAATCTCTTTATTTGTTTTTCTTCGTTTAATTATGTCTTATGTTTAATAAAGGCCTAGGTGGGTTAATTATGATGAAAAATGTAAAACTTGCTTTGTAACTAATGCATTGCATGAGGGCATTGCAATGGTCAAGTGTAGGGGATTTGATAGGTGTGAAAATACCCATCCTTTTACCACTTAACTACAATAATAACCAAGCCAAAACGTGTACTTAACGTCGTAAAAGTCAGAATTATGCGTGGTTTGTGTTTTTGTTGTGATTTAGGACCAAAATATGAAAAAGGAAGAAAACACGGGCTTTCACGGGCTTTTATCGAAGAAAACGAGAAAAGACGAAGTCAAAAGATCAAGAGTGCAAAAAGAACAGAAGTCCAAGGCCTATTCTGAAGATTTATCGAAGAAAAAGTCTAAAGACGGAAGTTTAATGAAGTCGAAGAACCAAGTCTAATTAAAGAAGAAAATTATAAGACGAGTTCAATTTTTATCGACAAATCCCGAGACGACGTCGAGAAAGACAAAGAATTTAAATCGAGTCGAGACAAGAAGAAAGAAAGAAGAAAGCATCAACATTTACTCCTCCTATAAATACCTCCTAATATGTCATTAGGAGGGGTAGTTAGTGTTAGTTAATTTTAGATAGTTTTAATATTGGAAGGTAATTAGGAGTAGCTTAATATCACTTTCTCTTTCTAGCTTTTCTTAATGTTTTAAGCTTTTTACATTAATCTTGTAATTTGAATCTTTAATCACCTTAATTTCAAGCTTTTTCAATTAATCATTTCTCATTCTACCTTTCTTTATTTTTTATCTTGTTTAATTTTTATAATCATGCAGTTTGTTAATCATGTTCTTTGATTGATTGATGTTTGTGTTTGATTGTGCTTATTGATCTTTTAGTGTTTGATTTTTATAGCTTATTGTGGTTAGTGCTTATTGTGTTATTTTTCTTATTTTTAATGAAGTTCTTATTAGTTTATTTTTATAAAAAGTTGATTTTAAATATTTTAATTATTTAGTTTTTTTAAAAGTTTTAAAATTTTAGCTTAATAGTTTCTTTTTAAAATCATTTTGGTTAAGTTTTTAGATAAGTGCTTATTTGGTTTTAGCTTATTTTTAGTTTCGGCTTATTTTTGTTCTAATCCGGGTTATGCCAAAACCCTAATACTCCGACTTAGGTGTAGGATTCATTTTCCCGAATTGCATGTTTAAGGGTTATCCCGAATTAGGTGTTGGATTCATTTATTCAGACTTAGTTTAGAATTCCCTTATTCCGAATTGAGTTAAGGACCGGATTCCGAATTAGGTTGGTGACAAACCTATTCCGGATTAGGTGCTAAACTACATATTCCAAACTAGGTGAGACCTTCATTCCGAATTAAGTACAGATATTGGATTCCGAACTGCATGCAGGATGTGGATTCCGAATTGCGTGTATGCCTAGATTCCGAATTAGATGCGTGACTTGATTCCGGATTACAAATTGAACTCATATTCCGAACTACATATTGAACTCATATTCCAAATTAGGAAGGGGATTCATATTCCGAATTAGTTCTTGAATGTCAGATTCCGAACTAGGTAGCAAGTTGTGATTCCAAATTGTGATAGGATTTGGGATACTGACTTATGTTTTATTTGTTAACTGTTTTAGTTTTCAAACTTTATTTTTCCCGCCATCTTTCTTAAGTGTTATTTTAAATTTGTTTAATCTAATTTTAATTTCAAGTTTTCATTTTTATTAAGTGTTCAAAATTACTTTTCTTTTAAAGTGTTAATTTTTCGTCTATTATTTTTAAGTATTAATTTTTAGTTTAAATTTTTAAGCTTCCACTTTTACTTAACGACGTTACATTTTCATTTTTTCTTTAGTTTAAAATAGATAACCATTTTACTTTATCTTCCACCAATAATGACTGAGTCACACATTAAACCGGAGATCAATTCGATTAGACCGATTCAAGGAACTTTCTTTTTATACTTGGTAAATCCTTGTATTAGACTTCATACTTGAGCATAAATGATCCTTTGACTTGTTGAGTTGATGGTTGACCATATTTGACTTTGTTCTTGACTTTCTCTTAATTGCACTTTTCGTCCTCCATTTTTGAAAGTTGTCAAGAAAGGTCCTTTGTCTTTGCAAGGCTTGTCACTTTTCATCCTCCTTTTGTCTTTTCTTCATCAATAAAGCTTGAATTAACTTGTTTGGTTCAAAATTGTATCTTTTTACCTACACAAGCACAAACAACAAAACATACCCATAATTCTGCTTTTATACATCAAAATTAGGTATTTTGCTTTGTGTTTTAGGGTGATTTGTGGTATAATTGATATGAGATTTCACTCATATCAAATCCCCTACACTTGATCATTGCCATGACCTCATGCAATGCCACATTTTAAAGCACCAATTTACACTTTTCTCATAATTAATCCACCTTGGCCAATATGGAATGCATTTACACTACACTACACTATATGATGCATGATTTTGATTTGATACAATGCAATGCAAAGGAAAGCAATTCTATTTATATATTTTTGATTTTTCTTGGAATGGTCTTGATGGAAATAACTCATAAAGAAATCAAAGACTTAGATTAGGGCTTTGGTACCATGAACACTTATCATCCTCAAGTTTCACTTTCCCTATACCAAGCTTAAAAACAAGATCATTGTTATCCATAAGTGAAAGTGCATCGACTTATTCATAAAAACTAATTGTGTTACTATTATACCACCACTTATTATGCCTCTAAGACCGGTTATTATTTGAGCAAATTACTTGACGGTAAATTTGTCATTATTTAAAGCGTGAAATATAAGAAATGTAAAATCTCAAAATAAGGAAGTATGGTTTTAATCCTAAGTAACCATCTTATCCATAACTCGAAAAACCGCCCAAAATTGATATAAGTCCGACCCAAAATAATAAGTCATTCGCCTTATATGTAAAATCCTTATGCCATGCATTAATAAGTAGCTACACACTCGCTAAGAAAAGAAAAATAAAACTCACGCAATAATTTATATCCGCCGCCTTTTTGAGACCTTGGATCTTCAATCCCGCAACCCGTCAAGGTAATATTAGATTGGAGCAACTATTAAATCCCCGCAACCCTTGTGGGAGTAATATTGGAATATAATAGCTACTATAATTAACACTTCACTGCCCCCTCTTGGGAGTCATGTATAATTATTACTTTTTTTCTTCTTTTCTTTTTCTCTTTTTTTTCTAGCCACTCATTTTTTTTGCATAAGTCGCTCTTATTCTTCTTTATTCCTCACAAAGAAAGTTGAAAAGAATAAAAGGAAAAACACCCGCTAAGTATTTAGCATGACATAAGTCTAGTACACATAAAACGTTCTAACTTAGAATCTTAAGACGTACTTATACCAACCACGAATGATTAGTAAAAAATGCATAAGAGACTACAAGCAAATTAAAACCGATTTTGATAATTTATTAACATATATACATGCGTTGACAAGAAAGTAAAGGTTATGAAAGGGGATATAAAAGCCACAATTAATTAATATGAGGTTTATCTAGCCCATAAAACTTACTTCAAACTCTATCATCTCTTGTTCTCCACAGTTTAAAATCTCAAATAATGAGACTAGTGGATGCTTAGCCTAATAAACCAATAAAGGTCTACATGGTTAAGGCTACTAGCTAGAGAATGCTTGGATAAGCAAACTCAAGTTGAGTCAAAGTATCCATGGCGGGCCTAATATGTCAAAAACTTCTAAATTTGTTAAACCATATCCTTTATTATATTTTTTTTCCTTTTTATATATTTTTGATGAAAAATAAAAGAAGAAATATATACAATGCAAATGTGTTATGCGAATGAAAAATGATTAATGCAAAAAGAATGAATGAATATTTTTGGTGGCAAAAGTAGATCAAATATTTGAAAAAATGTTTGAAAAATTAATTTCCAAGTTATCATGAAGTCAAAGACAAAGTTCTAGGTAAGGTCACTTTAATAGAAGACCCCCTACACTTAAGATAAACATTGTCCTCAATGTTTAAGAGTATTGGAGTGAACTCTCCTACACTTATGACATTGATAACTTTTCTTAACCCAAGCTAAGGAAAGGTCTACTATAGTGAATTCATTTTAAGCACAATGGGTTTTGAAAATCACAAAAGTAACAAAGTGAACCCGATACAAGGTCCTCCTCCATAAGCTCCAATACATGTAATGAGAGAGATCAACCCTACAAACATAAAGAAGACAAAAGAGAGGCAACCCCCTACACTTCTTCTCAACTATATGCCCTTATTTCTATCCTACCACACTCCTAGTCTAAAAAATCTAAGCCTAGTTATTCAAGCTTGATTTATGGAGTCTCTAGCTCGACTCATCCCACACTTAAAAGTGTCTATGAAAAACCTATCATGGAGAGTAAAAGATTTACCCTTTTTAAGAAAAATCTCCATGATGAGGTAAAGAAAGTTTTTAAGTATACAAAACTCCATAAATATCCCCCCGGATCAAATACATAATTACCATACCACTTATTACACAATCCAACAAGCAACATCCCAAGCAATGGTGAAATGGGTGCGGTGTTATTCTCCATAAGGTTTGCCCATATGTTCTCCCAAGGGTGATGAGGTGATACTCTAAAATCTCCCACAAGTTTTCCTTTTATTGCATCAGGCGGATACTGAGTTGGTTTATCAAGCTCTATGCCATGATCAAAAATCCTTTCCTTGATGGGAAAACAACAAGTGGTGGTAGCCTTAGAAGATTCCCCCTTATAGATCACATCTTGAGAGAAAGGTTGTGGAACAATGGGTATCAACAAGCTCTTGGAAGAAACCATCATGACATGCTTTTCTTTGTCACGTTGAAAGGTTGAAGTGGGAAGGAGAGAAGGTAAGGTGTCAAAATATCCAAGAATGTACTCAAGAGGTGTATCAACCTCAAGAAACGCATCACTCTCATCAATGATAGAACCCTCCTCATCACCATAATCATCATAGATTGGTATGTCAAAGATTGATGACTCAAAATGTATCTCCTCAAAACCCAAGGAAGTGTGATCATCAAAGAATGGAGGCTCACAAATGGAGAACTCATCATCACTATCAAAAAGAGGAGGTTCATCATCACTATATTCCTCATTGGTGTCGTCATCATGGTGTAAAAGTGGGTTATCAAATGATGTTTCAAAAAGGGGACTAGAATGAATCATAAAGTCACCAAAGTTAAGCTCTTAAGGTTCATGAATATCCAATGATGAGGTAATGGAGGCTATGGTCTCAACATAGGGAGGATCATAATTTCCACTTATGCAAGCTTCATAAAAATATTCACCACAAACTTCATTAAGGATATCATCTTGAGTATCCTCTTTAGTAAGAACATCAATATGCTTCACCGTTTTGGGCTCATTGGATTTCTTAGACAACTTTCCCATGTTAAACACAACTCTTTCATCTCCTACCCTCATTGTGAGTTCTCCCTCCGCCACATATATAAGAGTACGACATGTTCTCAAAAATGGCCTACCAACAATAAGAGGAACTCTCGGGTCCATATCATAATCAACCACTACAAAATCCGCGGGAAATGTGAATTTATCAACTCCAACAAAAACACATTTCTCCACTCCAACAAAAACATCTTCCACAATTCCCACCGGATAAGCTATTGAACGGTTGGCTAATTCAAGTGTCATTTTTGTAGGTGTGATCTCGGGAAGTGAAAGTCTTTTCCAAACCGATAATGGCATGAGATTGATGCTTTCCCTAAGATCTGCTAGTGCCACGCAATTTTCGATCCCTGGGAAATTGCAAGGAATCAAAAACCTTCCCGGATCTCCAAGCTTAGTAGGCAACTTCTTAAGCAATACCGCGGAGCAATTTTCATTTAAGGAAGCATTAGGCAAATCCACCAATTTCTCTTCGTTCGAAAGAAGGTCCTTGATCATCTTAGCAAATTTAGGCATATTGGCTAAGGCTTTCGTAAATGATATGTTGATATTCAATCGTTTGAACATCCGCATAAAAGTTTGACACTTAAGTATCATCCTTATTCTTAAGCTTTTACTTTCTCAATCTTGATGGGTATGGAAGACTTAGTTTTGGTGTAGGTTGAGTAGTTGTTGAAGGATTTTCTTTGTTGGGTTCTTCATTGATGGGTGTGGAAGTTGAAGGATTAATAGGTGTAGGGTTTGAAGGTGTAGGTGTTGAAGTTGTAGATCTTGAAAGTGTTGAGTTTTATGTTGTAGGCTTATCACAAGGTGGAACCATAGTATGCTTAACCAAAGTAGGTTTAGGTGGTGAAAGATCAATAGTTGTTTTTCCACTCCTTCTTGTGCTTGCATTAACATTAGCCCTTGGATTTGTTTGTATGTTTGAAGGTAGAGCACCTTGTGGCCTTTGATTAAGAAGCATCATAAACCTCTTGTTTGTTTCCTCATGCATTTCCCTCATTCTTTTCTCATTGGCTTGAAACCTTCTTTCATTCTCTTGATTCATTTTGTGAAGACGCTCAATGGTATTAAAATCATGTGGCAAATTTCCTTGAAAGCCTTGAGGTTAGAAAGGTGGAGGTTGATTGTAAAACCCTTAGTTGTTTCCTTGAAAGTGATTTCCTTGATTTTAAAAGGTATTGGGCGCTCTAAAGTTGTTTTGTCATTGGTAATTTGGACTAGGCTCTTGATTTCTTTGAATAAATTGAGAAGGGTTAGTTTGGTTTTGGGTGGGTGGATGGGGTGGAAATCCGGGTGGAGCAAGGTAGTTGTTTGACTTGTAAGAGAGATTGTTAGGGTTGATATTAGGTTTGAAGTGCTCTCTTTGTACATCTTTATAAGCATAACATTCACCTTGGAAATTTTGAACCATGTCACATTGTAGGTAAGAAGGAGGTCCTCCACATATCTCACAACTTATGGTAATAGCATTCACATCATTGGAAGAAGAGTTGTTCAAAGAAATTTTCATAAGGGCTTGGACTATCTCTTGATTCGTCTTTTGAGTCTTTTCCGTTAATTAAAGTATCTCATTTTGACTCTTGAGGAGTTGATTATCAATGGATGTGTGAGAACTTTCTTGCACAACATGGACCATCTCATCTCTTTGGTTATTTGTTTGCACCATGGATTTAGTCTCAATAATGTCCCATGCTTCTTGTGTGGACTTGGAAAGAATTTTCCCACCCGCGGATGAATTGATGGAATCTTGATGATGTGGTCTTAATCCATTATAAAAGGTGTTGATTTGATGAACTTGGTTAAATCCATGATTGGGACATTTTCTCAATAACTCCTTGAAGTCCTCCCAAGCCTCACTAAAGGTTTCATCATTCCTTTGTTGAAAACCAATAATTAAATTTCTCAAAGTCGTAGTTCTTGAGGGAGGAAAGAACTTGTTCAAAAACTTCTTGGTAAAGTCCTCCCAAGTGGTAATGATCTTAGGAGGTTGTCTATCTAGCCAATACCTAGCATTACCCTCTAAGGATAATGGGACTAAGATCAACTTGATTACATCATGAGGGACCTATTATACTTAAGTGTATTGCATATGGACAAAAACTTATTGATATGATCATCCATGGGTCTCCCTAAGAATGGTGTAGAAGAAACCAAAGTGATCATATGTCTCTTAAGCTCAAAGGTGTTTGCGGGTGTCTCGGGTGTAACAATAGCATCGGCATTTCCCTCCACATTTGATTGGAGGATCTCCATCAATGGTCTATTGTCAACGGCGGCCATGGCTTCTTGTGTGTTGTTCAAAGCATGATACTCGGGATCGGCTTGATGGACGGTGTTGTTTTTGTTCTTTCTCTTGTTCTTCCTTTTGGGAGGAAGGGGTTGTACACCAAAAGGTATTTGTGCACGCCCTCGGGTGAGCATGCAACTCAAATCAAGGAGTGAGAGAGGAGCTCTCGATCGACTTTGGAAAAGAAGGGATTATCCTTTCCGAGATTCAATAAGTAATATCCACAAGAAAATATATTATATGTAAGTAATACTTTGGGTGGCAAAACCCCCAACAAGCTTTCCTTCTTAGAATACTCACTAGTGAACGGGGGTTAGGTGGCGCGAATCACTTAAGTACCTATTAACCCTTAGACGACATTTTATAGCACGTCGCCTATCTATTCACTTTAGTAGTTCGTATTCTTCGAGTTCTTGCTTATGGAAAGTATTTATCTATTTTTGCCTTTAATTTACTTTGATCGATACACGAACTTAGGACCGGAACTCCCCCAAGAACGGTGTATTTCCTTGGCAATACTTATGGAAGTATGTGTATTGGTTGTTCGTATACGTATATGTATCTACATATAATAATATAAAGAAAATATTTTTGTATTTATTGGGTTTTTTAGAAAATACTATATGTACGTAAAAACGATGAAAACCGATATATACAATATATTTTTGGTGTAATCTTTTAGGAAAAATATTACTTTTTGATTTTTTTTATATTTTTTGGTTCAATTCTTAGGAAAGAATTGATTTTTGTGGTTTTTTAGTTTTTTATATTTTTATCTTTTTGATTTTTTTTATCTTTTGGATTTATGATACGTAAAAGGAACGCTCACGAGGTGAACGGATCCCAAAATCCAATCGAAACCGTCAATCAATAGTCTCTCGTAATGTCATGAACCGGCAGCGACGCCATTTAATATAAGATCTTATTCAAGTTCGTTTTTCCAAGCTCACAACAAATTTAAAGTCCAACCAATCTCAAGTTTATAATTGTTTTTGGTGTTAACAAAGGTATTTGGTATCTATGTCTATTTCAAAGAATCACGTAAAAAGTGGAAAATATTATATCTATGTAACTGTAAAACAAGTTGCAATTACCACAATTGTAGCACAAAGTACAAGTATTAAATGCACAAATGTAAAATTGCTCAAAATGTAAAGGAAATAAAAATACAAGGACTAAATATGTAAACTCAGAAAGTATAGGGACCAAAAGTGAAAGTTATAACAAACTGTGTGAACAAACTAACAAATATCCAAAACTGTCTAACAGAAATCTAACTAATACAAATTACAAGGACTTAAGATTGCAAACCCTAAAAACTTGTGTTAATGCAAGAATGCTTAAAAACGTTACTTGCATTTTTCGGTCTCGCTTAGTTTTGATTACGACAATATGTAAAAACAAGCATTTACAAAAACAACGAAAAATGAATTCTTGAGTTCAAGTGTTTTTCATTTTACCCATTTTCACTTAAGGTGTGAATAAACAAGTACTAACCTTAATCAAGTGATCAAGTGATTTAATCTTTTCTTAAAACTCACTTTTTATTAAATGTGACAAGTTTTTAATTAAACTTTCTTTTTAAGAAAATGTTTTATTAAATTAAATATTTGCAAAATTTGAAAATGGCATATTCCCTTTTGATTTGGAATATCCTTTCTGGATATTTTTATAACCAGATATGACCTCCACCATTAAAGGACAAAAAAGGAGCGGAGTTTAGCCCGGCGGTTCCTTAGCGCCTAGGCGGTTCCTTATCGATAAGGTACCACGGGCTAAGATAAGGAACCGCGGGCGGATATAGCCGTTGGCCCTTTGTCCTATAAATAGTGGACCTTTCTTAGATTTTCAATTCACCTCTTTTGCACACAAATTTCCAGATTCAAACATACTTCTTCAATCACTCAAATCCTTGATTATTTGATTGAGTACTACTTGTTTAGAAGTGAACCTATTTCCACCATCCCTTCCTCTTCAAGTGCAAAGAGAAGAACACTATCATTGTGAAGTGTTGAGTCCACCACCAAAGATCCTTTGAAGATCAAATCTGTTGATCCCAAACTTAGATCGATTAGCTTTGTGTATACGAGATTAGATCAAGTATAACACGTAGAGAAACCTTTGTTATATGCTTTGTGAATCTAAGTATTATGCGGAATTTAATACTTAAACAAGAACACAAGATGTAAACAAAACTTTCACTTTGATTATCAATGTCGAACTTGCTTACAATGAAAGATGTTTACGAACGAAAACTTAATGAAAACTTGATATTAAACATTAACCTAAAGGCCTTCTTTTATAGACTAAGAAGCCTTATACAATAAGCTACGTATCAACTATTCTAGGTAAAGATAAACATAGAAAATACATTGTCGTTTCTATCCTTACTAGAAGTATTCTAGAACATAATAAACGTGTAGCTCACATCTTCCATCAGTGCTTGTCTTCAATCTGTCAACGCTTGACTTTAACTTGTCAACGCTTAAGCTATCAGCGCTCACTTTGCTCTTGTCAACGCTTGAGTTGTTCTTGTCAGCGTTCAAGTGATCTGGCCTTAATTTATTCCCAACAATCCTCCCCTAAACTTGATATCCACTCTTATGATCAAGTTTCTGAATAAACATTAAGAACTTGGAGGCGTCTGACAAACCTTATCATATTGGTAATAAATAAATCTGATCAAATTCTTTGCCACGTCACTTGTGTAATCTATCTCCAGCTGGGTGTCCTTCATCTTTTCCAAAACAGCCTTGGATATGAAATACTGAGCATCTACAAGTAAATACTCAGCAAACTTTGTAGAACTCAAATGGTATACACCAGCAGCTGAATATAACCTCCATTGAAGACCACTGAGATCATCTTCAAGATCCTTCCATATTTCAGGATCTTCCTCATTTGTCCCACACATTCTTTTGAATGTGGTCCAAAGTTTTATTCCATTAGCTGAAGTTGGTGCTTCAGCCTCATACTTGGTCTCTAGCAACCTCCAAAGGTCCACCAAGTCTTCTCTATCACAACTTGCAAATAAAGATATGAGAGTGGTAAAAGTGTGTACCTCCTTGCCATATCTTCCAATCTTCCAGAATCCACATTCATCTTCATCATAACTCACAATTGGATTCCTGGAATCTAGTGGTAACACATGCACCATATCTGAAGCTTCTAATGGGGAGAGCTTGAGGCTCTTTCTAATAACTGCTTCACTTGGATATAGTTGATTCATATCTTTTGGAAACTCAAGTGCAAATCCCTTCTTCACTGGTCTGGGAACTATCATAGCTTTCTTGATTTCCATCTCTTCTGCAAGTTGCTCCTTTCTTTCATCTGAAAGAAGTCTGAAAGTGTTTTCTTCCTGCACTTTCAACCAAATGGGATAAGCCCTATGTTCCAACTCATCAAATGTCAAAGCCTTCAACTTCTGATGTGTCCATCCAACTCCATGACATTTGAGCAACATAAAGTAGAGCTTCCTTCTATCCCTTTTCAACTCTGAGAGAATGTTGCTTGCCTTGTACTTCAAAATCACCTTACAATCCTTCTGAACTCTAAGAAGAATCTCCAAACCCCATATCTGATCTGAAATGGTCAAGTCTGGATTATCCATACACCTTTCTTCCCAAGAATTGTACATCTGAACCACCTCTGGCATATCAAAATCAATCTGCAACTTTAAATCTCTCAGCTTTTCCCTAGCAAGCTCATCACCATACTCAAGTCTTTCTGGTTCAATAATCATCACACTTGAATCTGAGCTAGCCCCATCACTTTCTTCTTCAGAAGTCACAACAAATGGTGACTTTTCCTTTTCACCTTGTTCCATCATTTGCTCAGCCAATCTTCTATCAAATTCAACCTGAGCTGCATTCTTTGGAACAACTTCTTCTACCAACTTACCCTTACCCTTATCTGATGGTGCAATTGTTGGTAAGGTAGATGGTAATACCTGAGTAGGAACATCCTTGATGATAGATGATGACTGGAATACATCACCTCCATATGCAGATCTGTCAACGCCCAAATTTCCTCTATCAGCGCCCAAAATACTTCTATCAGCGTCCAAACTTGTCTTGTCAACGCTCAAATATTTTCCCTCAGCGCCTTGTGTAACCTCTCTCAACATATCTGTAAATGATAAATTTAAATTGGTTGGAGAGATCAATGACGTATCAAAACCTGTTTGTTCCTTCAAAGTAGTAAGAGCTTCAGCAACATCCAATGATTGACCATCTTGACTGCTCTTATCACTCAGATTTCTTTGATCTTCCTCCCCTTTGGAAGACTCCTCCATACCTCCCTTTGCATGAGCACTCTCCAAAACAACAATCCTCTCCCTCAATTCCTTGAGTTCAAGGCCTTGGTTGCTGACAATTTGTACTAAGTCTGCATTCTGCTTTTGCAAGCTAATGCAGACAGCCGTCAATTCCAAAAGAGTCATTGGTTCCAGTCTGCCCTCTTCTAAAATGGGGATTTGACCTCCCAAGTCAGATTCATTGGGCATGGATGAGGACTTAATTATGGTGGGACTGCCTTGGCCAGCTTCTAAGCCAGAACCAATAGTCCCAGCCTCATCCAGGTCACCAGCCACACTTGTGGTGGTGGTTCTCTCTGCTTCATGGCTAGGACCACCAGAGGAGAACACTCCAGCAGTCCTTTGGCGTTTAATCAACCTATATTCAGGTGGTGTGGAAGATGGTGTGGAAGAATGAGTAGATGTCGGTTGGTTAAGGGGTGTTTGGGATTGTGATGGTTGGGTGTCAGCGTTGGAAATAGGCACATCAACGCCCACATTAGATGTGTCAGCGTCAAAGGGTTCTTGGTCAATTTGCATTTGGTCAGGTGAGGGTAAAGGTTCAGGGATAGGTTCAAGTTGTGGGTGAGGGTCAATATGAGGTTGGGGGTCTGGTTGGGGTTGTGCTGCTGCAATAACAGCAAGCATGGCTGGGGTTAAAGGTAAATCCCTATGAGGTGGTGAATTCATCTTGGTAAAAATAGCTTTCTTTTGTTCAGGGATTTTATAAAAATCATTGTGATCCCTTGAACAATATCTTTGATCATCAAAAATCATTTTGCAGAAAACGGGGATAAGCTAAAGTCATTTTTGTCCCCTTGTTTTTACACATTCCTTCAAAAATCATTTTAGACCAGTTATATTTTTGCCCTGTTGCAATACACACAATAGCAGTTGCAATGGATCTATTGATCTCATTGTGTGCAGTACATTTGGGACTCAAACATTGAAGGAGAATGTGAATGAGGTACTTCCAGGCTGGGGGAAATTCCTGCTTATGGTACTTATTAAGAGTACCTTCATCAGGAATAGGGTATCCCAAAGCCCTAAGCCCTTGTTCTATTTCAGTTATGGGAAGAATGGTTATACCATCAGCATCATCAAGATGCAAGGCCTGGCGTACCAAGGCCTCAGTAACCACCCAAGATCTCCCATGAACAATAGAAGTTAATGTGGTCACTCCATTAACTGTTGAGGAACTGACAGTGTTCCAAAACTGTTTAATGTGTGTGACTGGAATGAGTGGTGTATGAGAAAAAGCATACCTTAATGGGGATGCGTTCAAATACGCCACCATTTGTGTGTATTGAGGGAACAAAGTATTATCAGCAACAAGATAAGCAATCATGTTGTGTTGAGACTTGAACCCCAAATCCAATTCTGCTGAGTTAAATCTTGGTGCCATTGATGAAAGCTGTTAATTTGAAGTATAAAAGATGAAGGTTGATAAGAGAAAAGTGTTAGACAAGAATTATAGATACCCTGTTTAAAAATAGGAGCCAAATTTATAGGAGTGGATGAATGCATGTGATTGGCCCAAAAATAGGCAAAGATTTTCAAAAACTAATCATGAAAATATTGAAAAAGTTATAAGTTATCTCATGCATTTAATGAAAGTAACAACTCCTAAAATTACGGCTTGAAAATATGTCAAAAAGTAACAACTGGGTAGGTCCCATTGAGTGTCAACGGTCAAATATAACCCATCAACGCCCAACGGCTATAATCTTGTCAACGTTCGCCTAAAGCCATGTCAGCGTCCAATTTGGTCACAACAACGCTTGGAAAAATCTTGTCAGCGTCCAAAAATAAAATTGTTTTAAAAAGTGAAAAATGACCTTAACAAGTAATTTATCCTAGAGAAAATAACCAAAAGCTGATAATTATTATAGGGCGGCAAGCACTGTCCAGTTATGCACACTTGCATAAGCAAGATAGACATAACAGTCCTCTAGTGTCCCTTGCTAACCAAAATTCTTAACAACCAAGTTACCTTATAAAATCCTTGTTACTCCCAGGTAAATCCCATATCAAAATGATTCCCAAGTCTCCCAACAGACCACAACCAATTCTAGGCCAAAAATGTCTTGGCAGCATGCAAAGTTGATATACTATGCATGCTACAGTGCCTCATGGTTTAGTAAAACTAACCCATACTCACATGTGGACACAATCTAGAATTGTGATAAGAGTATCATATGGATACCCAAAAATCCTAAAGGTTCCTAAAACCTCCCCTTAAACAAAGATACAAAGAGTTTGATAAAAATATGCATGAACATAAAAAATTTATGTCAAGATGGGAATGAATCATTCCAACCATCATCCATAAACAAAAACATGTCCAAATGCTTCTCCTTTGATCCATAAGCAACTCTGTATCCAATGGTATACCGCTAACACCATCTGCACATTTAGATTGAAAACCACAAAACTAACATTGTTGCTGACAACGCCCCGATAACACATAACAGCGTTGAAGGAAGCTTTGTCAGCGTTAGACAATTATATTGCTGACAACGCTGCAAAAACACTTATCAGTGTTCAAACAACCTTTGTCAGTGTTAGAAAAATATAGTGGAAAATCTAAATTATCAATAAGACCAATAATAATAATGCATCATCCTGTACATACTTTTACAAAAAGAATCCAAAACACATACTTAAGTGAGATTAACCATTCCAATACTTGTTACCAAGTACTGAAATCTTCCAGTATCAAAAGGTTTAGTTAATAAATCTGACACATTTTCCTCAGTGTCAACCCTATCTGGTTGTATTAAACCTTTCTCAAAGCAATCTCTTATAAAATGGTGTCTAATTTATATGTGTTTAGTTTTAGAGTGATGCACAGGATTCTTAATGATGCATAAAGGACTATTATTGTCAACAAATATCTTAGTATGCATGAAGTTATACCCATAATCCAACAGCTGGTTCTGAATCCACAACACTTGACCACAACATGCTGCTGCAGCCACATATTCTGCTTCAGTTGTAGAGTTAGCCACCACTGTTTGTTTCTTACATTGCCAAGATATTAATCTGCTCCCAAGAAATTGACATCTACCAGTTGTGGATTTCCTATCAAACTTGTCACCACCATAATCACTATCTGAATATGCAATCAGCTCCAATGGTGAATCCTTTGGGTACCACAAACCAAGAGTAGGGAAACATCTTAGGTACCTAAAGATCCTCTTCACAGCATAAAGGTGACATTCTTTGGGAGTCACTTGATGGCGTGCACATGCACACACAGCAAACATGATATCAGGTCTGGAAGCAGTAAGATACATCAAGGATCCAATCATGGATCTATAATGCCTGACATTAACATCTTTCCCATCTCCAATCTTTCCCCAAGGGTGTTCTCTATCCATAGGAGTAGAAGCCCTCTTTTCATGTGGAGAAAAGCCAAACTTCTTCAAGATTTCAGCAACATATTTGTCTTGGGAGATGAAGATACCATCTTCTTTCTGCTGAACTTGTAAACCAAGAAAGAAGTTCATCTCCCCCATAGCACTCATCTTGAATTTGTCTGTCATAAGCTTGGAGAAATCCTCACTCATCTTTGGATCAGTAGACCCAAAAATGATATCATCAACATAGACCTGCACAAGCAACACATCTTTGCCTTTCTTCTTTGTAAATAGTGTCTGATCTATGGTGCCCCTCTTGAATCCATTGTCCACCAAATAGGTAGAAAAAGTACCATACCATGCTCTAGGGGCTTGATGAAGGCCATACATAGCCTTTTTGACTCTATACACTTTGTCTGGATGCTCAGGATCCTCAAAACCAGGAGGTTGCATGACATAAACTTCTTCAACAATGGTGCCATACAAGAATGCACTCTTTACATCCATTTGATAGACTGTAAAGCCCATGCAAGATGCATAGGCTAGAAAAATCCTAATAGCTTCAATCCTTGCAACTGGTGCAAAGACTTCGTCATAGTCTATCCCCTCCTCTTGTGTATAACCTTGAGCCACTAACCTTGCCTTGTTTCTGACCACAATACCTCTTTCATCTCTTTTGTTCCTGAGAACCCATCTTGTCCCTATTGGTCTGACATATCTAGGACAATCAACCAGCTCCCAAACATCCTGAATAGCAAATTGGTGAAGCTCATCCTGCATTGCTTCCACCCAACTTGGTTCTTTGAGAGCATCAAATATCTTCTTGGGTTCTTCTTGTGACAAAAAACATGCAAACAAACATGCTTGCACAAGAGGGGTATCAACCTTCTTGTGTATATTGGCAATAAATCCACCAAGACTTTGATGGGATCTTCTTGTCTGAACTGGAGTCATAACATCACCAATGATCTGAGATGGGGGGTGATTCTTCATTGTGGAAGTGAGAACTCCTCCTTCAAAAAGTCTGGTGTCCTCAACTTCACGCTCCATGTTGCCAATATCTTCTTCATCAGACTCTCTTTGAGCAACAGGAATCTCTTCATGGACATTGGAAGGTCCACCTTGTTTAAAATTGGAAGAGAAAAGATGCCCATAAGTGTTATCAACGTTTGAATCTTGGTTGTCAGCGTCAGAGCTGACAGCGCCTGAAATGTTGTTGTCAACGTCTGAATTGGTCTTGTCAGCGCTGGATTTTCCTTTGTCAGCGCCTGAAGAACCATGCATGTTTGTATTTGGTGGTATTTGGAAACCACCATTATCTTGTCCAGCAGCAGCAGCATCAGCAAAAGCATCAGTCCAAATGGGAATTGTGACATATTCAAATGTAGGAGATGCCTTTTCTGCTTGTGATCCCCTTTTGCACTAAATTTCCCTAAGGCATCACTAGTGTCTAAGACTACTACATGACATCCAAAAGGTCTGAGAAAACCAATATTAGGTTTTCTTCCCCAAAGTAACTCATAAGGTGTCTTGTTCTGAATTTTGTTAACCAATGCTCTATTTTGTACATAGCATGCTGTATTCACAGCCTCAGCCCAAAAGGCTATGGGAAAGTGAGCATCAGCCAACATTGTTCTGGCTGCTTCAATTAGGGTTCTATTCTTCCTTTCAGCAACCCCATTTTGTTGTGGGGTTCTAGCAATACTAAACTGCCTAGTAATTCCCTTCCTGGCACAAAAATCATCTAGCTTCTTGTTCCTAAATTCTCCACCATTATCACTCCTAAGCATCTTAACCTCATTGCCAGACCTTTTCTCAATTTGAGTGATAAATTCAATAAGAACATCAGCTGTGTCACTCTTCATAGCTAGAAAGAATGTCCAAGTAAACCTAGAAAAGTCATCAGTGACAACAAAACAATATGACTTGCCATTCAAACTTTCTATATTAGTTGGACCAAAGAGGTTCATGTGAAGCATATGAAGAGGTCTGGAACTAGTATGCACCTGCTTGGACTTGAATGAGACCTTGTGTTGCTTGCCTTTAAGACATGCAACACAAGAGTGGTCATTGTGGAAGGCCTTCTCAGGCAAACCATCAACTAAACCAAGCCTCACAAGTCTATTTATATTTTTAAAATTTATGTGCCCTAGTCTCCTGTGCCACAAATTACTTTCATCTACTGAGGCCTTAGCATAAAAACAAGACATATTTGTATTTACTTTAATTCCATTTAAATTCACATTATATATGTCCTTATGCCTAGGTGTTCTATACTCAATGTACTTCTCATCAGGGATCTTAAAATCCTTGCTTAACACCAAACACTCAGTATCAGTAAAAAGAACCTTATTTTTGTTATCACACACTTGTGATACACTAAACAGATTATAGTCCAGTTCTTTTACCAGGAAGACATTCTCAAAACGTAGATTATTGGTGAGAAGGGTTCCTTTGCCTGTGATGGTGCCGTATCCCCCTCCAAAGTATACCTTATCACCATCTTTAATAGGAGAGAAGTTCGTCAGATAGTCTTCCTTTCCTGTCATGTGCCTTGAGCATCCACTATCCCAATATCCATAATCATTGATCTGCTTTTGAATGCCCTGCACATAAAGAAAACAAATTAGTTTTCTTTGGGAACCCAAGTCTCAGAAGACTTGGATTCATCTGGTTGTTCAATAAGAACAGACTTAGTTCTCACAACAACCCCATTCTTATCCCTTTTTGGATGAAATACCCAGTTAACCCCAATTGGTTTTGTTATGACTTTTGAAATATAATTAAACCTGTTGCAAGTCATTGAAATTCCATTATTATTAGGGTTTTGATCTTTCTTGGGTCTCCATGTTAAGCTTGAAGAAGCTTTAGACCCCTTACCTTGTGGCTACAAATAGGTCTGGTCACGTTTCTGTCAGCGTTGGATTTTGTCCTGTCAACGCTGAAATTACCCTTGTCAGCGTTGAACCTAGGGTTTGCTACAGGAACCCATTGCCTATTTGACCAGGTGTTTGTCTTTTGAAAAGGTCTTGTCCATGAGTGTTAGACCTTCTAGTAAAGAATGGGGCTGGTCTAATCACTTGTGGACTTTGCTGCACACAAGGTCTGGGTCTGACAACGTTTGACTTCCTAACAACGTTGACTTTCTTCCTATCAGCGCTGAAATTGTTCCTATCAGTGCTGGCTTTGGGAGCGTTGACACACTTGTATGCCAAATGTGAAAAGCTACCACAAGTATAACAGGCTTTCTTAGATACATTCTTAGGTCTAGAAGCAAAGAAACCTGTTCCATGATTGTTAACTTGGCTCTTGGGTGACCTATTATTTCTATACATCTCTGCATATTTAATGGTAGGTCTTCTAACAGTGTTGGAGCCTAGGTCAACAGCTTCACCAGTAACTGGGTGAGTAACCTTAATGGGTGGGGATTCATTGGGACTTTCACACAGCAAACCTCCCTTAACAAATAAAGTAGGGTTAGCTTTCTTCCACTCATTTAGGTCAGTCAGTTTTTGTTGATACTCTTCTACTGGGGTGACAACTCTTGGTGGAGGAATAAATTCCTCTTCTTGGCATTCTGGAATACCAGTCCAAGATAAATCCTTTCTAAGGACACCATAGAAGTCACCAGCTGGTGGTGGAACCAGAGAGTAATCATTCTCGTTCATCCCAAGCCCAGTCATATCCTTAGGATCTCTTTGTTTAGCTACACAGTCTCCTAGGGCTTGGGTGGCTCTATCAAATCTTTGAATCTTGAGGTCAACATTATCTTTATTCTTAATGGCCTCATCTAACTTAGCCTGTAGGTCTTTATTGACCTTTGACATGATATTTCTAATATCCATACTACCCTCTAGCTCATGTTTTAAGATATTTATCTTATCTTTTAAATCAAATTCCATTTTCTTGTATTCAGAAACGGTTTTCTCAGTTTCAGTAAGAGCTAGTTGGTAATTGGATAATTTACACCTTTCAGTGCTCATATCCTCTTTTAGTTTTAACACTTCTTTGTTAAGTCTGTCAGTGTTTAACCTACAACCTTTGCTACAAAAAGCATCATCATATACCTCATTATCAGATGAAGAGGAGGAGTGTGCCATGAGAGCATATTCAACATGCTCTTCTTCTTCAATATCAGCAATCAAAGCTTTGTCCTCTTCAACATCCTTAGCCAGATAGCTCCAATCCCATCCAGTACCATCAATTCCTTGAACTGTAACCATGGCTTTGGAGTCTTGAGCTTTAACAACCTGACTAGAGGGTTTACCAGCATCAGATCTTCTAGGAGATCTGCATTCCCTCATGAAGTGCCCCATGCGATGACAGTTGTAGCACTCAACTTTGGATTTATCAAATCCAGCAGTGTCTTTAGCATTGAAGGTCATCTTCTTCTTGAACCTTCTATTCCACCTATTTGCTCTTATACTAGCAAGAGCCATGTTCCACTTGATGTCCATCTCTTCCAAATGTTCATCACTTATCTGCTCAAGGTCCTCATATGTAATCACTGAACCATTGGGCAAAGAAGCAATGTAAGCACAAACAGTATCCAAATCCAAACCAGCAGGTTTAACTCTTGGGGAGTCATTTATGAATGTGTCAGCGTCTGAAAAGGAGACGTTGACAAGACTTGTTCCAGCGCTGACAAATGATGATCGAGTAACTGGATGCATATAAGAGTCCTGCTGATTGAATTGACCTTCACTATGAGAGAAGAAGGCCATGTTGCTGGTGCTAGCTTTGCTTGAAAGAGTTTCATCTTCCAACAGTCTTAGTTTGTTGTAGATGTCATCAAACGAAGAGCTCTTGTGAGTATTATTGGCAAGAATAGATCTTGCCTCAATCTTCCATGTCTCACCAAGACTTTTCAGAAAAGTAGCATTGGTGTCAATATCACCAACTTGTACCCCCATGAAGGACAATTTGCTTGTGATGTCAAGCAATCTGCTTCTCACACTGCTCAGTTTCTCATTGGGCTGAGCTTTGAAGACAGCATAATCATGCAGAAGTTGCTTTTTCTTTTCTTCCTTAGTTTCTGCATTACCACCATATGCAACTTCAATTTGCTTCCCAAAGATCCTTATCAGATTCATAGCTTCTATATTTGTGCTGATTTTCTTGTCCCAAAGACACTTTCAGAATATTTAGGGCTTTCATGTCAGCCCTTTTCTTTGCAATATCTTCAGCACTTACAGCTCTACCATCTCCAGGTTTTTCTTTCTTATCTTCATCAGGACATCCTTCAACAGCTGTTCTTGTCGCAATGGCATTCAGAATCTTTTGAGCTTTATTGAATGAGTTTCCATATTCAATGATGTCCCAGAGTGTGTAGTCAAAGATCCCCATATATTGTTCAAAGTTGAACCTCCATAAGTCAAAGTTGGTTGCATCAAGCATGGGAATCTTGATGTTTGGTAAGGATGAGGAGGAGGACATGATGTTTGCTTCAGACATGATGTTTTTAGGGTTTTGAGAAAATTAGGGTTTTGGTGTTCGTATATCGTTCTGATGTTCTTCAAAGATCAAAAGTTCCTCAACAAGCTCTGATACCACTTGTTGATCCCAAACTTAGATCGATTAGCTTTGCGTATACGAGATTAGATCAAGTATAACACGTAGAGAAACCTTTGTTATATGCTTTGTGAATCTAAGTATTATGCGGAATTTAATACTTAAACAAGAACACAAGATGTAAACAAAACTTTCACTTTGATTATCAATGTCGAACTTGCTTACAATGAAAGATGTTTACGAACGAAAACTTAATGAAAACTTGATATTAAACATTAACCTAAAGGCCTTCTTTTATAGACTAAGAAGCCTTGTACAATAAGCTACGTATCAACTATTCTAGGTAAAGATAAACATAGAAAATACATTGTCGTTTCTATCCTTACTAGAAGTATTCTAGAACATAATAAACGTGTAGCTCACATCTTCCATCAGTGCTTGTCTTCAATCTGTCAACGCTTGACTTTAACTTGTCAACGCTTAAGCTGTCAGCGCTCACTTTGCTCTTGTCAACGCTTGAGTTGTTCTTGTCAGCGCTCAAGTGATCTGGCCTTAATTTATTCCCAACAAAATCTTATACATTTGTTGTTGTGTAATAGTTGTGAAGATCCAAGTAGTTGTGTCTATTTGGAAGTTGTGTATGTACTAAGTATAGTTGTGTAGATTGGTCCTAGCTACGATTAGGGCTCGACTTTTAGCTTAGGGTCGGAAATTGGTTAAGCGACGTGTACGGTTTTCTCCAACATAAAGAGCTTGTTGTGTAGTGAACTCTCGAGTAAGGAGTACTCGAGGAGTGGAGTAGGAACGAGGAGTGAGCTTCGTTGCCGAACCACTATAAATCCTTGGTGTTTGGTTTGATCTTTCTTTACCCTTAACTCTTTACATTCTTTATTCTTTGTGCATATATATTAGTTAGTATTAGTTTAAATTACACTATCATTGTTCATATTGTGCATAAGAAGATTTCACTTATTTCCTTAAGTATAAGTTTTTGAGAAAAAGATTTTTTGAAAACCATCATTTAACAAGTAAATATAAGAAACTATTCAACCCCCCCCCCTTCTAGTTTCTACAATTGGTATCAGAGCGGGTTGCTCAAGTTTTTTTTTAAAGTATATTGTATTTTAAAACTTGAATCGATCTATGGATTCCAACAAGTACCTAGAAGGGCAATCTATGCAAAGACTACCACTTTTTGAAACCGATAGTTTTATTTATTGGAAAAATAGATTTGAGACTTATGTGAAATCAAAAGATTTAGATCTTTGGCATGTTATTACCAATGGTGATTTTTTACCTTATCAATTAATGAAGTTTCTAAAACAAAGGAATTGGTCACTATTGACAAAACTAATGATGATACTAAAAAGAAACATTCGAAAAATAATGAGGCTAAAATGGTGATTTATAATGCTTTACCTAAGAAAGAGTATGAAAGGATTTTTATGTGTGAAACCGCTAAATATATTTGGAACACTCTTTTAGTAACCCACCAAGGTAATAGCCAAGTCAAAGAAAGCAAATTCGATCTTCTTGTCCAACAATATGAACAATTTTTCATCTTAGAAGATGAAGCTATTGATAGCGCTTTTTCTAGATTTAACACTATTATTACTAGTCTAAAAGCACTTGATGAAGGTTTTTCTAGCAAGAACAACGTTAGGAAGTTTCTTAGGGCCTTACATCCGAAGTGGAGAGCAAAGGTCATGGCGATCGAAGAATCGAAAGATCTCTCAACTTTATCACTCGATGAACTCATAGGCAACTTGAAAGTTCATGAGATGATAATTTTGAAGGACTCATAATTGGTAAAGGCCAAGAGTGAAAGGAAGTCTCTTGCACTCAAAGCCAAGAAGGCACAAAGCGATCATGATAGTTCCTCGGATAGTGATGACAAGGAGTATGCATTGGCGGTAAGAGATTTCAAGAGGTTCTACAAAAGACGAGGTCAACACGTGAGGCAACCTAACAATGACAAGAAACCATTCTTAAAGAATCGGTTTGCCAAGAACGAAAATGGTGATATGAATTGCTTTAGATGTGTTGATCCAAATCATTTCATTAATGAGTGTCCAAAGCCTTCACGCGATAAGAATCACACGGCATCCGTTAGTGGTTCTTGGAGTGATAGCGGTGAAGATGTTGATGACAACCCCAAAGAGGAGAAATGTCTCATGGCTCACACTTCTAAAGAGGATCATTCCGAAACCGAATATTATAGCAATGATAGCTCCACCTTAGATGATATTGAATTAGAAGGCCAATATGACAATTTACACAAACTTAGCCTTAAATTCATAGAAAAGAACAAAACACTAAAATCAACTAAAACTAAGCTTGAAAATGAGATTAATGAACTTAGGGAAAAATTAGGCAAGCTTGAGAAAAATAAAGAAGTTGATATAGGTTGCTTAAGTTGTGAGAAACTTAGGTTAGAGAATGAAGATCTCAAGAGCACCTCCATTAAATTGGAAAAGTTCATGAAAAGTACTAGTGCTCTTGATGATATGTTAAAAAAACAAATTCATTCTAAAGAAAGACTTGGTGTAGGTTTTAACTCAGATGAAGCATCAACTAGTGAACCTAAACAAGTCCGATTTTCAGAAAAACCATCTGCTGTACGCGGTCCCAAACTGTATGGGATGGTTCCTTATCGATATGGAACCGCCGCCATAGATAAGGTACCGCGGCCAGAAAACGTTTTTGATGAAAATCCTGAACTTTCTAAAAAATCAAATTTAGGTGAACATCCTAAGCATCTTATTGTCAACAAAGTGAAATTACCTATACTTGACGACAATGCCGTTGATAAGTTCTATAAGCCTTTGAGTAAACCTCTAATGGGAAATAGAAGTTTATCAAGACCATCTTCTACTCCACCAAGAGTACGGAATGAGTCTAGGCCTAGAAGTAGAACGACAACACCTAGAAGAGATAGTCAAAATAATTCACGGCCTAGAAGTAAAACTCCAACACCTAGAAGGAACGATCATAACTCTAAACCAAGATCAAATACACCTCAGAGAAATAATAAACAACAAAATGGTTATATGAATTTTTATCCTCCTCCCTTTTGTTCCCCATGGGGAAACCCTCCTCAATTCATGCATCCCAACCAAATGCAAGGGATGTTTGGAACTAAAAATTTTGGACCCATGAGATATTAGGGACCAAATGTTTGATCGTGTTTGTTGTTACCTAGATATGCTTGGGAATTGATTTGGAACCCGACGAGTGGATTAAGGATAGTGGTTGTTCTAAACACATGACGGGTAATCGAAGTTTGTTCTCACGGTACAAAGCATATGATGGAGGTAGCGTCACATTCGCTAGTAGTCTACGTGGTAATATCATTGGCAAAGGTACGGTTTCTCTTGACTCCATGACTATTGAAAATGTTGAGCACGTAGATAATTTAGGGTTTAACCTTTTAAGCATAGGTCAAATTTGTGACAATAAGTGTAAGGTCATCTTTTCGGAAAATGATAGTGAAATCATAAAAGATGGAAAGGTCATTGGAAAAGGTATTAGAAAGCATGGGTTTTATGTCATGAAGGTCAATAAGAAGTCAAAAGACAACATATGTCTTGCGACTATAGATGATAGTTCTACTCTTTGGCATAGGAAATTAGCTCACGCTAATATGCGTCTAATTCAATCTTTAGTCTCTAAGGAGTTGGTAAGACACCTCCCCAAGATGAAGTTTGATAATCACATTTGTGATGCTTGCAAAGTTGGAAAGCAAGTTCACTCAAGTCACAAAGCCAAGAATTTGGTTTCAACCTCTCGGTGCTTAGAACTCCTACATATGGATCTCTTTGGACGTACCGCCATACGGAGTTATGGAGGTAACCTTTATACCTTAGTTGTAGTTGATGACTACTCTAGATTCACTTGGACTAGATTTTTGGCATCTAAGAATGAAGCTTTTGATCATTTCGAAATCTTTAGTCGAAGAATTCAAAATCACTAGGATGTCCAATTGTCTCTATTAGGACGGATCATGGTAGGGAATTTGATAATGAAGTGCAATTTGGTTCCTTTTGTGAAGCTTATGGTATTACCCATAACTTGTCGGCTCCTCGCACTCCACAATCAAATGGGGTAGTTGAAAGGAAGAATAGGACCATCCAAGAGATGAGTAGGACGATGTTAAACGAGCAATCTTTGCCTCAAAAGTTTTGGTGCAATGCCGTGGACACATCAACTTATATTCTCAACCGAATTCTTATTCGACCCTTCCTAGGAAAGACCCCCTATGAGATTCTTAAAGGTAAGAAACCCTTATTGGAATACTTTAAGGTGTTTGGAAGCAAGTGCTTTATCCTCAACACCAAAGACTACCTTACCAAGTTTGACCCAAAGTCTTACGAAGGTATCTTTTTAGGTTATTCCCAAACTAGCAAAGCCTACATAGTCCTTAATAGAACCTCAGGCGTAATTGAAGAATCACTTAACGTGACTTTTGATGAAACCCCTCCTTTAACCAAGACACCACCATTGGTTGATGATGACTTGGATGAAGTAGAAGTAGTTAGATCCAAAGAGGTTAGAAAAATAGGAGTTGAAGACCTTAGTGTTGAAAAGGAAGTAAACATTAAGGATTTTAAGGATCATACTCTCAATAATATCATTGGCGACTTAAATCAAAGGACCCTAAGATCTCAAGTCCAAAACCAAAGTAACTTCTTTTGTTTTGTCTCCTTGATTGAACTAAAGAATGTTAAAGAAGCTTTGACGGATGAGAGTTGGGTCATTGCGATGCAAGAAGAAGTGAATCAATTCGTTGCTAATGATGTTTGGGAACTTGTTCCTCCACCTAGAAGTTCTACCATTAGAACCAAATGGGTATATAGGAATAAGCTAGATGAGAATGGTGTTGTGTCTCGTAACAAAGCTAGACTTGTAGCACAAGGCTATAATCAACAAGAAGGGATTGATTATGACGAGACATATGCACCGGTAGCTAGATTAGAATCCATTAGAATCCTTTTAGCCTACGCTTGTGCCTTAGATATTAAGCTTCAACAAATGGATGTGAAGAGTGCGTTTCTTAACGGTTTGATCAATGAGGAGGTATATGTGGCTCAACCTCCCGGCTTCATTGATTTTGAGAAACCGGATCATGTTTACAAGCTTAAGAAGGCACTTTATGGTCTTAAACAAACACCCAAAGCTTGGTATGATAGACTTAAAGCGTTTCTTGTCAAACATGAGTATACCATGGGAATGGTAAACAACACTCTCTTTACAAAGAAGAAAGGTTCTCATCTCATAATCGTGCAAATATATGTTGATGACATTATATTTGGCTCAACTTGTCAAGAATTGTGTGATGACTTTGCCAAAATCATGCATGATGAGTTCGAAATGAGTATGATGGGAGAACTTAACTTCTTTTTAGGACTCCAAATTAAACAAATGGACGATTGTATTTTCTTTAGTCAATCTAAGTACGCTAAAGAAATGCTAAGGAAATTTGGATTAGAAGAATCTAGACCAATGAAGACCCCTATGTCCTCGGATACTAAACTCACCGTAGATGATGATTGTGAGTCGGTAGACAAAACCAAATATAGAGGTATGATTGGTAGTTTGTTGTACCTAACGACAAGTCGACCGGATATCATGTTTAGTGTTTGCCTTTGTGCTTGCTTCCAAGAGGCTCCCAAAACCTCTCACCTTGAAGCGGTTAAGCGTATCTTCCGATACATTAAAGGCACTATACATTTAGGATTATGGTATCCTAAAGGGACCACCGTAGAAACCATTGTCTACGCGGACTCGGATCATGCGGGAGACTATGTGGACCGGAAAAGCACTAGTGGTGTTTGTACCTTCATGGGTTGTTGTTTAACTTCTTGGTTCTCCAAGAAAAAAAACCTCTCTTGCGATACCCACCACGGAAGCCGAGTATGTGAGTGCCGGAAAAGCATGCCAACAAGCTCTATGGATGAATTAAGCACTTGTTGATTACGGGATTTGTCTTGATGATGTTTGATAGGTGTGTAAACACCCATCCTTTTTACCACTTAATTACAATAATAACCAAGCCAAAACGTGTATTTTATGTCATTTATGTCGGAATTATGCGTGGTTTGTGTTTTTGTTGTAATTTAGGACGAAAAGGTGAAAAGTGGAGAAAACACGGGCATTCGCGGGCTTTTATCGAAGAAAAAGACGAAAGACGAAGTCAAGAAGTCAAGAGTGCAAAAAGAACGGAAGTCCAAGACCAATTCTGAAGATTTATCGAAGAAAAGTCAAAAGACGGAAGTTTACTAAAAGCCGAAGAACTCAAGTCAAATTTATTGAAGAATTACAAGACGAGTTTAAAGAAATCCCGAGACAAAGTCATTAAAGTCCAAGATTTGAGAAGATTAAAGGCTTAAGGACTTAATCTTGCAATTAAGGAAAAAAAGAAAGAGGGGAGGAAGCTTCCTAAGCACTCCCTAATCCTCCCCTATAAATAGATTAGATATGATTCATTTTTCTCTTGTTGGCTAATAGTGACAATTAGTTCTTCCATTTTATATTCCTTGTCATTTAAATTCATGTCCATCTACCTTAATTGTCTTGCACCTAAATACCTTTAATTTCAAGTAAGTTTTCTTTTTAATTCTTGTCAATCTTTATTTTTATTGTCAATCT
The DNA here is from genome assembly GCA_025667525.1 of Glebionis coronaria. NCBI lineage: Eukaryota > Viridiplantae > Streptophyta > Magnoliopsida > Asterales > Asteraceae > Glebionis > Glebionis coronaria. The sequence continues at coordinate 403,942,958 of CM046876.1, read as the reverse complement.
CCTATCTACCTTTCTTTATTTGATCTTTAATCTTTATCTTTATTTTTCATGTTCATGTTCTTATTTTATTGATTTGATTAAAGTGGGTTTTGATTATTTTGGTTATATTTGTTAGTTTGATTGTTTTGGATTGTTTGTTTATCATTAGTAGATGTTTTGTGATTAGTTTGATTTAATCTTGTGGTTGATTTAGATTAGATTTATTTGGATTCGTGTTGTTCTTGTGTTCCTTGTTCTTCGTGTTTCTGTTATTGTATTCCCAGGAATATTCCGGATCAAGCCCAGACATTCCGAGTGAAGGTGTTTGTTCAAGAGATTACGTATCAAAAGTTTGTGCAAGTTTATTCCGGATCAAGGGTTGTTCATCCGGAATATTAGACATTCCGGATCAGTAGTGCTTATTCGGAATAATTCATTATTCCGGATCAAGCATTTCATCCGGAATACCAAATATTCCAGATCAAGTCTACATTCCGGATCAACAGATCATTCCGGATCAACAAAACATTCCGAATCAAGGAGATATTCCGAATCAAAGGCTTCCATCCGGAATAAGTGACATATTCCGGATCAAGGAGTTTTATTCGGAATAATATTTCGGATCAGCAACATTCCGAATCAAGGACCAGTATTCCGAATCAAGACTTTATTCCGGATAAGTGACATATTCTGAATAAAGGATTTATTCCGGATCAAGGTTTTTGGTAAATATTCCGAGTGAAGAAGAACATTCCGAACGAAGGTGACATTCCGGATGAATGTTTATTCCGAACGAAGGATTATTCCGGATAAGCTGTGTTCAGGTTATTTTTAGTTTCTATTTTTAATCTTCAAGCTTTACTTTTCCCGCCTTTTTCCTTAGTTACACTTTAAGTTTATTTGCCTTAGATTTATTTTAGCCTTGCCTTAGTTTTAAGTTTTAGTTGCGTTTTAAGTTTGCCTTAGATAGTTTTAAGTTTGCGTTATTTACTTTTAGTGCCTTTTACTTTTCGTCACGCTTTTAAATTCTCGCCTTTTACTTTAAATTAGACTTAGATTTACTTTAACGTCATTTATTTTTACTTCTTGCACTTTTAGTTACTACAACGACACAACTATTTGTTTCACCAAAGAACGACTGAGTCGCATAGTTAACCAGGATCAATTCGATTAGACCGACTTCAACGAACAATTTTTATAACTAAAATCATAGTTATCAAATGGCGTCGCTGCCGGCTCTTTTCGTGAAGATAAACGGTTTTATGTGAGAGACGCGTTGATTTTTGGGATCCGTTCACTTGTGAGCGTTATTTTTCTTGCCTAAAAAAATCAAAAATCCATAAAAATTAAAAACAAAATTTCAAAAATCCAAAAAGATTTTATTTTTATTGTGTATATATATTCTCTTTGTGTTTGGTATTGTTTTCTTTTGTCTTTGTAGGTGTATGCGTACTAGATCTTCTACTTATCAAGAGCCCGAGACTCCTGAAGATTTAGGTATGGCAGGTGTGAACAACAACAATAATCCACCGCACCTCAACAATAACAACAATGTTCTTCCACAGCCCGATCTTCGGACAATGGAGGAGCTTTGTCAACCTACCATGTTTGGACGAGGAGGACCGATTGCACCGATGCAAATCACGGCTCCGGAGTTTTCGTTGAAGCACCACATGATTTAGCAAGTGCAAACTAATCCATCCGCCGGAATGCCTGATGATGATGCCAACAAACACCTCGACAAGTTCATTACTATCACTCAAAGCATGATGTTGCCCGGTGCCACAATGGATGTTCTACGCCTACAACTCTTCCCACATACTTTATCACACCACGGCGAGAAATGGTTTGATCGTCTCCCGAAGAATTCAATTCATACTTGGGATGACATAACTCAACGCTTTTTGTCGCGCTACTTTCCACCATCTATGGTCACGAGCCTTAGCAATCAAATCAGCGGTTTCATGCAAGAACCCAATGAATCTCTCTTTGATGCTTGGGAAAGGTATAATGTCTTGATCAATCATTGCCCAAACCACAACATGCTCCCTGTGACCTTAATTGATACTTTCTACAATGGTTTGACTTTTAGAGATCGTGATACGATTAATGCAGCCGCCGGTGGCACATTTATGAAAAGGAGACCCGAGGAGTGTAGAGAACTTATTGAGAACATGACTACTCACCACAAAAACTGGGATTCCTCCGCTTCTTCAAGGAACAACCCGAGAGTCAATGTTTCTTCTACTTCAGCAAACCCCGACATGACCGAATTCACCCGCATGATGACCGAAATGAACAAAAATATCTTGCTTCTTGCTACAAACCAACAACATCAAGTTAAAGCGGTTGCCAATCCTTGTGAGACATGCGGCGGTCCACACTCATACACTGATTGTCCTTCTACTCAAGGAAATCCGGAAAATGTGTATGCAGCTTATGGTAATTATTCACTGGAAAATTACCAAGCTCGACCTCAAGGGGATCGAAACTTGCTGAGTTACCGGTCAAACAACTACCTTTCACCCGGTTTTTCTCCTCAAAACCAAAACCTCGCCAACAACTACGATAAAAGCAACCAAATCCCACCAAGAGCTTCTAGTCCTTATCACCCACCCGCTCAACAAACCCCACCCATCAATCAAGATGTTGAAGCTTTGATGAGAACTCAAGGTGAGCAAATCAAGAATCTACAGAGCCAAATTATCAATTTGAAAGGAGATATCACTAAGCAAGGGAATGACATTAGATCCGAGCTTCGAGATAATATCCAATCCTCCTTCAGCAATAAACGAATGATTTAAAGAATATGCTGGCTAGTTTCTTGCCCACTACTCAACCTTCTACTTCGAGTTCTCTACCTTCAAACACCGTCACCAATCCGCGAGCAAATGTGAGTGCTATTACTACCCGTAGTGGAGTTACTTTAGTAGGACCACCTATTCCGCCCCCATCATCGACACCTCCTCCACCACCATTTATCCCTACTCCTCCCACACCTAGTATTAGTACACCATTACCGTCTCCGCCTCGTCATGACGATGTCCCCAAGAAGAACCCTTCAACATCTCAACCTTTACCTTCTACACCTTCACCACCCAAACCCAATATCCCTTACCCTTCACGGCTAGGCAAGGCCAACATGCTAACCAAGGATGACTCTCAAGTGTCGAATTTTTTGAAGATGATCTCTCAAATAAATTTCAACATTAGCCTTGTTGAAGCACTTGTCCACATGCCGAAATTTGTCAAAGCATTTAAGGAATTGCTTAACAAGAAGGAGAAGCTGATTGAGCTCGCCAACACACGCTTAAATGAAAACTGTTCTGCATTTATTCTTAAAGAACTTCCGGAAAAACTTGGAGATCCCGGTCGTTTTGTGTTGCCTTGCATTTTTAACAAAACCGAAGAATTTACTGCCCTAGCTGATCTCGGGGCCAGTATAAATCTCATGCCATTAAGTGTTTGGAAAACACTATCATTACCCGACCTTAATCCAACAAGGATGACTCTTGAGCTTGCAAATCGCACTCTCGCTTACCCTGTTGGTATTGCCGAAGACGTATTCATTAAAGTTGGAACCTTCACTTTTCCGGTCGACTTTGTTGTTGTTGATTATGAAATGGACCCTCGTATTCCTTTAATACTTGGTCGGCCATTCTTGAGAACCGGAAGAGCTCTAGTTGATGTTTCCGAAGGTGAGCTCATCTTAAGAGTCGGGGATGATGCACAAGTTTTCAAAATAGGGAAGCTTACAAGCAAATCCTTTGGACAAGAATCTGCGAATATGATTAATGTGCTCGATGATTTTGTCATCTACAACAATCCTCTATTCGAGTCTTGCATTGATAATCCACTTTTTCAAGATGGTGTGGATGATTCTCTCTTCAATTTGGAACCTTCACCCATATATGATTCTCCACCGATCTTTGATACTTATGACGATGATTCTAGCTTAGATGGAGATGATTATGATGACTTTACTTCTGAGTATCCCGATCTTCCCACATATGATGATTTTGATGAGGCTGATACTCTTTCGAGTGATTCTTCGCATGATGAAGATCCTCCGCCATCCATGCTTAATCCTACTTTGGATGATTACTCTTTTGAGGAAGACTTCTCTACTTTTCTCAATACTTACTTCCCTCATGAGAGTGATGCTCCTCCTTTAGATTTTGATGATTATCGTCTTGATCCTACTTTGGATTTGAAGAAAATTCTTTCAAAGGAGAAGCAACCGGTCGACACCAAGATCCGTAGCACGTATGATTTGACACCTATTTGTCCACCTTCTGAGGACGAGGTTGTGCATCTTCCTCGTGGATCTTCTTCACATTCTGCTGAGCCTGAGTGCTATTTTCCCCTAAAGGAAAAGGTGTTCGACCCCAGTATCGATATTCTTCAGCCATCTCAGTATCCGTCTAATGAAATAAAAGGAAAAATCTTTGGAACTTATGAAGATATGCTTGCACCACTTCACCCTTGCTTCCACCGTGCTCCGTCTTTGCTTAATGGAACCTTGCCTACTCTTCTTTGGCTTGCCTTGTTCGCCTTAAGCTTGTGCTATTTGTTGGATGAAAACTATATCTTTGATCCTGGTGGATACGTTTCATGCTACTTCCTATGATAATCAAGGTCGAGTCAGGCTCACGACTCGGTGAACAAAAATCAAGCGCTTCTTGGGAGGCAACCCATGTATCTATCTTTTAGCTTTCTTTATCCTAAGTGTAGGGGAGACCCGTTGGTGTTTGTTATTTCCTCTCTTCTACTATTCAGGGATTCGAGCGCTCAATGATCCACTCTTGATGATTTTTGACGACCCGTGATTCCGTGTTCCCATTTTCCCGGTTCTATCCTAAACTCTTTTCGATTCACTATTTCATATTTTCCAATATTAAATAGGAATCTCTTTAGTTGTCTTTTCCTTAGCGAGATTTAAACAAAGTGCACAATGTCCGAAGTGTAGGGGAGTTTACTCCCACATGCTTAAACATTGAGGACAATGTTTATATTAAGTGTAGGGGGACTTCTTTCGAAGTTAAGTGGCTCTTTTCCTTGTATTTGTCCTCATTTTAACCGGAAAATCAATTTTTCGACATTTTTCAAAATTTTTGATCTATTTTGGCCTATTAATTTTTACCTTTGTATAGTTATTTTTCCTTCTTTGTTAGAATAAATCTTTAATAAAGTGGTTTTAATTTTCAAACGTTGTGAATCTTTTGACTCAACCCGAGTTTACTTATCTAAGTTTACTCTAGCTAGTATCCTTAACGTGTTTAAGTCAAGTTTTGCTAGGCTTTTATATAGGGAGCTATAAAACGCGAAAGTCTTAACTCTCACGGGTTAAGAACAAGAACTTTTCGCAAGTTCCTATAATTGATCCTAGAGAGTCGTTTATCAAGGGAACTTTAAAATGCGATTTCTAAACTTGAAAAAGTCTAAGAGTTTGCAAGATCCTATAGGCGACTCGAAAACCCAAAACTTTGATTTAATAGGCTAAGCATCCACGAGTCTCATTACTTGAGATTTTAAACTGTGGAGAACGAGAGATGATAGAGTCAATTATAAGTTTGGTATTCTTTCGTTAATTTATGTGAGTTAATTATAAGCCTATTCTCCCATCTCTTGCTAAAAAATTTATCTGCAATAAATAAGGTTGTACGATTTGAAAAGTTACTTAGCTTCTAGCCCAAGATCGTTTAAAAGTTGCTCGGTATGGATTAGAGTTCATAGCCAAGGCATAACTTATTGAAGCGGGATGCAAAGATTGGCGAGTCCAAAAAGGTCCTAACAAGACATGAGGGCTACATTTTGTTGCTAAAGATCCAAAAGTGATGTGAAGATTTATCAAAAATCAATATGAAGGATCGAGACACACGACGAAAAGCAAAAACTCCCCAAAAGTCATGGAGAAGTCTATCCGAAAAGGCCCTAACAAGGTATGAGGATGGATAGATCCAAGTCCAAAAAGGAGGCGGATCGTTGTATATCAAAGTCCAAAGTAAAGATTGGAGAAAAATGAAGAAGTCGTGGTCCATATATGAAGAATCTCTCAAAATTTCAAGTGAAGAAATTCCTATTATGAAGAGAAGACCATTATTTCATGAAAGTCTCTCAAGGTTTGAAGTATGAAGTCGCTGCCAAATATCGGTCCGAGAAAGGTCTCAAATCGCGAAGCGAGTTATGCCAAGATATGAACTTTTTGAGGTCCCGAGAAGTAGTTTTAAAAGATTTTTTCCTTTAGCTAACTATTGATTAAATCGTTCACTTTATTTTCGGCCTAATAAACTATCGAAATAAGTCAACAATGCATCCTCGTGATCATTCAAGACAATAATAAAATATAATAGATACACCTAGGAATAAGGGATTCTAAGTGAATAATTGGCCCACATGAGTTCGTGTTAGTTTGTTAACTTATAATAACAATGATCTCGTTTTTAAGCTTAGTTTGGAGAAAGTGAAAACTTGAGTATGATGATCATTCATGACATTTCCAAAACCCAAGGTATGTTTTTGATTTCTTTACTTGAATGTTTATAGTTTTCTATCTCTTTAATAAAGACCAAGGTGGATTGATTTTGATGAAAAATGTAAATGTGCTTTGTAACTAATGCATTGCATGAGGACATTGCAATGGTCAAGTGTAGGGGATTTGATAGGTGTGTAAACACCCATCCTTTTTACTACTTAATTACAATAATAACCAAGCCAAAACGTGTATTTTATGTCATTTATGTCGGAAGTATGCGTGGTTTGTGTTTTTGTTGTAATTTAGGACGAAAAGGTGAAAAGTGGAGAAAACACGGGCATTCACGGGCTTTTATCGAAGAAAAAGACGAAAGACGAAGTCAAGAAGTCAAGAGTGCAAAAAGAACGGAAGTCCAAGACCAATTCTGAAGATTTATCGAAAAAAGTCAAAAGACGGAAGTTTACTAAAAGCCGAAGAACTCAAGTCTAATTTATTGAAGAATTACAAGACGAGTTTAAAGAAATCCCGAGACAAAGTCATTAAAGTCCAATATTTGAGAAGATTAAAGGCTTAAGGACTTAATCTTTCAATTAAGGAAAATAAGAAAGAGGGGAGGAAGCTTCCTAAGCACTCCCTAATCCTCCCCTATAAATAGATTAGATAGGATTCATTTTTCTCTTGTTGGCTAATAGTGACAATTAGTTCTTCCATTTTATTTACCTTGTCATTTAAATTCATGTCCATTTACCTTAATTGTCTTGCACCTTAAATACCTTTAATTTCAAGTAAGTTTTCTTTTTAATTCTTGTCAATCTTTATTTTTATTGTCAATCTCCTATCTACCTTTCTTTATTTGATCTTTAATCTTTAGCTTTATTGTTCATGTTCATGTTCTTATTTTATTGATTTGATTAAAGTGGGTTTTGATTATTTTGGTTATATTTGTTAGTTTGATTGTTTTGGATTGTTTGTTTATCATTAGTAGATGTTTTGTGATTAATTTGATTTAATCTTGTGGTTGATTTAGATTAGATTTATTTAGATTCGTGTTGTTCTTGTGTTCCTTGTTCTTCGTGTTCCTGTTACAGTATTCCCAGGAATATTCCGGATCAAGCCCAGACATTCCGAGTGAAGGTGTTTGTTCAAGAGATTCCGTATCAAAAGTTTGTGCAAGTTTATTCCGGATCAAGGGCTGTTCATCCGGAATATTAAACATTCCGGATCAGTAGTGCTTATTCGGAATAATTCATTATTCCGGATCAAGCATTTCATCCGGAATACCAAATATTCCGGATCAAGTCTACATTACGGATCAACAGATCATTCCGGATCAACAGAACATTCTGAATCAAGGAGATATTCCGAATCAAAGGCTTCTATCCGGAATAAGTGACATATTCTGGATCAAGGAGTTTTATTCGGAATAATATTTCGGATCAGCAACATTCCGAATCAAGGACCAGTATTCCGAATCAAGACTTTATTCGGGATAAGTGACATATTCTGAATAAAGGATTTATTCCGGATCAAGGTTTTTGGTAAATATTCCGAGTGAAGAAGAACATTCCGAACGAAGGTGACATTCCGGATGAATGTTTATTCCGAACGAAGGATTATTCCGGATAAGCTGTGTTCAGGTTATTTTTAGTTTCTATTTTTAATCTTCAAGCTTTACTTTTCCCGCCTTTTTCCTTAGTTACACTTTAAGTTTATTTGCCTTAGATTTATTTTAGCCTTGCCTTAGTTTTAAGTTTTAGTTGCGTTTTAAGTTTGCCTTAGATAGTTTTAAGTTTGTGTTATTTACTTTTAGTGCCTTTTACTTTTTGTCACGCTTTTAAATTCTCGCCTTTTACTTTAAATTAGACTTAGATTTACTTTAACGTCATTTATTTTTACGTCTTGCACTTTTAATTACTACAACGACACAACTATTTGTTTCACCAAAGAACGACTGAGTCGCATAGTTAATCCATTTTTCAATTCGATTAGATAGGAACAACGATATTTTTAACTAAGTAAAATCTTAGTTATCAATGTTCCCATCATGTGTGACAATAAGGGTGCTATAGACCTTAGCAAGAATCCCGTGCAACATTCGCGAACTAAGCACATAGAAATTCGTCACCATTTTCTTAGGGATAATGTTCAAAAGGGGAACATTTCAATTGAGAAGGTACCCTCCGAGGATAACTTAGCCGATATATTCACTAAGCCACTTAAGAGGGAACCTTTTAATTACTTGCGTCTAGGTCTAGGATTAATGGAACATATTCCTTAATTGCTTTCCTTTATTGAGTCTTTTTCTTTCCTTTGAGTCTTGTATTACTTTGAGTCCTTGAGTCTCCTAAACTCTTCTTGAAAATCTTCTCTTCTCCTTTTCAAAATCCTCAAAGTCTCTTTCAAAAATGGTTGAGAAATGTTTTGACATTGTTAATTCAATCTAAAAACGTCTTTCATAGATTCTTGCTATTAATCTCGAGCTTACATAATTCATATGTATGATTCTCTCAAACATAGCAAGAAAAAGATAGAATCATGGAGGATCATTGTGTCATGACTTAAGGTCTTGTCTTACACACCTCCTACATCTATTTTTAAAATCCATGTATTTTGGTGAATCTCTATTTGGTGAGTTAGTATGTGTTCTTGATTGTAATGTTTTACTACTCTTTAGGAAAAGAGCGTAAATAGCGAAAAGTATTAAGTACGACGGTTTAGGAAAACCGTGCACAAATGACCCACAATCAAACAAAATGAGAGAAAAAGTTCGTTTCCCAAGGAGGTATATGTGTGTGAATTAACTTGTAGTTGTTTGAGATTAATATTGAGAAGAATGGGGATGAGAAGATGAAAGACGGTTATGTTAAAATTAAACTACGACGAAAAAGACGAAAACGTAAAGCCGTGAAAAACTACCCAAATTAAAAATTATTATACTACCAAAAACAAAATTAATAATTAAAAAGACTAAAAAGAAGTCTAAAATAATATAAATAAAGATAAAAAAATCCAACAAAGATATTTTAAAACCTTTTATTAATTAAATATTTAATTTTAAATGCTAATTAAAGCCCTAAAATTAAATATAACTAATTCAAATGTCTAAAATATGATTTTGTTGAATAATCACTTAACTTATATTATTATAAGACTAAAAAGTAATTTTCTAAAAATTAAAAGCTATTAAAACTATTTTTAAAACTCTAAAAATGATTAAAAATGATTAAAACCTAATTAAATTTAAAATAATTATAAAAATTAATCTAAAAGCTAGAAAATTATTCTAAAAATGGAAATAGTCTTAATTATTGCTAAAGAATCTAGGAAAAATGAAAAAGAAAGAAAAATAAAATTTTGAAAAATTAATAATAAAATAATATTAAAATATTGCTAAAAATAAAAAGTTTCTAAAATTTGAAATAAAAAATTTCTAAAAATCCTAATTAATATAACTAAGAGAAAAACACAAATTAGAGCTCCTAAACCTTTTTTTAATAATTTTATAAAAATCTTTAAAGTTTATAAAAAACCTTAAAATAATATAAAATTAAAAATTAAAGTTTATAAAACCAAAATAAGATGTAAACCTCAAGTTATTATTTTAACACCTAAAAATTATTTTTCCTAAAAATTTAAAATCTTTTTGGTATTTTTTAATGATTTAATAAAAACGGGTATTAAATAAATCCTAGTAATTAATCTATTAAATGGAAAAATATGAAACTAGTCTTGAAAAATCACAAATTCTAATAAGATCCTAAGAAAATTAAAAAGAAACGAAAATGCTTATAGAATAAGCACAAAACTTAAATAATAAGCTACGGCTTTTTATTTTGAAAACAAAGCAAAATGTGGTTAAGTATACCACAATTGCACCCTTGGTCAGTAAAAGACCCAAGGGCGCAGTGGTAGTGTGTGTGTGTGTTGAGCGTGGAGACTATGGGTTCGAGGCTTGCGAAACCCCTTTTTGCCCGTTTTTTTTTTTTTTTTTTTGCTTTTTAAACTTTTGCCAAATTAACAGTGACACTTGTAAACTTGATTCCAATTCACTTTTTTAATGCAAGTTTAAACCAAACCAAAAATCAAAACGTGGACAGGATGTGATGAACACTTAGCAGTTTTCTGCTTGTGTTTTGCTTTTGGATTATAGCCAAGAAGAGCTTAGGCTGTGGCTTATTTGGATGCTTATTTTGGAACAGTGGGGCACCCTTGAGCTTACTGAAGCTCAAGGAGTCACAAACAAGCAATAACAAATCACTTAGCACCAAGAATAATCAAACACATGCACACACAGGCCAATGTTAAGTCTCTGTGACAGATTATGAAGTCAGGGAACTCAAAAGCTGATTTCTAGCAATCTATTGAACTTTAAGCACTCAAATTTTGCACACAACAGCTCAAGCTAACATACAATCAATATCAAATTCCCATTTACCCTAATTCTTAACAGAATGCAAAAATCATGCACTGAAATCTGATAAAAATGAGCAGTTTGTGAACTAGCAGATTATGCTTACCCTTTTTCTTAAAAACCTCACCAAATTGCTTCCAAACTTGTCTAAATTAATTACCTACTAACTACAAACCTAGCTCAACCTTTTTTAAACCTTCTAACAACTTATTAACTCTCAAATCAAAATAATTACCCTGCTTAATCCTAATGCCAAACACCCTTTTATTTTTTTGTAAAACGTTTTTATCAAACCAAAACCTCTAAAACCTTAATCAATCTAACTCAAATAGCATTTAACTTGCATATCAACACCAGAGAACATGAATCAAGCAACTAAAACAACAGATACCACCCAATCAATCAAGATCATGCAATACTTGCTATTTTCTGAAATTTTTCAATAGGTAAAAGAATTTTACCTAAGGACCTTAACATCCAAGGCCCTTGTGGAAGTAAATTCCACCTCCAAACCAGCTGGGGCTGGTGCTGACACAAAATCAACAACCTTTGAACCTGTTGAAGACAAAACAAAAGAAAAACAAGATAATACCACAATATGAATACAATCTGTTTTACTTTCTTTACTTCTTAAAAACTTTTCCAAGTACTTTCTCAAACCTCTTAACACGTTTTAATACTACTGAAATCACCAATATCATGAACTAAGAACACCAAATCCTTAACACAGATTTCTTACCAAATTCTTTCAAATTTCAAAAACCTTTGTAATATTTTTGAAACACAAATCACTTCACCAATTCAAGATGGAACTCAGAATCCTTAGCTTATCCAATACCAACTTTTAAAAACAAGATAAAAGGAATTACGATTTTATAAAAAAAACTACCAACTTTATATTTCTTAAAAAGGAATTACAATAGAATTGCTAAGAAAACTGGAACAAGGGCTCACCAACAGGCTGGGGCTCCTTATATACTAATCATAGAACATGCTAGAAGCTAAAATTAAAACCCTAATACATGGAAAAATCCTAAAATGCCCCTAAAGGCTTCTAGACGAATTCAAGGAATTTTTGATCTTGGACGTTTAAATTTGCGTTGTGAGGAAGCATTTCATCATGTCCATTGATTTTTGCCACGTCAATTTCCTTGGAGCCCAAGGAGTGCTCCTATTGGTGGAATGGGAATTGGGGGTTGGGGTCCACAGGCGTGGGAAAGGGGTTCTTGTGCGTGGGATGGGTTTGGGTAGGTGGGAATTACACGTGGGAAGTTTTAATTAGAAAGTTACCCATGCTTGAGTAAAATTGGACCTGGGGGTGAAAGTGAATAGTAAAAGCTTGTTTGATCCGAATTTAGGGGAAACCAACATGTTAGGCGCGTTTTTAATTTAAATGTTTCACTTTGGCACTTTTGGTCCTTCTCTTTTGTAATTTTTGGCATTTAAGGTTTTTGGCCCTAAAACAGGTTTCTCCTTTGTAAACAACTTTCCATCTTTTACAATTTTGGCACAAAACTTTGACAAAAGCTTATCAAGGATGATTTTTGCCATTTTGAGTATTTTCAAGGGCTGTTCTTGGACAAAGTTGATCTTCAAAGGTCTTCATTATGTCTTTCACTTCATGAGGGACCATAATTGACAAATTTGATTTGTTGAGGGACTAATCTTGCCATTTCTTCAAAGTTGAAAGACCTTTTTGCAATTTTGACAAACTTAAGGGACCAAACTTGTAATTATTAATATACAAGGGTTTTAAGTGTCATTTCTTCAAAGAATGAGGATCAATCTTGCTTGTCTTCAAGTCTTCAAGGGTATTTGATGAAGATTTCATGATTAGGGCCCGGTTCATTGTACGGCTTCGTTTCTCGTGTCCGTTTTTCCTTGTATCTTGTGATCTTTTGTCTTTTTCACGATATCCATACCTAAAACACACATAAACACAAAAGCAAGCATATATATGGTATTTTATGACATATTAGTGCATTAAAAGCCCGAAAAGAACGATGAGATCATGTATAAATGCCATCTCATCACTCCCCCATACTAAGCCATTGCCGTGTCCTTACGCAATGCTAGAATAAAGTATCTAAGCATAACAAAAGTTCAATTTTATTAACCTTTATTGAAGAGTAAAAGACTTTCAACATACTACGAGAATGTGTAAAGACATAATGTATGATTTTCATCACCAAAATGTGACTTTTAGGGTCAAAGAATAGAAACAAGTTAATGTCCCTTAGAGTAAATTTTGTCATCCTTGATTGTCACACATTCCATGCTAAGTGCAAAAACAAGATCATTGTTGGTACAAGTCACAATGCTAACACTACTCATACGTTCAAATTGTGTAATACTTTTTCTCCCCGCAATCCTAGTTATTATAAAAGGAAATGGGTTACTAGCATTTTTTATCTATTTGTCATGGATCATAAGTGATTCATATTGACTTATTTGAATAGTTATTAGTCCGAAAGCAAAGTAGCACGATTTGATCGATAGTTAGCCGAAGGACAAAATCTTTTAAAACGGCTTCTCGTGTATCTCCTTAAGTTCATATCTTGGCATAACTCGTTTCACGATTTGAGACCTTTCTCGGACCGATATTTGGCATGTACTTCATACTTCAAATCTTGGGAAGACGTTCTTGAAATTATGGTCTTCTCTTCTTATATTTGGAATTTCTTCACTTGACGTTTTTGAGAGATTCTTCATATAGGACCACGACTTCATCATTTTTCTTCAATCTTTACTTTGGATTTTGATATACAACAATCCGCCTCCTTTTCGGACTTGGATATATTTATCCTCATACCTTGTTAGGGTCTTTTTGGATAGACTTTCTCCATTCTTTAGGGGAGTAATTGCTTCTCGTCGTGTGTCTCGATCCTTCATATTGATTTTGGAATAATGATACTTCACATCATCTTTGGATCTTTAGCAAAAATAGAGCTCCTCATGCCTTGTTAGGGCCTTTTTGGATAATCGCCAATCTTCGCGTCCCGCTTCAATAAGTTATGCCTTGGCTATGAACTCTATTCAACCCCGAGCAACTTTTAAACGATCTTGCGCTAGAGGCTAAGTAACCTTTCAAATCGTACGACCTTACTTATTGCAATTATGTTTTATTCCTAATGCATTGATCTTATGGGAAGAAAAAGCCACAATTAAAAACACATGAGTTTTTGAAAGAACATTTTCATGTTCTACGTTTAGCATGATCACTTGTCTAACTCTATCATTTCTTGTTCTTCACTATATAAAGACCTCTAATTAAAGAGACTCGTGAATACTTAGCCATGCAAGTCAAAATTAAGCCAAATTTGGATTAGCTTTCATTAAGACTATATCAAATCAAAGTTTTGGGTTTTCAAGCCACCTATAGGATCTTGCACTTTCTTGGACTTTTTCAAGTTTAGAGAATGCATTTTATAGTTCCCTTGATAAGTGACTTTCTAGAATCAATTATAGGAACTTGCGAAAAGTTCTTGTTCTTAACCCGAATGAATTAAGACTTTCGCGTTTTAAAGCTCCCTATATAAAAGTCTAGCAAAACTTGAATTGAGCGGGTTAAGGAATGTAAATGGCTCCAAATGCCCATTAACTCTTATTCTACCCATCGGAAAATATACATTCGTGTCTTAAAAACACTTATGAAATCCAAGAAGAATTTTAAAATTTGGCCATTTTTAGCCTTATTAGCAAAACAAAACATTGAAAGTTGGAAAACGTGAGGGCGTAGCAAAGCAAGTACCTATTCACCCCCCATACTAAAAGTAAACATTGTCCTCAATGTTTCGAGTCTAAAGGTGGAGCACCCCCATACTAGAGACGAAGAGTCGAATGCTTAGGATCTAGCATGGAAAGGGTGATCAACAATATATCTAAAGTCGTTTATTAATTATGCTAAAAGATAATTGTTAGAACAATAAAGGATATGTCATGGATTCGTGAAAAACTTCTTCAAACGAACAATGGAGGCTCACGTAAACGAACACGAGAGTCTTCAATCGTAGATGATGATGATGATCTAGATAACACAATCACAAACAACCACGAAACAACGAGTTGGAAGGGTACAAGTCCCCTTATTAGTGAATATAAAAGCATAAAGATAAGCATGGGATCTCCCCCACGAGGCACCTCGTTTTTGATTACCGAGTAATGAGCTCGACTCGATCCCCTTAAAATGTGAACATTTAGGGATATCATGGTATGGTCAAAAGGGACTTACATGATAAACAAGGCCCAAAAAGCAACCGGTATAAAGGACTAAGTCCTTAGGTGATGCAAAATACCGGGGTCGAAGATGGCGTTCTCGTTTTCATGGAAAAAACAATTTAACGCCACTCCAACATGTGCCATAAACTCAAAGAGTTTGAAGAAAATAGATGAGAAGTAGAAGGGTGAGACAATTGGTAAGACAAACGTTTGAGCTACTCGAGGTAGACTCGCACCAAGCAAATAGAAAGATTTTCCATTTATTGCATCGGTGGAAGACCGAGATTTCCCTTTACATGAAATTCCGGGATCGAATATCTCGTCCTCGGTGGACAAGGATGAGGGAACATAAGGGGCTTCCCCCATACTAGAACCACACAAAACATCGTCAAAAGGAGTAGACGAGTTTGTAGTACTCAAATCACGTGGTGATGACGGAGTTAGATTTGTAGAAAAATCAATTAAATCACATTTAAGATCTTTTTCTTTGTTATCTTTTAAACTCTCCTTATGAAAACCCTTTTTGATTATGTCGAAAATATTCGGTGTTTCTAAGACGATGTTAGTCACACTAAAAATTCTCACATTTTGAAACCGTTTTGGTTTTGGTGGTGGCAAGTTCTCAAAACGTTTATCGATGAAGAAAACCTCCCCATCGGGGCCAACATATTCATCATCCGAAAGATCTTCCGTAGAAACCGGCAACTTATCAACACTTTTCAAGAATGAATGTTCGAGATGAGGCGAAGAATTTTTCGATTCAAGTATTGATGGTTTCTTCTTTGTAGGCTTAGCACTCATAACCTCCACCGGCGAAGGAAATGGTAAATTGTTTTTGGAGACATTCCCTAAAACTCTTGGTGAAAATTCTTTGCAAACGACATTGGTCGAGTCACCATGGTTTAAAGTTGCAATAGAATATACATGAGAAAGATTGGAGTTTTGTGTTGCATTGATGACAAGTTCTTCTTCATTAAAACGAAGGGTGATTTTTCGAGCATGAACATCGATAAGTGCTCTTGATGTATCCAAAAATGAACGACCCAAAATGAGAGGAACTTTTCGATCGATAGGAATGTCTACAACGATAAAGTCAACGGGATAGTAAAACTTTCCGACTTTAACGAAAACGTCCTCGGCTACTCCACATGCCATGATCGTAGAATGATCGGCCATCTCGATGGACATGTTCGAAGGAGTAAGAGCCGGAAGCGAAAGCGATTTGAAAATCTCGAGAGGCATTAAATTAATACTAGCACCAAGATCGGCCAAGGCGTAGCATTCCTCCATATCTTGAATAGCACACGGAATCAAAAATTTACCGGGATCACCGACTTTTTGTGGTATGCGGCTTAGAAAAACCGATGAACAACTAGACGTTTGTTGTAACTTTTCTTTGTTGTTAAGCATACTTTTGAAGTTTGCGGCGAATCGAGGCATCATGATAAGAGCGTCGGCAAAACTTATGTTAAAATGCAAATCACGAAACATTTTCATAAATAGCTCAAATTGATAATTGTTCCTTTCTTGTGCTTTCTCTTTGTTTCGTCTCGAAGGGTAAGGTAAAGGTGGTGTGGGTTGGTCATTAGGCAACGGCCTTGGAAACTCGGGTTCCACAATTGGTATTGGTATAACCGTAGGTGTGGTTTGAGCGGTACTTCGTGGGATTGTAATGTGCTCCTTTTCGACCATCACCTCGGGTTCTTTCTCGATTTCCTTCTCCGTAGAAGTACTCGGACGAGAGATTGGTTCCTTGAAAGTTTTACCACTTCGTGTAGTAATAACCTTCATTTCTCCCTTCGGGTTTGCAATGGTATCACTAGGAAGACCACCCGAAGAAGAGGGCTTACACATGATAGCTTCAAACATTTTAGCCATACGGTCCTCAAATTTTGATTGCCTAGCATCCGCTTTCAATAACTCTTGCTTAATCTCATGTTGTCCTAATTCCATCTTTTGTTGGTTTTGTTGAAGACGTTGGACATTTCCTTCCATTTTGTTTGCATGAGTTTTAAGTTCATTAGCAAGTTCATTTTTAAGCTCGTTTTTCAACTCGGACCTTAAGCTAATCATCTCACGTTGCATATTATCAAATTTAGCATCATTTGCTTTTGCATAATCCAAAAATTCTCCTTGCAAATTTTTCGTGTGAGCATTTTGAAAACCTTGTGTAGTGTTTTGAAAATCACGGTTTTGGTTTTGATTAGAGATTTGTCCATTTCCACTTTGATAATTCCCTTTGTTGTAATTGCGTGTGTTGCCTTGGTAATTACCTTGGTTGTTGTTTCGATAATTATTAGCATTTTGGTTGGGTGGAGCTTGATTTTGGCGGGAACCTTGGCCGTTTTGGTTGTAAGTTCCCGTTGCTACATAAGCACTCGAAGTGTTACCATCCGCGGTAATGCACTCGGAAAGATCATGAGCTCCCCCACAAGATAAACAACTCTTAGCAACCGCTTTAACCGAAGCGGAATTGGAAGCTTCTTGAGCCTTCCAATGGGACATTAGATTAGCAAATCTATCAAAAAACCGATTTTCCTCATTAGCTTCATCATGTAAGGCGTTAATGCTACGAGACGATTGTGATGACGATGACGAACCCATATTGGCAACACTCGGTGTGTTACGAGGGCTATAAACCTTAGATCGATTCTCAATGATTTGTAAAGCCTCATTTGTCGTCTTGCACAAAAAATTACCACCCGCGGCGGCATTCAAATAATCTCGTTCATGATCATTAAGCCCATTATAAAAAGTATCAATTTGATGCAATTCCGAAAAATCATGGTGAGGACATTCATGTAACATCTCTTTAAATCGTTCCCATGCCATTGAAAAACTTTCATTGTTACGTTGCACAAATCGTGAAATCTCATTTTTTAAGTGTGTTGTTTTAGATGGTGGAAAAAACTTGTTCACAAACTTAGAAACGAGATCGGCCCATGTCAAAATCGAATTTGGCGGTTCTTTCTCGAGCCAAATTTTTGCGGGACCATCCAACGAATATGGAAACAACATCATCTTAATGGCGTCATGTGGAACATCTTTGAATTTGCTAGTAGCGGTGAGACGGTTGAAATTCCTAATGTGGTAATGCGGGTTGTCTTTCTCGTGACCTCGAAATTTGTTTGCTTGTAACATCGACATTAAACCCGTCTTAATCTCGAAATTTTCCGCAAGGATGGCGGGAATAACAATGGCCTCTCCAAAACCCTCGGTGGGCGCTTGTAGCAACTCCATCATAGTACGATTAGCCATGACGACTTCTTGTTCTATAATAGGTTCAACAATTGGAGGTTCTTCAACAATCAACGATCCTTGATTTGCTTGCTTTTGAAGACGTTTACGAGCTCGTTTTGCTTGATTACGAGTGATCATAAACTTCACGAAGAATGGGAGGTGAGCAAAGAAGATTCTTTTTTGGTTGTTTTGTGGATTTTCAATTTTTTTGTGTTTTTGATGATATTTAATTTTTTTGGATTTAGGTGTATCTTCGTAGACAACAATCTACAAAATCTCTCCTCGAATCAAACTCTTGATTAAAGAAGCCTCAAAGGAATGAAAACGATCACGTGGAGTGAACGCCTTCGAATGACTTTAGAACTTTGGTGAAAACCAAATTGTTCACGAGGGTTTAATCACAAAGAAACCAAGCAAAATATAGTATACGTATTAATACTTTGGGCGGCAAAACCCTCGATTAGCCTTCAATCTCAAAATACTCACAAGCAAGCGGGGAAACGAGGCGGCGCGAAGCACTTAAGAGCCTTTTTCCTTAGAGTATATTTTATAATACCTGCCTTATACCCACCTTATAGTTTGTATTTTTCAAAATCGAGCTTCACGAAAGTATTTATCTATTTTTGCCTTTTCTTTTTGTTTGAGATTCGAATACAATAATTAGGAGATCAAATCCCAATTAAGGTTGTGTTTTCACACTTTTGGAGATATTGTATTTTGATTGTGATACTTAATACAATATATTAATAATATTCACAAAGAAAAACCGAGAAAACCGATAATACGTGTTAAGGGAGTTCCACTTAACACAAATACTATTTATGGATAATATCAAAAACAAAAGTTTCCAAATTAAAGCACAACACACCTCCCCGGCAGCGGCGCCAAAATGATTGTAATGTTTTACTACTCTTTAGGAAAAGAGCGTAAATAGCGGAAAGTATTAAGTACGACGGTTTAGGAAAACCGTGCACAAATGACCCACAATCAAATAAAATGAGAGAAAAAGTTCGTTTCCCAAGGAGGTATATGTGTGTGAATTAACTTGTAGTTGTTTGAGATTAATATTGAGAAGAATGGGGATGAGAAGATGAAAGACGGTTATGTTAAAATTAAACTACGACGAAAAAGACGAAAACGTAAAGCCGTGAAAAACTACCCAAATTAAAAATTATTATACTACCAAAAACAAAATTAATAATTAAAAAGACTAAAAAGAAGTCTAAAATAATATAAATAAAGATAAAAAAATCCAACAAAGATATTTTAAAACCTTTTATTAATTAAATATTTAATTTTAAATGCTAATTAAAGCCCTAAAATTAAATATAACTAATTCAAATGTCTAAAATATGATTTTGTTGAATAATCACTTAACTTATATTATTATAAGACTAAAAAGTAATTTTCTAAAAATTAAAAGCTATTAAAACTATTTTTAAAACTCTAAAAATGATTAAAAATGATTAAAACCTAATTAAATTTAAAATAATTATAAAAATTAATCTAAAAGCTAGAAAATTATTCTAAAAATGGAAATAGTCTTAATTATTGCTAAAGAATCTAGGAAAAATGAAAAAGAAAGAAAAATAAAATTTTGAAAAATTAATAATAAAATAATATTAAAATATTGCTAAAAATAAAAAGTTTCTAAAATTTGAAATAAAAAATTTCTAAAAATCCTAATTAATATAACTAAGAGAAAAACACAAATTAGAGCTCCTAAACCTTTTTTTAATAATTTTATAAAAATCTTTAAAATTTATAAAAAACCTTAAAATAATATAAAATTAAAAATTAAAGTTTATAAAACCAAAATAAGATGTAAACCTCAAGTTATTATTTTAACACCTAAAAATTATTTTTCCTAAAAATTTAAAATCTTTTTGGTATTTTTTAATGATTTAATAAAAACGGGTATTAAATAAATCCTAGTAATTAATCTATTAAATGGAAAAATATGAAACTAGTCTTGAAAAATCACAAATTCTAATAAGATCCTAAGTAAATTAAAAAGAAACGAAAATGCTTATAGAATAAGCACAAAACTTAAATAATAAGCTACGGCTTTTTATTTTGAAAACAAAGCAAAATGTGGTTAAGTATACCACAATTGCACCCTTGGTCAGTAAAAGACCCAAGGGCGCAGTGGTAGTGTGTGTGTGTGTGTTGAGCGTGGAGACTATGGGTTCGAGGCTTGCGAAACCCCTTTTTGCCCGTTTTTTTTTTTTTTGCTTTGCTTTTTAAACTTTTGCCAAATCAACAGTGACACTTGTAAACTTGATTCCAATTCACTTTTTTAATGCAAGTTTAAACCAAACCAAAAATCAAAACGTGGACAGGATGTGATGAACACTTAGCAGTTTTCTGCTTGTGTTTTGCTTTTGGATTATAGCCAAGAAGAGCTTAGGCTGTGGCTTATTTGGATGCTTATTTTGGAACAGTGGGGCACCCTTGAGCTTACTGAAGCTCAAGGAGTCACAAACAAGCAATAACAAATCACTTAGCACCAAGAATAATCAAACACATGCACACACAGGCCAATGTTAAGTCTCTGTGACAGATTATGAAGTCAGGGAACTCAAAAGCTGATTTCTAGCAATCTATTGAACTTTAAGCACTCAAATTTTGCACACAACAGCTCAAGCTAACATACAATCAATATCAAATTCCCATTTACCCTAATTCTTAACAGAATGCAAAAATCATGCACTGAAATCTGATAAAAATGAGCAGTTTGTGAACTAGCAGATTATGCTTACCCTTTTTCTTAAAAACCTCACCAAATTGCTTCCAAACTTGTCTAAATTAATTACCTACTAACTACAAACCTAGCTCAACCTTTTTTAAACCTTCTAACAACTTATTAACTCTCAAATCAAAATAATTACCCTGCTTAATCCTAATGCCAAACACCCTTTTATTTTTTTGTAAAACGTTTTTATCAAACCAAAACCTCTAAAACCTTAATCAATCTAACTCAAATAGCATTTAACTTGCATATCAACACCAGAGAACATGAATCAAGCAACTAAAACAACAGATACCACCCAATCAATCAAGATCATGCAATACTTGCTATTTTCTGAAATTTTTCAATAGGTAAAAGAATTTTACCTAAGGACCTTAACATCCAAGGCCCTTGTGGAAGTAAATTCCACCTCCAAACCAGCTGGGGCTGGTGCTGACACAAAATCAACAACCTTTGAACCTGTTGAAGACAAAACAAAAGAAAAACAAGATAATACCACAATATGAATACAATCTGTTTTACTTTCTTTACTTCTTAAAAACTTTTCCAAGTACTTTCTCAAACCTCTTAACACGTTTTAATACTACTGAAATCACCAATATCATGAACTAAGAACACCAAATCCTTAACACAGATTTCTTACCAAATTCTTTCAAATTTCAAAAACCTTTGTAATATTTTTGAAACACAAATCACTTCACCAATTCAAGATGGAACTCAGAATCCTTAGCTTATCCAATACCAACTTTTAAAAACAAGATAAAAGGAATTACGATTTTATAAAAAAAACTACCAACTTTATATTTCTTAAAAAGGAATTACAATAGAATTGCTAAGAAAACTGGAACAAGGGCTCACCAACAGGCTGGGGCTCCTTATATACTAATCATAGAACATGCTAGAAGCTAAAATTAAAACCCTAATACATGGAAAAATCCTAAAATGCCCCTAAAGGCTTCTAGACGAATTCAAGGAATTTTTGATCTTGGACGTTTAAATTTGCGTTGTGAGGAAGCATTTCATCATGTCCATTGATTTTTGCCACGTCAATTTCCTTGGAGCCCAAGGAGTGCTCCTATTGGTGGAATGGGAATTGGGGGTTGGGGTCCACAGGCGTGGGAAAGGGGTTCTTGTGCGTGGGATGGGTTTGGGTAGGTGGGAATTACACGTGGGAAGTTTTAATTGGAAAGTTACCCATGCTTGAGTAAAATTGGACCTGGGGGTGAAAGTGAATAGTAAAAGCTTGTTTGATCCGAATTTAGGGGAAACCAACATGTTAGGCGCGTTTTTAATTTAAATGTTTCACTTTGGCACTTTTGGTCCTTCTCTTTTGTAATTTTTGGCATTTAAGGTTTTTGGCCCTAAAACAGGTTTCTCCTTTGTAAACAACTTTCCATCTTTTACAATTTTGGCACAAAACTTTGACAAAAGCTTATCAAGGATGATTTTTGCCATTTTGAGTATTTTCAAGGGCTATTCTTGGACAAAGTTGATCTTCAAAGGTCTTCATTGTGTCTTTCACTTCATGAGGGACCATAATTGACAAATTTGATTTGTTGAGGGACTAATCTTGCCATTTCTTCAAAGTTGAAAGACCTTTTTGCAATTTTGACAAACTTAAGGGACCAAACTTGTAATTATTAATATACAAGGGTTTTAAGTGTCATTTCTTCAAAGAATGAGGATCAATCTTGCTTGTCTTCAAGTCTTCAAGGGTATTTGATGAAGATTTCATGATTAGGGCCCGGTTCATTGTACGGCTTCGTTTCTCGTGTCCGTTTTTCCTTGTATCTTGTGATCTTTTGTCTTTTTCACGATATCCATACCTAAAACACACATAAACACAAAAGCAAGCATATATATGGTATTTTATGACATATTAGTGCATTAAAAGCCCGAAAAGAACGATGAGATCATGTATAAATGCCATCTCATCACTTCTCTTTGTCTATCTTTGCTTTCAAGCATATCCCTATGGTAAGTTAGACTAGAAAAATAAGATTTGCTAAAAAATCTTCCTTCACCACCAAAACTCAACCACTGTAGGCGATTCCATATATGAACCACGGTTCCTTATCAATAAGGAACCGTCGGAAGAAATAAGGAACCGCGGACAGTGCTTCCTTATTTTTCGGGTACTTCTGAAATTCCAAATTGGTTCCAACATTTTTGAGAATCTTTGCTTCAACCCTTTGACCACCCCAAAAATACCATGAGCCTTCCCTATTAAACCATAAGCATTTTGCCTTACTTCACATCCCAAAATGTCTTACTCTCCTAATGAAAGCCTTGATTCTCCTCCATTCTCCCCAATTGCTTTCAATCCCAATTCACCCAAGAACACTCTTAATCACATCTCTCCTACCAAGAATGTTGATTGTGGAACATCTTTTCTTCCACCACCACCCTTTAGTGTTCTTCCTCCTTCTCATGATAATGTCATGCACCATGGGACATATTGTCATTGCTTTCAATATCAACATCTTGCTATGGCACACATCTATGAGGAGTTGAGCTACATCAAGAGTCTCTTAATCAAGCCTCCTCTTCACTTTGATTATGAGATCTCCACCAAGCCACCACCACCTCATTTCGCCACTACCTTGTCTTTCATATAAGCATTGGTTCCTTATCCTCAAGACACCTTTTTCTTTTAAGCAAATCTTAGAATTCTAGAATAAATAGGATTAGATTTATGCTTTTGGCTTGTTTTCTATTTCATACATCTTTGTATGACTCTTTTCTTTTGTTTATATGACTTCACTTGGATCTTAGTTGATGAGATGGCATTTATACATGATCTCATCGTTCTTTTCGGGCTTTAAATGCATTAAAATGCCATAAATTACCATATATATGCTTGTATTTGTTTACTTGTGTGTTTTAGGTATGGATATCATGAAAAGGACAAAAGATCACAAGAAACAAGGAAAAACGGACACGAGAAACAAAGCCGTACAAAGGACCGGGCCCTAGTTCATGAATTATCCAAGATAAATCCTTGAAGACTTGAAGATGTACAAGATTGATCCTCAAAATAAAAAGAAATGACACTTAAAACCCTTGTATTCATAATTACAAGTTTGGTCCCTTAAGTTTGTCAAAATTACAAAATGGTCCTTCAACTTTGAAGATTTGGAAAAATTAGTCCCTCGTCAATTCTAATTTGCCAATTATGGTCCCTCATGAAGTCAAAGATACTATGAAGACCTTTGAAGATCAAGAATGTCCAAGATCAGCCCTTGAATTATAGAAAATGGCAAAAATAACCCTTGAAATACTTTTGCCAAAGTTTTGGGGCAAAAGTATGAAAAAAGAAACTTCAAATGTGAAGGAAACACGTTTTTAAGGCTGAAAAACTTCATTTGCATCTTTTACCAAAAGACAAGGACCCAAGCTGCCAAGTTAGAAGTTTAAACTAAAATGAACGATTTTGATGCATTTGGACAGCTCACAAACATCAAGCACTCAAGGGCATTCCTGGAAATTCATAGCTAGGGTTTTCTTTGTTTTTAGCATTCTAGAATCGTCTACTAGGCCTATAAAAGGAGACCTCAACTTGTGAGAGTCCCTTGTTCTAGATTTTAGCTTTAAATCTTTGTAATTCCTTTTTATTAAATAAAAGTTGGATTTTCTGAAAACTTATGATTTCCCTTTGTGTTTTATAAAAGTTTGGTATTTGATAAGCTAAGATCTGAGTTCCATATTCATGTTTGATGGTTTTTGAGGCAAGGTTTTAAGCAATAAAGCTTGTGTTTCAAAAATCAGAAGTTTTATCTTATTTGTTCATCATTGTGGTTTGTTGTTCTTAGCAGGTACAAGGAAGCTGGTACTTGTTTTTCTAGTACCTCATCTCAAACAATCCAAGGCTTGGATGTAAGTCTTGGAGGTTTGCATCTTTTTCCCTTTTCAATTTTTCTGAATTTTATTGTATTTTTGGAGATTTTGCATGATTTATTGTGGATTGGTGTTTTGAGGCTTGATTTGTGTTTCTGAGGTTGTTTAGAAGTTGTTAGGGTAGATTGGATCTTGTTTGATAGGTTAAAACATAACAATCCTTTGGAAGATTACAAAATCAGATTCCAAAAGGGTGTTTGGGTTAACTGATTCAAAGGGATTTGAGCCTTCCTTTGTTATTGTTCTTGGTTCTATTGAGGTTGAGCATGCTTATCTGTTGTTATGTGTTCATTATCTGCAAGTTTTGTGGCTATTAACACCTAAATCCATAAATAGGCTATAAAATCTTGATTACTTGGTTAAATTGGCTGAAATTTATAGGACACCTAGATCCAATCATAGACTAGGGTTAACAAGTGTTAAATCTAAGTTAATACAACCAGGGAAGTAGGATTTGAGTGCTAAAATTGGATTTGTGGTCATCTATATCAGACGAGGCATTTGTGTTATTGAAGTTCATAATCAGAAACCTGCATATGCTTTGATTTGATTGTAATCTTTGATTCAGTGATTGGAATAAGTTTGTTTGTGCTTATTAACAGTTATTATAGCTTGTGTATGCTTTTGGATCATTCTGGTTGGCTTATTCATGCTAAAACTTCTTATTAGTGCATAACTGCTTATTTGCTAGGTCTGTGCAATATCTGGGCATTGTTGGCTTTTTCTGTGCTTATTGGCTTATTGGAAGTGTGATTATTTTCTTGATTGTGACTCCTTGTGATTCACTGATCACAAGGGTGCCCTTGTTTCCACTTGGATCCAACTGGATCTCTCACAAATCACAGGTCAAAAAGTCAAAGCAGTGGGAACTCCTTTCCCCTACTGCTAGCCACTGCTAGTGTAATTTTGTGTTCAGCTTATAAATAAGCTATTCCAGCTTATTCAAACGTACAACAACTTTAATTTTGTAATAGGTGCTCATTATTTGACCCATTTTTTTCATACTGGAGCATTTGGTGGGTTGACTTTAGGGTTTGACTAAAAAACCAACTCACTTGACTTATTCATAAGTGCTTATTGGCTTATCCAGCTTATTTGGCTTGGCTTATTGAACTTTTCTTGATTATTTTGGCTTAATTAAGTTGTTTAGAGTCTATTGCAAGTTGAATCAAGTCCTGATGTGGTCTAGAACTCCATGTCGACTATTTTGTCTTTTTGTGAAAATCTTCTTGGCTTATTTCTGGCTTATTGAGTGTGCTTTTTCAAAATTTCTTTTTACAGATCTCTTAGGCATCTCAAAAGAAGGTTGTGTGTTTAAGCAGAGCTTATGGCATTAGCTTATTACTTAATGGGCTTATTGGCCCAATAAGAATAAGTTGTTTGTTATTTAAGTTGTGCTAAGCTCATATTCAGCTTTTGGGCCTTCAGACTTTTGTGCTTAAAATTAAATTTTGAGTCAGATAGGGCTTTTTTAGGTCATTTGGGCCTAGTTTGACTTTTTTGGCCCAAAAGCCCATTTAAGTTGACTGTTTTTGGTTTTAGCCCATTTGGGAGCCCATTAGGGGTATTTTGGTAATTTCACTTTCATTTTCTGATTATTAGGTTAAAATAAACTAGTTTGCAAGTTTTTAGAATTTTTAGTAATTTTTGGATTTTTAATATTATTTTAATATTGTTTTTCAAATTTCACATTTTTGCACTTTTTGTATTTTTCTTAGTTTTAATACATTAAAATAGGATTTTTGCAACTCTTAGATTATTTTTGTCATCATTAGATTATTTTTAATAATTATTTTAAGTTTTAATAGTTTTTAAATCATTTTAAATAGTTTTTCTTAGTTTAAAAATTTATAAAAATAGTTTTTAATCTTTTTAGGTCATTTTAGAGGTTTACCAATTGAAAAATCTTTATTTAGGCTTTTTGATAGTTAATTTGATTTTTAGGGCTTTAATTAGCATTTAGAAATTAATATTTAATTAATTAAAAGGTTAAAAAAAGCTTTGATCATTAGTAAACTCTTAGTTTATTTATTTTGATTTTTTGTAAAAATAATTTTGGGAATTTTTAGAATTAATTTTTATTTTTGCTAATTTTACGGTTTTACGTTTAGTCGTATTAGTAATTAATTTCACGTCTTCGTCGTTCTCTTTTCTCATCCCCTTCTTTCAAATATTAATCACAAACATTTAACAAGTTTTTCACACACATATACCTCCTTGGGAAACGAACTTTCACCTTTGGGTCATTAGTACACGGTTTTCCTAAACCGTCGTATTTCATACTTATCGCTATTTACGCTCTTTTCCTAAAGAGTAGTAAATCACTACAACCATTTTGGCGCCGCTGCCGGAGAGGTGTGTCATGATTAATTTGTCTTGTTGTTTTTAATATTAACCATAAATAGTATTTGTATTAGTAGAAATCTACTAATACGTATTATCGGTTTTTTTTGTTTTTCTTGTGAAATTATTATTACTATATTGTATTAAGTATCACAATCAATACAAAATATCTCCCAAAGTGTGAAAACACAACCTTAATTGGGATTTGATCTCCTAATTATTGTATTCGAATCTCAAACAAAAGAAAAAGGCAAAAATAGATAAATACTTTCGTGAAGCTCGATTTTGAAAAATACTAACTATAAGGTGGGTATAAGGCGGGTATTATAAAATATACCCTATGGAAAAAGGCTCTTAAGTGCTTCGCGCAGCCTCGTTTCCCCGCTTGCTTGTGAGTATTTTGAAATTGAAGGCTAATCGAGGGTTTTGCCGCCCAAAGTATTATTACGTATCATATATATTTGCTTGGTTTTCTTTGTGATTAAACTCTCTTGAACAATTTGGTTTTCACCAAAGTTCTTTTGAGGCTTCTTTAATCAAGAGTTTGATTCGAGGAGAGATTTGGTAGATTGTTGTCTACGAAGATACACCAAAATCCAAAAAAAATTAAAAACAATCAAAAACACAAAAAAAATTGAAAATTCACAAAACACCCAAAAAGAATCTTCTTTGCTCACCTCCCATTCTACGTGAAGTTTATGCTAACTCGTAGTCAAGCAAAACGAGCTCGTAAACGTCGTCAAAATCAAGGAAATCAAGAGACGTTGATTGAAGAACAAACTCCAATTGTTGAACCTATTGTAGAACAAGAAGTCGTCATGGCTAATCGTACTATGATGGAGTTGCTTCAAGCACCCACCGAGGGTTTTGGAGAGGCCATTGTGATTCCCGCTATCCTTGCGGAGAATTTCGAGATTAAGACGGGTTTAATGTCGATGTTGCAAGCTAATAAGTTTAGAGGTCATGAAAAAGACAACCCGCATTACCACATAAGGAACTTTAATCGTCTCACCGCAACTAGCAAGTTTAAGGATGTTCCACATGACGCCATTAAGATGATGTTGTTTCCATACTCGTTAGATGGACCCGCTAAAATTTGGCTTGAGAAAGAACCGCCAAATTCGATTTTGACAAGGGGTGATCTGGTTTCTAAGTTTGTGAACAAATTTTTTCCACCATCTAAAACAACACATTTGAAAAATGAGATTTCAATATTTGTACAACGAAATAATGAAAGTTTTTCAATGGCATGGGAACAATTTAAGGAAACCCATGATTATTCGGAATTGCATCAAGTTGATACTTTTTATAATGGCCTTAATGATCATGAACGAGATTATTTGAATGCCGCCGCGGGTGGTAATTTTTTGTACAAAACGACCGATGAAGCTTTAAAGATTATCGAGAATAGATCTAAGGTTTACAACCTCGTAACACACCGAGTGTTGCCAATATGGGTTCGTCATCGTCGTCATTGTCCCGTAGCATTAATGCCTTACATGATGAAGCTAATGAGGAAAATCGGTTTTTCGATAGGTTTTCAAATCTTATGACTCATTGGAAAGCACAAGATGCTTTGAATTCCGCTTCGGTTAAAGCGGTTGATAAGAGTTGTTTGTATTGTGGTGGAGCTCATGATCTTTCCGAGTGCATTACCGCCGGTGGTAACACTTCGAGTGCTTACGTAGCAACGGGAACTTACAACCAAAACGGCCAAGGTTCCC
The DNA here is from genome assembly GCA_025667525.1 of Glebionis coronaria. Classification (NCBI taxonomy): domain Eukaryota; kingdom Viridiplantae; phylum Streptophyta; class Magnoliopsida; order Asterales; family Asteraceae; genus Glebionis; species Glebionis coronaria. The sequence continues at coordinate 403,913,919 of CM046876.1, read as the reverse complement.
GCCCAAATCAAGCTCCACCAAATCAAAATGCTAATAACTATCGAAACAACAATCAAGGTGGTAATTATCAAGGCAATTCACGTAACTACAACAAAGGGAATTATCAAAGTGGGAATGGACAAGTTACTAATCAAAACCAAAACCGTGATTTTCAAAACACTACACAAGGTTTTCAAAATGCTCACACTAAAAATCTTCAAGGAGAATTTTTGCATTATGCTAAAGCAAATGATGCTAAATTTGATAACATGCAATGTGAAATGATTAGCTTAAGATCCGAGTTGATAAACGAGCTTAAAAACGAACTTGCTAATGAACTTAAAACGCATGCAAATAAAATGGAAGGAAATGTTCAACGTCTTCAATAAAATCAACAAAAGATGGAACAAGGACAACATGAGATTAAGCAAGAATTGTTAAAAGCGGATTTAAGGCAATCAAAATTTGAAGGCCGAATGGCAAAAATGTTTGAAGAAATCATGTGTAAACCCTCTTCCTCGGGTGGTCTTCCTAGTGATACCATTGCAAACCCGAAGGGAGAAGATAAGGTTATTACTACACGAAGTGGTAAAACTTTCAAGGAACCAATCTCTCGTCCAAGTACGTCTACGGAGAAGGAAATCGAGAAAGAGCGCGAGGTGATGGTCGAAAAAGAGCATATCACAAGCCCACGAAGTACCGCTCATACCACACCTACGGTTGAACCAATACCAATCATGGAACCCGAGATTCCAAGGCCGTTGCCTAATGTCCAACGCACACCACCCTTACCTTACCCTTCGAGACGAAACAAAGAGAAATTGCAAGAACGTAACAAACAACAAATCGAGCTTTTTATAAAAATGTTTCAACAAGTGCATTTTGATGTGAGTTTAGCCGACGCGTTGTTATATATGCCTCGTTTCGCTTCCACTTTTAAAAGTATGATGAGCGATAAGGAAAAGCTTTCAAAGCTTGCTAATTGTTCTTCGGTTTATCTTAACCGCATACCAGAAAAAGTTGGTGACCCCGGAAAGTTTCTCATTCCTTGTGACATAGAAGATATGAAAGAATGCCTCGCCTTGTCCGATCTTGGTGCGAGCATTAATTTGATGCCATTTTCCATTTGGAAATCGCTTTCGCTTCCGGCTCTTACTCCTTCGAACATGTCTATCGAGATGGCTGATCATTCTACGATTTTAGCATGTGGAGTAGCCGAGGATGTTTTCGTGAAAGTGGGGAAGTTCTACTATCCCATTGATTTTATAGTAGTTGACATCCCCGCGGATCCTCAAGTTCCTCTAATTTTAGGTCGTCTATTTTTAGACACCTCGAGATCGCTTATTGACGTTCATGCAAGAACTATTACTTTGAGATTTAACGAAGAGTAACTTGTTATAAACGCTACTCAAAACTCAAAACCTTCTCATGTCTATGCAATCGCTACCATCAATCACATTGACTTAGTTGATATGGTTTGCGATGAGTTTTCACAATAAGTGTTAGGTTTTTCTGATAGTTCGTCAAGTGGCAATCCCACTATTTTGGATCCAATTCTTGCTAATTCTACACCAAATCTCACTCCATTCCAAGGAGGCGATTTTACTTCAAATAAAATCGACAATGAAGATGAGGTGTTCATTAGTGATGATACTTCTATTCCACCATTTCTTCCGTCGATGGAAGTTATGAGTGTTGAGCAAAAATCTTCAATCGAGGAACCACCTATCCTTGAGTTGAAAGATCTTCCCTCTCACCTTGAGTACGCATTCTTGGAAGGTGATGACAAGTTGCCGGTTATTATTGCAAAAGGTCTTGCTAATGATGAAAAAATCGAGCTCTTGAAAGTTCTTAAAGCTCATAAAGGGGCAATTGCGTGGAAAATTTCCGACATTAAGGGTATTGACCCAAAATTTTGTACTCACAAGATTTTCATGGAGGAGGACTACAAACCCGCAATTCAAAGTCAAAGAAGGGTGAATCTCAAAATTCACGATGTCATAAAAAAGGAAGTTCTTAAACTCCTTGACGCGGGAATGATTTATCCTATCTCCGATAGCCCATGGGTGAGCCCAATCCATTGTGTCCCTAAAAAGGGAGGAATGACCGTTGTGCCTAATGAAAAAAACGAGTTAATTCCCACTCGTGTTGTGACCGGTTGGAGGGTGTGTATTGACTACCGAAAGTTAAATGACGCCACTCGTAAAGACCACTTTCCTTTGCCCTTCATGGATCAAATGTTGGAGCGACTAGCGGGAAATGAATTCTATTGCTTTTTAGATGGTTTTTCCGGTTACTTTCAAATCCCTATCGACCCTCGTGATCAAGAGAAGACTACGTTTACGTGTCCTTATGGAACGTTTGCTTATCGTAGGATGCCTTTCGGACTTTGTAATGCACCGGGTACGTTTCAACGGTGTATGATGGCCATTTTTCACGATATGATCGAGAAGTTGATGGAAGTATTTATGGATGACTTTTCGGTGTTTGGCAATTCGTTCACGTTGTGTTTATCTAATCTCGAGCAAATGTTAAAACGTTGTGAAGAAACCAATCTTGTGCTTAATTGGGAAAATGTCATTTCATGTGTAAATAAGGAATCGTCTTAGGACATACGGTCTCGAAAGCGGGGATTGAGGTCAATAAAGCTAAGGTAGACGTCATCGCCAAGTTACCTCATCCCAAAACCGTTAAGGGAGTTAGGAGTTTCCTAGGCCACGCGGGCTTTTATCGTCGTTTCATCAAAGACTTTTCGAAAATCTCTCGACCTATGACACACCTTCTCGAGAAGGATGCTCCTTTTAACTTCAATGAGGATTGTGTTAGAGCTTTCGAAACTCTCAAAAGGAAACTTACCGAAGCTCCCATTCCTGTTGCTCCTAATTGGGAATTACCCTTTGAAATCATGTGCGATGCAAGTGATTATGCTATAGGGGCCGTCTTTGGGCAACGTTATGAAAAGCATTTCCGTCCTATCCATTATGCTAGTAAGACGATGATCGAGGCTCAATTAAAGTACACCAAAACGGAAAAGGAATTCCTTGCCGTGGTCTATGCTTTTGAGAAATTCCGACCTTATCTCGTCTTAACTAAAAGCATCGTGTACACCGACCATTCGTCTATCATGTATCTCTTAGCTAAGCAAGATGCTAAGCCGAGATTGCTTCGTTGGATGATCCTCCTCAAAGAATTTGATGTTACCGTGCTTGACAAAAAAGGAGCCGAGAATCTAGCGGCTGATCATCTCTCTTGTCTAGAAGATCCTCACAAAGATGTTTTCGAGAACAAGGAAATCACCGAAACATTTCCTCTCGAGACTCTCGGTGTAGTGAATTCTAAAGACACCACCCCATGGTTTGCCGACATTGCAAATTACCATGCGGACAATTTCATAATCAAGGGTATGACGACACAACAAAAGTGAAAATTCTTTCGTGACGTCAAATTCTATTTTTGGGACGACCCTTATCTCTTTCGGGTTTTTGCGGATCAATTCGTTCGACGTTGTGTTTTTGGTACCGAAGCTTCTAATATCCTTAGAGCTTGTCACGAGGGACCCACGGGTGGTCACCACGGCGCTAATCTCACGGCTAAGAAAGTGTTCGATGCCGGCTTCTTTTGGCCTTCTATCTATCGTGATACACACGCACTTGTGAAGTCGTGTGATTCGTGCCAACGTCAAGGAAAATCGTCTCAACGTGATGAAATGCCGCAAAACATAATTCAAGTGTGTGAGATTTTCGACATTTAGGGCATAGACTTTATGGGGCCGTTCCCATCGTCTCATGGTAACAAGTATATCCTCGTAGCGGTCGACTACCTTTCTAAGTGGGTGGAAGCTAAGGCTTTACCTACTAATGATGCTCGTGTGGTAGTGAAGTTTTTGAAGCAACTATTCTCTCGGTTTCTATTATAAGCGATCGTGGAACCCATTTTTGTAATGACCAATTCGAGAAGGTCTTAAAGAAATACGGAGTTACTCATCGTCTTTCTACCGCTTATCACCCGCAAACGAGTGGGCAAGTCTAGGTTTCGAACCGAGCTTTGAAGAGGATTTTAGAGAGGTCGATTGGAGAAAACCGTGCTTCATGGTCCGACAAACTCGATGACGCTTTATGGGCCTTTAGGACCGCTTATAAGACACCTATCGGTTGTACTCCTTATAAGTTATTCTATGGGAAGAATTTTCATTTACCCATTGAATTGGACCACAAGGCATATTGGGCCCTTAAGCATGCAAACTTTGACTTGAAACAGCGGGAGATCACCGGAAAATACAATTGAATGAATTGGAAGAATTAAGAGACAATGCTTATGAAAATTCATTGATTTTCAAAGAAAAGACTAAAAAGTTTCATGATGCGAAGATTAAAAACCGGGATTTTAACGATGGTGATCAAGTGTTACTTTTTAACTCTAGACTTAAGATATTTTCCGGGAAATTGAAATCTCGTTTGTCGGGTCCTTTCACCGTTACACAAGTGTTTGCTTATGGGACCATCGAGCTAGCTCAAGATGATGGTCCTAACTTCAAGGTGAATGGACATAGGCTTAAGCACTACTTTGGTGGGGAAATTCCTTCAATGATTGACCTCGACCAAGTCACCTTCCCCAATGATAATTAGCATTGAGGGGATCGAGTCGAGCTCATGACTCGGTAATCAAAAACGAGGTGCCTCGTGGGGGAGATCCCATGCTTATCTTTTATGCTTTCTAATAAATAATGAGAGGGGATTTGTGCCCTTCTAACTAGTTGTCTCGTGGTTGTTTGTGATTGTGTTATCTAGATCATCATCATCATCTACGATTGAAGACTCTCGTGTTCGTTTACGTGAGCCTCCATCGTTTGCTTGAAGAAGTTTTTCATGAATCCATGACATATCCTTTATTGTTCTAACAATTATCTTTTAGCATAATTAATAAACGGCTTTAGATATATTGTTGATCACCCTTTCCATGCTAAATCCTAAGCATTCGACTCTTCGTCTCTAGTATGGGGGTGCTCTACCTTTAGACTCGAAACATTGAGGACAACGTTTACTTTTAGTATGGGGGGTGAACAGGTACTTGCTTTGCTACGCCATCACGCTTTCCAACTTTCAATGTTTTGTTTGTTGCTAATAAGGCTAAAAATGGCCAAATTTTAAAAATTTTCTTAGTTTTCATAAGTGTTTTTATGACACGAATGTATATTTTCCGATGGGTAGAATAAGAGCTAATTTTTGACTTGATGGGCATTTGGAGCCCTTTACATTCCTTAAACCGCTCAATTCAAGTCTTGCTAGACTTTTATATAGGGAACTTTAAAACGCGAAAGTCTTAGCTCATTCGAGTTAAGAACAAGAACTTTTCGCAAGTTCCTATAATTGATCCTAGAAAGTCACTTATCAAGGGAACTATAAAATGCATTCTCTAAACTTGAAAAAGTCCAAGAAAATGCAAGATCCTATAGGTGGCTTGAAAACCCAAAACTTTGATTTGATATAATCTTAATGAAAGCTTATCCAAATTTGGCTTAATTTTGACTTGCATGGCTAAGTATTCACGAGTCTCTTTAATTAGAGGTCTTTATATAGTGAAGAACGAGAGATGATAGAGTTAGACAAGTGATCATGCTAAACGTAGAACATGAAAATGTTCTTTCAAAAACTCATATGTTTTTAATTGTGGCTTTTTCTTCCCATAAGATCAATGCATTAAGAATAAAAATAATTGCAATAAGTAAGGTCGTGCGATTTGAAAGGTTACTTAGCTTCTAGCACAAGATCGTTTAAAAGTTGCTCGGGGTTGAATAGAGTTCATAGCCAAGGCATAACTTATTGAAGCGGGACGCGAAGATTGGTGAAGATCCAAAAAGGCCCTAACAAGGCATGAGGAGCTCTATTTTTTGCTAAAGATCCAAGATGATGTGAAGTATCATTATTCCTAAATCAATATGAAGGATCGAGACACACGACGAAAAGCAATTACTCCCCTAAAGATCATGGAGAAAGTCTATCCAAAAAGACCCTTACAAGGTATGAGGATAAATATATCCAAGTCCGAAAAGGAGGCGGATCGTTGTATATCAAAGTAAAGATTGAAGAAAAATGATGAAGTCGTGGTCCAAATATGAAGAATCTCTCAAAAACGTCAAGTGAAGAAAATCAAAAATAAGAAGAGAAGACCATAATTTCAAGAACGTCTTCCCAAGATTTAAAGTATGAATTACATGCCAAATATCGGTCCGAGAAAGGTCTCAAATAGTGAAACGAGTTATGCCAAGATATGAACTTAAGGAGATACACGAGAAGCCGTTTTAAAAGATTTTGTCCTTCGGCTAACTATCGATTAAATCGTGCTACTTTGCTTTTGGACTAATAAATACTCAAATTAGTCAATATGAATCACTTGTGATCCATGACAAATAGTTAAAAAATGCTAGTAACCCATTTCCTTTTATAATAACTAGGATTGCGGGGAGAAAAAGTATTACACAATTTAGACGTATGAGTAGTGTTAGCATTGTGACTTGTACCAACAATGATCTCGTTTTTGCACTTAGCATGAAATGTATGACAATCAAGGATGACGAAATTTACTCTAAGGGACATTTACTTATTTCTATTCATTAACCCTAAAAGTCACATTCGTGATGAAAATCATACATTATGTATTTACACATCTTCGTAGTATTGTTGAAAGTCTTTTAATTTTCAATAAAGGTTAATAAAATTGAATTTTGGTGATGCTTAGATACTTTATTCTAGCATTATGTGAGGGCACGACAATGGCTTAGTATGGGGGAGTGATGAGATGGCATTTATACATGATCTCATCGTTCTTTTCGGGCTTTAAATGCATTAAAATGCCATAAATTACCATATATATGCTTGTATTTGTTTACTTGTATGTTTTAGGTATGGATATCGTGAAAAAGACAAAAGATCACAAGAAACAAGGAAACACGGACATGAGAAACGAAGTCGTACAAAGAACCGGGCCCTAGTTCATGAATTATCCAAGGTAAATCCTTGAAGACTTGAAGATGTACAAGATTGATCCTCAAAATATAAACAAATGACACTTAAAACCCTTGTATATTCATAATTACAAGTTTGGTCCCTTAAGTTTGTCAAAATTACAAAATGGTCCTTCAACTTTAAAGATTTAGTAAAATTAGTCCCTCATCAATTCTAATTTGCCAATTATGGTCCCTCATGAAGTCAAAGATACTATGAAGACCTTTGAAGATCAAGAATGTCCAAGATCAGCCCTTGAATTATGGAAAAATGGCAAAATAACCCTTGAAATACTTTTGCCAAAGTTTTGGGGCAAAAGTATGAAAAAAGAAACTTCAAATGTGAAGGAAACACGTTTTTAAGGCTGAAAAACTTCATTTGCATCTTTTCCCAAAAGACAAGGACCCAAGCTGCCAAGTTAGAAGTTTAAACTCCTAAACATGCGCCAAACATTAACCTTCCCCTAAAAACGGATCAAAAAGAGTTACTGTAGCACGTATGAACCCAGATTTTACTTTTTACCAACAAAGGGTAAAATGAAATTGGTTGTTCCCTCGTGTGATTCACCTCACTTGAAACCCATCCCAACATTAAATCCTTCTTCTCCACTCACCAATGGACCCTACCATCCTACCCGTCACCCAATCACATCACAACTTACTCTCCAAGGCAATACACGTGGCCAAATCAACAGCCAAGACTCAATGCTTAACCCCAAAACTAAAATGAATGGTTTTGATGCATTTGGACAGCTCACAAACATTAAGCACTCAAGGGCATTCCTAGAAATTCATAGCTAGGGTTTTCTTTGTTTTTAGCATTCTAGAATCGTCTACTAGGCCTATATAAGGAGACCTCAACTTGTGAGAGTCCCTTGTTCCAGATTTTAGCTTTAAATCTTTGTAATTCCTTTTTATTAAATAAAATTTGGATTTTCTGAAAATTTATGATTTCCCTTTATGTTTTATAAAAGTTTGGTATTTGATAAGCTAAGATCTGAGTTCCATATTCATGTTTGATGGTTTTTTAGGCAAGGTTTTAAGCAATAAAGCTTGTGTTTCAAAAATCAGAAGTTTTATCTCATTTTTTCATCATTGTGGTTTGTTGTTCTTAGCAGGTACAAGGAAGCTGGTACTTGTTTTGCTAGTACCTCAGCTCAAACAATCCAAGGCTTGGATGTAAGTCTTGGAGGTTTGCATCCTTTTCCCTTTTCAATTTTTCTGAATTTTATTGTATTTTTGGAGATTTTGCATGATTTATTGTGGATTGGTGTTTTGAGGCTTGATTTGTGTTTCTGAGGTTGTTTAGAAGTTGTTAGGGTGGATTGGATGTTGTTTGATAGGTTAAAACACAACAATCCTTCGGAAGATTGCAAAATCAGATTCCAAAGGGGTGTTTAGGTTAACTGATTCAAAGGGCTTTAAGCCTTCCTTTGTTATTGTTCTTGGTTCTATTGAGGTTGAGCATGCTTATCTGTTGTTATGTGTTCATTATCTGCAAGTTTTGTGGCTATTAACACCTAAATCTATAAATAGGCTATAAAAATCTTGATTACTTGGTTAAATTGGCTGAAATTTAGAGGACACCTAGATCTAATCATAGACTAGGGTTAACAAGTGTTAAATCTAAGTTAATACAACCAGGGAAGTAGGATTTGAGTGCTAAAATTGGATTTGTGGTCATCTATATCAGATAAGGCATTTGTGTTCTTGAAGTTCATAATTAGAAACCTGCATATGCTTAGATTTGATTGTAATCTTTGATTCAGTGATTGGAATAAGTTTGTTTGTGCTTATTAACAGTTATTATAGCTTGTGTATGCTTTTGGATCATTCTGGTTGGCTTATTCATGCTAAAACTGCTTATTAGTGCATAACTGTTTATTTGCTAGGTCTGTGCAATATCTGGGCATTGTTGGCTTTTTTTGTGCTTATTGGCTTATTGGAAGTGTGATTATTTGCTTGATTGTGACTCCTTCTGATTCACTGATCACAAGGGTGCCCTTGTTTCCACTTGAATCCAACTGGATCTCTCACAAATCACAGGTCAAAAAGTCAAAGCAGTGGGAACTCCTTTCCCCTGCTGCTAGCCACTGCTAGTGTAATTTTGTGTTCAGCTTATCAATAAGCTATTCCAGCTTATTCAAACGTTCAACAACTTTAATTTCGTAATAGGTGCTCATTATTTGACCCATTTGTTGATACTGGAGCATTTGGTGGGTTGACTTTAGGGTTTGACTAGAAAACCAACTCACTTGACTTATTCATAAGTGCTTATTGGCTTATCCAACTTATTTGGCTTGGCTTATTGAACTTTTCTTGATTATTTTGGCTTAATTAAGTTGTTTAGAGTCTATTGCAAGTTGAATCAAGTCCTGAGGTGGTCTAGAACTCCAAGTCGACTATTTTATCTTTTTGTGAAAATCTTCTTGGCTTATTTCTGGCTTATTGAGTGTGCTTTTTCAAAATTTCTTTTTACAGATCTCTTAGGCATCTCAAAAGAAGGTTGTGTGTTTAAGCAGAGCTTATGGCATTAGCTTATTGCGTAATGGGCTTATTGGCCCAATAAGAATAAGCTGTTTGTTATTTAAGTTGTGATAAGCTCATATTCAGCTTTTGGGCCTAGTTTGACTTTTTGGGCCCCAAAGCCCATTTAAGTTGACTGTTATTGGTTTTAGCCCATTTAGGGGCCCATTAGGGGTATTTTGGTAATTTCACTTTCATTTTATGATTATTTAGGTTAAAATAAACTAGTTTGCAAGTTTTTAGAATTTTTTATAATTTTTTGATTTTTAATATTATTTTAATATTATTTTAATATTATTTTTCAAATTTCACATTTTTGCACTATTTATATTTTTCTTAGTTTTAATAGATTAAAATAGGATTTTTGCAACTCTTAGATTATTTTTGTTATCATTAGATTATTTTTTATAATTATTTTAATTTTTAATAGTTTTTAAATCATTTTAAATAGTTTTTCTTAGTTTAAAAATTTATAAAAATAGTTTTTAATCTTTTTAGGTCATTTTAGAGGTTTCCCAATTGAAAAATCTTTATTTGGGCTTTTTGATAATTAATTTGATTTTTAGGGCTTTAATTAGCATTTAAAAATTAATATTTAATTAATTAAAAGGTTAAAAAAAAGCTTTAATCATTGGTAAACTCTTAGTTTATTTATTTTGATTTTTGGTACTTTTTTTTGGGAATTTTTAGAATTAATTTTTATTTTTGCTCATTTTACGGTTTTACGTTTAGTCGTAGTAGTAATTAATTTCACGTATCCGTTATTCTCTTTTCTCATCCCCTTCTTTCGAATATTAATCACAGACATTTAACAAGTTTTTCACACACATATACCTCCTTGGGAAACGAACTTTCACCTTTGGGTCATTAGTACACGGTTTTCCTAAACCGTCGTATTTAATACTTATCGCTATTTACGCTCTTTTCCTAAAGAGTAGTAAATCACTACAACCATTAGTCTTTGTGTTTTTTTTCTTTTATTCTTTTAGTGTGACCTTTAGCTATGTCTTGTTGGTTGTTTCTTTTGTTCAACTAACCCTTCTATGTAGCTTGTCACCATATCTCGATTCCTCGGTGCCCCAAGCTAGGGGGAGTAAGCACCAAGGGGGAGTCTTTGCAAAGTCCGTCTCTTCAACACCGACTTGTGCAACCTTTTTGCTTCGACAAAGGGGGAGAAATGAATAAACTCGTCTTTGAAAATCTTGTGTTTTGTATGATTGAGTTTATATATTGTCGGAATAAAAAAGGGGGAGATTGTTAATGCAATAATGCCTAAAAACGTTACTTGCATTTTTCGGTCTCGCTTAGTTTTGATTACGACAATATGTAAAAACAAGCATTTACAAAAACAACGAAAAACGAATTCTTGAGTTCAAGTATTTTTCATTTTACCCATTTTCACTTAAGGTATGAATAAACAAGTACTAACCTTAATCAAGTGATCGAGTGATTTAATCTTTTCTTAAAACTCACTTTTTATTAAGTGTGACAAGTTTTTAATTAAACTTTCTTTTTAAAAAAATGTTTTATTAAATTAAATATTTGAAAATTTGAAAATGGCATATTCCCTTTTGATTTGGAATATCCTTTCTGGATATTTTTAAAACCAGATATGACCTCCACCACTAAAGGACAAAAAGGGAGCGGAGTTTAGCCCGGCGGTTCCTTAGCGCCTAGGCGGTTCCTTATCGATAAGGTACCGCGGGCTAAGATAAGGAACCGCGGGCAGATATAGACGTTGGCCCTTTGTCCTATAAATAGTTGACCTTTCTCAGATTTTCAATTCACCTCTTTTGCACACAAATTTCCAGATTTAAACATACTTCTTAAATCACTCAAATCCTTGATTATTTGATTTGAGTACTACTTGTTTAGAAGTGAATCTATTTCCACCATCCCTTCCTCTTCAAGTGCAAAGAGAAGAACACTATCATTGTGAAGTGTTGAGTCCACCACCAAAGATCCTTTGAAGATCAAATCTTATACATTTGTTGTTGTGTAATAGTTGTGAAGATCCAAGTAGTTGTGTCTATTTGGAAGTTGTGTATGTACTAAGTATAGTTGTGTAGATTGGTCCTAGCTACGATTAGGGCTCGACTTTTAGCTTAGGTTCGGAAATTGGTTAAGCGACATGTACGGTTTTCTCCACCATAAGGAGCTTGTTGTGTAGTGAACTCTCGAGTAAAGAGTATTCGAGGAGTGGAGTAGGAACGAGGAGTGAGCTTCGTTGCCGAACCACTATAAATCCTTGGTGTTTGGTTTGATCTTTCTTTACCCTTAACTCTTTACATTCTTTATTCTTTGTGCATATATATTAGTTAGTATTAGTTTAAATTACACTATCATTTTTAATATTGTGCATAAGAAGATTTCACTTATTTCCTTAAGTCTAAGTTTTTGAGAATTTTTTTTTTTGAAAACCATCATTTAACAAGTAAATATAAGAAAATATTCAACCCCCCCCCCCCTTGTAGTTTCTACAACTTGTAATTAACAAAGCTGTTTAACCAAACTTAAAAGACTGAGGACTATTTTGCAACTAAAACAAACTATTAATAAAAAAACGTGCCAAGTACTCAATAAGCTCATTTGAGCTTATTATCAAACCAAAATGACTCTAGTTTTTTTCAAAATGATTAAAATCCAAAAATAAGGTAGGCTTGTAAAAGGAATTTAGCTGAAAACAAATAAAACTCAAGTTTACTTATTCCAATAAGCTCAACATAAGCTATAAACTGTTCTAGACTTCCACACTTTGATTTTTTTAATGAAACTGATTAAGCAAGTGATAAGATGGTTGGAATGTCAAGAAATTCTGAAAATGGTTAACCCAATAAGCTAGAATCTCAAATAAGCAAAAATGGCTTATCGTTGACCAAGTTTGACCAAGAATTTCTAAAAAGCTCATTTTCTCAAAATCCACTCATGACATGTTTGTACACAAATTTGTGAAATAAAAAGGCCAAGTTTGTGAAGTAGATATGTAGAACTAGATAAGCAATAGGACTTTATCACAGAGAATGACAAATGCTAAGTAGCTTATTATTAAGCTATTTTCTTGCTCAAAACTTGATACTGTATAGTTTCCTTAGTAAATCAGAAAGCTTGTATGTTGAACTACAACTGAGAACAAAAATCAACTAATTTCATCAACTAACAAAGAAATGGCAATGGATTAAAGATAGCTAGTTTTCACTGATGAACACTTGTAAAGGCTAACCCAAAGTTTTTAGTGGCCAATTGCCTGTTTGACTTTGAATTTGACTACCAAACTTTGCAATTGAACTTGTAATGACTAACTAAGTGTAAGTGAACTTAAAACAACAAGTCTTAACTGCTGAATCACTAAAATCACCTTGATCCAAACACTAATTTTAGACTGATAACAAAACTTTTCAAAGGCTTTTTGATCAAAAGTATTTGACAGCAAATGAAACTTATCAAATCTTGTTAAGTGACTCAAATGAACTGATTACAAGCCACAAGCCAGCAAGTTTACTCTATGGATCACAAAATGAGTAACTGATGCAATTTAAAGCTAAATAAGACCAAGTATTCAAGGTTAAATGAATAAGGAGCTAATCAATCAACTAGCAACTAACAGATTATCAGTATCACATCAAAATAACACTAATTCAATCACAGTTCAGCAGATAAGTTCTATATCTAAGAATTGAACATGGCAATACTGTTTAGTGGAACAAAAATCAAGAATTATGATGCCTTTTAGCTAGAATCCCCTTTGTTGGAGTAGTGAGGCGTTGGGCCTACTAAAATCAATGCAAACACCAACAATCAACTATCAGTAACCCTCAAATCATCACCATCAACTAGAAATAAGCTCCCCTACAACTATCTGAACTTTTGAACTATTCTGGCTATGGAAATGAACTAAGAACTTCTGAATCAGCTACAAGCTTCCAAAAACACATCAACAATCTCTATTGATCAGGTTTGATCAATAGAATTCAACAGTAACGGGATAGGAATGAGAATGCAGTAAGATTGAAGTATGAAGTGAACGGAATTTGTATTGATGAAGTAAAGTTGTTACAGAGTTGGTTACAAAGTCTAACTAACTCTCAAGTGGTTGTCAATCACTTGAGAGTAGTAACTAACTAACTTTCTAACCGGAAATGGAGAAATTAAGTAGTGTGCGAAAATTACACACACTAAGTACCAAATGACAAATGAGAACAATGCAGGGTATATATAGAGTTGAAAAGGAGTAAGGTGAGGTTTGTTGGCGTGTCTCACTAATAACAATCTTCCACGTGGCTTTAATTGACCAATTGGAATTAGCCGTTGAAGAACACAATTAGGGGTTTTTGATTCAGTTGATTTCAGTCCAATTGGATAGTTAGAAAGGCTTAGTCACTTGATTTTGATCAACTTTCATATTAAACACTTTGTCTGATATGCACTCCTCTTCAAAATTGATTCTGGGCTAGTTTGGTTCTTGAAGATGACACGTGGCCTTTCCTGATTTGCTCAATAATCTTCACATGGATCATTATCTAATATACAGTGTGGATTATTGATTTGGCAGTATGCTATTGGTCAAATTGTGAGTGGAGTCCACTGTGGAGATACTTCTCTTTCTTCATAAATGAACTGAAAATTTGGCAATCCGTGTGACTGATTTCCTGGCTTGTGATTGGTTAAATGGTACATCACACGGACTGAACTATATAAAACTTTCCAAAAATGGCAGTTTAGGTCCTCCAAGTTATCAACTTCTCATCTTGAGTTTCAACCTTTATCACTTGTCATTATTGGCCCTTGGACTTCATACTTGAGCATAAATGATCCTTTGATTTGTTGACTTGATGGTTGACCATATTTGACTTTGTTCTTGACTTTCTCATAATTGTACTTATAGTCCTCCATTTTTGAAAGTTGTCAAGAAAGGTCCTTTGTCTTTGCAAGGCTTGTCACTTTTCATCCTCCTTTGGTCTTTTCTTCATCAATAAAGCTTGAATTCACTTGTTTGCTTCAAAATTGTATCTTTTTACTTACACAAGCACAAACAACAAAACATACCCATAATACTGCATTTATACATCAAAATTGGGTATTTTGCTTTATGTTTTAGGGTGATTTGTAATATAATTGATATGAGATTTCACTCATATCAATTACATAGAAGGTTTAATTAGTTACCAGAGTAAGCAGAACGGTTAGGCTGCGAACCTCTGCGGTCCTGATCCCTGCCATTGCCATTGCTCCTGAATATGAGTTGTTGGAGTGTCAGAATACCATAACATAAGACGGTTTAACATGAAAGAGGTTAAATGTATGGACCTACTATTGTTAGATTGATAGGCATTGTTACGCTAATTGTCATTACCGCTACGCCTATCTGAACCAAAACGGTCATCGGACTGACCGTTTCCCTTGGATGATTGTTGTTGAGCGACCGCAGATTTCCGGTCGCCAGTCTTTTGTCTGGAATATAAAGTGGAACAGAGGATGAAATAAAATGAAAATACTGAAAGAAATGAATGGTTTACATTTGGTGATTGAAGATACTCTTCACTGATCGGTCATCACCAAACTCCTCTCGTTCCTGAAGCATCTCAAGCTTACGGGCTGCATCGCCCACCTGTGCCACTGTAGTGAACGTAGCACACACCAAACTGTTGGCAACCAAAGTGCGAAGAGCCCAGCGAAACTTCTTAGCTTGCTCCTCAGTAGTACCAGCTAATGCACCCAAAAATCCCGCCAAACGAAGAAACCTTTGCATAAATTCATTGTTCTTCTCCCCAGCAACCTGTCGAATATTATGATAATCCCTCTTGGGTTTCTTCTGTTCAGCATGTGGAAAGTACTGATTAAGGAGGAGCTCCTTAAATTGATCCCATGTCAACAGTTCAACCCAATCATCACTACCGTTGGACTGCTTGACTGATTTCCACCACTATAGCACATCACCTTCGAACTTATAGCAAGCTAGTCTTGCCTTGAAGACACCGTCACAACCCATCGCATCAAATATATTCTCAATGTGAGATATCCAAGCTTCAGCCTTAGAGGGGTTGTCAGTCTGCTCAAACGAACGGGGTCTCTGCTTGTTGAATCGTTCCAACCAAGTCATAAGGGTAACAGGCGGTGGATTGGAGGATTGTTGTTGTCCTGCGGATGAGGTCCGAACTGAACGCCCTGAGCCTAGACTTCAGCATGAACTTCGTCCCTGATTTCATTGCGAGGTTGGGGAAGGAGGGCTTGCAAAGTTTCATTGACAGCTGCAACCAATTCTTGAGCATTGCGTGTGTTCACCATTTGACAGTTTAAAACAAAATGCAACATAAATAATGAGTCTGATAAAATATGACATGAATAGAAAATGCATGAACAGTGTATGAAACATGAAATAATTTGTGATGCATAAACAGTTTAAAATGCATGGTTAAATAAATATGATGATATGTCCATGAGTGAACGCCTATCGATCGGTTCACAAAATAAAAAGGCAAGTGTGGACGCCTATGGGTCGGTCCACTAAACAAATAAAATGTTTCGATAAAAACACATGTGACTAAATAGGGCCAGTCCTGTACCAACCATTACTTAGTCAAATTTCTTGCAACAATGAGATGAATGCATGAAATGATACATGAAATGAAAATGAAATGAATGCATGAAAACCAACTGTCAGCTCTAGGAAGACGCTGGTGACTACCCGTAAGTCACAGTTCATATTTTGCAGAGCTACAGGTCGAAACCTTGGCTCTGATACCATAATTGTAACACCCCATTTGGTAAAATGGAATATCAAAGTAATATATGGCGTGTCATTAAAGTATGTAAGGTAAATGTCTAAACATTCATGACCATAAAAGGAAATACCAGACACAAACATCGGTAATCCAAGTAACTCAAACACAAGCAATTATAAATACTATAAAGTAAAGGACTAAACAATGTCCAACATGAAATAAAGTAAGATAAAGTATGATAAATGCATAAGATATAGAAGGTTGGATAGCTTCCATCCGAATGCACATACTCTTGAGATCCTACTTGCGACCTTGGCTACCTGCCGTTTGGGAACATAGAAACGGAAAACGGCTGAGCATAACGCCCAGTGCACACATATACAATAAAGCATGGAAAAACATAGAATAATGAAAGCATATAAAGCATGAATGGCAGCGGAAAATGAACAAGTCCTGGAAACCTAGACGTATAACATATTTACTGGTTTTAGTTCTGAAAATATAGTTTATGTTTACTTATGAAAAATTTGTATTAGTTTAATATACCAAAAGCCAATATAGGTCATGAGGTCAACAACGTACATGAATACTTGGAGGGGTGACCTTGTCATGCAATTAAAGGGGATGCCTCTAAGTAATATGGTCTAGCTAGGAGGGATCAGCTTCTTGTGAAGGATGCAAGGCACACACCACATTCATCATGAAATCCTGACTAAAACTGTAACTAGGATGCACCCTACGCCCCATATGATAATAAACAATTAATAAAGGCCAAATAAACTGAAGGGACGCCACGAGATATCACTCCACCGTGGTGAAGTCATAACACCGGTGCCTCCAGTGTTATGGTTATGGTACCTCCATAACTAGGTGAAACTAGCATGCATGTATATGGCTAAGGTAACTAATAAAACATAAGAATTTAAATCTGTAACTACTGGGAAAACAGTTCGCTGCATACGGGAAATCCTAATAAAGGAAGAGATTGTCCTTACTGAAGGACGGGAAATCCGTACCTTGTGTCCAGTAGAAGCTAGCGGAAACGTTGTAGAACCTACTCCGCCTTGACAGATAATACTACATAAGAATAGGGACGTGTATGAGTTGTCTGAGATACATGTGTTTTACTGGTCCTGTGTGTTCTTAGCTTACTATTCATGTTATGTCATGTTTTAACTGTTTAAAGTATTAACTGTAGTTAAACTTGTATTCTATTGTTTATTATTCATGTAATAAGGTATTATAATACTTGTATTGTAATACTAAGTAACTTTCTAAAAATAGCAGGTTTCCTAAAATAGTAAGTTTCTAGAAATAGAAAGTTTCCAAAAAAGTAAGTTTCCATAATTAAAAATAAAATGGATTATTAAAATATAAAGTAAAGTTTATTAGTAAAAATACAAGTCATAGATTAGGTACTATAGCCTATTAAATAATTAACATGGTCAGTTTAATAAACTATGGTTATATGAATTTAATTAAAATAACATGTTTAATTAAATTAGGCTAATAATATACTTAGGTTAAATCATGAAATATTAATTTTAATATTTAAAACCTAAGTCATGTTTATAATTAAATTAAATAGTCTTGTAAATAATTTAATTAAAATAATAAACTGCTTTTATTAATTCCCGAGCCCCGAACCCATGTTTAAAATTATCCCGAGCCCGAAAAGTGCCTAGCCGACACCACATATCTGGCGGCTAGTGGTGTCAGCCGGCGGCTGAAAACCAAACGCAGCCCAACACTGGCTAGACCGGCTAACCGGTTGCCACAGGCAGCCACTTGTTCCCCTTGCTAAGCCACGGCTAGCCACTGTCGAGCCCAACGTACACCCCGGCTGTAGCCGGGGTTCCCACCGTTGCACAAACAAGTCCCACCGAGACCATGGTGGTCTCGGTTGACACTAAACAAAACAAACACTCCCCGACGCGAGGTCATGGTTCCTTTTTCCCTCTGTTCAACCCATAACCAAGACACGCCGAGACCCTAAGGTCTCGGTGGTCACGTGATAAACCAAGCCGAGACTTGGTGGTCTCGGCGGTGGTGCAAAGACCAAGCCGAGAGCCCTTGTGCTCTCGGTTGTGTCTCGGCCGAACCAAAAACCAAACCAAACCAACCCTTTTTGGTTTTCTTGATTAATTAACATGTTTTAGTGTTTGTTTTTAAGATTCAAAAATCATGTTCATCATAAATCAATTAAAAGAATAAAAAGAAAAGATTCATGATGTTACCGAATGCGTAGATGATTAAGACTAACAAACACGAACACGTACACACGAAAATCAAAGATCAAAACAACCCGAACTCCTTTTGTTCTTGGTTTAGGCCGGCGGCAAGAGAAAGAGAGACCACTAGGGTTTTCTTAATTTTTTTGTAAAGTGTTATTATGTTTAATTTCCCTGGAGATTAATTTGATATGGGATTAGTATTGGGTCATGGGCCAAAAGGCCCATTCTTCCTTCTCTTTTGCTTTGTGTCGCGGCCCAACAAGTCAAAACCGTAACTTTTCATGTTTAGTTATATTATTCATGTGTGTTCGTGTCTAAGTGTCGTGTTTTAAATGTCGTACATTAATATCGTGGTCATGTCACATTTATAATATGCGTAATTACTTGTAATTAAGTGTCGTGATACGTGTAAGATATTATAAATGGAAAGTTTTTAATTTATCGTATTTTCGTTTATTTACTGTTCACATGTACTGTTCATGGTATTTTAATGCGGGTTTTACATGTGCTTTCATATTTCTTTTAATATGATTGTTATGTGTGTTATTTCTTGTTTTGCTAATTCTTTATCACACATATTGGTGAGAGTTGACTATGCTGTAAAAAAATTACAATGGGTATGGGTGATTCTAATAATTCTAAGTTTTTAACCTTTTGACATTATATCTTTAAGTTATTGGATGTTTCTGCTCTTCCTTTATTCCAACAATTGTGAATTGAGCTTGTCAAAATACTCTCCTTGGACATACTTAGCAAATACTTACTTCTAATTTGAGATTTCTTTTCTTCCTCCTTCTCAAGTTACTTAGTAAGTAGTGACTAATGCATATACATTGGTGTTTCTTTCTTTTTCTACTAACCTTTGTATGTAGCTTGTCACCATAGTTCGATCACTTGGTTCCCCAAGCTAAGGGGAGTAAGCACCAAGGGGGAGCTACTAGCAAAGTCGATTATTTTCTTCTTCAAAGACTTGTGCTAACCTTTTTTTTCTTCGACAAAGGGGGAGAAATGATAGTGATAAACTCGTTAATAATTCGAAAACTTTTGTTTTTACATAAATAAGTTTATAGTTTGTCGTAACCAAAAAGGGGGAGATTGTTAATGCAACCAATGCCTAAAAACATTATTTGTAATAACTAATCTTTCTTAGTTTTGATCACGACAAAGTGTAAAAATATTTATCGTCAAAGATAACCGAAAGACGAATTATTTAACAAACACTATCATCAAGTTAATGTTCATTTAAGTCTTACACAAACATATCTTATACATGTTTAGTGATCATAGAAAGAGATTAACCTCAAAACTCACATTTATACAAATGTGACAAAATATTCTTATAAGCTTTATTTTTTAAGAAAATATTTATTAAAATAGAAAATTAGAATTTTAATTTGCCATATTTCAAATGGCCTAAGAATATACCCTTGAGGTATAAACTGCCCCATATGGAATTTCCCCACTACATGACAAAAAGGAGCGGACTCTAGTGCCGCAGTTCTAAATAGGGGGTTGATGTTCCTTTGCAATATGGAACCACAGGCCCATTTATCGAACCACGCCCAGAAAGCCGTTGGTTCTTGTCCCCTATAAATAGTCGATCATATTTTCCTTTTCCAATGAACCTTTTTGGACAAATTTCTTAGCTTCTTATCTTCTTTCTATGTTTCTAATCATTAGTAAATGATCACTTATTTTGTTAAGTATGTTTACTTATGATTATCCTCTTTTTTACTTGTCCAAAGATAAGATCACTCACACATTTGTGATGTGATTAAAGATGAATCCTTAATGAAAATCATCCTTTCTTAGATCTAGTTATGTTCATCATTTTGTATGCTTGAGTCTTGTGTAGATCCAAGGTATTTCTGAATACTTGATTTAGTCTTATGTAGATCCAAGGTATATTTGAATACTTGGATTAGTCGTGTGTAAATTCAATGTATATGTGTATACTTGGATTTGTCTTGTGTAGATCCAAGTTATATGTGTCTTGAGTTGTAATAAGTCTTGTTTGTTAGTTCTCACTAAACTACAAAGTGATGTGTGTATGTGTCTTGTGAGTTCTCACTCAACTTGAAAGTGAAGAGTTGTGAAGATTGGTTCTAGCTTTGGATTAGGACTCGACATCTAGCATTGTGTCGGAAAAGAAGATGGGCGACAAAGATTAGTTCTAGCTTTGGATTAGAACTTGACATCTAGCCTTGTGTCAGAAATTTGTGAAGTATGCGACGTGTGTAGATTGTTCCCAGCTAAGATTAGGTCTCGACATTTAGCTTAGTGTCGGAAAACAATGTAAGCAGCGTTGTAAGGTTTTCTCCGCCAAGAAAGGAGCTTGTGGATATAGTGGAAATCTCGAGTAAGGTGTACTCGAGAAGTGGAGTAGGAACGAAGAAAGAGCTTCGTTGCGGAACCACTATAAATCTTGGTGTGTTGTCTTAGGTTGTTTCTTTCCTTACTTTTTACTTATCTTTACTACACTGCATTTCATTGTTACTAGATGTAGTCAATGCATTAGAAATGAACTAACAACTATGAAACTAGTTTTCAAGTAAAAGGTAATTTCAGGATAAACCTAATTGTTAAGATTTTCTAATTAGGACTTTAGTCATAAAAACTATTCAACCCATTTCCCCTTCTAGTTTTTACAAAAAGCTATACCAACCGGGCCCTTATAATATTTGACTTTTTTAAAATAGGAAGCGATTTTTTTTAGTTCATATTCATACACTCTCTAGTATAACACCTGTTCTTTATTTTTCTTAATTTAATTTTATTATAAAATTATAAAATGAAAAAACAGAATAAACTTTGATAAAGTAAAAATAGCAAAACATGAAAAATACTAAAATACGAAAACAACTTCGTTTTTTCCTGTTAATAAAGTGGATAAATTGCATAAAAAATTTGTGAAACGTATACTATAAAGTTTTAAAAATTAGAATTGTAAAATGTGAAAAAATAGGATGAAAAGATATATAAATATCTTGTCTAGTTAGGTGTTAAGGATGGTATTGTTTGTAGTTTATGAGTAGTGTGTTAATAGTATTGTATAATAAATATTTTATTTGTTTTAAAATTATTGTTTTTTGAAAAAGAAAATTAAGAAAATGTATTTATTAAAGTAATTCTTTAAATTTTTTTATAGAATAATAATTTTATCTTTAACTAATAAATTTTAATCTGTTTTGTAATTATATTTTCAAAAAAATGTAATATAGTAAACTTGATCAAATTTTCGATTCTATTATTTTAGTAATAATTAAATTAAAACATCTAAAAAAAATGAACAATAATATTGAAACAAAAAAATAATATAATGTAAACATATATTAATAAGATACATAAGAAATAAAAAGATATTAAAACACCTACAATGAAATAAGTTTTTAATAAGTTTTTACTTTAAATAATATCAATACATAACACATTTATATGTATATTTTTTATTCAGCTTTGAGGAAAGATTTGAAATGTATCAAGTTTTGTTAAAAAAGGTTTATAAAAAATTATGCTTGTAATGCCAAAAATTCTACTCAAAAGACTTACACGAATTATAAAAAGCTATCGATTGTTTTAACATTGTGAATGCTATACGAGAAACGTCAATTGTCAAATAAAAATGTAAAGTTTTTCATGAAAATTCGTCACTTAGTATTTTGAATAACTTATCTAGAGATATCCAACCGTGTAAATAGAGTAACGCATACCATGCCACGTATCTTTACCGCTTTCGTTTGATCATGTTGTTGTTGTTGTATCCGACGATGTGGATCAATGTTGGGGTCCAACATTACATGTTCACTTATTTGATTACTATCACTTTCTGATTGATAAGATTATTGAATTTGATATGAGTGGTTATGAAATGGAAAAAGAAATTTCATGTTGTATTACAAAAGCAATAAAATACAGCGTTTTTATCTTTTACTTTATTCTATTGTTTTGTTATAGTTTTCAATTGTTTTAGACTTCATTGACCATCAAAAATATTAGCCAACCAAAAAATAAAACTGCTAATTCAAATATTTAACGTACATTTTAGTCACAAAATTCTGATGTAAATATGACTGTTTTAACAGAATCAATCTCTCTAAATTATACTCCATAGTTACAAAATACATACTTTGAGAGGCAAACACTTGAATACAAAATTCTCACACATTCATGCAAATGGACTAAAACCAAACCAATGCAAATATAGGATTTGTTTGTTTACTTTTTTTTATTAATTCTTATAAAATTAAAATATATGCTAAAATATGTGTTAGTCTGTTTATAAACGAGTATTTGTTTTGTATGTTGAATAAAATATTTGAATTAAAAAAATATTACTATTATGCCCATTTAAATTAAATAAACAAAAAAAATAAAAGATAAATATGTAAAATAATAACAATAAGTCATGACTTAACATAAAAATCTTTTTTCTCGTTGTTTTTTAGAAAAACACTTATTAATTAATCACTAAACAAACAATTGATAACTTAATTAGTATATTTATTTTAGAGTTAAGACTTAATAAATGTTTATCAAACACTACTTTACTACAATAAATTGGTTGATTTTGTTAGACAGCTAGGTTAAGGCCCAACTCGATTGTGGGCTTGGGTCATTAGGGTTAGATTTGTTTATTGTTAAAGCAATGTATTTAGTATAAATACAAATGCTTATGTGATGTAATTGGGACATTCAATCAATAAAACTCATTCCGTATTTTACATGGTATCAAGAGCATGTTAGATCCATCAACAAAATTTGTATCCTCCGGTCATCGGTAACAAAATTTGTATCCTCCGCTCATCGGTCTACATGCCAATAATCCGGAGGGATCTTCGTTATTTCTTGCTTTATTTTGTTTTTGAATTTTGTTTCTTGCTTTCAATTCATAACCCTAAATCCTAGCCGTCAAAAAAAATAAATTTATGTTAAGTCATTTTTTTTCCTTCATCGTCTATTGTGTTTGTTGTCGAATATCATTGTCGTTGACAACAAAAAGTTGATAATCAAATTGCTGCTCCCTTCTAAAAGGCAAAGCAAGCCACGCAAAAGAAGATGCCGCAAGCAATAAGCAACTATGCCGCCAAAACAATTATGCTTCAGCTACAAAAAACAAAAAAAGAAGACGAGGAAAAGAAGTTGCTTTCAATTTTCATTCCAGTTTGTCCGTTCTCAAGGTTGTCGTTCAAACTACGGGGAAGTGTTAGACAGCTAGGTTAGGGCCCAACCCGATTGTGAGCTTGGGTCATTAGGGTTAGGTTTGCTTATTGTTAAAGCAATGTATTTAGTATAAATAAAGATCTTATGTGATTTAATTAGGACATTCAATCAATAAAACTCATTCCGTATTTTACAGATTTTTCACATTTATTATGTCACTTGTTCACACTTTAAAATATGTGAATTTGAAAAGTTCACCATTTCATTAGTGTTTGTGGTGTGAACAAATTGGATGTAACAAATAACTTCACACTATGAAGTGTGAAAAATTTTAATACTTCACACTTTTATATGTGAACTTTTTAATACTTCGCATTTTTAATGTTTTACACTTAAAAGTGTGAATATTTACAAATAAAGTTTATATTTTTTAAAATTCAAAGAAAAAAATAAAAACAAACTTTAAATTTATTGTAGTGCTTAGTTTTACATAAACAGTATGATAAAAACATTGTTGGCATTACGCGGGATATAAATTCCTTTTTATCTTTTATTAATATGATAGTATAATAACGAAGAATACCACGGATGACAAAAGTTCCACAAGGAACCATCTCCTAAAAAAGTAAGAAAGACTTCATCTCAACCCTCTATTTCTAAATAAATCCAATGGCACAGATCTAATAGAATCTACATGGGTCGATTCATTTATCAGTCACTTTCTTCACCCATCTCACCTACAAACACACACACACATTCCAAATCAAACCTGGATGTACCACTACCGTCTCACCCACCCCCACAACGCCACCATCGCACCCACCTCGCAACGCCACCGTCGCACCTCACTAAATGTCGCACACCGCCGGTAGTTTGATTATAACTGTGATTTGTGACATTTGGGTTTGTATAACTGATTTCCTATCTTTTTCAATTGTTTTTAACATTTTTGGTTGGATGAATATGACTTTAACATCAATATTTTGGATCAGGTCAATGTCTTTGTGATTTCTAAAAAAGTTTATATGGTTTTTAATCTTAACTTATGTTCTTTGAATTTTGTTCCTAATGTATTATTTGGGATAGCGTCATTTGTAGATAAGGGTTATCCTTGCAATTAATTTTAGGAAAGTTATGTTACAAGATTAAATTAGGCGTTAGTTCATATAAAAGACTACAATAAGATTAAATGGCGGAACCACGTCCTCCTCCTCCATCATCACCTGCAAGTCGTGCATCTAGGCCACCACCACATGGTATTTGTGCACCTGGACTCCGTCCATCACCTCCGTTCAAACCTCGGTCAAGATGATCAACTCCACCACCTGTACGTCATTGGAGCAAGGTCACCACTGATATATAATGTCTGCTGCAACACCACTGATATATAATTTAAAACTTCATTGGAGCAAGGTCACCAAACCTTTTGCAAGAATTACAAAGATAAAAAAAGTATTTACACATGTTTCTACTATTTTCTTTTGTTTCTGATTTATGTTGTTTCCTTGTATGCAAATTTTGATGTCTCAAAGTTTCAAACACTATTCTTGGTAGTTGGTAGTACCTCCAAAGAAATATTCTTGGTAGTTGGTAGTACATATAGCTTTGTCAATATATTAAAATATCTATTGTTATTCATTTAAAATATATAAAAAATAGTTTCTGAATTACATGTGATTTTTGTTTAAATCACATGTAATTTTATTGGAATTACATGTGATTCGGTTATAATTACTTGTGATTTTGTTTGCATTACACGTGATTCAAACATTTCAAACTTTATCTTCTTCTAATAAACCTACTTTAGCTAAATCACTCGTGATTTGTTTGATTACATGTAATTCTTTCAATATATTAAAATATGTATTGTCATTCATTTAAAATGTATAAAACAAATTTGATTCGAATTACATGTGATTTTATCTGAATCACACGTAATTTTGCTGGAATTACATGTGATTCGGTTATAATTACATGTGGTTTTGCTTGCATTATATGTGAATTTTTTTTAACAGTATTATATGTGATTCAAGCATTTCAAAACCTTAACTTCTTCTAACAAATCCGCCTTAGCTTAATCACATGTGATTTTGTTTGATTAACATATAATTCTGTCAGTATATTAAATTGTCTTTTGTCATTCATGTAAAAAATATAATTCAAATTGTCTTTTGAATTACATGTGATTTTATCTTAATCACACGTAATTTTGCTGGAATTACATGTGATTCGGTTATAGTTACATGTGGTTTTGCTTGCATTATATGTGATTCAAGCATTTCAAAACCTAATCACATGTGATTTTGTTTGATTAGCATGTAATTCTGTTAGTATATTAAATTGTCTTTTGTCGTTCATGTAAAATATATAAAACAAATTGACTTTTGAATTACATGTGATTTTGTATGAATCACACGTAATTTTGCTGGAATTACATGTGATTATGTGATAATTACATGTGATTTTTCTTGGATTACATGTGATAAATCGTTAACTTTCAAAATTTACATGCGATTTACAAATATTACATGTAATTCACACAGAATTACATGTAATTTCCATTCAACACTAACAAACCACTTTATTACAAAAATCACGTAATTCACACAGAATTACATGTGATTTGCATTTAACACTAGTAATAAACTATTTTATTACAAAAATTAAATGTAATTCACACAAAATTACATGTAATTTTCATTCAACACTAACTAACCACTTTATTACAAAAATCACATGTAATTCACACATAATTACATGTGATTTGCATTTAACACTAATAAACTATTTTATTACAAAAATTACATGTAATTCACACATAATTACATGTAATTCACACAAAAGTTAACGATTTACAGTGTTAAAAATTCTCGCCAAAAAAATTACACGTAATTTTTGTAAATCGCATGTGACATTACAAATTCAAATGTGATTTTTTAAAATAATAACATCAAACGTGAGTTTTCGAAAATTACATGTAATTTTTCGAGAATCACATGTAATTTTTTATGCGTAAATTAAAAAAAAAGTTTGCCGAAAGTGTATAGAAGTGCCTATCTATAGAAAGATAACTTAATTCCCGTCGCGATGGTATAATTTGTTTTTCGTAACGATTAACGGTTTGAGAGATATTTAATTTTTAAGAAATAGGATGAAAATGGGTTTTTAAATTAAATTTAAAAAGATTAATATATATCATTAGATGGAATTTGAATGGATGGTTGAGATTGCTTCCTTCCTTCTTTTTTTGATGCATATTCTATAAGGATCTCACACCGCGGATATGTCTCCCATATTCCAATATAATGGCACCGCGATTGGTGGTGTTTATGTACGGTTAATTTGAATGTCGTGGACATATATGTTTGTGGGTTTACTTGTTTAGGATTTTATGTAACAAAACCCAAAACATATGTTACTCGGGTAATCGATTTTTATGTCATATTCAGTTTGGCTTTTTAGTTAAACATTAACTCGTATCTAGTAGATAAATTAAACCCTCAAAAGTAAATTATGCACTCGAGTAATAATGTTAATAATCGAACTCTCTTATAAAACAAATTACATCTTCTCTTCTATTAAATGTAAAAAAAAATTAAGAGATACTACTACATCTACATGTTGTACCTCATTTTAATGCACAAACCAAAACATTGTTTAAGGAATACAACTTTACAAGTCAAATGTACAACATGGCAGAATTAGATATAAAAGTGTATTTAATACTCTTAATAAAACACCCCATTACATAAATATATATGCACATTTTACACACATTAAAAATATCTATACTATATTAATACAAAATATAATATACATATGTTTCTTAAGAAAATTATAACATTACAAAAATTTTCATGCATGCATCAAATGAAAAGTGTAATTGAAAAATGGTTTATTACATTTAGTTTTTTTCCTTTAATTACATAACTTTACTTGAACTTTCATATATATATATATATATATATATATATATATATATATATATATATATATATATATATATATATATATATATATATATATATATATATATATATATATATATATATATATATATATATATATCAAATCAAATCAAATCAAATCAAAAACCCTTATATTGGAAGGATGGTGAAACAATGCCTTAAATACAAAATTCTATAAAAATTACACATGTAATTCATTAAAGGGTTTTCATAAAATGATTCAAAAAGAAAATATGAATTATAAATGATGCCTTAATTATAAAATTCTATAAGGATATATATATGGAAGTATGGTGAAACAATGCCTTAAATAAAAATTTCTATAAAAATGACACATGTATTTCATTAAAGGGTTTTCATAAAATGCTTCAAAAAGAAAATAAGAATTACAAATAATTCCTTAAATAAAAAATTCTATAAAAATATATAAGGAATGATGGTGAAACAATGCCTTAAATACAAAATTTTATAAAAATAACACATGTAATTCATTAAAATGTTTCCATAAAATGCTTTAAAAAGAAAAATAGGAATTACAAATGATGTCTTAAATACAAAATTTTATAAAAATGACACATGTAAATCATTAAATGGTTTCCATAAAATGCTTCAAAAAGAAAATAGGAATTACAAATGATTCACAATAGTTTGACTTACTAAGATGAAAAAAAAAATTAGATATTCGAACTGTCAAGTTTTGGACTGGGCTATATACAGTTGCTATATTATACACGTGACAAAAAATAATAACATGAATGAGCTTTTTGGGCTTACTTTTGCTAGAATACACTTTACCACAAAACTTACAAAACAAAATCATTTCTAAAAAGTATTTAACTATAATGTTTTTTCTAACAAAAAAAACTTAACAATAATATTAATTTCAAAAAAAATTAATATAAAAAAAGTCATTCATAAAATTAACATATACAAAACTTATTACCTCATAAAATTCAAAAATACATAAAATATTTATACAATATTATTAAAATTCTAAAAAATTTTAATGTAACAAACTTATTCATAATGTTAACGTATGCAAATTCAATTAACTCATAATATTCTCAAATAAATAAAATATCTTAACTACGTTATTTTTGTCCATTCTATGCTACATTATTAAAATATTAATATAATAACTAAAACTATATATATAATAAACTTCTAATACAAACACACATAACTTCAATTTTCATTAAAAAAATATATACTTAAAGCTAGCCCATCTACCGAACGGGTATAAAGGTTAGTATATATATATATATATATATATATATATATATATATATATATATATATATATATATATATATATATATATATATATATATATATATATATATATATATATATATATATATATATATATATATATATATATATATATATATATATATATATATATATATATAGGGCCGTTATTGTGGTGACCACTTTTAATGTAAAAACTATAGGAACCAATCTTAGCCGTTGAATGTACCATTAATGATAATATTAGATAAAATTAAATAAATGGCATTCTTGTAAATTAATTAAACATAAAGGCAAATTTGCTACTATCATTTGTAGAGTAACACGTCACTTTCTTTCATTTATCTACATACCGTTTTTTATTTTTTTTATCTAACCATATGAATATTATAGTAAAATCAATTACTCTTATAGTAAAAACAGTAGTGATGCACTAATTTGATTGGACACATTTTTAGTATCAGCCATTTTATTTTGATAGTTATATAATGACACATTGAAATATTCGTACGTTTATAACGACGCATTACTAATTTTTAAAAAAAGGTTATATAATCAACTAAAAAACTCAAATAATACGTATATAAAAGAATATACAACCAACAAAAATAGACTCAAGTGATAAATATCCACAACAATACGCAATCAACAAAACAAAAGACTCAAATGATATGTATCAGAAAATTACACAACTTGCTAAAAACGAACCAAATGATACGAATCTGAAAAATTACACAACCAAATAAACAAGTACCAAAGTGATACGTATCCGAAAAAAATACACAGCCAACTAAGAGAGACTCAAGTGATACGTGTCCGAAAAATATACGACAGTTAAAAAAAACGCAAGTGATTCGTATCCGAAAATGTATACAACAAACTAAAAACCCACGTGATACATATCTGAAAATTTGCACGATCAACTAAAAAAGAACTACGTGACACGCATAAAAAAAATACACAACAAATTAAAAAAGCCCAAATGATATGTATCTCAAAAATTGCACAATAAGGTAAAGGAAGAACGAAGTGACACGTATCCAAAAATACACAGCATTAAAAAAAACTCAAATGATACGTATCGAAAAAACATAATCGATTATAGACTTACATTAGACCAAAATGATACATATAAAAAAATACACAATGTTAATCACGGTTTAAAAAATATAAGTAACCATGTTGGCCTTAAACTTTCAACAATTTTAGACATGATTGATGATTCATAAGTCATAACCAATAACAATCAGTTGGCAAAAAAAAACCTACTATAAAATTATTAAATAAACGAAGTTACAAATCCTCTCCATAATTTCATAATATTAGGCCACAATAATGTATTCCCTATAAAAGGAAAACGACATAAACTGTCTACTTTATATTCAAGACATAATCAACTCGTAAATAAATTTGTAATGACGAACTGTTCGTAAATAAATGGATAACCACGTTTGTTATTTTTTCATTAGACATTCACAATTTGTCACACATTTCTAGTTAATTACAAACATATTTTCTGTCACACAAATTTTAAGATATTCTATAATTATTTTCTGTAATGACGAACAATTTTTTTAAACTTCTAAGTGGTATATTTTTTTCTTGACACATGTAGTGACACTTAGTTTTCTTGACACATATATAGATATTTAATTGTAAATTTTAAGAATGACACATGTTTTGTATAAACTTCATGTGATACATAGTTTTTTTACATATTCAGTGATACATTATAGTTGTCATACAACTTTTGTTGACACATATATAGTAACACATTAAATTGTTTAACACGTTTTTTGTGACACCTAATTTTCATGACACATTTCTTTACAAGTCAAGTCTTTTAGCACATTTAGTTTAAAACATGGAGTCTGTGCATTTCTTTTGCATGAAGGGACGTTTTTTTTCTTATTATATAACTAATGAATGATAATTTAAAGGGTTAAGAGACAATTATGAATGATATAAATGTTCTTTTTACCCTTTTGGTCATTAATAATTATTGATTTATTTAATTATTTAATGTCCACATGTCAAAAAACGGTTGGTTCTTATAGTTTTTATCTTAAGTTTGGTCACTACATGAACGTAAATCTATATATATATATATATATATATATATATATATATATATATATATATATATATATATATATATATATATATATATATATATATATATATATATATATATATATATATATATATATATATATATATATATATATATATATATATATATATATATATATATATATATATATATATATATAATGTTAAAAGTAATAATATCCCTCGATTGAAATTACGTTTTTAGAACATGTTTTTAGATGAAAACTATTTAATCAGAAATTATAGTAAAAAATACGAATTATAACACTGAAACATTTAGCCACAGGGTACCCGCCACCGCATCGCGCGGGTACCCTGCTATGTTTTTAAATTATGAACGAAAAATAGCAAAATTAGTTCTCAGCTTCATTAATGAAAACCTAGATGTTATGAGCGGGAAAGGTTTGGCATGTGAGAAGCACGTGCACAATATTTCTACTTCTCACGTGAGGTACACATGAGACTTCTCCAACTGTTTCCCTAACTAACTTTGTCGCATTAGCTGTGGTAGTTTAAATACTGGTTTTAGTTGTCATTCTCATTATCGATTGATTTGTGAAACACACACATTCTCTCTGCTTTCTTGTTTGTAACAATCTTTCAACTAATGGAACTACCACTTGAGATTCTATTCTTTGCTTGATTTCTAGTATAGTTTTAATCCATCTACCAGTTTGTATATAAACTCTAGTTAGATATTACATTTGGTATCAGAGCCTTCCTTCTTGGGGCTCATATCCTCTCACCTTCATTTCTATTATTTTTCTTGAAACTGTTACAATTCAGTTAGAATTGTTATAGTTTGTAACAACCCACTGTATTCTGTTACAACTAACTCATTTTCTTTTACACCTACTTCCATAACCAAATGCCATCACTCATTATGGTTAATACTAGATCCACTATGGATGATGCTACACGCCAAGCGATCACTGATTCAGTCCAAACAGCTGTAACAGCTGCCATGGCTGCAATGCAACAGAGAATTGATGGCGTGCGTCGTAGGCAAGAGACTTTAGCCAATGAAGTACAAAATCATTATGGTGTGGTGGGTCAAAATCATAGGGTTAATGACTATGGGAGGATTTATAGATGTAATCAGTTCTTTCAGTATGATAATGTTCTTGATAATCAAAAATTCAAGATTGCTTTCATTCACCTTCGTGATATGGCTCTGGATTGGCATAGTAACTTTGAGAGAAGGAATGGAGTTAATATTCCTTAGGAATGGTATGAAGAGGATATTGTTATGCGATTTGGCGTAGTTGTGGAAGATCCTATGTCTCATTTGAAGAATTTAAGGCAAACTGGTGCTCTCAAGGTATATCAAGATCAATTTGAAGCTTTATTAAGTAAGGTAGATATAACATAATCACAAACAATCAGTATGTTTTAGGGGGTATGAACATTGATATTGCTATGATGGTTAAAATGTTTAAGCCACAAACCTTAGCTGATACTTATTGTTTGGCCAATTTACAAGAGGCGACTAATGAGTCAAGAGCTAAGTTAAAACCAGTCTATACAGGACATAAGGCTGTTTGTACTAGTTATGGGAGGGGTAATGTGAACAATAATACTGTAGAAACTCGATAAATTAATACTCGATTATTTAATAAACTCTCTAAGATAATATTTTTTGTCGGTCCCGACTCGGGGATAGGGTGCTAAATTAATAATTTGATAAAACTATAAGATAATACATTTTTGATAATTTTTTTAGACCCCATATAAAATATAAATTAATAACTCCTTATACTATATAGCATATTACATGAATGATTTATGAAGGTTTCTTGAAAAATAACTCAATTGTCTTTTGTTTTTTGTTGAAATCAATTTCCCCTTGAATCCTGTCTCTAATTTTCCTTAGCATGGTAAGAACTTCTGGTGTTGTTTTCTCATAGCTCAACAAGAAATTGTTCAATGTGATTGCCGCTTTAATAGCTTCGTTTCTCGAAGGGGGCTCCATTGTAGAACTTTCAACATCTTCTTCATCGATATCATCTTTATTAATTCCAATAACGCTTTCAATAATTTCTTCATCAGTCACAACTGTGCAACTACATTTTTGTTTGTGTTAACCTATTTTGATCTTGTATTTATATAGGAAATAATTTTAATGTCCATAAAGTGATACATTGAACACAAGAAGCATAATAAGGTGAAGATTGAAGGTTTCTTTCAAATTGGGCCGTTCATTTGATGACGTACATGCATTGTATACAATAATTAAGTGTAAGCTTGAAAGGTGTGTTTGTAAACTAAGTATTCTACTATAAATTAATAAAATATTAATTAATATATAAATTAATAACTATTAGTTTATCGATTAATTAATAACTCTTTTAATTAATAAATTTTGGTGGTCCCAAATATATTATTTTATAGAGTTTCTACTGTAGTAGTAAACCACTTTTAGCTTTGCTTGCTCCAAACAATGCTGTTATTGAGAGAAAATAGTTAAGTACGAAGGAATATGAAGAAAAAAGAGCCAAGAACTAGTGTTTTTATTGTGATCAGAGGTATGTCCTGGTCATAAGTGCAGTGGACAAGTGTTTGTATTAGAAGTTTTAACTGGATCAAATGAGGGGGCAGAAAATGTAGAGGAAGAATGTTTTCAGGAGTGTTTGGGAGAAGGAGAACAGGTGGTGCAGGACCTAGACCCTCAAATTTCCTTGAATTCATTGTCTTGTATCACTACATACCAAACAATGAGGGTTAAAGGGCAGGTTAATAGGCAACCAATTCACATCTTATTTTATTGTGGATTGTGGAAGCACTCACAATTTTTTAGATTTGCATAAGGCTAGACAGTTGGGATGCAAATTGAGGCCTAGTTGACCTTTGCAAGTTAATGTTGATGGGGGTAGAAAATTATTAACCCAATCTGAGTGTAAGTCTTTTCAATGGAATATGCAAGGGGGGACATTTGAAGCAGACTTTATGATCTTACCACTTGGAGGTTGTGAAATGGTTTTGGGCATACAGTTCTTGTCTACTTTGGGAGACATTAAGTATAATTTCTATGATTTGAGGATGGAGTTCAAGTTTAATGGGAAGAAGTTGGTTTTAAGGGGCACTAGGAAGTCTGAGTTGCATTGGATGCAAGGAGGACAGTTACCTAGGCAACTTGAGAATCAGCACAATGAAATGTATTCTGTATGGCCAAGTATTTCTTGAATTTAATGTAGGCTGGTACTAATGACCATCAATTGCAGGAAGAGATTAAGGAGTTATTGGAAGAATTTGATGATGTTTTCTCTGTCCAAAAAGTGTTTACCACCTAATAAGGCTTTAGATCACATAATTCATTTGAAAGAATGAGTAACTTCAGTCAATACTAGGCCTTATAGGTATCCTCCTGCATAAAAGGATACCATTGAGACCATGGTAAAAGAATTGCTTGAAACTAGTGTGATCAGACCTAGTAATAGTCCTTTCTCTTCTCTAATAGTAATGGTTAAGAAGAAATATGATTCATGGAGGATGTGTATTGACTACACGCAACTGAATCAACAAATTGTTAAAGGCAAGTTTCTAATTCATGTCATTGAGGAGTTAATAGATGAATCGCAGGGATCAAAAGTTTTTTCTAAGCTTGATTTAAGGTCTGGTTATCATCAAATAAGAATGAATGATGAAGACATTTACAAGACAGCTTTTAAGACTCATGATGGGTATTATGAGTTCGTAGTTATGCCTTTTAGACTCACTAATGCACCATCAACTTTTTAGGCTCTCATGAATAATGTCTTTAGGCCATTCTAAAGGAAGTTTACATTGGTATTTTTTGATGATATCTTGGTTTATAGTTCTTTCTTGACTGATCATGTGTAACATTTGAGGCAAGTTTTGGAAGTCATGAGACAGAACACACTATATTCCAAGATGACTAAGTGTGTGTTTGGCGCAGGCCAAGTTGAATACTTGGATCACATAATTTCAGTAGAAGGAGT
The DNA here is from genome assembly GCA_025667525.1 of Glebionis coronaria. NCBI lineage: Eukaryota > Viridiplantae > Streptophyta > Magnoliopsida > Asterales > Asteraceae > Glebionis > Glebionis coronaria. The sequence continues at coordinate 403,879,011 of CM046876.1, read as the reverse complement.
AGCAACAGATCCAACCAAGTTCCAAGCTATGGTGGAATGGCCAATTCTAGTTAATTTGAAGCAGTTAAGGTGGTTTTTAGGATTGCTTGGATACTATAGGAAGTTTATTTAGGGATATGCTGTTATTTATCAACCTTTGACTGCTCTGCTTAAGAAAAATGCTTTTCATTGGAATGAGGAAGCTACTCAAGCTTTTCATGCTCTTCAGCAAGCTATGGTTAAGTCTCCAGTTTTAACACTTCTGAATTTTGACCAAGAATTCATCATTGAGACTGATGCATCAGTGTATGGAGTAGTAGCAGTCTTACAACAGGTTGGACATCCAATTGCTTATATCAGCAAGACCTTAGCACCCAAACATTAATCATTATCTGCATATGAGAAAGAGTTATTGGCTGTAGTACTTGCTTTGCAGATATGGAGAGGGTATTTGTTAGATAAGCATGTCAAGATAAGGACAGATCATTTTAGTTTGAAGTATGTGTTAGATCAAAGAATTACAACACATTTTCAATCTAAATGGTTGCCAAAGTTGCTTGGATTTGACTATGAATTTGAGTATAATAAAGGCAAGGAGAACATAGTGGTTGATGCTTTGTCTAGAATTCAATAACAAGGCCAGTTATTCCAACTACTTTTAACTATAAAGACTAATGATTTAGTGGAAGCAGTAAAGGGAACTTGGTCCAGTGATCTAGCTCTTAAGAACATCATTGCACTCCTACAACAAGGCAATGCTACAACTTCTAAATATACTTGGGTGAATGGGGAATTGAGAAGGAAAGGTAAATTAGTGGTTGGGCACAATGAGCAGTTGAGGCTTCAGCTAGTTTCTCACTTTCATAGTTCCTCCATTGGTGGTCATTCTAGGGTACAAGCAACTATGAAGAGATTGGAAGCCTATTTTTATTGGAAAGGGCTTAAAAAGATGGTGAAACAACAGATTCACCTATGTGATGTGCATCAGAGGAATAAGTTAGATTTATCAGCTTATCCTGGTCTCTTGCAACCTTTAGCAGTTCCTGATAAGGTCTGGCAAGATATCTCCATGGATTTCATTGAGTCATTGCCCATGTCTTAGAATAAGACAGTAATTTTGGTGGTGGTGGACAGACTTAGCAAGTATGCCTATTTTATCGCTTTGAGTCACCCTTTTTTTGCTGCTTAAGTAGCTCAAGCCTTTTTGGATAATGTTTAAAAATACATGGATTGCCTTCAACAATTTTGAGTGATAGAGGTAAAGTTTTCCTGAGTCTCTTTTGGCAGTCTTTGTTTAAGATGCTCAACGTTCACTAGTGTATGTCCACAGCCTATCATCCTCGGAGTGATGGCCAAACTGAAGCTGTGAATAAGTGTGTGGAAACTTATTTGAGATGTATGACTAGGGAGAAACCAAAGGATTAGATGAAATGGCTCTCTTTGGCTGAATATTGGTATAATACCAATTACCACAATTCTATTAAGACTACACCCTTTGAAATGGTTTATAGCCAAACACCACCTATCCATACTCCTTATATTCCAAAAGACAGTTCAGTAGAGATGGTGGACACATCTTTGCAGGCTAGGGAGCAGGTCATTTCTATGCTTAAACACATCTCAAAGCTGCACAAGATAGGATGAAGGTGTATGCAGATAAGAAGAAAAGTGACAGAGAGTTTGATGTGGGTGATATGCTGTACTTGAAGCTACAGCCTTATAGACAGTTGACCTTGAGAATCAATAGACAACATAAGCTATGTGTTAAGTACTTTGGTCCCTTTAAAGTGTTGCAAAAGGTGGGCAAGGTGGCTTATAAGTTGGATTTACCTAATTCTGCTTAAGTTCACCCTGTGTTTCATGTGTCTCAGCTTAAAAAGTGTCATTCAAGTGGCATCCCTATGGGTACATTTCCTTTGTGTGATAGTGATGGCAGTCTAGCTGTGCTTCCTTACAAAATATTGGATTTGAAGTTGGCAAAGCAAGGAAACAAGCCTGTGGTCTATGGGTTAGTGCAGTGGAGCAATGGAACTAAGGAGGATGCAACCTGGGAACTACTTTCTGACGTTGAGAAGAGGTTTCATGACTTTGACATCGATCCTTGAGGACAAGGATCTTTGGGAAGGAGGGTCAAATGTTATGAGCGGGAAAGGTTTGGCATGTGAGGAGCACGTGCACAGTATTTCTACTGGTCACGTGAGGTGCACATGAGACTTCTCTAACCATTTCCCTAACTAACTTTGGCGCCTTAGCTGTGGTAGTTTAAATACTGGTTTTAGTTGTCATTCTCATTATCAATTGATTTATAAAACATACACATTCTCTCTACTTTCTTGTTTGTCACAATCGTTCAACTAATAGAACTACTACTTGAGATTCTATTCTTTGCTTAAATTTCTAGTATAGTTTCAATCCAACTACCAGTTTGTATATAAACACTAGTTAGATATTACACTAGAACAGGCTCTTATATTTACTGTCGCACAATCATTCACGAATAAGTTCTCAAAAGTGTATGCGTCGCAGCAAGTGCAAAATCACTTTAGGCCATGGGTTTGGTAGAGAGAAATAGAGTTGGGTTTATTTCTCTTGTTTGGTACGGAGAAATGAAAAAATTGAAGAATTGAAGAGAAATGGGTAGAGAGTTGGAGAAAGATTGATATTGTTATTTGTTAGAGTTTATTTCCATTGTTTTTAGAGAATTGAGAGAAATGATTTTTTTTTTAATTTGTATTTTTTTCTTTGTAATCTTTCTCGCATAACTTTAAAAATAATTTTATTTTAGATTTATGAAAATAAATTACTTGCAATATTTCGTGCTTATAAAGTTTAAAAAATTATTTGTGATATTACAATATTGTTATATTTATCTGTTTTTTAAAAATAAAAAATTGATTTTCGTGAACCAACTGGCTTAGCTCAGTTGGCCACCAAAGTTCCACTAAGTGATTTCTTTGGGGGAGGTTTCCTGGAGGTCTCGGGTTCAAGACCTGCCAAGGGCCTTTCAGGAGAAGCGGATAGGAGTCTAACATAACTAGGCGAGGGTTCGAATAAGACATTCTTTCGCTTGGATGTCATTGCACGATTTGACCCACTAACAACTAACATTTGCCGTTCTAAAAAAAATGATTTTCGTGATTATTTTTAATTTCAAGTCTCTGGCGTAATCAAACAGTGAAAATCAATAAATTTCTCAATCAATCTTATTTCTCTGAAATTTAATTCTTTGATTCATTTCTAATATTTGAAATTCTTTTTACCAAACGTTCCCTTATTTTATAAGAACTTACGAAGTAGAGTTATCTCCTACTAATATATAAACGACAAAAAAATGATTTGAAAAAGGTTTGTAAGACTATGCACATGAGTAGGCAGTTGTTCTCCAAGTTACTTGCCATTTCGGTTTTTTTATAGTCGGCAACCTACAAACGATTTTTTTTCCACAACAAACCAACTATCTTTTTTAAAACCCAATAATTGAATTTTTTATCCGCATGTGGCTCTTTTCATTTGATCGCAAATACGAACGACTAACCACTAGTCGACCGACTTACTCAGTTTCGCCACATCAAGCTGGCCGATCGACCGATCAAGTGAGATTGCCGATTAACCGATGCGACCAGTCAGTATCTTAGATAAATTATAATTTTAAAAACCGTCCATGTGATATGTTTAAATTATGTTTTTTTTCGATTCCTATTGTTATATTTTACTTTAATATTGGTTAGATGTATTAGAGGTAAGGAATAGTAAATATAATAATTAGTGGTGATTGGTTTGTTATAACGCAATGAACCATTATCCATTATTAAGTAATACTCTTTTTCTCTCCATTTTAAAGACAATGACTTTATAATGCTTAAATTACAATTTTTTTCCTAACTTTCATGTATTATAGAACTTGTTTTTTGTTTCAGTTTCTTTGTTTTTACGTATAAAATCTTTTATCTATCATAAATTATTCATAAAAATATATTTTATATATAAAATATTACATATAACATATAATTACAATTTAATAGGTATGGTTACTTGTTTTTTTCTATGTACAAAATAATTGTTATATTAATACTTGAAAATATCTTTTAGTTCTAAATTTTATGTTTGTATAGTATTATTTATAAAAGTAGTAGCAGCAATCTTTTGTTGCTTAAGTCTCGAGTTTTGTTAATTATGTCAAATAAAAAAAACTACTCAGACAAATGATCTGAAACGATTATTTAACATGTATACGTATGCATTATATATTAGGAAAATAAACCGAGCAGAATCAATCATGATAGGGGTACCTATTGCATTTTTAGTATTCTTATTGTCTTCCCATTATCATTACTTTGATTGAAGCGAACACCCCTAAATTTATCATGCTTGATTAACCTGAAAGGAATAAGAATGGAAATATGAACGAGTAAGAGTAAGAGAATACAAAGGAATGCAATGAGCATTCCTTAGTATTATCATTACCATTGTTGGTGTTTGGTTAATATAAGTCGTAGTGGTGGTTAGTGAAGGTTTATATAGTTCATAACAATTATATAAAACCCTAAACGAGATCAAAGCACACATAGCGGAAGCAATTTAATAAGATCATAATAATAACACAATTATAATTAATCGAATTAGGGTTACATACCTTTACGCTAAAGCAAATCCACAAGACGAAGAACGAATCACCAATTCGGGTTTATACTGTATATCACCAAGATATAGTCTAAAGTAAAACTATATTACGATCTTGTACACACGTAATACAACGAGCTAACCGTGATTCTAGTACGTGTAAACCGAGTTACAACGCTTGTAAATAGTCTACCCAACAACCCTAGATAGGGGCTAGGACTAGATTATAAGTAAATTGATCAACCAAGAAAACCAACCAAAACCCCTTGTGTGGGTTTCTTGCGATCGACCAAAGAGAGAAGAGAGGGGAAGAGATTTTGTGTGTCTTGAATTATGAGGAGAAGGTTTGTTTATATAGGCCTAGACTTGTATCCAAAAACAAATAAAAAGAAAGTTTTCCCTTTCCTTTTTCTCCCCCATAACCGACGGCTAGAACACCCCCATGGGATGTTCCGGAATCTTCCAAACTTCTTTCTTTTTAATTCACTTACTTAATATTTATTTGACATTAGTTAATACTTAACTCTTATTTATTTAACGATCGTTAAAGTTATATCTCGGTTTAATTTAATAAATAAATAAATATATATTTATTAAACAAATTAATAAATAAAATAAATATATTTATTAATTAAATCAACTCTTTACGTATTGTATGCAATCCCGTAATCTCGAGTTCGATCCTATCACACGACTACTAAATATAAGTCCATAAACTTTCAGCTCCCACTTAGGACATATTTCGAATATCAGCGTCTAGTTACACTTAGCAATGTCTCTAATACAACTCGAGTAACGTCTCCTAGATAAAACCTTTTAATGATTCATCATTATTATTATCCTTTTATTTCTAATACAACGTTAATAAGGATATGGATCTCAGTCATTCCTTTCATTAACCATTATGTTTCTCGTTTACAGATTCAGCAAGATTACCAAAACAAATTTGGGTGTGGCCACACAAACATCTTACTAATCCCACGAGGGCACACTTCCGAAAATAATCCTTATAGCTACCAGTTACGTTTAGCGTTAGATTATTCCACAGAGATGCACTAGATTCATATCAGTTTCCTGGTATCTCAAGTCTAAGGATAACTATTTATGATTTACTTGATGACAAAGATCCACAAAGTAAAATCATATAGTTGGGATAAGTCCAATATTCGATTCATCGAATATCATCTAAAATCGATCAATATACTTTCAATTATACTCTATCGCAATTTTGATTTGTCTTAATTTAGTAATATTCCCATATTATTAATCGACAACAGACATTTAGCATAACATTTATTCATGGATTAAAACATGTAAAATAGGATACAAAATTAAATAATAAGAATAAATGAAACCCAATCTTTATTTTATTAAATAATAATCTCATAACATCCTTTATCTAAATACTAATCAGAGATTTATTGCATGAGTTCGCTAGCTAGTTGCAGCCCAATCGCCTTGGCATGCTTAACTACCTTTGGTCTAGGCAAAGCCTTAGTTAAAGGATCAGCTACGTTATCATCTGTGTGAATTTTTATTAATTTGATTTCACGAGCTTCAACTTGTTCTTGAACGTAGTGATGTCTACATTTAAAGTGTCTGGCCTTTCATGACTCTAGAATCATTGGCAAATATTATTGCGGCAGAATTGTCACAATACATATCAATAGGTTCTTTAATTGAAGGCGTCACTCCAAAACCTCAATGAACTTCCTAATCCAAACAGCTTCTATTGCAGCTTCTAAAGCAGCCATGTACTCAGATTGAGTAGCACGCATTACAATCGTTGTTTGCTTCTTGCTCTTCGAGTCAACTGCTCCTCCATTGATAACAAGAACGTAACCCGTCTGAGAATTCGTATCGTCTTTGTCACATTGCCAGGATGCATCACAAAAACCTGCCACATTCAGTTTTGTGTATGGTTTCCCTCCAAATACCAAAAACATATCTTTCGTACTCCTCAAATACTTTAGAATATGTTTAACAGCAGTCCAGTGGAGCTTCCCTGGATTCTGTTGGCATCTACTGACCAAGTTCTGAGCAAACGCCACATCAGGCCTTGTACATCTAACAACATACATTATAAACCCTACAGCCGAATCATAAAGCACCTTCTGCATGTATGCCTCTTCTTCAAGAGTTGATGCATCCATCTCATGACTCAGATTATGCTTAACTTTATGCATGTTATACTTCTTCATTATCTTATCTATATAAGCATCTTGACTTAGACCAATTAACCGTCTTTTCCTATCCCGATAGATCTTAATTCCCAGAATGTATGCAGCTTCTTCTAAATCCTTCATAGAAAAACATTTACCAAGATAATCCTTAACAGCTTTAAATCTTGGAATGTTACTTCCCATGATTAATATGTCATCAACATATAGGAATAGAACTACTACATCACTCCCACTAGCTTTGCGATATACACATGGTTCATCACGATTTTGAATAAATCCAAAGTTTTTGATTTCTTCGTCAAATATTTTATTCCATTGACGTGATGCTTGCTTTAAAACATAAATGGATCTTTGAAGTTTGCACATGTGTCCTGGATTCTCAGGATCAACATACCCTTCTGGTTGCCGCATATAGTTGTCTTCATCTAAGCGACCGTTTAATAAGGCAGTTTTAACATCCAATTTCTATATCTCATAGTCATAGTATGCTGCTATAGTTATGATAATTGTAATAGCTCTTAAGTCTGCTACAGGAGAATATTGTATCCTCGTAGTCTACACCAAAAGTTTTAGTAAAACCTTTAGCTACTAAACGAGCTTAATAGGATTGTACTTTTCCGTCCATGTTGGTTTTCTTCTTGTATATCCACTTATGTCTCACTACTTTAGCATTTGGTTGTGGATCTAAGAGAATCCAAACATCATTAACTTTCATGGATTTCGTTTCCTCATCCATAGGAACCATCCACTTATCCTTTTCAGGATCAAGTATGGAGAATTTATATATAGCAGGTTCACCAAGATCCCTTACTTCATCATCATCCTCTATGTTAAGACATATATCGCTATTTTAGTTTTTAATCCTTGCGGTTCTACACAGAGGAACTAATTCCGATGGAACCGCCAGACTTTCTGGTTCTACAGGAAATACATCGCTAGTGTTTTCAGAAGGTAATGTATCTATATGACTCTTTTCAAGATCATAATTTATCCGGCTGAATTCTTGATTTACAAGATCACTTTCAAGGAAGAATCTATACCTAGCAACAATCAATTTGTTCTCAGGTGGATAATAAAAGTAGTAACCCATAGTTTCCATAGAGTATCCTACAAAGATACATTTCACATATCATTGTTGGAGTTTGTCACCCGAGTCACGTTTCACATACGCCTCGCAACCCCAGACCTTTAAATAAGACAAATATGGCTTTTTGCCATACCATAGTTCATATGGTGTCTTATCGACCTTCTTTGTGGGAACCATATTTAAAATGCGAACAACAGACTCTAAAGTATAATCCCAAAAGGATAAAGGTAAAGTTGTAAGATTAAACATAGATCGCACCATATCCAATAATGTACGATTTCTACTTTCGGATACACCATTTTGTTGTAGAGTATAGGGAGAAGTAAGATGCTGAACAATTCCATTCTCACTTAGATAATCTATAAACTATTGACTTAAATATTCACCACCTCTATCAGAACGAAAAGCTTTAATCTTCTTTCCTAGTTGCAGTTCTACTTCTGCTTTAAACACTTTGAATGTTTCAAATACCTCATTTTTATGCTTAAGTAAATAAACATAACCATAACGGCTATAATCATCCGTAAATGTTAAAAAGTAGCTAGCACCTTTCCTTGACAAATGTCTAAGTGGTCCACACACATCAGTATGTATTAATCCAAGTAGATCAGTAATTCTTTCAATATTGCTATTAAAAGGTTTCTTGGTCATCTTTCCAGAGATACAAGACTCACATTTATCAAATGATTCATCATTGATATTTTTCAAAAGACCTTCTCGTTGAAGCTTTTGTATACGAGTCTTCCCGGCAAGTCTACAATGCCAAAGATAAGAAGAGTGATACAAGGCTTCGTATGGTTCAAGATTAATCTCGGTATCTCCTCGAATTGATCACGGTTCAAAGTGGAATGATTGTTCTTGGTGACAAATAGAAGGTTTGGTTTGTTATCTATTTTAAACTAATAGCAAATAAATATAAATGTCGATGAGTAAAATAGAAGTTTAAAGATTAAACTAAAAAGACGAGTTTAAAAATAAATGCTTGAAAACTTAAAGGCAATATTAGAAAAATACTTCAACTCTTAATAAAACTAACACTTGGACACTTTGTAAAAACAATAAACTAAACAAACCCTAATCAGAATATAGGTGAAAGACACTAATCGGAATATGCAAAATACACCCGTCAAAATGTTTGGTCGGAATAACAAAAATACCCTTGGTCGGAATATGGCTGCAATCGGAATGTATGGAGGACACCAATCGGAATGTTGGGAAAATAAGCACTAATCGGAATATCATAAAAAGGAGGCAATCGGAATAATCAAAAATCCCCAATCGGACTAACACCCAATCGGAATGTTTAATAAAAATCCAAATCGGAATGACACAAAACAACCATAATCGGAATACTTAATAAAAACAATCTAATCGGAATATAATAAACTCCCCCGTCGGAATAACTAACCCTAATCCGATCAATAAGATCGGAATAATGAAATGCAAGTCGGAAAGAACCAAAACCCTTTTCCGATCTAGACGATCGAAATATAGGGGGTGTAATAGGAATACCAAATCGGAAAAGGGTTTACCTTTTCCGATTATCCTCTTGTGATCCGAAATATAAGCTAGGGTGATAAGCTATTGGAATAAGCTAATACCCAAAACTATAACGAATCTATAATGAAATGGATTAAATAAGCTCAAATAACAACTTATCTAAACTTCAAATAAACAACTTTTAAATCAAACAATAAAAAGATGAACTTTTTAAGAACTTTTAAAGAGGTAAATAAGCTAAACATATAAATAAGCCAATAAGCACAAAGATCTTAAATCTTATTCGTATGAAAACTTAAATAAACATAAAAAGATTAACTTTTTAAGCACGAAAACATTGATGAACATCACAGATCATAAGTAATTCGCACCAAAAGTGAACCAAAATCAAAGAAAGGTAGAAAGAGATGAAAGATTAAAAGCTTAAACTTCAAACTTGATTAATGAAATCAACAATACAAAATGTTTAATCTTTGAAAGATTAAAAGAAAGAAAGATGAAAACTTAGTGAGAGAAAGTTGAGAACTTTCTCTCTCTAAAACTAGAGAAAATGAAAAACTAAAAACCAACTAGTCCCCAAAATTGTGAAGTGAAGTCCTATTTATAGGCGTCTCTTGTGGGCTTGTGAATGGGCTTTTCTTTTTGGGCTTATTTTCTTCTTTAGTCTTTACGTTTCTTTAAATAAACGTTTCCGACTTTGGATTTTGAGAAGCGTCGGTGAATAATTCCAACTCGTCTTATAATCTTTTGTTTAATAGACTCGAGTTCTTCGACATATAAGAATCTTCCATCTTTGGCCTTTTTCTTCGATAAATCTTCAAATAGGCACAATGACTTCAAATCTTTTGCATCTCTTGGACAATAGACTTCGTCTTGAGTCTTTTTCTTCGATAAAACCCGTGCAATCCCATGTTTTCTTTAATATTCATCCGGTTAACTCTGAAAACACAATAAACACAAAAACCACGCATAATTCCAAACAAATGATATTAAATACGTGCTTTGGTCTCGTTTTAGCCAGAAATAAGTGGTAAAAGGATGGGTGTTTTCACACCTATCAAATCCCCTACACTTAACCATTGCCATGCCCTCATGCAATGCTTAGTGATAAAGCAAATTTACACTTTTCTCATAATCAATCAACCTTGGCCTTATTAAAATATTACTAAACAAGAATTAAAGTACTAAGAGAAATTAAAAACTTTAAAGCAAATAAAAGGATAGAAAATAGCTACGTGGATATAACTTGCAAATATATCAAGGACTTACATTAGGGCTTCGGTGCTGCGAAGATTTATCACCCTCAAGTTTCACGTTCCCCAAACTAAGCTTAAAAACGAGATCATTGTTATTATAAGTTAGCAAATCAAACACTTACACACATGGCTTAATTGTATGCTTAAACTCCCTTATTCCTAGGTGTATCTCTCATATTTTATTTTTGTCTTAGAATGATCATGAAGATGCATTTTTGGACTTACTTTGATAGTTTATTTAGGCTGAAAGCAAAGTAGGACGATTTGATCAATAGTTAGCTAAAGGATAAAATCTCTTAAAACTGCTTCTCGGGATATCAAAAAGTTCATATCTTGGCATAACTCGGTTCACGATTTGAGACCTTTCTCGGGCCGATATTTGGCATGTACTTCATACTTCATATCTTGAGAGACGTTCTTGAGATAATGGTCTTCTCTTCGTTAATAAAGTTTCTTCACTTGGAGACTTTTGAGGGGTACTCCAACTTTGTTGACCACGACTTCATGATTATTTCTTCAATCTCTAATTGGGATTTTGAGATACAACGATCCGCCTCCTTTTCGGACTTGGATCTATTTATCCTCATACCTTGTTAGGGTCTTTTCGGATAGACTTCTCCATGATCTTTATGGGAGTTGATTGCTTTTCGTCGTGAGTCTTGATCCTTCATATTGATTTCGGGAATAATGCTTTTCACATCACTTTGGATCTTCAGCAATAAAACGGAATCCTCATGCCTTGTTAGGGCCTTTTCGGACTCGCCAATCTTCGCGCTCCGCTTCATAAGTTATGCCTTGGCTATGAACTCTTATCATTACCGAGCAACTTTTAAACGATCTTGGGCTAGAAGCTAAGTAACTTTTCAAATCGTACGACCTTACTTATTGCAGATAAATTATTAGCAAGTGATGGGAGAATAGGCAGATAATTACACCAAGTGAGCTTGCGCAAGAATACCGACTTATAATTGACTCTATCATTTCTCGTTCTCCACAATTTAAAATCTCAAGTAATGAGACTCGTGGATGCTTAGTCTAATAAACCAATTAAGGTCTACATGGTTAAGGATACTAGCTAGAATAAACTTGGATAAGTCTATTCGGGTTGAGTCAAAATAATCGCAACGGGCCTAATATGTCAAAGACTTCTAAACTAGCTACACCACTTTATTAATATTTTTGACTTTATTGCGTGATATATACATATGAAAGCAACGATAAAAATTTAAAAATTACGACTAAATGGCCAAAGTTAATTAAAAATTTGAAAAATACTGAAAAAGATGATTTTCCGGTTAAATGAAGGCATTTTCATGGAAAAGTCCACTTAAAACTTCGATAGAAGTCCCCCTACACTTAAGATAAACATTGTCCTCAATGTTTAAGCATGTGGGAAAAGTCTCCCCTACACTTATGACATTGTGCACGTTGGTTAAATCAAGTTAAGGAAGAGACGACTAAAGTGATCAATTTCAAATGTGAGTATGAAGAAAATTGAATCACGATAGTTGAGAGATAGAACCGGATTTCGGATAACACGGGAGCACGGTTCTTCAAAGGTTCCAAAAGTGCATTCATCCCTGTAATCACATCACCACACAAAGACAAACCTATATAGGCCCCCCTACACTTAGGAGGTTAAAACGGAAAAGGATAGATACTCGGGTTGCCTCCCGAGGAGCGCTTGTTTTTGATAACCGAGTCACGAGCCTGACTCGACCCAAAATTAGTTCATGGGAAACGTGGTGAGGGATGGAATCATCTCATGAGAGATGTCCTCACCAAAGTACAACTTCACTCGTTGGCCATTCACCTTAAAATTAGGTCCATTAGGTTGAGCGAGCTCGAGAGTACCATATGGAAAAATTTGGGCAATGGTGAATGGGCCGGACCAACGAGATTTCAGCTTGCCCGAAAAGATTTTCAACCGAGAGTTAAAGAGTAAAACTTTGTCTCCAACTTGGAACTCTCGGTTTTTAATCTTAGAGTCGTGAATGAGCTTAGTCTTTTCCTTATAGATCAAAGAATTTTCATAAGCCTCATTACGGAGTTCATTGAGCTCTGTTGGATTGTAACACACGACTATATAATGATATAGAAATGTAGATGAAGATTATACCAAAAAAAGAAAGATTAGATTAGATGAAGGAAAAGAGAAAAACAAAAGATGTGAATTCCTAGTGAGAGAAACACATACGTTTCTCTCTCTAAAACGAATGAAATGGAAAACACACACACAAATGAGGCTTAGGAGGCCTTTTATACTAAGTAGTGAGTGTTTAGGAGGCCTTCCTCATTTGTGTGTTCGGGACTAATTCCCGTTACATAAACATTAATAACTAAGAACTCTCGACACCGTTGAATAGTATTTTTCACGAGCTTCGCAACGGTATATTATATGACCATCACTTTAAATACGGCTAACAATCTCCCCCTAAGGGGTGGTCATGTAATATGTGACTTCACTTCGTTGGTGTTGCAGACTTTGAAGCTTGTTGCCTTGAGAGTTCTTTCATAGTTCCTTTCATGACTTGTGATCTTGGATCTTTGATCTTTGCCTTGACTTGATCTTGTAACTTTTCCAGCTTGTGTTCTTGTGTCTTTACCCACATACTCATGTTTTTAGTTGACATGAAAGCTTGTTAACAATCTCCCTTGATCATCAGAGTAGCGGAAGTCTTTGTCTTTAGATGTTCTTGAGCTTTCTTCAATAATCCTGAATATGTGGCCTTGAATTGCGACTCTTGAGATAACGCCACCGTTTGCATTCCACCGGTTTCCCGTTATACAGTACGAATACTGTACCTGTGATCAGGTAAGTTCAAAGAACTTCCTTGACAGGATTTCCAGCTGTGGTAGCCGTTCTCAATACTTGAATATATCGAAAGATAATTCAAAGTAAGGAGTGAATCATGCAGTTCCATTCTGCTGATTAGGTCGTCAATTCACTTTCCTGGAACAAGTCTGAATCAATTAAGAATCAAACCATCGTTGCTTTCCAGTTGACACAAGTTTGATTCATATAGAATCGCACAAGTTACCTACCGCAGTGCTGTTTGATGATGACACTGGAAGGATTTCCATTCGTCACTGTAAATACTGAAAAGTATTACTCTGAATGTTCTGGCAAGATCATAAAGATATTGCGTCGAGACCTGGAACGAGTTTGAATCAATTAAGAATCAACCCACTGTTGCTTTCCAGTTAACATATGTTTAATTCAAGTGAATCTTACATATGACCTACCGCAGTGCTGTTTGATGTTAACACTGGAAGGATTTCCATTCATCACTGTGAATACTAAAGAGTATCACTCTGAATGTTCTAGCAATACCACAAGGATAGAGCGTAGGACTCTGTAAATCATCGCTTGTGTTCTAATGATGAACAACAATTGATCTATGGAATAAGTGTCCTAATGAGATTTTTTGATGAATCTCGTTGGCTCTAGACTCTATGAGTGCACGTTTATTTGGTGATCGGAGGCTGGAGCAGACTGCCACCTATTCAATATCTACTATCTCGGAGTGAGAAAGTTGATAGAAATGAGTTGAACTCCGTGACAATAAAACAAACTTCTTTTGAGAGAAGCTTGAGTAGGCTGGGAAGGGTTGTGCATTGCATCACTGGGTCCATGATGCTTTGTCTTCAGTATCAGAAATCATCAAAGTGATTCTGATAATAGATGTATTGACCCGGTTTCTGCCTAAGTTGTATGGATGGCTTCTTTCTTTACACCCTTTATCCTTACATTTCTTTTTCATTCTTCAACCCCTTCAATGCTTACCAAGACGTCATAACTAGCACCTTGTTGTGATTGTTCCAGTGCTAGCTTAAGTCATTAGTCGGCATTATTCCCGTACACTCAACTACTCCATCTTTCCTAAGGACTTCTAAGTTCTAATGGATTGTCCCTGGGAAGATCCCTCCGGTTCTGGTTGGATCATAGGACGAATACCTAACCACCTTTTGACACCAATACCATCGTGAATTTATGTGTTGAAGGGTATAGATATCGTAACCAGAAAAATCATTTGAAAATGCAGTCAAGGTGTTGAAGAAATCAATGTTTACGCCTTGAAAGTTTTCTATATCACCAAAAACGCTCCCCCTACATATGTGCATCATAAAAGGAGAAATTTTTGCACATATTAGGAAGAGAAAGCACTTATATCAAAGACCTTATTCAAGATAACACATTTTAATCACTATTCTCCCCCTCAAAAATTGCATGAAATTGAAATTTTTGTGAAACTAGTGATGAAACATGGAGAGAATAATGTGTCATGAAACTTTGGAACAAATGTTTATACAAACATTATACTCCCCCTCGAAAAGAGATTGTATTTAAATAGGGGAGTATATGAGCACATTGTTTTGAAATACTTTGAAAAATTGTGCTCAAAAGTCCGAGAAAAATTGTGTTCATGAGCTTAAAACTTTGAATGTTTCGATATAAGCTCATGACCGAGAAAAATGAATTTCTCGTTGTTGAGGATAAGTCAAAGACTTTCCTTTATTTAGGGACCGGGTTATAGTCTGACATGTGACTATAAGCCATTATGAGAAGAAAAATAGAAAAAGACATGTTTTGAAAACATTTAAACTCTCATTCGAACTTTATGTACGTACCCGTGTCGTTATTGAACAACATTTCTAAGCACGTCCATATTATCGATGCTGAGAGACATGTCGGAGAAGAATATTTTTGGTATTTTTTGAAAGGTTTTCTCATTTTTTATTTTGTTTTTATAGGTTTTATATTTTTGTATTTTGATTTTCTGATAGATATATACAAGATTACTGCGAATGTGCAAGACGTTCAAGTTCATCAGGAGTGAAACTACGCATACCAAGTCGACGAACCAAGAATTCAAATCTGTCTTGAGAAAGAGCTTTGGTGAAGATGTCGGCTAGTTGGTAGTCCGTCTTGACAAAGAACAGTTCGATCGTTCCTTTTTCCACATGCTCCTTTATGAAATGGAATCGGACAGCTATGTGCTTGGTCTTGGAGTGTTGGACCGGGTTGCAGGATATGGCTATGGCTGATTGTGAATCACAGTAAATAGGGACTTTGTTAAAGAAAAAGCCATAATCCGTGAGTTGTGTTCTCATCCAAAGGACTTGAGCACTACACACGGATAGAGACACATATTCTGCTTCCGCGGTTGACAATGCCGTACAGTCTTGTTTCCTTGATGACCAGCTCACTAGCTTCTCGCCTAAGAATTGTGCTCCACCGGAAGTGCTCTTGAATGTATCCTGACATCCTGCATGATCAGCATCTGAAAAACCAGTGAGATTAAAACCAGAATCCTTCGTATACCAGAGACCCATGTTAATGGTTCCCCGGAGATAACGAAAGATCCTTTTAACCTCCTTGAGGTGCTTCTCGGTTGGCTGAGCCTGGTACCGAGCACATAAACAAGTAGCATGCACAATGTCCGGTCTGCTTGAGGTTAAGTACATAAGGGACCCGATCATACTTCGGTATTTTGTAGCATCTACAATTGTCCCTTTCTTATCCAAATCAAGCTTGTGTTTAGTGTCCATTGGAGTACCAATAGGATCACAGTTATCCATACCAAATTTCGTTAGAATCTCAAGCACATACTTGGACTGATTTATGAAAATACCACGGGGGGATTGGTGAACTTGGAGACCAAGAAAGAACGTCATTTCCCCCATCATGGACATTTCGAATCGACTTTTCATAAGGTCGGCAAATAATATGGAATATTTTGGGTTAGTAGAACCAAATATAATATCATCTACATAGACCTGAGCCACCAAGATGTCGTTTCCGTAGTGCTTGATAAACAACGTTGGATCAATGGTTCCTTTGCTGAAGTGATTTTGTAGAAGAAATGATGATAATTCGTCGTACCATGCCCTCGGTGCTTGTTTCAAACCATAAATTGCCTTTTTCAACTTGTAGACATGGCTTGGATGTTCGGTATTAATGAAACCTTCAGGTTGACATACATACACATCTTCTTTTAACGGCCCATGCAAGAAAGCCGTCTTCACGTCCATTTGATACACAGTGAACGATTTGTGTGCAGCATATGCCAAGAAAATCCTAATAGCTTCCATCCTAGCAACCGGGGCGAAGGATTCGGCGAAATCAATTCCCTCCTGCTGTTTATAACCTCTCACAACTAACCGAGTCTTGTTCCTAATGACCGTTTGCTCCTCATCCATCTTGTTTTTGAATAACCATTTCAGGGTAAGCGGATCGATATTGTCCGGTCGAGGTACTAACTCCCATACATCGAGTCGGATGAACTGATTGAGTTCTTCTTGCATAGACTCAATCCATGATGCATCGGTCATTGCTTCTTTCACACTTGCTGGTTCCATTGTGCTGACTGATAGTGCATAGATACACATATCACCATCGGTACGCAGCTGATTTCGTGTTGAGACCGGTCGTGAGAGATTGCCAATCACTTGAACCAAAGGATGATTCTTAGTCCATTTGTGTTCATGTGGAAGTGTATGAGAAACTTGATGCGAGCTCGACGGATCCACATATGGTGTTGAAGGCTGAGTAGTGCTTGTGGAAGCCGCAAATGGATTAACAAACTCGTGTTCGTTGAGCATCGCATTGTTTGCATTTTCAGCAACTATTTCATTCTGAAGATGAACATGATTAGGAATTTGCTGAGAATGTTGTTGAGTTGCGTCAGCAATCGGAGAAGTGGTTGGAATGTTTTGAGTCACTATGGTTGAGGTTGACGTAGATGGTGCAGAAGTAGATGCCGATGGTGTAGATGCAGTCGGAGGTTCTTGAACTACCGTAGCAGGTGCAGCCGGGGCATTTTGAGGAACACCAAATGACGAAGGACCCTCCATATATTCATCATAAATAGGCCCAAATAAAACTTCCAAGTCACGTTCCGAAGGTTGTAACGATGAGATTGCTGACGGCGCAAATTGAAGCGCGAGTCCTGAACTTACGTGTCCAGAAGTCTGACCTTGAAGCTCGGGATGTGAACTTCTATGCTGAGAGGCCATACCCGAGAGTTCATCAAAGGTAACGTTCATAGTCTCCATTACCTTTCTTGTCCTTCGATTATACACCCTGTAAGCACAAGCAGTAGAGGAATAACCAATGAAAAAGCCAATATCACCTTTAGGTTCGAGTTTACCGATATCTTCACGATCATTCTTCGGATAACATAAAGCACCGAAGACATGTAAAAATGAAATATCCGGTTTTCTTCCATTAATGATCTCATAAGGTGTTTTGTTGAAACGGGTGTGAATAATGGAGCGATTTTGAGTATAACATGCAGTTGCTATAGCGTCGGCCCAAAGGAATAACGGTGCACTAGAGGAGAGAAGCATCGTTCGAGCAGCTTCAACTAACGTACTATTCCTCCGTTCCACAACTCCATTCTGCTCTGGAGTTCTTACAGCCGAAGTTTGATGAGAAATCCCAACTTCGTCAAAATAAGCTTTCAATTTCTGATTTGTGAATTCTGTACCGTTATCCGTTCTCACAATAATGACAGGGGCTTGCAGTAGAACTGATGTTTTCTTCAAGAAGTTAATAATTACATCAGGGGTTTCATCTTTTGAAGCAAGAAAATGAACCCATGTGTAGCGAGAATAGTCATCCACAATGACAAGGACATACCGCTTTCCATTAATACTTTTGATTCTCATTGGGCCACACAAATCCATATGTAGGAGATGTAACCTATTCGTTGAGTTGGGAACAGGTTTGGGTTTGTGAGGCTTCTTCTTACTTTTACCTTGCTCACATGAAGGACAAAGATGGTCTTTTGTATGTTTGAACTTTGGAAGACCGGTAACGAGATCATCTTTCGCAAGATGGGTGATGGCATCGAAATTAAGATGAGATAACCTTTGATGCCATAACCACGACTTTGTTGATGTGGCTCGGGCCATGAGACAAATTGGAGAAGCAGCAGACATTTGAAAAAGATCAATGGTGTAAAGGTTGGTGGTACGATTTCCTTTCAACAGATCAATTCCTTCAAGATCTCTTACAAAACATGTATGACTTCTAAACGCGACCTCCAAGTCTGAATCACAAAATTGCCCAACCGAGAACAAGTTATGTCCCAAGCCATCAACAAAAGAGACTCTTGTGATGATTATATTTCCCCAATGAAGATCACCATAGCCTAGAATTGCTGCAACATGATCATTTCCAAATCGAACAGTTCCCATGAAACGCCATACAAAGTTCTTGAGAAGGCTTCGATTCCCAGTCATATGTTTGGAACAGCCCGAGTCCACGCACCAAAGACAAATTTCAACAGCCTGCCAATGATAAGAGAAACAAATATTTTGGCAACCGAAGAAATAGGTTCCTGTAGGGTTAGAAGATAATTAAGCCGTATCACATACCGACGTTTCACTGTCAGTATGAGATCTACTAGTGTCGATAATTTTGCCACTACAGTCAAAATTTCTACCAGTAGGCAACCATTTAGAGGTGAGTCTAGGGCTACTAGGCTTAGCAAGACTTTCTGTGGACCCTACATGCGTATTTTTTGGAACATACACCTTAGCCTTAGGAGTGCGTTGTTGTTCACTGACTGACAGCTTGTCAATTCGAGTGTAACCACCATAATTCAAACCATTCATAGTCAAACCACAAGCATCATGACTAAAAGTAAAGAAACATTTATTACATTTAGCACAAATAACTTCAGATTTTTCATTCCGAATAGCAAGCTTAAAGTCATTACATTCAGATGAATTAGGTTTCTGATTATGATTAAAAAGCGGTAAATTCCTAGGGTGTTCTTCTACTTCCACATTATTGATCTTGGGGCGACTACTTCTAGAGGCAAAAGAGACCCTATCATTCCTTGTATTGCTCGTAGGCTGTGGCCTTCTGCTCTTAGTGTAGTTGTTTATTCCTGTAGAAGAAGACACGCGTCTATTAGAATTAGCACTTTTTAAATCAATAACTTGTGGTTGAGTTATAGTGATCGGTTTTGTCCTAACGCTTGCTGTACGTTGTTTGCTAGGCACAGAGGGAGAACTAACACGAAACATTCCTGGGGCAATCACAGCAGTTTTCGTTCCAGCAACCTTGGGAAAAGGTGTCACAGCAATACGAGTGGGTCCCGAGGTTGCTGGTTTCTGGATCATCGTATCCACAATCGAGCTATGTTCAGAAGTCTTATCTTTTAGCAAGGCCTTTAACTTACAGTTCTCACAGATTTTATCAATAAGTTTCTGATAGACAGACTTACTTTGTTCAACAGCCCGCTTATATGAAACAACAACAGATTCTAAATCTGCAATCTTAGCCTTAAGCTTCTGAACATTACCACCACTAGCACTCTCTAACCCTGACGAGGCCAAATTCGTTTCCGAAACCCCTCCTAACTGAGCCTGCAACCGTGCAATAGTTTGTTGCATTTCATTGTGAGCTTTTTCATACGAAATCTTGTCATATTTGCATTCATCACATTTTTTGACAAATTTATTCCAAAGATCGGTGAATTCTTTATCCTTTTTAATGACATAAGATTCCATCTTCTCTTTCATAAGATCAAGCTCAGTTTGGAGGTTTTCATTATGCGACATAGAGGTACCTAACTCAACAGGGCTACTATCAATACAATCACGAGCTTTAGAGAGGCGTCCAAGATCGTTTTCCAAAACTTTAATTTTATCAAGAGATTCATCAGCTTCCTTCGTCAATGATTTAAAGTCTTCAACAAAGTTGGCTAATTCTTTTAGAAAAGCGTTTTCCAAATTTCCTAACCGAGCATCAACTTGATTAATAATCGGATTAATGTCGTTTTGAAGAATTTTCTGAACCTCAATCTGAACAGGTGAAGTAAAATTACCTCCAGTTATTTTTTAATTAACAACACGTTTAAGGATGACAAAGTTATCTTTAAGCTCGTTTAGAAATCGGCGAGTGATGCTCGGTTTAGGAGGGTCATCAGACAATTCCTCACTTGGTAGCAAAAGCATTTCAGTATTCGTTTTAGACCGAACAAAAACAGTTGGCGGGTTAACTTTCGGATAATAAACGGGTATCACTTCTTTATCAAGCTTTTGCATTCTTAAACGAGACTCTACAGCAAGTTCAGTAGTTTCCTCGGAATCATGCACACTAGGAGGATCATGCTCATCAGACAATAGCACACTACCATTATATAAAGTTTCATTAGTGGCCTGAACTTTCTTAAGGTATCCTGGATTAGGGGGAAGAGGACAACCTAAAGCCATTTTGTATCGAGTGTAATTTATCTCATTCACTTTTGGTGCGAGCATATTTATCGTCTGCATAGTTTGGCCACGTTTTACTAAAAGGTTGTCTAATTCTCTAATCCTATCCTGCGCTTTGCAAAAATCCTCAAGAAGCCCATCTTCTCGAATTTTGAAATCATGTTTTAGCTGTTTTCTTTCTTCTTTTAAATCAGAAACAATAGATTTTTCAGTTGAAAGCTGTTTATTAAGAGAAGTGATTTCATCATTCAATTCGCTTATCTTTTTAGCACTACTTAAGTGTATGGCATTTAACTTCTTAATGGTGCATTTTTCTTGATAAACCGATGTAGCATGAGCTTGTTCAAGTTCCTTGATTTTTTCATGATGAATCTCAAAACTTTTCTCCCGTTCCTTATATCCCGCAAGCTCAGTGGTCAATTTGGCATTAGTTTCTCTAAACTTATTATTAACCACCGTAGCATGATCTACATCCTTAGCAAGCTTATCAAATAGAGATTTATAATACGCATGTGTCTCATCAGGAAGGGTTGTAGGCTGGGCAACTTGATCTACACTAAGGTCCACACTAGGCTCATTTGAAATAATATTACTAGTATTCATTTGATCCTCGTGTGTCTCAATGTAGGGCTCAAGCATCTCAGTATACTCTTCCTCCTGATTAGACATATTATATATATCATTATCATCAAAACTTGGGTGTACCTCAGAGGGACCGTCTGCATCATAAACGGGAGCTCTGTCATCATGCATTCCTGAGGTTGATGCTTGCTGTAAGTTTGCCATCAAGATGTAGTTGGCATTCACCTCTTCTTCCTCGTCATATTCTACAGCAGAAGCCATAAGATCAAATTCCTCGGCTTGAAGTGGGATTCCTGCCTCTTCTTTTTGTGCTATGAGAAGCTGAGTCTGAAGATAAGCAGCATCCCTCTTCTTTTTGGCTGTGCAATCTCGAGCATAATGACCAAATCCCCTGCAGTTGTAGCACTGAACCTGACGATTGTTGTTTCCATTTCCCGTACCAGTATTCTCAGCCCTTGCAGCCACAATGTTTCCCATCTGGTTACCAACCGCTGGCACAACTATTAACCCATTCTGATTACCCGCATTCAGAACACCCGGATTTGGACCACGGTTTTGCCCATACTGATTTCCTGCATTGCCAACGGTCTGCCCAGCATTCTGACCATATTGTTGAAACTGAGTCCCCGTGTTTCCAGCAACTACCAATTGGCGATCTTGATTCGCATTCATGAAAGGTTGAGCAATCTGCCTATTTCTAGAATTCGAGGAGATTCTCTGATTGTTGTTGGTGGGGTTAATGGTGAATTTGAATGCCTTTGCAAGAAGGGCAAGACCAGTATTAATAGCATGAGTAGGATCAGTAATGTCATCAAAACAGGCAATGGGTTGTTGTAAGTAATTCATAGCAGCAGGGTGTTGATATCCATAAGCAGTGAGTTGTTGTTGTTGTTGTGGCAGGAAGTTACTTGATGAGGGTTGATGGTAGGGTACCATGGGATATGACATAGATGATGGAGAGTTTGCCATAAAAGCCAATGGATCTTGTGTCTTGGCACGTCTTTCTGCCCTAACTTCGTTAGCTTCATCTTGATTCATCTTCAAATAGTCATAAACTTGAGTGTAGTCCACAACATGAAGATCCTTGGTTTGATTGACAAGAGTGACATATCGTGACCATTCAGAAGGAAGATTATCAAGAAATTTGATGTTGGCAGCAATTTGTGCAGGTTCATGTTTGTTTCTTCTAAGATGGTTCATGAGGGTTGAAAACCGATGATAATAAGGTTCAATTTGTTCCCCTTCAGTAGACGTAAATTTCTCCCATTCACGAAGCAACTTAGTTTCCTTTTCTTGTAAACCGATTTCACTGCCCTTCATCATTTTCTGAATCCTAAGCCACATCTCGTGTGCGGTTTCACAACTATCGACAGCAGCATAAACATCTTCAGGAAGTCCCATAAGTATGACTTGAATTGCTTGATCATCAGCGTCGAGTTGTTTGGATTCAGCTTCAGTTAATTCTTCATCTGTTTGCTCATGACTTGAATCAGCTACTGGGTTAGCATTCGTAGGGTCCCCAGGCACAATAATTGTTCTTCTAACGTACGGACCCTTTTGAATCGAGTTGACAATCAACTTTCCCAGAGGTTTACATTTTGCATAACGAAGGAGACGACTAGCCCATGTAGTGTAATTCTCCTTGGTAAGCATGGGTGGACGATTCTCAGTACCCGCAGCATAGATATCTTGTTGGATTGTAACACACGACTATATAATGATATAGAAATGTAGATGAAGATTATACCAAAAAAAGAAAGATTAGATTAGATGAAGGAAAAGAGAAAAACAAAAGATGTGAATTCCTAGTGAGAGAAACACATACGTTTCTCTCTCTAAAACGAATGAAATGGAAAACACACACACAAATGAGGCTTAGGAGGCCTTTTATACTAAGTAGTGAGTGTTTAGGAGGCCTTCCTCATTTGTGTGTTCGGGACTAATTCCCGTTACATAAACATTAATAACTAAGAACTCTCGACACCGTTGAATAGTATTTTTCACGAGCTTCGCAACGGTATATTATATGACCATCACTTTAAATACGGCTAACAATCTCATTGAGTTGGATCTTGCATAGGTAACCGGCTTTGTTGATATCAAAATTAGCCCACTTCAAGGCCCAGTAAGCTTGTGTTCCAACTCAATAGGGAGGTGGCACGCTTTCCCGTACACGAGACGATATGGTGTACAACCAATCGGAGTCTTGTATGCGGTACGGAAAGCCCACAAAGCATCATCAAGTTTATCAGCCCATGAGGCACGATGCTCTCCCATGGTTCTTTCAAGAATTCGCTTTAATCCTCGGTTGGATATTTCAGCCTGGCCATTAGTTTGTGGGTGGTAGGCGGTGGAAAGACGATGATTTACACCATACTTAGCCATGACTCTTGCGAATTGGTCATTGCAAAAATGAGTCCCGCGATCACTAATAATGGCACGAGGCACACCGAATCTAGCGAACAGCGATTTCAAAAAGTTACAAACCACCCTTGTGTCATTAGTGGGTAAAGCTTTGGCTTCAACCCATTTGGAAACGTAGTCAACGGCTACAAGGATGTATTTGTTTCCTTTAGATGAAGGGAATGGCCCCATAAAGTCGATACCCCAAACATCAAAGATTTCACATTCTTGAATGAAATTCTGAGGCGTCTCGTCTTTATGTGTGATCTTGCCTTGTTTTTGGCAAGCATCACATCGTTTAACCATCTCGTGAGCATCACGGTAAATGGTGGGCCAATAAAATCCCGAGTCAAACACTTTTTTGGCGGTGTAGTTGGGACCAAAGTGACCACTGGTGGGTCCTTTGTGGCAAGCGTCAAGGATTTCTAAAGCTGCCGGTCCATCAACACATCGGCGAATAATCAAATCAGCACATTGTTTGAATAGATACGGGTCATCCCAAAAGTTAGTCTTAATGTCTTTGAAGAACTTCTTCTTTTGTTGGGATGTTAGCCCGTCAACGAGAATTCCACTCGCCAAGTAGTTTGCAATATCCGCAAACCACGAGGTTTCATCAGAAGTCGAGTTGATAGACATTAAGGTCTCCAGGGGAAAAGAATCATCGATTTCTTTGTTCGGATGTTCCCCTTGATAAGGATCCTCAAGTCTGCTGAGATGATCCGCGGCTAGGTTTTTAGCTCCTTTTTTTATCGCGAATTTCGATTTTAAATTCTTGGAGTAGCAAAACCCAGCGAAGAAGTCTTGGTTTGGAATCTTGTTTAGTTAACAAGTACTTCAACGCAGAATGATCGGTATAAACAATTGTGGTAGAAAGGACAAGATAGGGGCGAAACTTTTCAAAGGCATAGACAACAGCTAAAAGCTCTTTTTCGGTTGTCGTGTAATGCAATTGAGCCCCAGTCATTGTTTTGCTAGCGTAATGGATTGGTTGGAAGTGTTTATTCACTCTTTGGCCCAAAACCGCTCCAATAACAAAGTCACTAGCATCGCACATCAACTCAAAGGGAAGCTCCCAATTAGGGGTAACCAAGACGGGTGCCTTAGTTAGCTTATCCTTAAGCGAATTGAAGGCGTCAATACACTCGTTGGAAAAGATAAAAGGAGTATCTTTTTCCAAGAGGTGGGTCATCGGGCGAGCGATTTTAGAAAAATCTTTGATGAAACGACGGTAGAAGCCCGCATGACCAAGGAAACTTCTCACACCCTTCACGGTTGAAGGTGGAGGCAACTTAGAAATAACATCGACTTTAGCACGGTCTACTTCAAGACCGGCTTTGGAGATCTTGTGTCCTAGCACGATGCCCTCTTTTACCATGAAATGGCATTTTTCCCAATTAAGAACAAGACGAGTGTCTTCACACCGCTTAAGCATACGTTCTAAATTGGCAAGGCAAGCAGAGAATGAATCGCCATAAACCGAGAAATCATCCATGAAAACTTCCATAGTGTCTTCCACCATGTCATGGAAGATAGCCATCATACACCTTTGGAACGTCCCAGGAGCATTACATAAACCAAAAGGCATGCGTTTGTAAGCAAATGTTCCGTAGGGACAAGTGAATGTGGTCTTTTCTTGGTCCTTGGGATCGATGGGAATTTGAAAATACCCGGAGAAACCATCTAAGAAGCAGTAATAGTCATTACCCGCTAGATGCTCGAGCATTTGATCCATGAAAGGAAGAGGAAAGTGGTCTTTTCTCGTGGCATCATTGAGCTTGCGATAGTCAATACAAACTCTCCACCCAGTAACGAGGCGAGTGGGAATCAACTCGTTGTGTTCATTGGGAACAACGGTTATTCCGCCCTTCTTGGGCACACAATGGACGGGACTTACCCATGGCAAATCCGAAATAGGGTAAATCAAGCCGGCATCAAGAAGTTTGATAACCTCTTGTTTGATGACGTCATGAATGCGAGGATTAACCCTTCTTTGGCTTTGGATTGCGGGTTTAAAGTCATCTTCCATGAGAATCTCGTGAGTACAAAAGTTCGGATCAATTCCGCGGATATCGGAAATTTTCCAAGCAATTGCCTTCTTATGATCTTTAAGCACGCCGATGAGGCGAGATTTCTCTTCTTCATTCAAGTCCTTAGCAATGATGACGGGCAACTACTTCTTATCTTCAAGGAACACGTACTCGAGATGGGGCGGCAACTCCTTAAGTTCTAAATCCGGAGGATTTTCGATGGTAGGCGTATTCAAAGTCGGTTCATCGATAGCAATATCCTTGGGAGATGGTGGAGAAATATTGTCTTTTTAAGAATGTTCTCAATGAGGCGAAGATCTTCATCCCAATCGGTGGGAGAATCGTCATGTTCTAAGTTCACATCTCCCATGGTGGCTTCCAAATCTTTCCAAAGGAAATCACTTTCTCCAAATAGAGATAGTGATGAATCAATAGAGGAAACGGTCTCAACATTAGGAGGAGAGAGGTAGGAATACTTTTACAAGCATCTTTGAAGTGTTCTTCACAAGCCTCATCAAGAACGTCAATACAATTAACACTCTCGTATGAATAAGGCTGTTTAGAAAGCTTTCCCATGTTGAAGACAATTTTATCGTCACCCACTCTCATGATAAGCTCACCGGCTTCAACATCAATGAGAGTGCGACCGGTCCTAAAGAATGGACGACTAAAAATTAATGGCACACGAGGGTCCATATCGTAGTCGACGACGACGAAATCGGCAGGAAAAGTGAATTTGTCGACTCCTACAAAGACGTCTTCGGCTATCCCCACTGGATAAGCAACCGTACAGTTAGCTAATTCCAAAGTCATTTTGGTGGGGACTAGCTCAGGGAGAGATAATTGCTTCCACACATTTAAAGGCATTAAGTTAATACTGGCACCTAGATCGGCTAGGGCCATGCAATTCTCTACTCCCGGGAAGTTGCAAGGGATTAAGAAGCGACCCGGATCACCAAGCTTAGTTGACAATTTCCTTAAGAGCACTGCAGAGCAATTCTCATTAAGTTGGGTATTAGAAATATCAAGAAGCTTCTCCTTGTCGCTAAGAAGATCTTTGAACATTTTTGCGTATTTAGGCATGTGAGAGAGAGCCTCAGCGAAGGAGATGTTGAAATTCAATTGTTTAAACATTTTAAGGAAGTTCGAAACTTGAATATCGTCCTTGCTTTTGAGCTTCTCTTTCCTCAACCTTGAAGGATAAGGTATATCGGAAGAAGAGGAAGTCTTTGGGAGAATAGGATCACTCACATCCTTGGGTGGAGGAGGGGTAGAAGTAAGAGGTGGAGGAATTGGGGAAATAGAAGGTTGAGGAATAGGAGCAGGTGACTCGTTCTCCTTAGTCACAATCACCGGTGGAGGTATAGGAAGCTCGGGTTCCTTGGTACCTTTGCCACTGCGAGTGGTGATTGCTTTCATCTCCCCTCTTGGATTCGCAACGGTGTTACTCGGAATAGTACCCGAAGAAGAGGGTTGATTACCTTGGAAGAAACTAGCCATCATGTTCCTTAAGTCATTCGTTTGACTTGCCAAAGTGTTTCTCATATCAGCTCTCAGATCGTTTCCTTGTTTCACCATGTCTGCTTTCAAGTTGAGCACTTCCCGCTGGAGATTGTCCACAATC
Source organism: Glebionis coronaria (assembly GCA_025667525.1). Taxonomy (NCBI): domain Eukaryota; kingdom Viridiplantae; phylum Streptophyta; class Magnoliopsida; order Asterales; family Asteraceae; genus Glebionis; species Glebionis coronaria. The sequence goes on along the minus strand of CM046876.1, from coordinate 403,851,517 downwards.
ACATCATTAGTCCTCATGTAGGTTCCAATGTCTTGGTGTAATGCGGTGGGTTGATTGGGAGGAGCATTGTAGGCGGGTGGTTAACAAGCAGGTTGTTGGTAAACTTGATTGTTTCTTTGAGGTGGATATGGTTGTTTGTGAGGTGGTGTGTATGGTGCACGAGGTTGTTGTTGTTGTTGAGGAGGGTGATTGAGGTTTTGTTGTTGGTTTGGGTTGTTAGGAGGAAAACCGGGTGGGGAAAGAAAGTTGTTAGAGCGGTAGCTAAGCAAGTTGCGGTCACCTTGAGGACGAGCTTGATAAGCGGCCGAAAGATAGGTACCGTATGCTGCATTAACATTCTCAGAAGGATAGTCTTGGGTGGCGGTACAAGTGGTGTAAGAGTGAGGACCCCCGCATATCTCACATGGCTGGCTAACAGCATTGACTTGAGCGTCGTGAGCGTTTTTAGCGTTGATGTTGTTGGTGTTGCTAGCGGTTTGGGCGGCAAGCGATTCAAGAAGCGTAGTAATTTTGTCAAATCGCTTATCGTTGTCACTAGTACTAGCACTAGCGGCATTGGTCCGAACACTTTGGTTTGCACACGAGACTTATTTTCAATAATATCCCAAGCGGCATTGGAAGTCTTAACCAAAATATTACCCCCCCCGAGGCACTATTTAGTGAATCTTGGTCATTCATGCTTAAACCATTATAAAAAGTATTAATTTGGTGTACTTTGGTAAAACCATGTTGTGGGCACTTTCTTAAAAGGTCTTTAAAACGGTCCCAAGATTCATAAAAAGACTCATCGTACTTTTGTTCAAAATTGATAATTTCATTCCGCAAAGCGGTAGTACGAGAGGGTGGAAAAAAGTAGTTGATAAACTTGGTCTCCAAATCCGTCCACGTCAGAATACTTTGTGGCGGTTCCTTTGCAAGCCAATGTCGGGCTTGTCCCTCTAGGGAGAAAGGAAAAAGTTGTAAACGAATTACCTCTTGTGGAACACCATTGAATTTGACCGTATTTGTTAGTTGCAAGAACCTTTTGATGTGGTCATGTGGATCATCAATGGTACGCCCCAAGAATGGTTGAGCGGAGACCATCTGGATAAAGCCGGATTTGAGCTCAAAGTTGTTGGCTGCAATCGCGGGTATAACAATTGGATCATTGTTGCCATCTACATGTGCTTGCAGAAGTTCAATCATCGGGCGATTGTCCGGTAGAGGTTCATTGTTGTTGTTATTATTGTTGTTGAGAGGTGGATTGTTATTGTTGTTATTGTTTTGAGGTGGGTTATTGTTGTTGTTTTGTACACCGGCCATGTCTAAGTCTTCGAGATGCTCGGGATCTTGATAAGACGTTGATCGTGTACGCATGCACCTGCAAAAGAACTAACAAAGCAAACAAGAAATATTTTTGATTTTTATGTTTTTTATTTTTTTTGTATTTTTGAAAATTTTATATTTTTTAGGGTTTTGAAATTTTTTATGAAAAAGTAACGTTCACGGTGAACGGATCCCAAAATCCAAGTTCTCACAAAAAACTGTTAATCTTAACGAGAAGATCCGGCAGCGGCGCCATTTGATACAAGGCTTCGTATGGTTCAAGATTAATCTCGGTATCTCCTCGAATTGATCACGGTTCAAAGTGGAATGATTGTTCTTGGTGACAAATAGAAGGTTTGGTTTGTTATCTATTTTAAACTAATAGCAAATAAATATAAATGTCGATGAGTAAAATAGAAGTTTAAAGATTAAACTAAAAAGACGAGTTTAAAAATAAATGCTTGAAAACTTAAAGGCAATATTAGAAAAATACTTCAACTCTTAATAAAACTAACACTTGGACACTTTGTAAAAACAATAAACTAAACAAACCCTAATCGGAATATAGGTGAAAGACACTAATCGGAATATGCAAAATACACCCGTCGGAATGTTTGGTCGGAATAACAAAAATACCCTTGGTCGGAATATGGCTGCAATCGGAATGTATGGAGGACACCAATCGGAATGTTGGGAAAATAAGCACTAATCGGAATATCATAAAAAGGAGGCAATCGGAATAATCAAAAATCCCCAATCGGAATAACACCCAATCGGAATGTTTAATAAAAATCCAAATCGGAATGACACAAAACAACCATAATCGGAATACTTAATAAAAACACTCTAATCGGAATATAATAAACTCCCCCGTCGGAATAACTAACCCTAATCCGATCAATAAGATCGGAATAATGAAATGCAAGTCGGAAAGAACCAAAACCCTTTTCCGATCTAGACGATCGGAATATAGGGGGTGTAATAGGAATACCAAATCGGAAAAGGGTTTACTTTTTCCGATTATCCTCTTGTGATCCGAAATATAAGCTAGGGTGATAAGCTATTGGAATAAGCTAATACCCAAAACTATAACGAATCTATAATGAAACGGAATAAATAAGCTCAAATAACAACTTATCTAAACTTCAAATAAACAACTTTTAAGTCAAACAATAAAAAGATGAACTTTTTAAGAAAACTTTTAAAGAGGTAAATAAGCTAAACATATAAATAAGCCAATAAGCACAAAGATCTTAAAGCTTATTCGTATGAAAACTTAAATAAACATAAAAAGATTAACTTTTTAAGCACGAAAACATTGATGAACAACACGGATCATAAGTAATTCGCACCAAAAGTGAACCAAAATCAAAGAAAGGTAGAAAGAGATGAAAGATTAAAAGCTTAAACTTCAAACTTGATTAATGAAATCAACAATACAAAATGTTTAATCTTTGAAAGATTAAAAGAAAGAAAGATGAAAACTTAGTGAGAGAAAGTTGAGAACTTTCTCTCTCTAAAACTAGAGAAAATGAAAAACTAAAAACTAACTAGTCCCCAAAATTGTGAAGTGAAGTCCTATTTATAGGCGTCTCTTGTGGGCTTGTGAATGGGCTTTTCTTTTTGGGATTCTTTTCTTCTTTAGTCTTTACGTTTCTTTAAATAAACGTTTCCGACTTTGGATTTTGAGAAGCGTCGGTGAATAATTCCAACTCGTCTTATAATCTTTTGTTTAATAGACTCGAGTTCTTAGACATATAAGAATCTTTCATCTTTGGCCTTTTTCTTCGATAAATCTTCAAATAGGCACAATGACTTCAAATCTTTTGCATCTCTTGGACAATAGACTTCGTCTTGAGTCTTTTTCTTCGATAAAACCCGTGCAATCCCATGTTTTCTTTAATATTCATCCGGTTAACTCTGAAAACACAATAAACACAAAAACCACGCAAAATTACAAACAAATGATATTAAATACGTGCTTTGGTCTCGTTTTAGCCAGAAATAAGTGGTAAAAGGATGTGTGTTTTCACACCTATCAAAGAGTTCTTGTCAAACTTTCTTTTCTTATTCATGCTAAAGACAGATTTATTATTCTTGGATTCATTATCATGCATTTCTTAATTCAAACACGCCATTTATAGAAGTTGCATTAAAATAGAAAATACCATTTTTCCAAACAAAAATTCCATTATTATCAATCGTGTGAACAAATCTATTATTCAACAAACAAGAAAAGGAAATAACACCCCTAACAATTGTATGTGCATAATGACAATCATTTAAAATCAGTACTAAACCCGAAGGTAAAACTAAATTAAATGTTCCTATAGCTTCAACTGTTGTGTATGACCTTTACACACGACTAACCAAACACGAAATGAAGATTATAGACGAGACGAGATGTTTGTAGATGAAGAAGAACAATACACGAAAAAAAACAAGATTAAAGATGATGAACAAGATTAACACTAAGAATGGAATATTAGATTGATGAAGAAGAAAGAGAAAGATACAAAGAGTGTAATCTTAGTGAGAGAAACTAAGGATAGTTTCTCTCTCTAACACACTAAAGAAAATGGAAAGGCACAGACACAAATGAGGAGGTTGTTTCCTTTTATACTAAGAAGGAAACTTGACAACAGCTTTCCTCATTTGTGTGTTAGAGATTAATTCCCGTTACATACATAACAATAACATAGAACTCTCGACACTGTTGAATAGCATTTTCCACGAGCTTCGCAACGGTATATTATATGACCATCACTTTAAATACTTCTAACAATCTCCCCCTAAGGGTTTGTCATATAATATGTGACTTCACTTCTTTGACCATCACTTTAAATACTTTTAACATGCTGTGTCATTGCCCACTTGCAGAAATTGTTCCCCATAGGAAAGCTTACTTTCCAGATTAAATCCCTGCAGCGTATTAAAAATGTCAATGCCGCATCCCGTATCATATACCCAGGAATTTAATTTGTATGTTAAATTAAACAATTCAATCATAAATAAAGTACATGAAGCTGCAACGCTCTGCTTAGACTTCTTCTTTATTTCTCGCAACTCTTCGAGGTAAAGAGGGCAATTCCTCTTCTAGTGACCACTTGCCTTCCAATGGTGAAAAGTCTCATCCTTCTGAGATCTATTCTTCTTGACAAAGTTCTGCTTAGATTTTGAATAAGTCGCAACTTGTTTGCCCTTATCACCATTTCCTTTGCCTTTCTTCTTGTTCGCTTGCGGTTTTGGCTTACTCACTCTACCCTTTTGTATGGTTAGTACAGAAGGCGTAGAAGTAGATGCCTTGTCTTTTAACCCCTTTTATAGTCAATGAGAATTGCATGCAAATCATTAACTATCTTCCCCGTGTAATGCATATTATAGTTTCTAACAAAATCATTGAAGACCTTGTTAAGGGACCTACCGATCAAGTTGATAGCCATATTATGATCATAGGGTTGTCCTAATGCAATGAGCTGTTCCGTATAACCCCTCATCTCCAAGTAATTGGCACTTACAGACTTTCCTGGAGCTTGCTTGAAGCTATTCAAAGCATCAACTAAGTCGTAGATCTCCACAGCTTGCGGCTTCTTGAACATAGCCTTGAGCTCATCAAGCATTCGCTTTGGTGAAAATAGCTCATACTTCTGTTAAAGTGGATGAGCCATTTTACCTAACATTAAGCAAACCACCTCAGAGTGCATCTTAACATTAGCAGCATGTTCAAGCCTTTGCGCATCAGATGCTCCTTCAGCAAGATCCTCCGGATAGGGAGTAGTCAAGATATCAATAGAACCCGTTGCTCTCAAGACAATTCTTAGTGAGCGGTACCAATCCCTTGAAGTTTGTGCCAGTAAGTTCAGGACATTCAAAGAAAGCTCTGAACACATAACTTATAGTGTTATTGGTGGGTTGAGCCATTTCTACAGAAATAAGTTCAAATATTAGTATTTTCAATAACAAAATACTTTCAAGAAAATAAAATTACCCTGATATAATAACCATACTATTTTCCTTGGATTCTAGAACTATATTGACATAGATCCATTACATCAGTTGATCTGCTAGTAATGAATGTACTCAATGTAGCGACTTGTCGAACAATTCAATTGACAAACAATTTTCAATTTCTAGATATTTAAGGGATTTACATTGCCAAAAGAACGTTTTGTATTGTAAACATGTTTCATCCCTTCTGAATGCCTTAAGTTTCCAGATCTCACTGAGTAACTTAATTAAGTCGTCTAATCTGAATAACATAAAACCATCATACGAGTTCTCATTCTATGAAAGTTTTCTCTCCATCACAACATTACCCCAAAATCTCATTTGATGACGTAGTAATTTCAAGTGTTCGTCAATTAGGAGCACTCGACTTAAATTTAAAGGGTATACATTTCGATGTCAAAATCAATGTATGGAGAAGCATGCATACAACTCCATAGCATAAGTCTAATAAAACATTTAGTAAACTTTTTCACGAGACTAAATTTCTACATAAATTATGTTGAGGTATTGGTCAAACCAATTAAAGAATTTATCCACAACTATTCACAACGTACTTTTGATAGAACTCAGTTACGCACAAATTAATACCCTTATTCATTGTGTTTCGGATGTTAATTGTGATAAATCACCCTTAAAGTATAATTCAATTAATAATAGTAGGTAATTTCAATTTGACGCACAGGCGAGCCGGGAATTTGGTCAGCGACTAATGGCATAACACCTCCTCCCTTAAGCGGGTACATGAATAGTGGTGCGTTAAACCCACTTTATAGTTTGTCAAAAGGAGTAGGCCGTTAGATTATTATTGCAATTCACCAATCAATGTAATCTTATGTAATTTAGATCTCTAACAAATCTTCATTTAAATATGATTTAGTCCATATTATTTCTTTAAAAAAATCCTTGTTTACAACAATTCAACAATATTTAATATAAACAAGTAAAAAACTAGATCATAAACACATAATAACAATTTATATGTGCAATAAATAAATCAATTAGCCACATGTATATGATTTATTCAATAATCTAGGTCTTTATATTCATATAAAAGTCTTCCCTAATTCTAGATTTATTGAATCAAATAATCACGTAGCACATAAAATCATATAAACATATAATTTTACGATCCATGAAAACATGCATGTTATCATGGATTCTCCACAAATATTAACAATTAAATCTCTGTGGATCGTAACCATACATGACATAACAATTAATCATGCAATTTAATCTAAAATTATCCCGCATGTGATTTAGGGTTTCAAAACAATTCTTTTTTTTTTTGTTAAAAATTCGGCCAATACCCTAATTTTTAAAATAACAAAACCCTAAATTTAAGAAAACCTAAAAAACATGTAGTTTTAACTCAAAACAATTATTAGTTAAAAAACTTTAGATTTTCGATAATCATAACATGTTAAAACGCTCTCGATGCCACTGAAGGTTTGTATAGTTCATAACAATTATATAAAACCCTAAACGAGATCAAAGCACACATAGCGGAAGCTATTTAACAAGATCAAAATAATAACACAATTATAATTAATCGAATTAGGGTTACATACCTTTACGCTAAAGGAGATCCACAAGACGAAAAACGAATCACCAATTCGGGTTTATACCGTATATCACCAAGATATAGTCTAAAGTAAGACTATATTACGATCTTGTACACACGTAATACAACGAGCTAACCGTGATTCTAACACATGTAAACCGAGCTACAACGCTTGTAAATAATCTACCCAACAACCCTAGAGAGGGGCTAGGACTAGATTATAAGTAAATTGATCAACCAAGAAAACCAACCAAAACCCCTTGTGTGGGTTTCTTGCGATCGACCAAAGAGAGAAGAGAGGGGAAGAGATTTTGTGTGTCTTGAATTATGAGGAGAAGGTTTGTTTATATAGGTATAGACTTGTATCCAAAAACAAATAAAAGTAAAGTTTTCCCCTTCCTTTTTCTCCCCCATAACCGACGGCTAGAACACCCCCATGGGGTGTTCCGAAACCTTCCAAACTTCTTTCTTTTTAATTCACTTACTATATATTTATTTAACATTAGTTAATACTTAACTCTTAATTATTTAACGATCGTTAAAGTTATGCCTAGATTTAATTTAATAAATATGATAGGTGTGAATACACTCATCCTTTTACCACTTAATTATAATAAAAACCAAGCCAAAACGTGTATTTTATGTCGTGATGTTGAAATTATGCGTGGTTTGTGTTTTTGTTGTGTTTTAGGACCAAAATGTGAAAAGGGAAGAAAACACGGGCTTTCATGGGCTTTTATCGAAGAAAAAGACAAAAGACAAAGTCAAAAGATCAAGAGTGCAAAAAGAATGGAAGTCCAAGGCCAATTCTGAAGATTTATCGAAGAAAAAGTCCAAAGACGGAAGTTTAATAAAGCCGAAGAACTCAAGTCTAATTAATGAAGAAATTATAAGACGAGTTTAATTAATCTCGAGACAAAGTCGAAAAAAGTCGAAGAATTAAGAAGACGAAAAGACGAGAAAGAAGAAAGAAAGAAAGAAAGGAGCAACACATGCTTCCCTTCTCCCTATAAATAGAACCATTTCACTTCATTTCATTTGGTTAGCTAATTTGACAAATTAGACTTTCCACCTTTACTTATTTGCACCATTTCCATTTCCATGTCATTTTTACTAAATTGTTCTTTAAATTCATATTTTAAATTTCGTGCACTTTGATTCCAAGTAAGTTAATTGTTAATCTTTGTTTTTCTTTAATCAAGCCTTTCTTTATCATTCTCATCCTACTTTTCTTGTTTTGATTTGTTACAAATTCGGATTAAGCAATCTTTTGCTTAATCTCTTTGCTTATTTGATTTAAAAGTTTGTCTTTCCATTTCCATCTAAGCGTTTATACGAATTAAGCTATAAGTTTGACAATCTTATTGTCTTATTTTGTGTTTAGCTTATTTGATTTTAAGTTTTCTTAAAAGTTTTGTCTTTATAAAATCTATTTTATAAAGTTTTCATATTTTGTGTCTTGAAAGTTTTTAAATTTGTTGCTTGTTATCTCGTCTTATCATCATTTCAGTTAAGTTTTTGATATTAGCTTATTAGTGATAGCTTATTTAATTTTTGCTTATTGCGAATTCATTTCCATCGGAAAGGGAGGTTTTAGACATTCCGACGGTTCTTCTTCTCCACATTCCGATAGTGACAGTATCGGAACTAGGGTTATTACATTCCGACGGAATTGCGGTCTAACATTCCGATCTAAGGAAATCCCCCTTATTCCGATCAAGATTCCGATCGCACATTGCGATCTGGATTGCGACGGCTCTTAAGGTTTCATTGAGACGAAGTGCTGCCCAAATTTCCTTAGCAACATTCCGATCTGAGTAACATTCTGATAGAATTTTATTCCGACAGCTTTTGTTTCCTTACATTCCGATAGATAGCATTTCAGATTATTCCGATAGATAGGTTTAGACTCATTCTGATACCTCTATTGCGATCTGGATTCCGATGGGGTATGGTGACAGCTTTTCGATCTGGATTCCGATGGTTTTGGGTTTTGAATTATATTTTGCTTTGTTTAATTTTTAAGTTTACATTATTTCAAGTTTACATTTTTATTACATTGTCAAATTAATTTTTCGTCAAGTATTAAATTTTTGTCATTTAATTATTTACTATTAAAGTTTTTAATATTGCACAATCACTTTTTAAATTAGTTTTAGTTTTAGTTAATCGTCATTTACTTTAACGTTTCGCAATTTAATTATACTACAACGACCAATTTATAGTTTCCCACCAAAAGACGACTTAGTCACACTTAAACCAATAATCAATTCGAAGAGACTGGTTCAACGATATTTTTAACTGAGTAAAATCTAGTTATTAAATGGCGCCGCTGCCGGCTCTTTTCGTAAAGATTAACGGTTTTCTGTGAGAGACGCGTTGAATTTTGGGATCCGTTCACTCGTGAACGTTATTTTTCTTGCTTAAAAATTTCCAAAACTCCATAAAAATTAAAAATTGTTAAAAATCCATAAAAATTAAAAAAAATTCAAAAATCCAAAAAGATTTTATTTTTATAGTGTATATATATTGTCTATTTCTTTGGTATCTTTTTCTTTTGCTTTTGCAGGTGTATGCGTACTAGATCTTCAACTTATCCAGAGCCCGAGACTCGTGAAGATTTAGCTATGGCAGGTGTGAACAACAACAATAACCCACCGCACCTCAACAACAATAACAACAATGTTCCCCCACCCGATCTTCGGACAATGGAGGAGCTTTGTCTACCCACCATGAACGGACGCGGAGGACCGATTGCTGCGATGCAAATTACGGCTCCTGAATTTTCGTTGAAGCATCACATGATCCAGCAAGTTCAAAACGCTTGCCCATTTAGCGGATTACCGGATGATGATGCCAACAAACACCTCGACAAATTCATTACCGATACTCAAAGCATGAAGTTGCCCGGGGTTACAATGGATTTTCTTCGCCTTCACCTATTTCCACACACCTTATCCCACCATGCCAAAAAATGGTTTGATCGTCTTCCGAAAAACTCAATTCATACTTGGGATGAGATGACTCAACATTTTTTGTCGCGCTACTTTCCACCCTCCATGGTCACGAGCCTTCGGAATCAAATTAGTGGATTTATGCAAGAACCTGATGAATCACTTTTTGATGCTTAGGAACGATATAATGTTTTGATCGATCGATGTCGAAACCACAACATGCTCCCCGTTACTTTGATTGATACTTTCTACAACGGTTTAACTTTTCGTGATCGTGATACGATTAATGCAGCCGCCGGTGGCACATTTATGAAAAGAAGACTCGAGGAGTGTAGAGAGCTTATAGAGAACATGACTACTCATCACAAGAATTGGGGTTCTTTTGCATCTTCAAGGAATAACCCGAGAGTCACTGTTTCTTCTACTTCTGCAAACCCTGATATCACCGAATTGACCCGCGCAATGGTCGAAATGAGCAAGAATATGCAACTTTTGGCTACAAATCATCAACAACCAGTTAAATCTGTAGCAATTTCTTGTGAGACTTGCGACGGTCCTCATTCATACACTGATTGTCCTTCTACTCATGACAATCCGGAAAACGTGTATGCGGCTTATGGTAACTACTCAATGGACAATTACCAAGCCCGACCTCAAGGTGATCGTAACTTGCTAAGTTACCGTTCTAACAACTTTCTTTCACCCGGTTTTTCTCCTCAAAACCACAACCCCAACAACTACAATAGAAGCAACCAAATTCTACCTCGAGCTTCTAATCCTTATCACCCACCCGCTCAACAAGGCCCATCCATTAATCATGATGTTGAAGCTTTAATGAGAACCCAAGGAGAGCAAATTAAGAATCTACAAAGCCAAATTATCAATTTGTAAGGAGATATCACTAAGCAAGGGAATGATATTAGATCCGAGCTTCGACATGATATACAAACCTCTTTTAGCACTCAAACTAATGATTTGAAGAATATGCTGGCTAGTTTCTTACCAACTACTCAACCCTCTACTTCGGGCTCTCTACCTTCAAACACCGTCACCAACCCGAGAGCGAATGTGAGTGCTATTACTACACGCAGTGGAGAAACTTTAGTAGGACCATCTATCCCTCCCCCAGTTACTCCATCTACACCTCCTCCGCCACCATTTATCCCTCCTACTCCCACGCCTAGTATTAGTTCTCCATTACCGTCTCCACCTCTTACTGAAGTACCCAAGAAGAACCCTTCACCAACCCCACCTTCCACCTTTAAACATTCAACGTCTCAACCTTTACCTGCTACACCTACACCTTCCACCTATAAACCCAATATTCCTTATCCATCTCGCTTAGACAAGGCCAAACTGCAAACCAAGGATGACATTCAAGTGTCAAACTATTTGAAGAAGATTTCGGAAATGACCATCCCTTTTAGCCTTGTTGAAGCTCTTGCACAAATGCCTAATTTTGTTAAGATGTTTAAGGAATTGCTTAGCAAAAAGGAGAAGATGGCCGAGTTTGTTAATACTCGATTGAATGAAAATTTTTCTGCCGTCCTTCTTAAAGAACTTCCGGAGAAACTTGGAGATCCTGGTCGTTTTGTGCTACCATGTACTTTTCACCAAACCGAAGAATTTACTGCCTTAGCCGATCTCGGGGCAAGTATAAATCTGATTCCTTTAAGTGTTTGGAAAAAGTTATCACTACCCGATCTTACACCAACGAAGATGACTCTTGAGCTAGCAAATCGCACTCTCGCTTACCCCGTTGGTATTGCCGAAGATATGTTCATTAAAGTTGGCACCTTCACTTTTCCAGTCGACTTTGTCGTTGTTGATTATGAAATGGACCCTCGTATTCCTTTAATACTTGGTCGGCCATTCTTGAGAACCGGAAAAGCTCTAGTCGATGTTGCCGAAGGTGAGTTAATCTTAAGGGTCGGGAATGATGCACAAGTGTTCAAAATGAGGAAGATCACAACCAAATCTAATGGAAGAAAATCAACGAATATGATTAATGTGCTTGATGATTTTGTTGTCTACAACAATCCTCTATTCGATTCTCGCTATGATAATCCACTGTTCCAAGAAGATGTGGATGATTCTCTATCCAATCCTGATCCTCCACCAATTTATGATTCTCCACCGATCTTTGATGCTTATAATGACGGTTCAAGTTCCACTAGAGATGATTATGATGATTTTACTTCTGAGTATCCTGACATGCCCACTTATGATGATTTTGATGAGGCTGATACTCTCTCGAGTGATTCTTCACATAATGAAGATCCTCCGCCAACAACACTTGATCCTACTTTGGATGACTACTCATTTGAGGAAGACTTTGCTACTTTTCTCAACACTTACTTCCCAAATTAGAGTGATTCTCCTCCTTTGGATTTTGATGATTATGGTCTTTATCCTACTTTGGATATGAAGAAACCCATTGCAAAGGAGAAAAAGCCGGCCGACACCAATATCCGCAGCACTTATGTCTTGACACCTCTATATCCACCTTCTGAGGATGAGATTGCGAGATTTATGATCGGATCTTCTTCAAGATCTGTTGAGCCCGAGTGTTAGTTTCCCCTAAAGGAAAAGGTGTTTGACCCCGACATTGCACTTTTTAAGCCATCTCAGTATCCATCTGATGAAATAAAAGGAAAAATCTTTGGAACTTACGGAGATATGCTTGCACTTCACCCTTGCTACCACCGTGCTCAATCGCTGCTTAAGGGAACCCTGCCCACTCTTCTTTGGCTTGCCTTGTTCGCCTTAAGCTTGTGCTATTTGATGGACGGAAACCATGTATTTGATCCCGGTGGATGTGATTCAAGCTTTTTCTTATGCTAATCAAGGTCGAGTCAGGCTCACGAATCGGTTACCAAAAACAAGCGCTTCTCGGGAGGCAACCCGCAGTATCTATCCTTTCTATTTGTTTTTATAATAAGTGTAGGGGGAGACCCTAGTATGTGTTTGTTGTTTTCTTTCTTATCATGAGCATGGATCCGAGCTTTCAAAGATCCATTCTTGATGACTTTTGACGACCCGTGATTCTGTGTACCCGTCTTCCCGGTTCTATCCTTAACCCTTTTGATTCTCCATTTTATATTCTTCAATATTAAAATAGGAATCACTTTAGTTGTCCTTTCCTTAGCAAGATTTAAACAAAGTGCACAATGTCCTAAGTGTAGGGGAGGTTACTTCCACATCCTTAAACATTGAGGACAATGTTTATATTAAGTGTAGGGGGACTTCTATCGACGTTAAGTGGGCTTTTCCTTGTATTTGTCCTCATTTTAACCGGAAAATTGATTTTTCGACTTTTTTCAAAATTTTTGATCTATTTTGGCCTATTAGTATTTACCTTTGTTATAGTTATTTTCTTTCTTTTGTTAGAATAAAGTTTAATAAAGTTGTTTTAAATTTTTAAACGTTGTGAATCTTTTGACTCAACCCGAGTTTACTTATCTATGTTTACTCTAGCTAGTATCCTTAACGTGTTTAAGTCAAGTTTTGCTAGGCTTTTATATAGGGAACTTTAAAACGCGAAAGTCTTAACTCTTACGGGTTAAGAACAAGAACTTTTCGCAGGTTCCTATAATTGATCCTAGAAAGTCGTTTATCAAGGGAACTTTAAAATGCGAATTCTAAACTTGAAAAAGTCTAAGAGTTTGCAAGATCCTATAGACGACTTGAAAACCCGAAACTTTGATTTAATAGGCTAAGCATCCACGAGTCTCATTCCTTGATATTTTAAATTGTGTAGAACAAGAGATGATAGAGACAATTATAAGTTTGGTATTCTTTCATGAATTTATGTGAGTTGATTATAAGCTTTTTCTCCCATCGCTTGTTAATAAATTTAATTGCAATAAGTAAGGTTGTACGATTTGAAAAATTACTTAGCTTCTAGCCCAAGATCGTTTAAAAGTTGCTCGGTATTAATTAGAGTTCATAGCCAAGGCATAACTTATTGAAGCAGGATGCGAAGATTGGCGAGTCGGAAAAGGCCCTAACAAGGCATGAGGGCTACAGTTTGTTGCTAAAAGATCCAAAAGTGATGTGAAGAATCATTTATCGAAAATCAATATGAAGGATCAAGACACATGACGAAAATCAAATACTCCCCTAAAGATCATGGAGAAGTCTATCCGAAAAGACCCTAGCAAGGTATGAGGATAAATAGATCCAAGTCCTAAAAGGAGGCGAATCGTTGAATATTAAAATCCCTAATAAAGATTGGAGAAAAATGAAGAAGTCGTGGTCCAAATATGAAGAATCTCTCAAAAAGTTCAAGTAAAGAAATTCCTATTATGAAGAGAAGACCATAATTTCAAGAACGTCTCTTAAAGATTTGAAGTATGAAGTAACTGCCAAATATCGGTCCGAGAAAGGTCTCAAATTATGAAGCAAGTTATGCCAAGATATGAACTTTATGAGGTCCCGAGAAGCAGTTTTAAAAGATTTTATCCTTTAGCTAACTATTGATTAAATCGTCCTACTTTATTTTCAGCCTAAATAACTATCAAAATAAGTCAACAATGCATCCTCGTGATCATTCAAGACAACAATAAAATATAAGAGATACACCTAGGAATAAGGGAGTCTAAGTGAATAATTGGCCCACATGAGTTCGTGTTAGTTTGCTAACTTATAATAACAATGATCTCGTTTTTAAACTTGGTTTGGGGAACGTGAAACTTGAGAGTGATAATCATTCATGATATTTCCAAAACCCCAAGGTAAGTCTTTAATCTCTTAATTTGTTTTTCTTCCTTTAATTATGTCTTATGTTTAATAAAGGCCAATGTGGATTGATTATGATGGAAATGTAAAACTTGCTTTGTAACTAATGCATTGCATGAGGACATTGCAATTGTCAAGTGTAGGGGATTTGATAGGTGTGAAAACACCTATCCTTTTACCACTTAATTATAATAAAAACCAAGCCAAAACGTGTATTTTATGTCGTAATGTCGGAATTATGCGTGGTTTGTGTTTTTGTTGTGTTTTAGGACCAAAATGTGAAAAAGGGAAGAAAACACGGGCTTTCACGGGCTTTTATCGAAGAAAAAGACAAAAGACATAGTCAAAAGATCAAGAGTGCAAAAAGAATGGAAGTCCAAGGCCAATTCTGAAGATTTATCGAAGAAAAAGTCCAAAGACGGAAGTTTAATAAAGCCGAAGAACTCAAGTCTAATTAATGAAGAAATTATAAGACGAGTTTAATTAATCCCGAGACAAAGTCGAAAAAAGTCGAAGAATTAAGAAGACGAAAAGACGAGAAAGAAGAAAGAAATAAAGAAAGGAGCAACACGTGCTTCCCTTCTCCCTATAGATAGAACCCATTTCACTTCATTTCATTTGGTTAGCTAATTTGACAAATTAGACTTTCCACCTTTACTTATTTGCACCATTTCCATTTCCATGTCATTTTTACTAAATTGTTCTTTAAATTCATATTTTAAATTTCGTGCACTTTGATTCCAAGTAAGTTAATTGTTAATCTTTGTTTTTCTTTAATCAAGCTTTTCTTTATCATTCTCATCCTACTTTTCTTGTTTTGATTTGTTACAAATTCGGATTAAGCAATCTTTTGCTTATTTGATTTAAAAGTTTGTCTTTTCATTTCCATCTAAGCGTTTATACGAATTAAGCTATAAGTTTGACAATCTTATTGTCTTATTTTGTGTTTAGCTTATTTGATTTTAAGTTTTCTTAAAAGTTTTGTCTTTATAAAATCTGTTTTATAAAGTTTTTGTATTTTGTGTCTTGAAAGTTTTTAAATTTGTTGCTTGTTATCTCGTCTTATCATCATTTCAGTTAAGTTTTTGATATTAGCTTATTAGTCATAGCTTATTTAATTTTTGTTTATTGCGAATTCATTTCCATCGGAAAGGGAGGTTTTAGACATTCTGACGGTTCTTCTTCTCCACATTCCGATAGTGACAGTATCGGAACGAGGGTTATTACATTTCGGACGGCATTGCGGTCTAACATTCCGATCTAAGGCAATCCCCCTTATTCCGATCAAGATTCCGATCGCACATTGCGATCTGGATTGCGACGGCTCTTAAGGTTTCATTGAGACGAAGTGCTGCCCAAATTTCCTTAGCAACATTCCGATCTGAGTAACATTCCGATAGAAGTTTATTCCGACAGACTTTGTTTCCTTACATTCCGATAGATAGCATTTCAGATTATTCCGATAGATAGGTTTAGACTCATTCCGATACCTCTATTGCGATCTGGATTCCGATGGGGTATTGTGACAGCTTTCCGATCTGGATTCCGATGGTTTTGGGTTTTGAATTATATTTTGCTTTGTTTAATTTTTAAGTTTACATTATTTCAAGTTTACATTTTTATTACATTGTCAAATTAATTTTTCGTCAAGTATTAAATTTTTGTCATTTAATTGTTTACTATTAAAGTTTTTAATATTGCACAATCACTTTTTAAATTAGTTTTAGTTTTAATTAACCGTCATTTACTTTAACGTTTCACAATTTAATTATACTACAACGACCAATTTATAGTTTCCCACCAAAAGACGACTGAGTCGCACTTAAACCAATAATCAATTCGAAGAGACTGGAACTACGATATTTTTATACTTGGCAAAAACCTTGTATTAAAATACATAAATACATATTTATTAAATAAATTAATAAATACAATAAATATATTTATTATCTAAATTAACTCTTTACGTATTGTGTGCAATCCCGTAATCTCGAGGGTTCGATCCTATCACACGACTATTAAATATAAGTCCATAAACTTTCAATTAGAGATGGTGGCAACAACTATTAGGGTGATTGTTAGGGTAATAGTCAGTGGCCGTGACGATGGCGATGTTGGTAAAGAAAGCAATTAATAAAATTAGTGGCGGTTAGTAGTGGTTGCGAACGACGGCCATTACAGACAATCACGTACTTGTGGTAGTTGACAGAGGTGTCGATCTGAGGTGGATGTGATCGTAATGGAGTGGATTGGTGGTTTTTGGGTGGTTATTGACGGTTGGTTGGTGGTTGCCATAAGCGGTTGTGGTAGTTGGTATAGATGGCGACAGGATGTGGAGGTTGTGGCAGTGGTGATGACCAACGGTGTGGTGGTGGTGGCGGTGACGCCATCGGTAGTCGTTAATGATGGTGATACAGTGTGGTGGCGGCATCGGTATAGGTGGTGGTGGTAGCAATGACGCCATCAGTAGTCGTTAATGATGGTGATAGAGTGTGGTAGCGACATTGCTAGAGGTGGTGGTCGTGGTGTACAAATACACTTTTGTATCTACGTTGATGTTGGTCGCGGTTCTGGTCGATGGTAGGGGTGGTGATTTGTGGCGCGTTATCATGGTCAGGTGGTAGCGGCCGGTGACAGTGGTGGTGGTGGTGGTGTCGGAGAGTGGTGGTGTCGAATAGTGGTGGTGTCGAGAGTGGTGGTGTCGAGAGTGACAGTGGCATTGGGAGGATGGTGGTATCGACAATGGCGGTGGCCAGTGGTTGTGGTGGCGTCAGAGAGTGGTGGCGTCGGAGAGTGGTGGTGTCGAGAGTGGTGGCGTCGGAGAGTGGTGGTGTCGAGAGTGGTGGTGACATTGGGAATGTGGTGGTAGCGACAATGGTAGTGGTCAGTGGTGGTGGTGGCATTAGAGAGTGGTGGTGTCGGAGATTGGTGGTGGCGTTGAGAGGGTGGTGGTAGATGGTATGTGGAGACACACATATACATACGTCAATTTATTACCTTGAATCCATTACCCCAAATTTACGGGTGAATGGTTCATTACCCATTAGTGAGTAACGATTAACAATATTTTCATTAATTAAGCATTATTAATCATTCCTATTCTCATTCGTTACCCCTTAATACCCTCAACCAAGCACACTAAACTTTAAATACTGCAAAGGCCACAAACTAACAAGGCTTTCAGAGATGGTTAGTTGTGAGAAATTAGAAGATATTTATGATATAGATTTTAGTTTTTTTCAAATATTATATTTGGTGTGATAAATGAATGAATTAAATATTCTTTGAATTGTCACAAACAAAGAATTTATAATGACTCGAAAAAAGGAAGAATTTTTATTTACTTAAAAGCTATTATTATAAAAGAAATTTTTAATGATTTTTATTTTGGTTTTTACACGTTTGAATTAAAATTGTTAAAATTTATATAGAAAAAGTTTATTCGATTTTTAATTATTTTAATAGAAAAATAAAACTTTATATAATTTTTTATGAAATTTATGTAAAAAGTGACAAATTCAATTTTTACTCATTTTTTTAACGACAATTTTATTAACAAAAACTAGCAAGGAGCTAGATTACAAAGAAAATACGGATTGTTAAGCCAATCGTTCCAACCAAACGATGCTTTATACCTACTCTTACACCAATAAAAAGAACTAGAAATAACATTATCATAAATGACCGCCTTCAGTGGAGTTTTATCATCAAACAAGAGCTTGTTGCGATAATTTCACACATACCACCAAACCGAGTACCAGATGCCCTCAAACACTTGCTTGAGCTTAGACTCCATACGACAAGCCACCAAACACCTTTTCCAATCTTCATATGACCAAACCTCATCGAAACTGAAATTCCACCACCTGGCAATCTTGATACTTAAGTCCCGAACCAATACACACTTAAAGAAGAAATGTTCCGACGTCTCCACACCATGATCACAAATGGGGCACAAAATAGACTAAATATCAATACCCCTCCTCGATATATTAAACCTAGTTGGAAACCCATCTCTCCTGATCTTTCAAGCTAAAATGTTCACTCTGATTGGAACACACTTCACCCACCTCATCCCGTTACTAAGGTACGGAAATCTAACCTCATCAATGCGTCTACGAATAGACGCCACCGAAAACTCGTCCGTTCTCTCCAAATTTCACACCCACCTATCTCAAATCAAAACAAGATTCACAGACCGAGATATCTCTGTCAACATATCCATCTGTTCTGTAGAAACTAGAAGGGGGGTTGAATAGTTTCTAGTTCATTTTCAAAACATTTCGGCTCAATCTACTGCCTGCGGTTCCTTATCTCTGCCCGCGGTTCCTTATTGATAAGGAACCGCCGGTCCAATAACGAACCGCCGACAGTGGACGTAGCAACATTGTTAATTTGAAACCTTAACAATCCTTTGTATCAAATTCCTTATCAATCTTGACTAGATGTGAGATGTGTTTGATTGAGAGATAAATACTACAAGTAAGAAAACACACAAGCACGTCAAATCAAGAGTACATCAAGCAATAGTCTAAACACTAAGCACACACGTACTAAGCACAAGCTTTTCCACAACTAGGATGTTTAGACTAAGTGATGTACACTTGACCATAATCTAAACATGAAGCACACACGTACTTAGCCATAGCTTTTCCGCAACTTAGATGTTTAGATTATGTGATGCACACAAAGACACACAACACAAGTAAGCAATTATAGATACATCTACAAATGTAAAGACATAAATGTAAATGAAAGTACCGACACGATGATTTATAGTGGTTCGGTCACGAAGCTCCTCTTCGCCCTACTCCACTCCTCGAGTACACCTTACTCGAGAGTTACTTCACTAGTCAACAAACTCCTTAAGGTGGAGAAACCATACACAACGTCGCTTATCCAATTTCCGACTCTAAGCTAAAAGTCGAGTCCTAATCTTAGGTAGGACCAATCTACACAACGTCGCCCACTTCACCATTTAACGACACAAGGCTAGATGTCGAGTTCTAATTGAAAGCTAGAACCAATCTTCTCGACTGTTCACTTTGAGGCCAAGTGAGAACTTCACACAACACAACTACTAATCACTTTAAAGCTAAGTGAGAACTCACAAGACACAACCACATCACTTTATAGTTTAGTGAGAACTACCTAGACACAACCACATCACTTTAGAGTTTAGTTAGAACTACCAAGACACAACCTAATCTACCCACTAGTTATGTTTTATGGCCCAACATAACAAACCTTGTGTTTTATGGCCTAAACACATAAACCATATAGATCTAAGCACACAATACTTAGATCTATAACTCTAACACTATATCCAAGTACTAACAAGACTTGGATCTACACAACTAACACCTAATCCAAGGATACCCATCACTTGGATATTCTACCCTTACAAACACATCCAAGTGTACCCAACACTTGGATCTTATACATATACATAGTAGGAAGACTAAAAACATAACTTAGATCTATAGAAGGAAAGATCTTCATCATGTAGTGAACCCAACACATCATGGTAATGATAGTGTTCTTCTCTTTGCACTTGTGAGGATGAGGAGATTGAAGATTGAATCACATATTAAACAAGATTAATCAAAACTAACTAATCAAGGATCTAAGATGGTTTTTGAAAGAAACTGTGCAAAAAAAAGGTTGAAATGAAAAGCTGAGAATGGCCAACTATTTAAAGGGCAAAGGAGCCAACGGCTAGTTCTGCCCGCGGTACCTTATCACAGCCCGCGGTACCTTATCGATAAGGTACCGCCTAGGCGCTAAGGTACCGCCGGACTAGACTCCGCTCCTTTTTGTCCTTTAGTGGTGGAGGTCTTATCTGGGTATAAAAATATCCTGAAAGGATATTCTTAACAGTATAAGAATATGCCATTTTCAAATTTCAAATAATTAATTTAATAAAACAATTTCTTAAAAATAAAGTTTAATAAAAACTTGTCACTTTTAATAAAAAGTGAGTTTTAAGAAAAGATTAAATCACTTGATCACTTAGTTAGGTTAATGACATGTTTGTACATACCTTGAGTGATTCATGCCGAATGCGGTCTTGGAGGTGTCGAGAGAAGTATACAAATGTATTCTTGAGTGATTACGAGTACCTTGACATTTTACATATTGTATTACGAATTATACGTTTGTCATCAACAAAACACAAAGAGATTATATCGACAAAGCATCGTAATGTTTGCACTAACAATCTCTCCCTTTTTGATGATGACAAACAAGTAAACCGCAACACATATTAAAATGCATAAGTTACTCGTTTACACTTACTTCTCCCCCTTTTGTCGAATCAAAAAGGTAGTCAACGTCTTGAAGAAGAGAAGAATCAACGTCGAGAGAGCACACGTCCAAAGTGGTAGACATCGATAGCACGTCCTTTGAAGAGGAGAATAATTAACGTCACACGAGCTTGCATCCAAAAGGTAGATCATCACTAGTGGTCATCGGTTGAGAGGCGAGAATACAAACTATAAACCCATCATCCAAGAATATTGAGCTTGCGTCATCCTAGTGAAGTCTTCAATCACCATAGGTTAACTAACTCCATGCATAATAAAATGCTTATCTTCAAGATTCCAAAATTCATTACTAGCAATATATTCGATGAATGATCGCAAATGTAATGACTTGAACTCTTTCAAATGCTCCCCCTTGATATGAGCTCCCCCTTGCTTGAGACACCAACAAAGCAAGAATAGTGACAAGCTACAAAAAATGGGTTAGAAGTGTCCTACAAAACAAGGTTAGTAGACAAGAGCATATATAAAAAGAGGATGATAAACAAGTCGTCTGCACAAACAATGACAAGCATTGAAGAAAGAAGTGTGCACCCGATGCTATCAACCAAAAAAATAAAAATAAAGGAGAGGATCTTGACAAGATCAATTAACAATTGTTGGAGTCACCCAATTGTAATGATAATATGTCAAAGGGTAAAAAGCTTAGAATTTTTGGAATCACCCAAGAAAATTCAAGATTTAACCATCAACTCTAAAAAAAACAAGGAGAGGATTTTGAGGAAATCAATTCAAAATTGTTGGAATAGAGGTAGAAAAGAAACATCCAAGAATTTGAAGATATCATCTCAAGGGGTTAAAAACTTAGAATTGATGGAATCACCCATACCAATTGTAAATTTTAACCGCAGTCAACTCTCAAAAAGAGGAACAAAAATATCTCAACCTAGAGACATTTTTGACCAAAAAAAATAAAGGAAAATCAAAAGCGGATAAATCGACGCTTTAAGAAAAATCGGGATATAGAACATTATAGGCAACAATGCGTATGAATGTCGATACCAAATGGTGTTTAGCATACGATAAACTACATGCTCAAAGTTTCGTAGCTCTTCTCAATCACTATGGATGTTCAAAGAACAATTACATGATGAGGAAAGGGTAAGGCTCGACTCAACTTAGTTTAGAAAGACTAGAAGAAAGAGAATCGACTTAGAAGAGCATGATTAAAATGAAGTGAGAGAGACTCAACAAAGAAGTTAAGGATAACTTCACAAATTACCTTAGAAGGTGATAGTGAAATCTAGAAAGAAAATGAGAAAAGAAACTCAAAAGAAGCTCAAGAAGACATGAAAGAGTTAGTACAAAATCTAACACATAATCAAGTAAGCACATAGGATAATTCATGCAATTCCTAATGAAGTCTACAATAAACCAATGTAGAGAAGGTGCGCAATTAACACATATGGCATGCAAGAAACAAGATTACTTAAAAAAAGAAGACTAAGTAAAACATGTTAGCACGTAGCATTAAAGGACATGCATGAGTTAGACACATCCAAGAGATATTATATCAGAATTGCTTGACAAAGACAAAACCTTTATAATAAGCATGCATTCATTAACTAATCAATTAAGCATATACAAACGGATAAGCAAGAAGATATATAAGCAAGTAGCATACAAGCAAGTCATCTATCTAGATATCACAAAACAAGCTACATGTAATGTAAATCTCCAAGAAGATTCCTAATTCTTATTAGTTTAAGAAAAGGACTCAAAATAAGAGAAAAGAAAAAAAACATAATAACAACAAGATCTAAGACTCAAAGAAAAATCATGTTGAAAAACATGAAAGGAAATACAAGAGAATAAAGATCATACAAAGATGTATATAAAAAAAACTAAAACTTAAGCATAATTTTAATCTTAGTTACACTAGAATCCTAAGATTTGCTTAAATTAGATGTCTTAGCAATAAGCAAGCCACGTGCTTAAATAAAAGACAAGGGTGGTGGCGGAATTTGGTGGGGTGAAAGGTGAAGTCACCAAGGGTTCAACAAAGTCATTCACAATGGGAATGCTTTGGATGGGTTGAGGTTGGGTAGTCACATCCAAGAGAGTACTTGGAGGGAAGGGTGAGGTTAGCTCATTCATTCTAGATTGGAATGAAGAGGAGGTAGAACCATGATAATGGTTGGTACCATGGGTTGAGGTAGTCTTGCATGGAGCAAGAGGTGGTGAGGGTGATGAAGAGATGAGAATTGGAACAATCTCATTCTTGGGTGTGTGAAAGGGTGAAGAGTTAAGTTTGGGAAACTTAATCTTAATTTTGAGGTGCCTCTTTGAAGAGGAGGTTTTGGATGAATTGGAGGTTCTTGTAGAAACCATGGTAGTAATGGGTGGTTGAAGGGGTAAGGATGAATGGTTTGAGGTGTGAAGAACATGGCTAACAAGGTGGGTTTAAAAAGGGAAAGCCCAAGATATTTTGGGAGTGATCAAAGGTTTGAAACAAAGATTCCAAAGGGTGTTGGAAAAATTGGGAAGTTTCAGAAAACCCGAATTTGAGAGCTTCTGCCCGCGGTTCTTTATCTCCACCGGCGGTTCCATATTGATATGGAGCCGCGGTCTATTTAAAGAACCGCCTACAGAGGCTTGGTGAAGGTGGTGAGGCTTGGTTTAGGTGGTGAAGGAGGATTTTCCAATTAAGCAAATCCTAATGTTCTAGTCTAACTTATCATAAAGTCATGCTTAAGAGCAATAAAAACTAGAACACACACAAAGGAAAGACACATAGGTTCAATTAGCACGTAAGAAGAAAGCTAAGAAAAACCTAATGGCTACAAAAGAAAAAGACTCCTAATGACATACAAAGTTCATCAAAGTAAACTATCATTAGTCATATATGGGAAGAGCCATTTAGCCAATTTAGAGAATGAGTATGAGACTATCACTAGAGGTGCTCAATTAAGGCTAAACACGACCATTTTTACGAGTTATACACCAACTCAACTTCCCACGTGGAAGTAATTCAACCGTTAGGTCAAATTAAGATCCTAATGCATAAATTCTCTAGTAGTCATTCTCAAGTTAGACAAAATGTAATTCCAACATTTGCCTAATAAAGTGTAGCAAGGATGAAACTTGCATGGCGACACAATGCATGACCTAATAAGGGTTAAGAATGCACCATTGCATATCTTGACAAAAGAGTATAGTTAAGGTTAATTACCTTAATAGATCTTGAGGCCAATAACATTGAATTGTACAAACCAAGTTTACACAATTTGTTAGAACACTCTTGATTGGTCTTTCGGAAATGACACATTTACAAATTGCATAGCAATGTAAATTACTTGAGTATTTCGGATGAAACATCCAAGTTATCAAACCGACTCTATTGTGCATTATAAGTAATTATTAAACAAATATGTCTAACGATTTGAACAAGTAGATTCAATATAACACCATCAACACAAGTGTGAGTTATGATCCGATGTATATTATTAATAAACCACATTCATGTCTACACTAAAAAACATGTCAATTAGATTCGATAATGATACCAATCATAGTTTGAATAATGCATTGATATTTAATCGAAATCTTTCTTGATTCCCACAAACACTCTTTTAAGAGAAAATAGCTAAGATTTTCAAAGGGTGTTTCATGTTTTATAGTGAGACATTTATCTACTTGAACTAATAACACAATGATCGAGTAAGACGACCCACATCAATAGATTTGATAAGCTCCCAAAGCTTTCAAACCTAAGAGTGTTAATAAACATAACGAGGTGTACATGATGTTTATATAACATATATAAACCTAGAGATGTTGATCCTATATGCAATGCACAAATAATGTTGCAACCAAAATGCAAGAAATCTAGCATACATCCTAATTAGGAAAAACTAGATACTAACAAATACCAAGCAAGGCACAAGAGACTAGACATATAAGCAATACTACTACAAATAGCAAGGAACACTTAATAATGTCTACATATAATAATAACACACAAGGAAACATACACAAACAATTAGTTTAACACATAAAACCATACGTCCATGTTTTGAGTGTTAGATACAACAAAGTATTCATAGCTTGATTTTATTTGAAAATAATCTTTGACCCATTTAAAATTTAATTAAGTTTAACACTTTGTAAATATATCAATTTTCAAAGATATATCACCAAGAGATGTCCAACTTAATAGAAAAGAGTAAAACACAAGTTTTACGACAAACCGACGATCAATACTTTGGACAAAGTATGGAACTTAGAAACCATCTAAATTTTAAAGTTTGAATAAAGGTTTGGAAGCATTTTTAATTGAAAGAAAATTCAATTACATTCGAAATGACGGGTGGCACGACTTCTACGGACTTACGGTTGATTTTATATGATTTTTCAAAGTTTTCAAAAATCTGAGTCACACTGGCCGCGGTTCCTTATTGATAAGGATCCGCGGGGAAGAGATAAAGAACCGCGTCCAGGGGACAAAAATGTGGTTTTTGGCCAAAATCATTTGGTAACTTTTTGGAAGGACTTAGGACTCTAAAAAATCATTTTAGACACATAGAACTCGTATTTTAGAGTTAATTATGACACAAAAGATTTTTATACTTCCAAACATGAAAAGATTTAATTCAAGCTATTATACAAAGTTTGTTTAACACCAAAACTTGTACGAATGAAACAACGAAACACATGTCATAAGTAATCACTCTTCATGAACAATTTGATACAAAGATCGTCTCTATTTTTAAAAACCGTATTCATTTTTTAAAAACCATTTGTTTTGAAAAAGAGAGCAAAGATCGATCCAAGCTTTAAAGTACAATATACTTCAAAGATCTTGAGTAACCTCGCTCTGATACCAATTGTAGAAACTAGAAGGGGGGGTTGAATAGTTTCTAGTTCATTTTCAAAACATTTCGGCTCAATCTACTGCCTGCGGTTCCTTATCTCTGCCCGCGGTTCCTTATTGATAAGGAACCGCCGGTCCAATAACGAACCGCCGACAGTGGACGTAGCAACATTGTTAATTTGAAACCTTAACAATCCTTTGTATCAAATTCCTTATCAATCTTGACTAGATGTGAGATGTGTTTGATTGAGAGATAAATACTACAAGTAAGAAAACACACAAGCACGTCAAATCAAGAGTACATCAAGCAATAGTCTAAACACTAAGCACACACGTACTAAGCACAAGCTTTTCCGCAACTAGGATGTTTAGACTAAGTGATGTACACTTGACCATAATCTAAACATGAAGCACACACGTACTTAGCCATAGCTTTTCCGCAACTTAGATGTTTAGATTATGTGATGCACACAAAGACACACAACACAAGTAAGCAATTATAGATACATCTACAAAGGTAAATACATAAATGTAAATGAAAGTACCGACACGATGATTTATAGTGGTTCGGTCACGAAGCTCCTCTTCGCCCTAATCCACTCCTCGAGTACACCTTACTCGAGAGTTACTTCACTAGTCAACAAACTCCTTAAGGTGGAGAAACCATACACAACGTCGCTTATCCAATTTCCGACTCTAAGCTAAAAGTCGAGTCCTAATCTTAGGTAGGACCAATCTACACAACGTCGCCCACTTCACCATTTAACGACACAAGGCTAGATGTCGAGTTCTAATCGAAAGCTAGAACCAATCTTCTCGACTCTTCACTTTGAGGCTAAGTTAGAACTTCACACAACACAACTACTAATCACTTTAAAGCTAAGTGAGAACTCACAAGACACAACCACATCACTTTATAGTTTAGTGAGAACTACCTAGACACAACCACATCACTTTAGAGTTTAGTGAGAACTACCAAGACACAACCTAATCTACCCACTAGTTATTTTTTATGGCCCAACATAACAAACCTTGTGTTTTATGGCCTAAACACATAAACCATATAGATCTAAGCACACAATACTTTGATCTATAACTCTAACACTATATCTAAGTACTAACAAGACTTGGATCTACACAACTAACACCTAATCCAAGGATACCCATCACTTAGATATTTTACCCTTACAAACACATCCAAGTGTACCCAACACTTGGATCTTCTACATATACATAGTAGGAAGACTAAAAACATAACTTAGATCTATAGAAGGAAAGATCTTCATCATGTAGTGAACCCAACACATCATGGTAATGATAGTGTTCTTCTCTTTGCACTTGTGAGGATGAGGAGATTGAAGATTGAATCACATCTTAAACAAGATTAATCAAAACTAACTAATCAAGGATCTAAGATGGTTTTTGAAAGAAACTGTGCAAAAAAAGGTTGAAATGAAAAGCTGAGAATGACCAACTATTTAAAGGACAAAGGAGCCAACGGCTAGTTCTGCCCGCGGTACCTTATCACAGCCCGCGGTAGCTTATCGATAAGGTACCGCCTAGGCGCTAAGGTACCGCCGGACTAGACTCCGCTCCTTTTTGTCCTTTAGTGGTGGAGGTCTTATCTGGGTATAAAATATCCTAAAAGGATATTCTTAACAGTATAAGAATATGCCATTTTCAAATTTCAAATAATTAATTTAATAAAACATTTTCTTAAAAATAAAGTTTAATAAAAACTTGTCACTTTTAATAAAAAGTGAGTTTTAAGAAAAGATTAAATCACTTGATCACTTAGTTAGGTTAATGACATGTTTGTACATACCTTGAGTGATTCATGCCGAATGCGGTCTTGGAGGTGTCGAGAGAAGTATACAAATGTATTCTTGAGTGATTACGAGTACCTTGACATTTTACATAATGTATTGCGAATTATACGTTTGTCATCAACAAAACACAAAGAGATTATATCGACAAAGCATCGTAATGTTTGCACTAACATGTTCTTCCTCTACACCCCCCCCCCCCCCCTTAACAGGACGTCTAAACGAACTCTCCAGGTTTACTCCATTCATTTTAAAACTAACACTAACATCCTTGACATTCTCCAACGTATAAATTCGAGGCAAAATGTCTTTAGGAATACCACCTTCATACCATTTATCCTGCCAGAATGTAACCATGTCTCCGCTACCCAATTTTATTTTCAAAAAATCAAATATATCTAGCCCATTCTTCTTCATCACACAGATTTCATTAACAATATCTAACCAACAAGATCGCCGCTTCAACTTACGCTCCGAAAACAGACTACCACTCTCTCCTTATATAGACGTAATAACTCTAGTCCATAAAGACTCTTTTTGAGATAAAAACTTCCACACCCACTTTAGCATCAACCCCCTATTTAACGCGTAAAGACTAGGCACACCAAGACCTCCGTTACTTCTAACTGTCAAAACATCATTCCACTTCACCCACAACGCCTTCTTACTACCCACTTCATGACCATTAAAGAACTTGCCACATATAGATTCCATCTCCTGAAGCACTTTCATTGGGGCCCTGAAAATGGACATATGAAAAACCGGTTTGGATCCAAGAACAACTTTGAGCAGAGTCAATCTCCCGCCAATAGAAAGGGTTTTCATCTTCCACTTGGAAAGATGACTCTTAACTTTATCAACTATCTCCTTCCATTCTTGAACACGAGACATATTACCTCCCACATTTGTACCAAGATATACAAAAGTTTTCTTAAGAACTTAACATCCTAATTTAGAAGCTGCTTGGTTCACCGTCGTGTCATCTACATAAAACCCCAAAATCCTACTTTTGTGCATAATAATTCTAAGCCCTGACACATGATAAAAACATTCTAACACATGAACCAAAATAGTAATATTGTCTTCACTCCACTGGCCCACGAAAACTACATCATCAACATAAAACAAATGTGAAAGACACACCTCACTATCTAATTGAATACCCTTAAACAACCCCGCTTCAATAACCCTCTGAAAAGAAGCATGAAGGCTTTCTATTATAAGGATAAACAAGAAAGGAGATAAAGGATCACCTTGTTTCAACCCTTTTTAGCATTGAAATTCCTCCGTTGGGCTACCATTAACCAAAATAGAACTATTTGCCGATTGAAGGCAACATTGGATCCACTTGCACCATTTGTCCCCAAAACCAAATTTCTTTAACACGTCATCTAAGAAGTCCCATCTCACTGAATCATACGCCTTCTCAAAATCCACTTTAAAGATCAGCGATTTTTTCTTCCTCTTGGTACACCATTGGATGAACTCATTCAGAATAAAAGGCCCATCCAATATTTGTCTTTCACTAATAAACACCGATTTAGACCTCATCAACAATATCACCCAACACCACCACTAACCGATTAGCTAATATTTTCGTAATAATCTTATAAATACTACCAATAAGACTGATTGGACGATAATCCTTCACCACTTTTGCATCAGGGATCTTCGGAATTAAGGTAATGAAAGACGAATTACATCTGTTTGGAATGTCACAGTAATTGAAAAAATACATCACAACATTATTCACATCCTCCTCTATAATGGGCCAAAACTCCCTATAGAAACAAAACGAAAACCCATATGAGGCAGAGGCTTTATCCATCCCGCAGTCCCACACTGCCGTCTTTATTTCCTCTCTAGATACCATATGTTCAGTCTCAGTACACTGTTCCTCCGACAACATTTTCGAAAAATTTCTCTCAATAGTAGCTCTTCTATCAGCTGGTTTCCCAAACCTATCGTTAAAATGCAGTAAACACTCCCCTTTTACTCGTTTAAATGAAAAAAATAATAAACAATATTTATTAGGTCTTTACTCTTTTAGATAGAAAAAATTAAATTATATAAAAAACTACAATAAATCTTATATAATATTTAAACTTTATATAAAAAGTGAAAAATTTAATTTATACTTATTTAAATAGACTGTTTAGAAAGTTTTAGTAAAAAGTTCTAATAAAATAATTTGTTTGGTTTTTGCTCGTTTAAACAGTAAAAATAAAATTTATATAATTTTTATATCAAAGTGTTTAAATGCCTGCTTTTGTGGAGTTATTAGTTTTATGTTTTAAAAATAATCTTTTTAAAAATAAGTAGTTCTGTTTGACCATATGAGTTTCAAACTTTTATTTTAAGCAAGTAGCTTAAATAATAAAAAACTGATGCATGAAGTTTTTCAAATTATTAAGAACTGTTAAAAATTGTATGTTACTGATATATCTTCCAGCCATATTATGATCAATTCAAACATATCGTTATATTTTTTAGTTCTTTAAAATTTTTATATAATAATAAATAGCTAATAATCAAACATATTTATTGCAAAAACATACAGTTTGTATCTTATGTTAACAATTTTGCACTTAATAACTTACAGTATACAAGTTACAACTAATTTTACCATATATATTTTATACAAATATTTATTCGTGTTAATTGGGTGACTCAAAACTAATATTAATCAAACATGCATAGTCCTTTAAAAAATTTAAGATTTTTAATTTTCAAGAATTTAAATTTTCAAAAATTTAAAATTCACCCAAGTCATCTAAATGAGTTTAAAATCATGAAGAGTATGGTAACGAAAAAAAAGTGACGACCGCAAGAGTAACAACTATAGGTGTTAAATTTTTGTAAGTTGTTGCGTGTGAGAGGGGGCCTTGCGGAAAATACAATACTAGTAAAATTAGAATAGAGCGGAGGTGCTATCGTGTGGATTGTGTGAGTACACGTGCATTGAAAATATTTTTAAATAATAATTATCGAGAGAAAAAGTTTATAGAAAATATTAGCACCCATGAGTATAATTGATTAATTCAAAACATGTGATATAACCGACCCCCATTCAAAGCATGCATGGTAGTTTGGTACGTATACTATTCACGTGTGGTAGTTGCAGCTCTCCATTTTACTACAAATACGACCCATGCCAAGCCTCACAAACTCAGTCCCTTCTCTTTATAAACGCACGCACGCACCCACCAAGTGTGTTGAGAAACTAAAATAAAACATGGCACCTATATCCTTGACATGGGACGAAAAGTCGTTGCATGAAAACCGGTTCGTTCGTGATGAGGACGAGCGGCCTAAGGTGCCCTACAACAAGTTTAGCAACGAGATTCCTGTTATCTCGCTTAAGGGAATTGACGATGTGGAAGATGGTAGGGCCAGGATTTGTGACAAGATAGTTAAAGCTTGTGAGGATTGGGGGATTTTTCAAGTTGTTGATCATGGCATAGACGCCAAGTTGTTATCAGATATGACGAGGCTTGCCAGAGAGTTCTTCGCGATGCCGGCTGAGGAAAAACTCCGGTTCGATATGACCGGTGGCAAAAAAGGCGGTTTCATTGTTTCTAGCCATCTTCAAGTAATAACCTATTTCCACTACTTCTATTTTTCCGAATATAATTTAGCTTGTTTACTGTCTAACACATGAACTTGTTAATCTATATCTATATCTATACTCTTATAATTATTATATAAAGAGATTTACTCTAAACCTAACTCCGATCTTAATTCCAAATCTAAAATTACCAAACCTAACTCCAAGGCAAAAATTAATATTAGATTGTTAGATTTAAGTCATTAGATTTTATTTGATAAATTAATCTTATCCATTCATTATTTGAAACAAGCTTTTGTAACAACTTTTGTAACAACTTTTGTAACAACATTTGTAACAAACTATTTAAAAAACTTTTAGTTTTAGATTAAAATAACATTTTATTTACTTTTTTTATAATCTAATTTCGCCATATTTTTTAAAATTTCGTGCTCTTTTATTTAACATTCATTTTAATATATTTTTGTTAAATTTTAAATTTTTCAATGATATTGAATTTATTTTTATTTGATTTAATTTTTTACTTTGAATATATATTTGATGAGTTAAAATGTAACATTTGTTCGCTAAAAAATAATTATCAAGTACCCGTCGCTGCATTGCGCGAGTACCATGCTAGTTTATTGTAAGTGGCACTACTAAGACCTCCAAGTCTGTAAAGACGTTTAAAATAACTTGAATTATTTGTGACGTGGTAGAGTTGATTTTACAAAAATTGATGACACGCAATACTAGTAGAAAGTAAAAAGTTATTTCTTCAAAAATAACTTTGAGTTATTTATATGTACCCTTTTATATACCGTGGGAAATTTTTGTGCACAAGGACCCTTTAAAATCTGGTTCCGCCGCTGTCTACTTTTATAGGTTGTACTATTTGATTAAACTGGTATTGAGTTTGTTCGATTCGGTTATCGTCATTAAAGATGCATGGGTGGTCCAATCATACATATTACATGTCTGTCGGTTTAAGAGTAACCCGAAATAGCAATCAGAGATTAGGAAATATAACGATCAAATAAGTTAGGTACCCGATTCAACAAAACATTTGCCTTTTTTATTTGCCTGTGCCACTTTTTTGACTTCATAAAAAAAAGTATATTGGTGTATAATAGTTTTTTTTATTAAAAAACAGTAGTATTAAAAAATACCAGTAACATTTATTTCAATAGACAGACTTATTTTAGTGACCTTTCAAGACTTTAATTTAATTTTTCATCTACTTGTTATAAACTCTTTAATTGTTTAAGGTCGATATGACAGAGATTGGTTTTGAAACTATTGTATGAGATGACCAAACATAAATAAATGTAATTGCACATTTTAGTAATTTACTTAATGTAACCAAGCAGATCGAGTAACAACACACCAAGTGTTTGTTTAGTAACCATTATATTACACAAAGCCTCAAGTATTACGGAGTATGTTGTTATCACTGGTAAAATAATGTTATTCATATTGCTATAGTTGTTTTGTAAAGTTTTTTTTTTGAACCAAGTTGTTTTGTAAAGTTGATTCACGTAACTTCACAATTACCTTATTTTAATTATCACACATGTTTTATTTTTTGTTCATTAGATTATCTCAATATCTGCCTACTAATTATTTAGAAAACATTTTGTCTACGTACTCTACGCATTTTTTACGTAAGAACTTTTCGGATGTGTAGGGAGAAGCGGTGCAAGATTGGAGGGAGATTGTAACTTACTTTTCATACCCTATTAAAGCTAGAGACTATTCCCGGTGGCCTGATAAGCCAGAAGAATGGAGGGCCGTTACTGAAAAATACAGTGAGGATCTAATGAGTTTAGGCTGTAAGTTGCTAGAGGTGTTGTCTGAGGCAATGGGTCTTGAGAAAGATGCTCTAAAAAACGCTTGTGTTGATATGGATCAAAAAGTAGTAGTGAA